>OY757941.1:58327460-58852460 GCA_963585895.1 Sepioteuthis lessoniana | reverse complement strand
TCAACATTTATGGATTATTTAATTCCAAGGCCATCCTTTTTATAAGAACAAAAGTGGCACTATTTAACCCACGCCTGGGTGGATAAGGTGGGGGGTCATTTTTTCCAGGGGTATTAATCCAAAAGTAAATTTAATGGTGCAACTGCAATTCGAACCAGCTTAAAATGATGAGATAGATAGATAGATAGATGAAAAGACTGAGATAGATAGATAGATAGATAGATAAACTTAATAAGATATCAGTATATATAAGAACATGAACTGTTGGACTACCTACACAGGAAATTTGTTGATTTGTGTAGAACCAGCCATATATATATGTGTGTGTGTTAATTATATTTACCCAACCCCTCCACTTGGGCAGGATATGACACAAGGTCAATGATTTTAAGCGGAGTTCAAAAGTTTTCCTTCTCCTAGACTAGTTGCCTCACCAAGGCTGAAGAACCCAGTCTGCCCTACTATTTACCCACAGCTGGAGGGAGGATAATTGGATTCATACCTTTCCCAAATGCAATCAGTCTAGTCCAGGATTTGAACTCGAGTGGCCGTGTCCATTCCCCTACGACGATAACCATTACACCACGAGCACCTCCCAAAATATATATATGTGTGTGTGTGTGTGTGTGTGGTTATTCGAGTGCGTATTGTAGTGTTGTAGCTGTCTAACGTACTAATAATGTCAACGGCACATCATTAGAACTTTCTATTGAATATAAATCAGTCGATGTTGAATACGTAAACGTACTGAAGACATAGAGCCACGAGTAAGTGTTAGCTGACTGAAATCTTACGATCTAGAAAGATCATTAAAACTTCAAGCACATAACATCTCATTGATCAAAGGAATTCCTGTGGCCAGTTCAGATTGGATCGAATATTGCATTTTATGCAAATCAGACAAATAACTTGAAAAAGATGTTTGTATAATAAACACAGTCATCCATTCCGAAATTTTGAAGAGATATAGATAAATAGACAGAATGAGATAGATAGATAGATAGATAGATAGATAGAAATAAGCAGAATTAGATAGATAGATAGATAGATAGATAGATACTGGCAAACAAAGATAGATAGATATTATCAGACTAATTGCTCGATAGAGTGATTTATTTTAATGGCATTTAAACCCCTTTAGGGTTATTTTATGCCAAGAGTTTTGAGAATTGTGTTTATTGTACATTTATGTTTACACTTTTTGTGTTGTTGTTTCTCAAGAGTTTTTTCACTCAGTTCTATGATATCAAGTATTCCTATCTAATACAAATAATTTACACTCAGTTGTATGGTTTCAAGTATTCCTATCTAATACAAATAATTTGCACACAGTTGTATGGTTTCAAGTATTCCTATCTAATGCAAATAATTTGCACACAGTTGTATGGTTTCAAGTATTCCTATCTAATACAAATAATTTACACACAATTCTATGATATCAAGTATTCCTATCTAATACAAATAATTTGCACACAATTATCTGATATCAAGTATTCCTATCTAATACAAATAATTTGCACACAGTTGTATGGTTTCAAGTATTCCTATCTAATACAAATAATTTACACACAGTTGTATGGTTTCAAGTATTCCTATCTAATACATATAATTTGCACACAGTTGTATGGTTTCAAGTATTCCTATCTAATACAAATAATTTGCACACAGTTGTATGGTTTCAAGTATTCCTATCTAATACAAATAATTTGCACACAGTTGTATGGTTTCATGTATTCCTATCTAATACAAATAATTTGCACACAATTTTATGGTTTCAAGTATTCCTATCTAATAGAAATAATTTGCACACAATTTTATGGTTTCAAGTATTCCTATCTAATACAAATAATTTGCACACAATTTTATGGTTTCAAGTATTCCTATCTAATAGAAATAATTTGCACACAATTTTATGGTTTCAAGTATTCCTATCTAATACAAATAATTTGCACACAGTTGTATGGTTTCAAGTATTCTAATCTAATACAAATAATTTGCACACAGTTGTATGGTTTCAAGTATTCCTATCTAATACAAATAATTTGCACACAGTTGTATGGTTTCAAGTATTCCTATCTAATACAAATAATTTGCACACAATTGTATGGTTTCAAGTATTCCTATCTAATACAAATAATTTACACACAGTTATATGATATCAAGTATTCCTATCTAATACAAATAATTTCCATACAGTTTTATGGTTTCAAGTATTTTTATCTAATACAAATACTTTCCATACAGTTGCATGGTTTCAAGTATTCTAATCTAATACAAATAATTTGTATACAAATAATTTCCATACGGTTATATGGTTTCAAATATTCTTATCTAATATAAATAATTGGTATTCCGTTATATGGTTTTCCTACTTAACACTGATAATTCACACAGTTACATGATTTCAAATATTCCTATTTAATACGGATAATTTTTAAACTGATCGATTTGACCCCTACATGGGACCCTTACAGGATCTAAGCGGATCGGGGATCATTGCAATTTAGAGGGAACTTCACACTCCTTAGATCTCCAGAACTGTAGCTTCGTCGGGTGAAGTTTAGTGGGAGTTACCCCTTTTTTGTTTTGGTTACCCCTTTGAATCGAATAAAATTAACGTATGCTATGCCTCGCCGACATGGTGGTCAACAAATTGTAGAGATTAAGATTCCCAAATTCGAAAGTCAGCAAACAAATCTCAAGTGTTCATTAAAATAGTAATAAATTCCTTCAGTCTCCCTCAAACAAATGATAGAAATCATACATGAAAATTAAAAAGCTTTGATTTGATTTCGTTATTAAATGAGTTATAAAATATCAATGCATTACTTGAACAAGAATAGTTGTGGCGCTATTTAAACTAAACAAGAGTATAATGTAATATAATGGCAGGGGGATTTCGTTTTATATATCTTGCCTTTGGGTTTTGGGTTTAATTAGGCTGAGAACCTTTCAGCTCAGCACATGGGTTAATTAGGTGCAAACTTGAGCACAGGTGTTGACGCGCGCGGGGAGGATGTGTCGTGCACATATGTCAAAATAAAAATCCCAGATAGAAAATTTTGACCGGGTGGATGTGAATGACGTCATGCACCGGAAGCATGCACGAAGGATTTTGGGAGATTTGAAAAAAGTCAGAGTTGAGTCTTGCGGTCCGAAGAAGAAGGGTAACTTTCGCTAGCTCGCAGTGGCCTTGTGGCAGGTGCCACACGTGTTGGTGGGGGCAGATGGAAAAGCCAGAATAGAAAGAATGTGCATCTCTCTCCTTATGTCGAAGAACCTTTTAACTCAAAGGAAATAAAAAGTTTCGTACCTGAACTAAGAAGTCGTAAGTGTTTTTCGTGTTTCGGGATTCCTGTGTTTTATGTATATATGTTATGAACATTCTATGTACATTTCACCTATCCGTATCTGGCTATGGTACAATAAGAGGACTTATCTCATTCCCACGGGTATAAGTCTGAAAGTGAATGTAATAGGGCGACTGGCGTTCGAACTTGTAGACTCCCATGTCACAATCTGGAATCACTTCGCCACGGGGAGTTAGACGTAAAAAAATAACGATATACATTTTTCTTAATTTCGTTTCGTTTGCATTTATCTTCCATATATAATAATGTTTTCATTAGTTCTGTGTATCCAGTGTGTACTGTCGAAATCTGTGTCTGCTACAACAGCAGGGTAACGTGGATTCATCCGGGAGTGCGTGAGTGAAAAAATCCTTTGAAGCTTTTCTAATATTCGCCAAACCTCCCACGAAATTTATCATGCAATTTATTCGAGAATAATTTCATTTGACAGTGTTATGTTTTGACCTTTTGACCCGGCCAAAAATACCATTCAGGGTGATGCACCGGAAGGAAGTGACACATTCTAATGGCAGTTATGAGAGGAAATCGCGTAGACGGAAATTGGCTGATGAAATGGGACGAGGTAAAAAAAAAAAATCCCATTATACTCTCATAGACTGACGCACCGGAAGAGAGTGACACATCCCGATCGCCAGATATCGGAAGAAATTGCGGAGGCGTGGAGGCGTGTCCATATCACTAAGGTGGAAGTTTGAAGGTAATATAAGGCCGACGAATTAAACAGAGGACAGTTGAGTTCGACGAGCCAGTGGGCAGGCGAGTAGATTTGGAGACGGAGTTAGACGAGATGTATTAAGGAAAGCCAGCACCCAGCAGAGCGAACTCCAGGGCTCCGGTTGAGCAGCCATGGAGAACGAGAAAGACACAACGCTGACGGCCATAACTTCGGGGTCAAAATATTTCACTTATGTTCGGTCTCCAGCTCCCTCTCACACGCAAACTTTGAGTAACCCTTTGTACCCTTACAAATAAAGTGAGAGGAAAATATTTTTATAAAGAAGTCTTCCTGCGTCTTTATCATTGCGTCGGTATGTATCCAGTATATATATGCATATTTCTGCATGAACATGTATATGACAATATAACATCAGGACGGAAATATTACAAAGCGTTTAAATGACTTCAACACCCGAATATACTCACGAATAAATTGATAATTATATAAAGCCGATTATATATATATATATATATGTGTGTGTGTGTGTGTGTGTGTGTGTGTGTGTGTGTGTGTGTGTGTGTGTGTGTGTGTGTGTGTGTGTGTGTATTATCGGTTCTAAAAGCCTGTTTGTGTTCATTTTACTCCGTCCTCAATACAAGTGTTAACCACCTCCTAAAGTTTTGGATTGTAACGCAACTAATTACCTTTTCGTTTTCTTTTTCCTCTCTCGAATTCGTCCACACACATACACTCACACAGATACAAACAAACACACAAACACACACACACACACACACAGATATATATATATATATACCAGACTAAACTTAACTTTATACACATATATATATGCATTACCCCAAAAAAATTTATATATATATATATATATATATACTAGTCTAAATTAAACTTTATGCATATAAATATATATATATATATATATATGCATTACCCCCCGAAAATTTATATATATATATATATACATATATATATATATATATACCAGACTAAACTTAACTTTATACACATATATATATACATTACCCCCCAAAAATTTATATATATATATATATATACTAGTCTAAATTAAACTTTATGCATATATATATATATATATATATATGCATTACCCCCAAAAAATTTATATATATATATATATATACTAGACTGAACTAAACTTTATACATATATACATATCAATACATATATATATATTACCCAAAACAAATATATATATATATATATATATAGTATCTCAATATTCATGGACCTCATATGACTACCAATAACTTTACTAATAATGTATTCTTTTTCGTTTTAGCTTTGAAAATAGTATCCTATAACAACTAATAATCCTTGATCACAATGCCTGGGACAAGAGAAGCAAAAATATTTTCTTCAGGTCGTGTTTCAAATGACCGCCTTGTGTTTGTTTCCGTAATAAATCATTATCATAATAATGGGTCTCATCTATTTTGAGACATTTTGTATACGTATACATTTGTCTGATATATATATATATATATATATATATATAATTTGGTGAAGTCTGGCACAAGGCTAAATAGTGAAGTAACCAATAGAAATAAGGCTCGCTATGCATATGCATTTAAATTTGTATTCTTATGTGTGTGCCATAGAATAGTAGTCCCACCACCTTTCAGTCGTTTGTTTCCCTGAGTACATTATATATATATGTGTGTGTGTGTGTGTGTGTGTGTGTGTGTGTGTGTGCTTCTTTTTACATATGTATATATATTCGTGGCTGAATGGTTAGAAGCTTTGGTTTGGCGTTTGAGTCAACAAACAGAGTTCGCTATTAGAGAGCACTTGCTAAATACAAATACAAGCCAAGTCAACTATTTAGAAAAAGTTCTCTTTTTTGCACAACCGCTTGAAAACTGATGCGATTAATTTACAACGTCCGACTCAGCATAGACAGAGAGAGAGAGTTAAAGCACTTCTTGGAAATATTTGGGGAATCATTTACTTGAGATGAGGTACAATTAATTTTTGTCTCTTTCCAATATATATATATATAGATATATATAGATATATATGTTATGTAAGTAAGTTGGCTGACAGTTGTTAAAGTCGACCCATAGGCTCCCTTTTCAGTAGCCGATGACCGGCCCATTGACATAATGGTTAGAGTTTTTGACAATGGCCAGGGAGACCGGGTTTCAATCCCAGGTCGAGTCATACCAAAGACTCAAAAAATTGTTCTTGGCTTATCATTCAACATTATAAGGTACGGATCAAGAGTAAGTGGAGATTATCACGGAAAGGTGTAGCACCCTTCTCTACAAATTGGTGTAGTAGCTTTGGAAAAGGGTGCCCTCGGGTCGTCCTCGACTACGGACGACCAACTTATTAACATATATATATATTCATCACACTTTATTGGTAAATATAGCAAACTATATATATATATATATATAAGATAATGATATTTTCACCTGTTTGAAGTGATTAGGAATATACATTTTTCTCTTGTATATAACTGTAAACATCTAATTGTTTAGATGAAACCGGCATAAAATAACTCAACAAGGTTTGATAGAAAACATAAAACAACCAATTACACTAGATATCTAATCGACGCCATTACCTGCTTAAAAGAACTTATTTACATCAATCAATCAATCAATGATCAATTATTGATTTTAACGGCAGTTCAACTCGTCTGGAATTAGCTTATGTTTCGAGGTAAGTGAATGGCGAACAATATACATTTATACGGTCGCTAACTTTTACTTTTTACTACGGATTAAATGGATTCTGCGCTTTCAGTTATTAGCTGACTATTTTAATTAAATAGCAGTTTACAATGCATTACATGGACTCTAACAAAACGGCTGGAGAAGAAGCTAGACGGCAATTACACAAGAATGGTGCGAGAAATCTTGAACAAGTCCTGGCGGCAACACCCCACAAGACACCAACTGTACGGCCACCTGCCTCCTATCACGAAAAATATCCATTGTATTGTATTGGAGGTGCCCGTGGTGTAGTTGTTATCGTCGTAGGAAATGGACACGGCGACACGAGTTCAAATCCTGGACCTGACTGACTGCATTTCACATAGCACTAATACCCTTGGGAAAGGTATGAATCCAAATATTCTCCCTCCAGCTATGGGTAAATAGTAGGACAGACTGGGTTCTTCAGCCTTGGTGAAGCAACTAGTCTAGGAGAAGGAAAACTCTGAATTCAAACCTGTTAAACTCTGCTTAAAAGTTGACCTTGTGTCATATCCTGTCTGAGTGGAGGAAAAGTTGGAGGTGCCCGTGGTGTAATGGTTATTGTCATTGGAAATGGACACGGTGACACAAGTTCAAATCCTGAACGAGACTGATTGCATTTCACATAGCACTAATACCCTTGGGGAAGGTATGAATCCAATTATTCTCCCTCCAACTATGGGTAAATAGTAGGACAGACTAGGTTCTTCAGCCTTGGTTAGGCAACTAGTCTAGGAGAAGGAAAACTCTGAATTCAAACCTGTTAAACTCCGCTTAAAAATTGACCGTGTGTCATATCCTGCCCGAGCGGAGGGGTTGGTAAATAGTATCACGAAAAATATCCAAGTTAAGCGAACCAAACATGCAGGACACTGCTGGAGAAGCAAGGACGAACTCATAAGTGATGTACTCTTATGGACCCCAACACATGGCCGAGCAAAAGCAGGATGACCAGCACGAACATACATTCAGCAACTATGTGAGGATACGGGGTGTAGTCCAGAAGCGATGAACGATAGGGAGGAGTGGCGAGAGAGGGTCAGGGATATCCGTGCTACCAGCAGGACATGATGATGATGATGAACTAATAATAACAATAAAAGTTTTTTAACAATTATAACTTCAAGTATTCTTAATACAAATTATTTACTTTTATATGATATCATGTATTCCTATTGAATGCAAATAATTTTTAAAGAGATCCGTTTGGACAATAGATGGAACCATATCACGTAATACAACTCTGGACCAGAGTTGAACTGGGAGTAATGGTGATGAAGAGGTATGAAGAGGTATTCCAGTCTCACCACTAGATATATTGTGCCATTTCCAAGATACTCCTTTAATTTCCTTCCTGCAGGAGATACAGGAAGTGTATTCTAAACTCCACCCAAAAAGTGGAAATTTATTCACTAAAGCTCATAGGATATAACTGTATTTACAATAGTTTCTTAAGATAATATAAATGTCGATAAATACCGTATACATAAAGAAATAGATATTTTTTAAAAAACAATGAAAGAGAAGTGTATCTACTTTTCATTGCCCTTATAAAGGTTCCTTCGCGCTTTTCACCTGTTCCAAAAAGACTGTCTATGGCAACAGCTCGCCAGATTTCCAGAAGATTTGTATAACGTGACATATTCATTAAAGTATTTGGCAAATAACGCTATTCCAAATTATTCTTGGCGGTAAACATACGTCTTGTTGCTGATTATTTCTGATTGAATTTGAATTTATTGGAACGACGCCTGAAATGAGCGCGAGAAGGGAACCCCACCTTTCCAGGACCGAGTCCTTGTGTAAAACAAAAGGTATTCGACCCGGCACTCACGACGGCCAAAAGAGCAATGCTTGGCTCGGCCACTTTGATTAATATTTTCTGCCAATAGCTTTTTGTGACGATCACAACGTCAAAAAGCCAAAAGGGTTTTTTTTTTGTTCGTGTAGGATATGACACAAGATCAATTTTTAAGTGTAGTACAGCTGATTTGAATTCAGAGCTTTTCTTCTCCTAGACTGGTTCCCAAACCAAGGACGAAATACGTATTGTATGAAAGAAAAGATAGATAAATGTGAAAATTTTAACTTTTCCTTCTACGTATTCATTCTCCGTTCATTGTATTTGTAAATATATATATCTGGAGATATATGTATTATTTATGTATATGTATTATTTAAACAGCCCATTGGTCAAATTGGTAGAGTGTTCGCCAATGGCCCGGGAGACAGGGGTTCAAACCCAGGTCGAATCATACCAAAGACTCATTTTAGTAATTTTTGCTGTTTGAACTCTGTAGCTGATTTTTCGAACATTGGGGCCAAGGCACCAACCTCAGCAGGACGCGCCTTTTTTTACCCGCACGAAGAACGATGCGGTTTTTACATATGGTTTGACTGTGGTCATGGTTATCTTTCGATGGCTGTTTTTATTCTCATCCATAGAAGCTAAACTTATAGATGACCAGCAGTAGTTCCCCGATCGAACTATCTATCCTGACTGTTGAACCGTGAGATTCATACATCCTGGACCAGGTTAGGCAATGCGTTCGGCCATCAGAGGTTTTATCCGCTTGCCTTTACGTCCAAAATGCTGCTTCCCGTGGCGTACGTAAAAAGAATTATCCTTTCTCCTTTACGTTTTAACTTAGTTAAAGTCCAAGACTAATTTATTAAAAAAGGAGTTTGTTTTTTTCTTCTCCTTCCTCTTTCTTTTCTTCTTTTTCTCTTCACGTTCTTAGTTCCTACCTTGCCTTTCTTCCTTCGCCCCCTGTCTTCTGAACTTGGCACTAACACGAGTTATAATTCTAACTTTTTACAAAAATAGAATTTCATGTTCCAAAAGTGATTCTTTTAGGTCAAGTACCATATTTTAATTCGGACTAACAGTTCATTGTTCTTTCATGTAAGACACACAATAGTATTCATCGCTGATTTTTACAAAGACAAAATTAAATAAAAATCCTACATGATTCTGTCGATGGTTTTTTCTTTTAATTAGACATTCGTTTTGCTTGATTATTTTCAAATAGCACGTGTGCTTTTGTCTTCTTTTTTTTCTGAATTTTTTTTTTTTTGACTGAATTTTTTTTCACCGATATCAGTTTGTAGAATTTGCAAATTGTACCATCTGGGTTTTTTTCACACCAGCAAAATTATAGATAAGATATAAATATTTATTTATATATATACATACATATATATATATATATATATATATATATATATATATATTTGGGAATATATATGTATATATATAAAGTAAAAACCCCTTTCCAGCTGGTCTCCATCAAAGAAATTCAGAAAAATGAGTCATTCCTATTTAAATCTTTTATTTGAATTTTACTTTCCATTTAATTTTTTTTCTTTAATATAATTTTTCTTTAATATAATTTTTCTTTAATATAATTTTTCTTTAATATAATTATATTTGTTTACGATTTTTTGTGCATCGAACACTTAATTTCCCACTGAATTTGGTTTCATTTGTTTTGATGGCATATCAACATTCGTAGGTTATTTAATGCCAAAGCTATCTTTGTTGTAGAACAGAAGTGGAACTAATCGACCCATAGCTAGGGGAATTGGGGAGTTCATGCCTTTCTCAAAGATATTAGTCCGAAAGTGTACATAATAGCATGACTGGAGTTGGAATTCGTTGACTGCAATGTTGCTATTCACCATGACGTCACAGAGATCCACCATCTTTTGACGTTGCTGCTGTTTTAGTTTTTACCGAACGATGGACATTATAATTTTAATCTAATTATTTATACACACACACACACACATATATATATATATATATATATATATGTATTGAGAGAGAGTGAGAGAGTGAAGGAGAAAGAGTTTTCCTACTTCTAAACTATTTGTCTAACCAAGGCTCAAGAATCTAGTCTGTCCCTCTGTTTATAAAGAGGGAAGAAGAGATGGATTTATGCCTTTCTCGAGCGCATCTGTACAAAGTGAAGCGTAAAGAGTCCTGTCCTGGGTTTGAACCCTGTTTTCCAACACTATTTCCAAAGACGATAACCGTTACGCTAAGTGTTCCTCTATTTTTCTGTCTCTATTATGCGTATGTGCGCATATCTTTTTTTCTTCTCAGTTGTAAATCGTAACGAAAGTTCTTGAAACACGTTTTTCGTTAACCATCTCAATTGTTTTAAGCAAAACTTCTTGAAAGCCAAACAGGACAAAAGAATTCCTTTCTAACTTATCTATAGTCAAAATTCTAATACCAATTATCAGTCCTTTCTTACTATACCATAGGTCGATACAGCTATTTGGGAAATAGACAGATAATGTTCATAACGATAGAACATAGGAATCTCGGAATTCGAAAACCCGTAACGACTACTTGTTCAGGTACGAAAACTTTTTATTAACTTTGAGTTAAAGGTTTCGACGTAAGGAGGAGAGACACAATCTTCTATGCTGTCTTATTCATTTGGGCCCCATCTCATGCGGCCCCCATAGGGCGCACGTTCGCCTCGCGTCTGCGAGCTCCAAAAGCCGATCCTTCTCGTTTGGTGTCTAGTTTCTAACTCCCTAACTTCCTTCAGATTCTCACACAAACCTCCGTGCGCTTCCGGTGCGTGACGTCACCCGCACCCTGTCACCCCGTTTCGTCTCGGACTATTATGACATCTGAGTGACACCTCCATCCGCCCGCGCGCGCCCGCGTTAACACCTGCCTCAATGTTGCACCCAACTAACTCATGTGCTGAGCCGAAAGGTTCTCAGCCTAACTAAACTCAAAGGCATGAACCGAAATCCCTCGGCTATTATATAACATTACTACGATGTCACAGTCAAGTACGTTGGCCACTACGCCACGGAGAGTCCCTCTCCAGTTTTTCCTTGTGGACTAACAATGAAAGGCTAGCCTATTGCAGATATGATTGATTGATTAATTAAGTTTAACGGCATATCAACCCGACTTGAATGATTTTATGCCTTGAGGTTTGAGAATTGATTACATTGTACAGTCATATTCATATTCTTTGTTTCGTTGTTTCTTTTAAGTCCTTCGCAAATATTTATATAACATCAAGGATTCCTATCGAATACAAACAATTTGTACACAGATATGTGGTTTCAAATATTTCCATCTAATGATCATTGCAATATAGTTTCAAGAGATTATTTTATTTAATAAAGTTTGGTTTCTTTGTTTAATGGCATATCAACCTTTGTATCTTATCTAATGCCAAAGTTATTCTCCTAGAAGAACAGTAGTGGTACTATATAACCCATAGATGGGAGTATAAGGGTGGGGTTCATACCTTTCCCAAAGGTATTTGCCCGAAAGTGAATGTAATAGTGCGACTGGAGTACGAACTCGCTTACTACGATTCCGCAGGTCATCGCTTTAACCATTACACCACGAGGTCACCCCCTATTTAATAATAGTTTCCCATTTGAAAACAGTTGTGCCATTTGAAATAGTTAACAATAATAATCCTTAAGTTATAATTATAACTGCAAGTAACTATTTCAAATTTACTGTGATGTGGCATGAATTATTCCTATCTGATATGAATAATTTTAGATATGACCTTTGACCTATAAATGGAACCTTAATAAAAACAAGCATTCTTGATCAAAGTGGACTTGAGAGTAATTACAATGTAGGAATATTCCTCATTTCCCAGATTTCAAAACTGCAGATTCACAATCAGACACATTTTAGTGTCATATCCAGGACACTCCATTTGGGCGGATGGGGGCAGGCCTAACCCCTTACCTGGTGCTATACTCAACATACTCTAAGCCTCACCGACACCGGTATATTTCAGATGCGTCTTTGAAATACAAATAGGGGAAAAGGAATTAAATGAATCAGACAGAATATATGTTCGAAAAAGAAACGAACGAAAGATACGTGGTGCATTCAATAAGTTTCCAGACGTTTTTATACCGGCATTTAAAATTGTCGTAGACTCTTCAGAATTCAGTATGTTATTGCTATACATCTTATGAGATGACTGACCAATTTTTATGATTTCAGGTGCATAATGAACAGCTACAGCAGAAATTGGAATACACCCTACTAAAGCCTCATTGTCACAGCTGGTGAATTTCAAAAATGCAATCTGGACGTGGGGACACTTTAGAAGAACGATATGCAATAAAATTCTGTTTTAAACTTGGAAAAAATGCCACAGAAACGTATGGAATTCTTCAGACTGCTTTTCGACCATCTTGCCTGAATCGAGTATCAGTTTTTGAGTGGCATAAGAGATTCAAGGAAGGCAGGGCCTCTGTGAGGGATGATGAGAGGTGTGGGAGGAGTAAGGAAGTCAATACACCACAGTTGATTGGCCAAAGGGTTAGGGTTAGGGTTCCTCACCCTCCCTATAGTCCAGACCTTGCTCCCTGTGACTTTTGCTTATTCCCTAAGCTCACGGGCTGTCGTTATGAGACAATTGAGGAGATGAAAGAGGCTGTGACGAAGGTCATTGACATGCTCTCACAAGAGGACTTCGATGGGGCCTTCCAGAGGTTGTTGGAACGGTACAAGTGCATTGCAGCCGGAGGTGATTACTTCGAAGGGGGCTAGAGTTTCATGTGTGTACTATCAATAAAAGTGCCCATACAAAAGAGTCTGGAAACTTATTTAATGATCCTCGTACATATTGGTGTATATTTGATAATTTGTTTATTGTTTGTTTATTTCATTTATTTTTATACCAACGCGTTTCAACTTCAAATTTTTTTAATATAAAAACATTCGATCAAAATTATTTTTAGTGTGAGAAATAAAATAATTATAAAAGATAATTCTTCACATCAGTCGGATGTTATCATCAGAGCAAAAGAATGTTTCTTTTGTTTCTCACACTTGAAATAATTTTAATGGAATGTCTTTGTATTAAAAAAATTTGAAGTCGAAACGTGTTGGCATAAAAATGAAACGAACAAACAATAAACAAATTACACCAATAAATCCAAATATACCCAAATAAGTCTGGAGAGATTTAATAAATGCAGTAATATTCCACGAACACTTTTAGACACACCTATTTTCGGCATCTGTTGATGCAACCGTCAATGACCATGACTAAATTATTATGCCCTCTGCCTCTGATTTGGGTTTTGCAGGTTCAAATCTTTGTCATGTTACTGAGCTTCCAGAAGAGCTGATGAGATTGATTTTGCGCAAAACAAAATTGTGCGCATGCGTTGAAAATATATCGAGACTGAAGCTGTAATTAACAACACTGAAATGAAGAGTGAATGAAATTATTTGGGTTTGTATGACTGTATATCATCCAATGATCCTGCAATACAGCACATTAACCACAACATGACAGGGAGTTTTCATCTATTTTTTCTTTTAAATCATTATCATTGTCAACTGATTATAAGTGTCAACTTCTGGACTTTATTTAAAGCGACAAGTTATTCTTTATTTCGACTTCTGGACATTATTTCCACCACTTGATATTTTCGACTTCTGGACTTCTGTTGTAAACTCACAACCATTAACCATAGCCATAATCATATCATAATCACAATGATATCTCAATCTAACGGCACATGTACAAATTCAAATACAGGGAAATGCTAGGCAGAAACACAGTAACAAATGCATGCAGGTACAAATACTCAAGCGACTCCGTTGTTCAGGTACGAACGTTTATTAACTTCTTGACTTCTGAGTTCGGTTCTTCGACACGAGGAGTGAGAGAGAGAGAGAGAGAGAGAGAGAGAGAGAGAGAGAGAGAATTCTTAAAAGTCTTTCGTAATTATTCTATACTAATAAAACTCAAACGCTCGGCACATCTCATGGAGTTTTAGATCTCCTTTCATCTTCGCTGGTCGAAACCCAAACTTATCAACACCATGGTCGGAACTTCTACTGTCCGTCTACATGGCCCAAGTCGACCGGTCCCCATTCGACAACCAACTGGTCTGCTCCTCAATAAAAACCCAACTCAACTGGCCCACAGCCGATACCCAAATGACGTCTTTTTCAAAATCTAAAAGTTCTCAGCCCATCGCTTCCTGGCATGACGTCAATCACACTCCAGCCACATTTTCAATCTGGGGTTTATTATGACAATTGTGATTGTCATATCCTCTGCGTGCGAGCGTAAACTGTACCCAATGTCTGTGCACCTGAACTAAGAGCCGAATAGTTCAAAGCCCAACCAAACTGAATGATAAAATATAATTAACGAAAAATGATTAATATAAAAAAAATCATTCCGTAATTATATAACACTTCAAATGACAAGATATTCTTTATTTCCTTGTCTGGTCTTTATTACAACTTTTGGACTTTATTCTCTCCCTAGGACTTTAATTCAAGCGACAAGTCGGTACCTTCCAAATACTTAAATCCATTTTTGGTGGTATATTGTTTCATTTCCGTTGCAATTCCGGAATTCTACAAGCAGCTTCAGTGGTTGTGAGGCCCAGTTTAAATGATGTATCAAAATTGCCGAAATTTCAGTTCATCATTATAAGATCTGAAACAAAATGTTTAGTATAAAATCGATACAATCTTTTGATGTGTATCTGAAATAAACTTTTTCGTAAAAGACTGTGAAAAACGATAATTTAGATTGGAACTTTTTTGTTGTTCTTCCTTGAAAAACGAAACGAGAAAAGTGATTCAGTATCTTATTGAAGACCACTGGCGATACTTAACTGTAATTTCCTTTCAAAAGATGTAGACCTGAATTTTCTCTCTCATTACTTGTCATTTTAAAAAGTCCTTCCTAGGAATTACGAAGGGATAAAACACGAGAAGGGAACTGTGGGTGTGGGAATGAAAATCTTTTATAATTTTTGTACGGAAGTATTTGTGTGTGTGTGTGTGTGTGTGTGTGTGTGTGTGTGTGTGTGTGTGTGTGTGTGTGTGTGTGTGTGTGTGTGTGTGTGTGTGTGTGAAATAAAAGTTTGAATTGAAATATTTTTAAATCTTTGACTTGAATTACCAGAGTTGCTTCCCTTTAACGCGTCATAAATTGTAAATGTATTACTGCTTGTGTCTTTACACAAAATATGAAATAGATTTTATTTAGGGAAATATATCAAACGTCACTTAATTTATTCCGGCATTTTAAACAACTTAACCACGTAATCAATTTCAAAAGAGCCACATTTTTTATTCATTATAACACTTGAGTTTTATTTGATTTGATTTATATGTTTAACGGCGCCTCAACTCTTTATGGGTCATTTAGCGTCGAAATCTGATTTATTTATAAAGGTTTGATTATAATAAAAGAGAAGCAGACAAAGAGAAAATAAGAGAGAAAAAGAAAAGGAACGAAAGAGAGAGAACTTGCTCACAGTTAAATGGTTTTAAGCAATGAAATCGAACACAAATAGATTTATTTGCACACAGTTAAATATTTTCAAGGATTCTATCGAACACTAATAATTTTATTTACCCACAGTAAAATGGTTTCGGGTATCGCTATGTAATACTAATAATTTAATTTAACAATCACTTGCTAAATGGTTGCAAGTTTAGAAAATGATGAAATATTTCTCTGTCCTATAGATTAGACCCAAATAGGTTCTACCACTCTATCTTAGAGTGGACCTGGGAGTAATAGCAATGAAGGAGTACTTCACATTCCTCAAAGCTTCAAGGCTGGAACCTCACTATTAGATTGTTTAGTGTCACCACAGGACATTCGTGAGCGGGGGGAGGGTCTCACCTTCCGACAGAGATATAAATGTCGTATTCAAAAGCCTGTTTAATTGTAATTATATTTCCAGTTTCATTGCAATTTTTGGTAATTGCTCTTTTATTTCGACGAAATGATTAGTTTGTAAAAAATGATATGGTATCAAGGATTCCTATCAAATGCAAATAATTTTAATGGGTCTATTTGACTCACTGGTATGTGTCAGTATAGACTTGGATTAATGACAATAAAAGGGTACCACACATTCCACAGAGCTCTAGAACAGGAGCCTCACCAATGGATTAGACTTTAAGACCAATTATATTTGTTTCAGTCTTACAAAGTCCTTTTGCTTTCAAAAATTTGGGACAAATAAAATCCAATCTCTTCGAAATCAATCAAATTCTATTGTACAGATAAATCTCAAATTGATTATACCACGGTGGTGTCCTCAGGGCGTTGTGGCTAACGTGCTGAACTATGGCCTCGAAGTAAACGAGTTCGAATTCCAGTAATTCTATTATGTTCACTTTTCGACTAAAACATTTTGGAAAGGTATGAAGCCCCTTATCTCCCCCAACCGCTGCTTTAAGTTAAATAGTATCACAGCTGTTCTTCTACAAGAATGGCTTTGGGATAAAATAAACCACGAAGGTTGATATGCCATTGAACAGAGAAACCAAACCAACAAAACTTATCAAAATGGAAGATAATCATTTGCATTTAAAGTCTTTTTCTATTTTGCTTTTTTTGGGGGGGGGGTCATACGAAAGATAACTTTATATTCGCTCCAACATTTCGATAACCACAGAAACCCACAAATTTCCTTCATAGATATTTCATCTTATATATATATATATATATATATATATATATATATATATATATATATATATATATATATATATATAATTGGCTCTACTTTGCATTGAGCACTCTTGGTAATTGTAGCATTGCAGCAATTTACGGTGGGTTTTTATTTTTCTTTTGACCAACTGATTGCATATTTCTTGATATTTTTCAACTGGTGTGACGAAGTTGGACTTTTCTTTTTTTTTTTTTTTTTTTGGTCCAATGATATTTTTTTTCTTTTTCCCCCGGGCGGTAATTCGAGATGTTATTATCTCTAGATCCTGGTGGTTTTTTTTTTCTTTTTTCCTGGTAAACGTGAATGCTGGTAGATAGTAGGTTAGTAAATATATATATATATGTGTGTGTGTGTGTGTGTGTGTGTAAGTTAAGATAGCGTAGACATAGTGTCGATAGTGCTTAATAACTGTCAATTTCTCGCCTGTATTTTCATTGGACCAAGTGTTTTTGAAGCATAGTTGATGTCTTTTCATATACTGTTGCGCAGTACATACGGAGAGTTAGGAGGTTGGTCTAGTTTGTGGGTCATTCCGGAGAGGGCTTGTTTACATATAGGGCTGTATTGTCTTACCCTTGTGATGGTGATTTGTTATTTCATCGACTCCACAAAGTTTGGTTTACGGCTTTCCAGTTTTCATCATATTATTATTACTGCTCTAAGTGTCATTATTTTTTACCTGAACAAACATTTACCTATTTTCTATCTTTATAAATTCATCATTTATCTACGTCTCTCCTTCCAACTTTAATCTGTTATATATATATATATATATATATATATATATATATATATATATATATATATCTGTGTGTGTATGTGTGTGTGTGTGTGTGTGTGTGTGTGTGTGTGTGTGTGTGTGTGTAAAGTGTAAGAATTAATAACGTTATTTTGATACATGTATATCGAGAGGTATAGCTAGGGCGCATTTAATTAGTGACATTAATGATTATTTCTAAAATCGAGCCTATCTCAATAGGCATCGTCTAATAAAGATTTTTTTGTGGGGTTGTGCTGCTATTAACTGAGAAATCACCAGGAGGATAGATACATACATACGTACGTCCATTTAAGAAGTGCCGTGCTGTAAAAGTTAGCATCTTTGGAAATGGACACGGCGACACGAGTTCAAATCCTGAGCGAGACTATTTACATTTCGTATAACGCTTATACCCTTGGGGAAAGGTATGAATCCAACCATTCTCCTTACAGCCATGGATTAACAGTAGGGCAGGCTAGGCTCTTTAACTGTGGAATGGTAAATAGTCGAGAAGGGAAACTCTGATTTCAAACCAGTTAAAGTCCGCTAAAAAAAAATGACCTAGTGTCACATGCCGCTTGTGCAGAGAGATTGGATGAATAAGTATAGATAGATAGATAGATAGATAGATTTTCGCCTAAATCTTTGAAGAAATCATATTAATTATATTTAATAAGAGTTGCTTCCCTTTAACTGTTTACAGTTTGAAATTTGCACACACAAAAAATAAGATTCGCTGAGTTTGACATATAACCAAAAGTGATAAAAGGATTGTAAAAAAAATCCTTTTGCGCTTGTCTTTCAAAGATATATGTCCTTTCAACCTTTAAAATCAGCATTCTAAATAATGAGGGTTTTCCTCTAAGGTTGAAACACAGACAACCTGTTATAGACAAGAAATAAACAATTCTGACTTGATAGTTCTCCAAAAAATAAGTTTCTCAAAAATATTTATATTGAACACATTTTCACGATGAATGGATAAATGTTGGGATGGAAAGAAAATTATTTGAAAGAGTTTTGATATTCAACTCTCAAAACATTCATTAATTAATGTTTTCGAAATCAAATAGAAAACTGTACAAATGCTGATTAAACGAGGGTGTTTGACATTTGAGCAAAGTACGTCTTGATAGATAGATAGATAGATAGATAGATAGATAGATAGATAGATAGATAGATAGATAGATAGATATTAACTGACTAAAGGATAGATAGATAGATAGATAGATAGATAGATAGATAGATAGATAGATATGAACAGACTGATAGATAGATAGATAGATAGATAGATAGATAGATAGATAGATAGATAGATATTAACTGACTAAAGGATAGATAGATAGATAGATAGATAGATAGATAGATAGATAGATAGATAGATAGATAGATAGATAGATAGATAGATAGATAGATAGATAGATATGAACAGACTGATAGATAGATAGATAGATAGATAGATAGATAGATAGATAGATAGATAGATAGATAGATAGATAGATAGATATTAACTGACTAAAGGATAGATAGATAGATAGATAGATAGATAGATAGATAGATAGATAGATAGATATTAACTGACTAAAGGATAGATAGATAGATAGATAGATAGATAGATAGATAGATAGATAGATATGAACAGACTGATAGATAGATAGATAGATAGATAGATAGATAGATAGATAGATAGATAGATAGATAGATAGATAGATATTAACTGACTAAAGGATAGATAGATAGATAGATAGATAGATAGATAGATAGATAGATAGATAGATAGATAGATAGATAGATAGATAGATAGATATGAACAGACTGATAGATAGATAGATAGATAGATAGATAGATAGATAGATAGATAGATAGATAGATAGATAGATAGATAGATAGATAGATATTAACTGACTAAAGGATAGATAGATAGATAGATAGATAGATAGATAGATAGATAGATAGATAGATAGATAGATAGATAGATAGATATGAACAGACTGATAGATAGATAGATAGATAGATAGATAGATAGATAGATAGATAGATAGATAGATAGATAGATAGATAGATAGATATTAACTGACTAAAGGATAGATAGATAGATAGATAGATAGATAGATAGATAGATAGATAGATAGATAGATATTAACTGACTAAAGGATAGATAGATAGATAGATAGATAGATAGATAGATAGATAGATAGATAGATAGATAGATAGATAGATAGATAGATAGATATGAACAGACTGATAGATAGATAGATAGATAGATAGATAGATAGATAGATAGATAGATAGATATTAACTGACTAAAGGATAGATAGATAGATAGATAGATAGATAGATAGATAGATAGATAGATAGATAGATAGATAGATAGATATGAACAGACTGATAGATAGATAGATAGATAGATAGATAGATAGATAGATAGATAGATAGATAGATAGATAGATATTAACTGACTAAAGGATAGATAGATAGATAGATAGATAGATAGATATGAACATACTGATAGATAGATAGATAGATAGATAGATAGATAGATAGATAGATAGATAGATAGATATGAATAAACTGAGATAGATAGATAGATAGATAGATAGATAGATAGATAGATAGATAGATAGATAGATAGATAGATAGATATGAACAGACTGATAGATAGATAGATAGATAGATAGATAGATATGAACAGTGATAGATAGATAGATAGATAGATAGATAGATAATTTCTTTGTCATTTTCAGTAAAATTTAAATGTTAATTTTATTCTTTTAATTGTTTTGTTTATTGTTTGTTTTGTCTTTTTTTAGTTTTTTTCTTTTTTATTCTTTTTTCTTTTTTTTTTTTTTTTTTTTGCTTTTTACGTTTTATTAGCTTTTATATTTCTTTTGTAATTGGTTGTTTGTTTATTTGTTTCTTTGTTTATTCAGCTTATTATAGTAATTATCTTAAAAATCATTTTGAAAAGGAAACGAAGTGTCTTAATTAATCTTAATATATTTTCAAATGTCCATCAAAGGAAACTAACATGGAGTTTTAGTGAAAAAAAATTCAAAATGTAACACGATTTATCTCCCTTGGACTAGGATTAACTAACCGCACAAAATCTTTTTTTATTATTAATTCGTTTTATTACACACACACACACACACACACACACACACACACACACACACATATATATATATATATATATATATATATATATATATATATATATATATATATATATATATATGTGGCGAGAGAAGCTCCTTTGCCGTTAAATTTTAACTATAAATACATACATGGTTAAAATTTTACGTCAAAAGAACCTCTAAATCATAAAATCTTCACAATACTTAGGACACATAAAACGTAGAGGAAATCACAAAATATTCTCTAATATAAAAAGAATATATGAGTCACCGTAAAATCTAACGACTCCGAATTCAACGAATACAATCGTCTGGTGTAATACTAATCTAAACGACACCTATAAATAAGTTTGAATTGGTTATAGTCACAATCAGTGCTTACAAAAATATACTGAAAAGTATATAGTCATAAGTACACCAATTTTTTTTTTTTTTTTTCTCAATAAGATAATGATATCCGAACTGTGTACGAGATACTACAAGAGTTGAAAAATACGGGTATCAACCTAGCACATTAGACATGCTAATCTTGCTCTCTACCACTTGGGTTATTTCCCCATAACATGCGACACTATCTTATTATCTCTTTAAAATGAGTTTCCAAAAGGTGAACAATATAGATCAAGAAGTGGAAAATACAGATATTGAACGTGATACGCTAAGCAAATGTTCTTTGAGTTGAGCTCGTATACACAAACTCATTATATCAAAAAGATTATACTTTCCAAACAGTATTTAAAACATTTAAAGGATTGGAGAATAGGTAAATCAATCTAGTTATCTCTCACATGTTTAAGCAAGCGGACTGCCACTTGAAGTAATTACCCAAGATAAATGAAAAGAAACTTTTCAAGACATTAAATTGCTTAGACTTGAATTCACAAAGAAAATCTGCTGCAGAATACGGGTATCGATCCCGATAATTCTCGGATAATAAGCGAGCTCTTTACCACTTGAGATAATCCACCAAGATCAATAGAAATATTTGTCTAGACACTGAATTGCTAAGAGAGCAATTTGTAAAGAAATCAGTAAAAAAAAATCACCTGGAGAAACTGGGTATCAATCCCGGTACCTCACACACATATAAAGCGAATGTACAAATGCTTCACTGCATAACACATCAAATCATATAATAACAATACGATTATAGTTTCCAAACAGTTTAGAAAATACACAAACTTATGGAAAATATGAGAATCGATCACGGAATATTTCATATGTTGTTGGATAGTGACTTGAAGACCCCTTTGGACATGTCGTGTAAATTGCGTTGGTGACATAATGGGAAATAGATCTGTTTTCTAAAGTAAACATGACGCAGGTGGGACCACGAAAATTTGCGTGGGCGTCCAGAATATTAAACAACCACGGAGATTTTGACTGGAAAAAGAAGAAGACCGATTAGACAGATACTTGGTGTCACGAGACTCTGGGCTCTGGCCTTGCGCCAGACTGCCCACGGCTGGGAAGCAATGAGGGGTTGTAAATAATACCAGACTTGCGAAAGTAGCGAAGCGAAGAGAAACTAAGATAATTTGATGCCTTTAGGTGGCGCTGTACCAGTCTTACGAAAGCAGAACAAAGAAGATTTGTATCCCGCTTTTATGTGTACATCTCAGCTATCTTCGACCCTTTCTCCTCCTACCCATTTTGGGTAATAAAAGGGAAAAAAAACGGATCATATCTTTGTATATCAGCATTGTTGTCTTATTCATATTTACCAACCCCTCTGCTCGGGCAGGATATGACACAAGATCAATTTTTAAGCGGAGTTTAACAGGTTTGAATTCAGAGTTTTCCTTCTCCTAGACTAGTTCCCTTACCAAGGCTGAAGAACCTAGTCTGCCCAACTTTTTAACAATAGCTGGAGGAAGAATAATTGGATTCATACCTTTCCCAAGGGTATTAGTGCTATGTGAAATGCAATCAGTCACGTCCAGGATTTGAACTCGTGTCGCCGTGTCCATTTCCTACGACGAAAACCATTACACCACGGGCACCTCCAAAATTGTTGTCTTACTGTGTATACAACAATAGTAAGCGAGCATTCTTCCACTTCCGATAATCCTGCAAATTCGACAAAATTACTAATCTACTCATTAAATTTCTTAGACTGCAATTCACAAAGAAATGAGCGAAAAAATAAACATCATTGGTAGAATGCATGTATCGATCCCGGGACTTCTTATATGCATGTGAATGCTCAACCACAGGAGCATATCCCACAATTTTAGAAGAAAAGCTTATCGAGACATTCAATTGTTTAGAGAGCAATTCTTAAAGAATTGCGGTAAAAGAGGGACAATAATCGAAAGATTAACACCTGTACTTCTTAAATGCTAGGCGAGCGCTCTTCCGTTTGAGATAATCCCCCAAGTTGGAAAAAACTACTCGCCGAGAAACTGGATTGCTTAGAAAGAAATTCGCAAAAAAACGAGCGAAAAGGAGGGCATCTATCACATCCAAATCAAGCACATTACCACCTGAGCTAATTCCCCGCGATGGGTATATATATATATGATATCAATAAGATCATATTTTCCAACGAGTGTAGAAAATATTCAAAGAAATGGAAGATCAGGGTATTAATACCTCCCACACGCAAAGCGAGCACTCTGCTACTTGTGCCTATCTGCCAACTCCAACAAAAAGTACTTGCTTGGAGAACAACTTGCAAAGCAATCAGTGAAAAGTAAAAACTAAATCTTCAGGTACTCCGCAATATCAACAAACTGATTATATCAATCAGATCGTAGTTTCCAAAGAGCATGGAAAATAGACGAAGAAAATCCGGGTATCGATCCCAGCACCTCTCACATGCTAAGCGAGCGCTCTACCACTTGAGCTAATTCCACCACGCCCAGCTGCCTTCAAAAATACTTGCCTAGATATTGAATTGCTTGCAAAGCAATTCTCAAAGAAATCAATGAAAAGTCAAAAAACATCAATTTGGAAAATACACCTTTCCACAAATCTACAACATCCATCAGCTAATCCACCAACTGCCTTGGAAAATACTTGCAGCACAGATATTCAATTGCCTGCAAAGCAATTCGCAAAGAAACGAGTGAAAATTAAAAAGCTAATCTGCTGGAGAATCCGGGTATCGATCCCGGAACCTCTCACATGCAAAGCGAGCGCTCTACCACTTGAGCTAATTCCCCCACAACGTAGCTTAAATCATTATATCAATAAAATAACTGTTTCCCAACGGTGCAAAGAAATCAATGAAAAGTAAAAAAAACATAAATTTTGAAAATACACCTATCGAGAAATCTACAACATCTATCAGCTAATCCACCAACTCCCTTGGAAAATACTTGCAGCAGAGATTTTCAGTTGCCCGGATAGCAATTCGCAAAGAAACGAGTGAAAAGTTAAAAAAAAAAAAGAAGCCTAATCATCTGGAGAATCCGGGTATTGATCCCGGTACTTCTCACATGCAAAGCGAGCGTTCTACCACTTGAGCTAATTCCCCCATAACGTATCTTAAATCATTATCTCAATAAAATAACTGTTTCCCAACGGTGTACAAAATATATTCACAACACGCCCTGAAATGCATAGCATGTGCTCTGTTACTTGTGCCAATTCTGCACTACACTCATAGAATTGTTTGCAAATTTTCTGCAAAGTCCTTTGACTCAAATTAGTAGAAAATCCAAGTATAGATCATATTTCTCCTCAAAGGCAATTGATGGTCTCAACAACCAGATCAACTTCTTTACTGCCTGATACAAATGTGACATTTGCAAATATTCTCTCAGTCATTTCAATCGACAGCGACACCAAGGATTGATCACATTATCCTTTGTCCGTTAGGAAAAAGTAATTTCCCAAGTATGGCACTAAACCTTGCTGTCTAGTTCAAACCATAACCCGGCATACGTGCCCGGACCCACATTTGGGTTCGTGAAACTGCTTGCCTCATCAGGCTTACATTGCACCAAGTGAGCCGATGAGCAGCATAGACCAACAGGGTTCGAGTCTCGGCTCGTTCCCGACCTTCCCCTCCCCCTTTATCCCCACTTTAATCGGCCTTCGGGCTTTTGACCATGTGTCAAGTCGTGTCTGGTGGGAAGCAGCGACAAATAAACAGATATTCCTGTTCCTTCAGACTTTCTGTTTGGCCGTGATTCTCTCACACACACGCACACACGCGCTAACTTAAACATCGTAGTAAAGATAAACATTCAAAGATTTGTTACTTCTAAACAAACAACGGAATATTTTAATATTCTATTCATATTTTTACCGATACGCACTCTTCCTCGTTAAGATAAAAATTACAACATAAAAGATTTGTGATTAACTAGAAACCAAAATCAAAAAGATGACGAAAATACCTGTTCATTAATGGGTAGGAAAGGTGATCCACTGGGAATAGTGCAAGAGATTAAGATTTGACTATACTAAAAAAAATGGTATATGCATAAACTAGAATCCGTCCTTAGAAATGAAATCAATAAAA
Organism: Sepioteuthis lessoniana; assembly: GCA_963585895.1. NCBI lineage: Eukaryota > Metazoa > Mollusca > Cephalopoda > Myopsida > Loliginidae > Sepioteuthis > Sepioteuthis lessoniana. The sequence goes on along the minus strand of OY757941.1, from coordinate 58,826,795 downwards.
ACCTCTGAAACTCTGAGATACAAATGGATCCCCGAGTCCATGCCATAATACAAAAACAAGTGTTCATTAACAAGAAAAGAACTTGCCAATAAATGGATTTGCCGTTTTAGCAGACCATAGAATGAAAAAAAGAAAACAAAATTATAGACAAATACCAGGATCTTGCTAGAGAACTGAAGAAGCTGTGGAATATGAAGATGATAGTTGTAGTTGGTCCGCTTGGAATAGTCCCCAAAGGCATTGAAGAGAGACAGGAGATCTGATGAATCAAGGCCATCCAGACCACAGCACTGATAAGATGATTAAAAGGGTCCTGGAGACCTGAGGAACCTTTCAGTTACTTAGATTCCGGTGAAAGACCACCAACTAACTCGCAGGGAGTGTACCTGGGCTCGTGAAGTGCAACACTTGGGAAAATACCAAACAGGAAAACACCTGGGCACGATAGAATACATAGACGCTGGTTTTAAAAAAATCACATCCATTCAAGACAGACTGGCCTTGAAACTGAATAAATACTTATAAGAAGAACACATACTCGAACGGATGACGAAAGGGGAAACGACACTGATATAGAAAGGCTCGAAAAAGGGACCATCCTCAGGAACTTTAGACTAATAACGTTTTTTCCGATGATGTGGAAAACACTGGCCGTACAGATAAGAGAAGAAATTTTTTACTCACTCATATTCTGGGGAATTTTTTCTGGGGAACAAAAAAGATACCACAAGGGAATAAAAGGAACGAATGACGTACATATGTATAGATAGATAGATAGATAGATATAGATCCGCACATCATCAAAGAAGCTAAAACGAGGCTGAAAATGTGGCCATGGTATGGACTGATTACAAAATGTCCAACGATATGATCCTGCAAACTTGAATAATAAAGTGTCTAAAAATGTACAAAATATCCAACAAAATTAAAAACGAATGCCGTGATGGGATTAACAGCAGGAAGACAAACACTAGCAGAGATAAAAATCCAAAGAAGCATATTCCAGGAAGAGTCGCTTTCACCACTGCTATTCGTTATAGCAATGATTCCACTCAGCAACGTACTCGGGAAATACATGGGGGAGGGGGCTACAAATTTACTAAATCGCAAGGAAAGATTAATCCCTTTGTGTACATTGATGATGTAAAGGTATTTGCAAAAAAAATCAAAGAGAACTGGAAACCCTAATACAAACAATAAGAATATACAGTCCGGATATCTGAATGGAATTCGCCACTGAAAACTATACCATTCTCATAAGGAGTAGGAAAAGGCAAATAGTGGAAGGAATAGAACTGCCAAATTAGGGAAGCATTAGAATACTAAGGAAGAAGGAAACTTACAGGTACTTGGGAATACTGGAAGCAGACAAGCGGAGACGAGGAAAAAAATAAGATTACTTCAGAAGAACGAGAAAGCTTCTCGAAACCAAGAGATAAACACTTGGGCACTCCCACTTGTAAGATACTCGGGACTTTTCCTAAAATGGACAAACAAGGAACTCAGGCAAATGGATCAAAGGACAAGAAAGTTGATGACTATGAACAGGTCTTAACATCCAAGATATGAAATAGACTGTATGTGTCAAGAAAAGAAGGAAGAGGACTCACCAACATTAAAAATTGCGTTGATGCCTCAACACAAAGACTCGATGACTACATCAAAAAGAGAGGAGAAAGATCATTTACATCGGCTGATAACAACATTATTATAGATAGAAAAACAAAAACGCAAAAACAGAAATGAGAAGAAAAACAACTGTATGGATATTTCGAACGACAAACTAGCGATATTTCACACGATAAGATATCCAAAGAGAAATCTAAAGAGATAAACTGAATTTCTACTATTTGTAGCACAAACCAACGCCATAAGGACCGATAATATAAAAGCGAAAATCGATTAGACACAACAGAATATCAAGTGTCGGATATGTGGAGAAAAAGATGAGTGAACGAATGCAGCAAAATGAGACAAAAGGAGTTCAAAATTAGACATGACTGGGTGGGAAAGGTGATTCACTGGAAATTGTGCAAGGGATTGAATTTTGACCATACTACCAAGTGGTATATGCACAACCCAGAATCCATCCGAGAAAATAGAACTCATAAGATTCCGGGGATTTTGAGACTCAAACGGATCACCTAATCCAGGCCAGAAGACAAGACCACCTAATCCCGGCCAGAAGACAAGACCACCTAATTCCGGTCAGAAGACAAGACCCCCTAATTCCAGACAGAATACAAGACCGCCAAATCCCGGTCAGAAGACAAGACCACCTAATTCCAAACAGAACACAAGACCCCTTAATTCCGGACAGAATAAAAGACCGCCTAATCCCGGTCAGAAGACAAGACTACCTAATCCCGGTCAGAAGACAAGACCCCCTAATCCCAGACAGAATACAAGACCGCCAAATCCCGGTCAGAAGACAAGACCACCTAATTCCAAACAGAACACAAGACCCCTTAATTCCGGACAGAATAAAAGACCGCCTAATCCCGGTCAGAAGACAAGACTACCTAATCCCGGTCAGAAGACAAGACCCCCTAATCCCAGACAGAATACAAGACCGCCAAATCCCGGTCAGAAGACAAGACCACCTAATTCCAAACAGAACACAAGACCCCTTAATTCCGGACAGAATAAAAGACCGCCTAATCCCGGTCAGAAGACAAGACTACCTAATCCCGGTCAGAAGACAAGACCCCCTAATCCCAGACAGAATACAAGACCGCCAAATCCCGGTCAGAAGACAAGACCACCTAATTCCAAACAGAACACAAGACCCCTTAATTCCGGACAGAATAAAAGACCGCCTAATCCCGGTCAGAAGACAAGACTACCTAATCCCGGTCAGAAGACAAGACCCCCTAATCCCAGACAGAATACAAGACCGCCAAATCCCGGTCAGAAGACAAGACCACCTAATTCCAAACAGAACACAAGACCACTTAATTCCGGACAGAATAAAAGACCGCCTAATCCCGGTCAGAAGACAAGACCCCCTAATCCCGGACAGAAGACAAGATCACCTTATCCCGGTCAGAAGATAAGACCACCAAATTCCGGACAGAAGATAAGACCACGTAATCCTGGCCAGAATACAAGACCACCTAATTCCGGACAGAAGACCAGACTACCTAATTCCAAACAGAAGACAAGACCTAAAGCTAATTAACAAAAAATAATAATTTGCCGCCTTGTAGATTTTGCCGTTCCTGTGGACCAGAGAATGAAAGTAAAAAAAACATGAAAGTACTTGGACCTTGTCAGAGAACAAAAGAAGCTGAGGAACGTAAGAATGACAGTGATACCTATTGTAATTAGAGTACTTGAAACGGTCATTAAAAGCTAGAAATGGGGGCTGGAAGAATTGGAAATCAGAGTCAAAATCGAAACGATCCAAACTACAGCATTACTAAGATTGGCTAAAATACCGAGAAAAGTCCTGGAGACCTTAGGAGATTTATTGTCACTTACAATCAAGAGAAAGCCCACCAACTAATGCCGGAGCAAAAACTTAGCGGGAGTAAAGTGATAAAGAATAGAATTTTTATTGGGGTTTAATTTTTTTTACTAAGTAATGCCCTGCTGGGTTCGCTGCAATAATTAATAATGTGAGTTTGGAATGGAATTCGGTATTTTTAGAAAAAAGGAACATGGTATGAAAATTCAGATTGACAAGTTACACGCAATACATGTAGCGATACATGGGTTTGTATTTAAGTCAGTTATTTAAGTGATTTTACCACACACACACACACACACACATATGTGTGTGCGTGAGAGAGAGAGAGAGAGAGAAGTTGGGCTGGAGTCTTTCATTTTATCATGTCTGATTAAATAATAAAGACACATTTTGTTTATATAATTTTATTAGGATCCTTTCAAGTTTCCTGATAATAAATGTCTTGGTTTCAGGTTGGAATTGGTGGATGAATTTACTAAAATTGTCTCGGGCGCTTTCTGACATTTCATAGGTCATCATCAGGGGTTGCTTGCTCGGGACAATTTTGGTAAATTCATCTACCAATTCCAACCTGAAACCAAGACACTTATAAGGAAACTTGAAAGGAGATTAAATAGACAAAATGTGTCTATAATTTAATCAAACATGCTTATATATATATATATATATATATATATATATATATATATATAACAGTAGAAAATAATTATTCAAATGCAATAGACCCAATAAATTAACAAATTAAAAAATTAATACAATATAACTCCGTTAATAACCACACAGTATAAACTTGAGCACCCTTCCCAGAATGCCACACAAACTAGCTCATTCTTGCGATCATGTCCCACACACCAGTATATAAATATACCCACCACATGGAAACTACTTGATTGCATCGGCGAGAAACTGACAGTCACCAAGAGCCGTTGATTATATGTCTTTGTTAGCTCGGCCAACACAAGCGCGTTAATGTGTAGGAGTCCATTAGAGAACGTCGCTTATGAGTTCGTCGTTACTTCACCAGCCGCGCTTACTATGTCTTCTTCGTTTTATAGGATAGTTTATGAGATGGGGGATAGGTGGACGTACAGCAGCAGTTTTGTATGGCACTGCTTCCAGAATTTGTTGAAAACAGCATGTAGCATTCTTATGTAGTTTCCAGCAAACTTTTTCTCAATGCGTTTCGTTAGCGTCCATGTGATGCAGCCATACAATAGTACTGACACAGTTTGGAATAAATCCTATTTCATTTTATGAAAGAAATCAGATTTCCTTACGATCGATAACCTGATCGATAACCTGATCACATCTTCGTGTGTTGACATTGCTTTCTGTATTTATTAATTTTTAGCAGAAATTTTATTTTGTAACAAGAGTTGCAAAAATTGCCAAAAATCCCTCAAATTTTTAGGATTGCTTTGATGAAACCAAAGTTCTTCCATTAGGTTTTTGTCATTAACTTGTCAAATGCAGTCAATGCTTTTTACTTAATATTAACATCACTTTCAGTAGATGAGATATTGCTACCAAAGAATGTGGACTGGTTTACTATTTTCCCTAGTAGAAGAGTTGAATATATATACATACACACACGCACACACTTACATATATATATATATATATATATATATATATATATATATATATGTGGGAAAAGCTGAAAAGAAATCTGACAGTATGAAAACGTACAAAAATGAAAAAACACGTCATCAGAGGATAATTTTCATCTATCGAGCTATTTACCAATTCATAAGCCTTGATGAAGCTCTAAGAAATCGCAACGTACAACGTTGGTAGATAATTCAAACTATAAATAAAATCATCTCCTGAAGACCTTGTGTCTTTTCATTTTGGTACATTTTCATATATATATATATATATATATACATCGGTATGGGTTTCTTTGTTTAATGACATATCTACCTTCGTGGGTTATTTAATGCAAAAACCGTCCTTGTAGAATAACAGTAATGGTATTATATAAGCCATAGACGGGAAGATAAAGGGGTTCATATTTTTCCCAAGGGTATTAGTCCGAAAGTGAAAGTAATAGCGCAGCTGGAGTTCGAACTTCACCTTCGCCATAACGCCACAGCTACTAGGTTTTACTGGGGCAGAGTTTTGGATGTGTAACCTAGTTAAACCAGTCGTTCAAAACATTTATGATTATCGTTCTTGTTTTACGAGATAAGAGGTACAAACACAAGGTAACTTTCCGGTCGGCGTGACGCGATCTTTTTCCTCTCTTTCTTTTCTCAACCTGTTTTTTTCTCTTTTATAATCTATTAACTGGGCCTATCCTAATTTGAAAATGTCTTCCTTGAAAAAGATTATTGAATGTGTACCAAATTTCTCGGAAGGAGTAAAAAAAGAGGTTAGTGATCTTTTTTCATTTTGATTTTTTTTTTTCTTATCCTTAGTTTTCATAAAATTTTACAGTCAACTTTTAAAATATGGCGAACATTTCAAGCAAATTTGAATCAACTAAACTAAGTTATAAGGTCTATTTTATTCTTTTTTCTTGTGTCTCCATTCCCAGACACCATAGGATTAACAAACAGGATTATCGTGTTTCTTAGCGTTTACTGGTTGATTGATTCTAATAGAGAGATAGATAGATAGATATGAACAGGGTAGGATAGATAGATAGATAGATAGATAGATAGATAGATATGAACAGGGTAGGATAGATAGATAGATAGATAGATAGATAGATAGATAGATAGATAGATAGATATTAACAGGGTAGGATAGATAGATAGATAGATAGATAGATAGATAGATAGATAGATAGATAGATAGATATTAACACACTACGATAAATAGATATCAGATTAATTGTTTATGGATTGATTTTAACGGCATGTCAACCCGTCTAGGATTATTTTATGCTGAGATTTTAGAGAATCACATTCATTGTACATTTAAATATACAATTTTTATCCAGTTGTTTTTTAAGGCTTTTTGTGCAAACTTACTTGATATCAAGTATTCCTATCAAATTATTTGGTTTCGAGGAATTATTTCTATTTAATGATAGTCATTTGTTTGTACAATTATTCGTTTTCAAGTAAATAATTATAATCCTTCATCATCATCATCATCATCATTAAGTTGTGCTAATTGCACAGCGTCCATTGACTCTCTTTCTCACCCTCGGTCCCAATCGTCCATTGCTCTTGGCTGGTCCTCTAGAGTGTATCCAGCGTCCACTCACTGGTCGACACAACACTGGTGCGTAAATAGGGGTTTGTCCTTACTTTACTAGCAGTGCCACGCATCTCTTGTTCGTCTTACTTGAATGGTTTGTAAGATGGGAGGTAAGTTGCCGTACAAGTGCTGTTTTGAAGAGTGCTTCTTTCAGGATCGGTTGAAAACCACACGCAGCATTCTTCTATAATTCCCATCGAGCTTTTTCTCCATTCGTTTCGTTAGAGTCCAGGGGTATATCTATACAGTAGTACCGACACGGATACAGCTTAGAAGAGATCCTGTTTTATTTTTATTCTGTCATTTCCATATAATCATTCAATTTATCAATAGCAGTCCACACCTTCAATAGGCGTACGTTGAAATCGCTTTCAGTCGACGAAATGTTGCTGCCGAGGTACGTGAAGTGGTCTGCAAATTTCAGAGGTTTTCTGCTTAGAGATGGCTTCTCTTTGTTTAAAACAAATTAATTCTGTTTTATTGAGGTTCACTCTACAATCTACAAAACAATTAAAGCTTCCAATAATTATTCTTAATACAAATAATTTACTGTCCAAGTATTTTTATTTAAAAAGGTATTATTTTTAAATGGGTCTATTTGAACCATCGATGGGACCTTAACAGGTACTACCACTCCTGGTCAGAGTGGACCTGTGAATAATGGCAACGAATTCTACACTCCTCAGATCTCCAGAACCTAACCATCAAATGTAGTTTAGTGTCATACCCAGACCAATCTATTTCATGGTGGGGAGCGGAATTTTACTATTCTACAAAAGATACAGTTGGTTTCTTCTGAGCCATGTTGACTGGGCTGTCTTGGTGTAAACAACTCTTCCTCATTTATAACGTTAAAAAATTTTGAGAAAAAAAATAAAATAAAATAAAAACTAATCTCCTACCTGTAAAAACGCATGATAAATTTTCGATATTAATTCCGAAAGGAGAAGGAAATAGTGTTTTTGAAGCCAGGAAAATGGATATTTCAATCAAGTGTCAGTATTTTCCTTGTTACTTTTTGCGGGATTCAACATTAATCTTTTTTTCTTGATAAAAGCTCGAGAAATATTATGTTCTACAGAAAATAATAAAATTCATTTAGAAGAAAAGTAACAATTTATAAAAATAATCGGTACGAATTTACTTATTTGAAGGTAATACTGAAATGATCAAATGCTTAATTAGCTCGTTGTTTAACTTTACTGTATGTTAATCTGAAGTCAGTCTTGAGCGACTAAACACTTCATCAATATTTTAAAAGTCATAGTATTAATAAAGTCCAAAATTATTCTAAACTGGTAAACACTTCATACTTAATTGCAATGTTTTTTTATGAAAAAAATTAATTTGTGAATTGATGTCGTTTAAAATCCTTCTAAACATTATCTCAAACACTTTTGCCGTAGACAGAACGTTAACACGTACTCCTTAATGGTCAAAGAAAATTTTGGAATAATTGCAACAAAGAGTTGATTCTATACCCTCTAAAACTCCTGAACTAAATCTTCACCACTCCGTATAGATTAGTATCATATTTTAGCCCCCCCCCCTCGCTGGTGTCTCTTCGGCAATGGTTGCTGTCTGCGTATTTACGCCCTGTCGATAGAGTGACCTACTTTTTGGCCCTTGTTCGTGACATGTTACTTATCCTTTTTTTTTTTCTCTCATGGCCAGCTCTATGTTGGCTGTCCAAGTATTGAATCTCCAAACAACCTTTTCATATTGGCAAGCTAATGGGAGAAGCCCTAAAGGCCCAGGAACCTTTTAGTATGACTAAGGGACTACATTTTGTTTTAGTTGGTGTATCAACAAAAAGATTTTTTTTCTTTAACTGCGACTTTTTCGCCAGTAAATATTTATCAAACTCCTCTGCAATGGACAGGGTGTGATACAAGGTCTATTTTTAACCAAAATACAGCTGAGTTGAATTGCCTATTCCAATGGCCTTGTGCCACATTTAAGCCAAAGGCTTAGTAAATTACTACGGCTGAATTGAATTCAGTTTCTCCCCCCCCCACAAAAAAAATGGTGGGCTAACCAACGCTAAAGAACCGAGTATGCCCTACTATTTACCTATAGCTGGAGAACAGATGGATTTCATGCTTTTCCGAGGGCTTCAATGCAAAATGAAATGCAAACAGTTTCGTTCAGGTTTTGAACTCAGACCAACGATTCCATTTCCTACGACGATAAGTTCGACGCCATTTTCACGTGTAAATTGTATCAATCTTTTTTTGTTTTTTGTTGGTTTTTTTTTGTATCTGTGCTGTGATAAAAAGAAATTTATTAAACTTCATATTTCAACTCTTCTTACATTTTATTTTATTTTTCCCGGGAAATTATCCATGCTGTAAATATTTTTAGTAATATAACAAAACGTTGTGTTTTGGTATTTTTTCTAAAAAGATTTTTTTTTTATTTAGAAAGATTTTTATTCTATTAAAAATTATTTTGTTCTCCCACGAATAAACTGAAGGAAATGATAAAGTTCGTAAAATCAATTTACCTAATTATTTTTAACAACCACAATGCAATGTGACTGACCCTTTGTTAACCCAAAAGTTGACCTTCGGTGTCAATCATTTCTTGTGTCAAGTAGAACCATCTTATCTATGTCTGTTATTGACCTACATGTGAGTGTTATCTTAGAAATCTTTCTTTTCTAGACTGGCATCACACAGGAACATAGAATTAATGTACACACACGCATACCCACACAAAAGAGCTCGGTAGGGTGAGACAGAGAAGTGATGAAGGAGATACGTACGTGCTCTTAAATATACATCCATTAAATACTGGCCAGCAGGAGAAACTTAAATTATCTTTCAAGCCAAATGCTCATTTCCTTACACAGGTTGCCCCTCCAAAAAGAAATAAATATATACTGACTATTTGATGAAAAGGAGCTACGTGAGTGGCGTAAATATGACCAAATTATGCGCAAAGAGTTCGTAACAAAACATGTTTGGTTTGGTCTTAATACCACGATCTCCCCTCTCCTGGTTTTCCGGAGGCCACCGGGTTAGTTGGTTGCTTTGTTGGGTTTTACGGCATATCAACCTTTGTCGCTTATTTAACGCCAAATCCATTTTTATGTAAATAATCAGTTCCATTCAGAACAATTCAGTTTAGCCCGAGTACACAGTTTAATTGTCAAAAGCATTTCTATTTCAAACTATTCAGTTTATTCAAACCGTTATAAATAACAATTCAGTTTAGTGTAAGTATAGTTTCAATGTCAAAAAACAGTACCATTTGAAATAATCCAGTTTAGCATAAGCACGCAGTTTAAATGTAAGTACGGTTTAATTGTCAAAAACAATTCTATTTCAAACTATTCAGTTTAGCATAAGTATGCCGTTAGTTCTATTTAGCCCATAGATAGGACCCTATCAGGTGCTACCACGCCAGGCAAGAGTGGACCTGGGAGCAATGGCAATGAAGGGGTGCTCCGTATTCCTCAAGGCCCCAGTATTACTGGGACCTCACCATCAGACTGTTTAGTGTCATATCCAGGACACTCATTGGAGGGAGGTTTTACCCCTCTGCAGAGGTGCAGTCAGTGTATTCTACAGCCCCAGCCGACTGGGTAAGAGGCCACCTGGTATTCGTGCCAGGTGGGTGTTATTAAGCTGATCATCTGATTCTAGAAGGCCTTACCGCAAGTATTACCAGCTAAGCAGAGCTAAGTTTATCACTTGGTGCCAGAGGCTCTCAAAATAAGGGATACCGAGGGGATTAAGCATTTTTTTTTTTCGACGGCCATGAATGAGTCCTGATTCGTACGTCTCCCTCCACCCACCTACTTTAGAAAGACTCGATGTCAAATTTGACTAAATGGCAAATCTACTAAATTTAAATATCATATTTAGTGTGGTTTAAAATCATATCAACCTTTGTGGGTTATTTAATGCCAAGGTCATCCCCATTGATGAACAGTGGTGGAATTTTCTGGATGCTTCTGCTTTACGCTAAAATGAATGATGGAATAAAACAAGTAAAAAAAGTAAAACGATTAACGCTGTTTTTTTTAATGTATTTTTGGCAATAAATATTTTGTTGTTGTGTTTTTGGTTTTTTTAGAGCATTTATCTTTTTATGTGTCTTGAGTATTTTTTTTCTTTCTTTTTTCTTTTTTTTCTTTTTTCTTTTTTCTTTTTCTTTTTTCTTTTTTCTTTGTTTTTTCTTTTTGCTTTTTTCTTTTGCTTTTTTCTTTTTTCTTTTTTTTTTACTTTTTACTTTTTGCTTTTTCTTTTTCTTTTTTTTTTCTTTTTATTCCTTTTCTCTTTTTTCTTTTTTCTTTTTTCTTTGTTTTTCCTTTTTGCTTTTTTCCTTTTTTTCTGTTTTTTTTTGTTTTTCTTTTCTTTCTTTTACTTTTTTTCTTTCTTCTCTTTCTTTTTTCTTTCTTCTTTTTTCTTTTTCTTTTTTTCTTTTTCCTTTTTCTTTCTTTTTTCTTTTTATTCTTTTTTCTTTTTTATTTTTCTTTTTTATTTTTCTTTTTGCTTTTTTTCTTTTTGCTTTTTTCTTTTTCTTTTTTCTTTTTCTTTTTTTTTTACTTTTTACTTTTTGCTTTTTTCTTTTTCTTTTTTTTCTTTTTATTCTTTTTCTCTTTTTTTTCTTTTTTCTTTTTTCTTTGTTTTTCCTTTTTGCTTTTTTTTGCTTTTTTATTTTTTTTTGTTTTTCTTTTCTTTCTTTTCCTTTTTTCTTTTTTCTTTTTGGTTTTTTCTTTCTTCTTTCTTCTTTTTTCTTCTTTTTTCTTTTTTTTGCTTTTTTCTTTTTTCTTTTTCTTTCTTTTTTCTTTTTATTCTTTTTCTCTTTTTTCTTTTTACATTTTTCTTTGTTTTTTCTTTTTGCTTTATTTGTTTTTCTTTTTTCTTCTTTTTTCTTCTTGTTTCTTTTTTTCCTTTTTCTTTTTCATTTTTCTTTTTTCTTTTTTCTTCTTGTTTTTTTTTTCTTTTTTCTATTTTTTCTTTTTTTTCTTTTTTTTTTTTTTCTTTTTGCTTTTAATGCCTTGTTAGCTGTGACTGTAGAATATCCCAAGTGCACCTCTGCAGAGGAGTAATACCTCCCCATCCACAATGAGTGTCCTGGATTTGACACTAAATAATCTGATAGAGAAGCTCCCATTCCTGGATATAAGGGTGATGTGGAGCATTCCTTCATAGCTATTATTTTCATTGCAATATCTAAAACCATTTAACTGTGTGCAAATAAAACTATTACTGTTAGATAGCAATGCTTAAAACCATGTAAATGTATCTGAAAAAAGGAACTCTGGCTCGTTTAACAATTCTTACTGAAAAACTATTCGTTAACAAATTATATATATATATATATATATATTTCATTAAGGAAAAACACAAACCGGTCACATTAGGATTATAAATTTATTTCCATCCATGTGTGTTTGAAAAATCAAAAAACACGAAAAAAATTAACAGGACTTCTTCAGATCTTATGGATAAAATAAATCAGAATAGACACAGGAAAGTAGGTGGGAGGGGATGGAAGAGGGGTGAAGAGTTAACGCCTCATTTAGCCCACTTCCGTTTTTTTATTTTATTGTCGGTTAGAATTATAGTAAATTAATTTTTAAAAATTTTTGAAATTCTAATTATTTTTTAACTTATAACACCAGATTTAATGCTAAATTAGAAAAATAACTTTATTCAATAACTTTACGTAACGATACAGTAAAAATTATATTAAAATAATTTCAGGATTTAATTAAATTTAACTTTTTTTTAAATCAAATTTATTTAGAGCCTATTAATCAGTTATATATATATATATATATATATATATATATATATATATATATATATATAAACAGGATTTGGCATTGCATAGCCTATATGGTTTGATGTGCCGTAAAAAACAAACAATCTATCAACTTTTTTTTAATTGCTTACTTGTCTGTACTGAATTCCTTCGGGGATCAAACTTTGTTATCGTCGTGAAATTCGGGACTGATAGTTTTGGTCCAGGGGAGGAGAATGTAAGATCTATATCTATCCTTACCAGGACGAGGGATAGCTGGTATATTAAGACCTACTCACTTTTATCGGCAAAAGTTATTTTTGGAAATTATGATATACATGGGTCATTTTTTTTCTTATGCATTTGATAAGACATTTGAATAATGGACTTTTACAAGTTTTATTAACAAGATGAAGCATTTCCCCATGATGGTTGGCTGAACGAAACATTTTCAGTTGAAGTAACTCGACAAATACGATAGCTAACTCGTTCCCAACTCCCCACTGTGCTGCGATGTTACACAATATCAGTTTATGTCGGTTGCCTCACAGGAACATGCCTTCCGAGGAGCAAATTCATAAATTGCTAATGTCCCGCTGGCATTCTCCTTTTCGGGCGCCTCATGTGCCAGGGAGTCAACCCAGCCCTTATTTCTTTTAGACGAAGGGGCAGTTGCTGTTTGGAGAGAAAACCCCAAGGACTAAGCCATCAGTATAATCAAAAACCATCTGGAACGAATCGTTGATATCATGATATCAAATACTCGTCCCGTTTACTATAGATTTAATATCTCATGATGTAGTCTTATAAATATTTCGGTGCTTGTTCAGAATAGCACATCTATGAAAATTTTCGTTTATCTTATTTAATGTACGAAAAATTATAGATTAATTTAATATTCACATTTGCCATCCAGATAAGAATAACTTTCAATCAATTTATTTTTTATTGAATAATTAAAAATCCCAAATACTATAGAAATAAAATATTTATATTCAGCGTTCAGATGAGAATAATTTTCAGTCATTTGCTACATTTTTTCACTGAATAATTAACTCCCAAATTCTATTGAAATGAAATACCTATATTCATCATCCAGATAAGAGTAACTTTCAATCATTTGCTTCCTTTTTTGCTGAATAATTAAAAATCCCAAATTCTATTGAAATGAAATATCTTTATTTAGCGTCTGGAGAAGAAGAATTTTCAGACATTTGCTTCATTTTTGACTGAATAATTAAATCTAAAATTCTATAGAAATATATTGCTTCCATTCATCTTCCAGATAAGCATAACTTTCAGTCATTTGTTTTAATTCTTTCTTATAGAATAATTAAATCCAAAATTATGTAGAGACATAATACTTGCATTCACGTGGAGGCGTGCTTAGCAGAACGGTTTTATGTCGTAGGAAATAAAATCGGAGACACGAGTTCAAATCCAAGACGAGGTTGTTTACGTTTCACTTAACACAAATCCCATCTGCCCTCCACTCACCCATCTCCCAGCTATGGATAAATAGTAGAGCAAACTGGGTTAGGCAACCAATTCAGAAGAAGGAAAATTCTGAATACAAACCAGCTTTACTCAGCTTAAAAATGACCTTGTGTCATGGTGGAGGTATTGGGTAAATAAATGAATTCACCATCCAGATAAGAATAGATATCAATCTTTTATTTCATCTTTTATTGAACAGTTTCAGTTAAATCCCAAAATGACAATTCTGGCATTGTTGGATGGAGGAAATAAAAACTAAAGAAATGGCTGAATTGTAGCAAATCGAAGATGTAACTGACGAGTAAAAAAATGAAATAAATCTCTGAAACTTCCTTTTATCTATACAGATTATAAATTTCATTTCTAAAGCATTGTTTTGAGTCGCCAATGGTCCGGGAGACTTGGGTTCAATCCCAGGTCACGTCATACCAAAGACTTTAAAAATGGCACTTGATACTTCCTTGCTTAACATTCGGCAATATAAGGTACGTATCAAGGGTTAAGTGGAGCAATCCTGGGAAAGGAGTAGCGCCCTCCCCTACACCTCGGTGTAATAGCTATTGAAAAGGGAGCCTTCTGGTCGCCCTCGACTACGGTCGCCAACAACAACAGCAACAACAAACCAAAGAAATAGCGAGAATTTTCTTTCCTGGGCTATTCCGGACAAGCACCAATATTCCTTGGAAACAAATTTAGTGATACGTGATTTATTTCATTTGTAGACTAACTGGTATCCAATAGCAATTTGCAGAAGGAATCAATCACTGTATATACCTAACTCCTCTGCCTGGAGCAGGATGTGACACAAGGTCAATATTTAAGTGGAGTCTAAAAGGTTTGAATTCGGACTTTTGTTTCTCCTAGAACGGTCTCTGTACCAAGGTTAAAGATCCCAGTCTGCCCAACTATTTTCCCATTGCTTGAAAGAGAATAATGGATTCATATCTTTACCAAGGATATTAGCGCAATGTGAAATGCAAACAGCCTTGTTCAGGATTTTCGACTTGAGGTTCTGAGTTCATTTGCTACAACGATAACCATTGAACCACGAGCGCCTCTCTGGACAAGTGGTTGATGTGTGCAATTAATTCTCTCACTATGACTCGGATGATTTTATTTACTAACATTACTAACTAATCTTCACTAACCCTGTTCTGACTCAAAGCCATAAGTGTGAGCATCCAGAAAGTTAGTTTAATTTCTTTGTTTAATGGCATATCAAACTTCGTAGGTTATATAATGCCAAAACTATCCTCGTAGAAGAACAGTGGAGGTACTATTTAAACCATGGCAGAGAGATTTAAAAAAACGGTTCGTATCTTTCCGAAAGGTACTCGTCCAAAAGTGAACGTTATAGAGAGACTGGAGTGCGAACTCACATACCACAATGACACACACCAGCACGTTAGTCTTTTTGAAACAAGGATATCCCTCCAGAAATCTTTGGTTTGGTTTGGTTTCTTTGTTTAATGGCATATCAACTCTTTATAGGTTATTTAATGCCGAAGCCATTCTCCTAGAAGAACAGTAATGGTACTATTTAACCCATAGCTGGGAGGATAAGGGGGTTCATACCATTCCCAAGGGTATTTGCCCGAAAGTGAACGTAATAGCGCGACTGGAGTACGAACTCGCGTACTACGATTCCGTAGTCCATCGCTTTAACCATTACACCACGAGGACACCTACCTCAGAAATCTTTGAACTCACTAATAATGGTCTTCAAGATTAGCTTGCAACTACAAGATACAAGTTTTGAAGAATATACACTTACTAGTTTATCCATGCGATCAAACATATTGACAAAATCTAATTTTGTAATGACATAGGATTTATAAACCATTAAACATTTTTGTTGCTCTGAATATATATATATATATATATATATATATATATATATATATATATATATACAGTTAGTTAGATAGTTATACTTACAAATAGAGTACTTGGTCCGATGATCGCCTCGGCGAGAAACTGACCGAGACTAAAAGCCGAAACAACATTTCTACGCTATCCAATAGATAGATAAGACAAAAAGAATTCAGTTTTGTAATTCAATTTTAAATTTCTCTCGGTTGAAAAGATGATATTGTGACCTCATCAGATGAAAAAAACATTTATATATTTGAATAAACCGGAAACCCTTACATTGCTTCCAACAATAAGAGAATTTTATTTAAAAATAAAACAAATGTAATTTTTTCGGATTATATATATATATATATATATATTTAAGCCATGAATTCTTCTTCTCTTCCAGTTATGGGTAAATAACATAGCAGACTGGACTCTTCAGTTATGATAAAGGCAACCAGTCAAGGAGAAGGAAAAACTCTAGCTTCTAAACTCGAGGAGTGTTTTTCGGAAGAATCTATGACTCCTTGATACATCATTCGTCAGTGCGAGATGTTGGTGGTGCAACGGTTATCATTGTTGGAAATGGACACGCCGATCCGAGTTCATATCTTGGACGAGGCTGTTTGCATTTCACATGATGCTAATATTCTTGGGAAAACTATAAATTCAAATACTCTCCCCACAGCTATGGGGAATTAGTTGGATAGACAGGGCTCTTTAACCTTGTTATGTAAACCGGTCTAGGAGAAGGAAAAACATTGATTTCAAACCTGTTAAACCTGTTAAAAATTGATTTTGTATCACATTCAGTTCGTGCTGGGTGATTGTTAAATACATACACCATTCTTCTGTTATCAGCCAATCAAAAAAGTAGGACTGGTCCTACACAAGACTTCACTTAATCTTTAATTCAACTATTCGGCACATCCGTAGAAATCGACAAAAGAGTCTATCAATATATATATATATATATATATAATGAACAAAAATGATATGGCAAATAGGAATATTTCTTAATAATTTTTTAATAGTTCTTAACTTATTTCGACCTAACGTATATCATAGTCCGTACAAAATTTTAATAGTTCTCAACTTATTTCGACCTAACGTATATTATAGTACGTACAAAATTTTAATAGTTCTCAACTTATTTCGACCTAACGTATATCATAGTACGTAATAAAATTTAAGTATTATCGAAAAACGTATTCATGTTTAAGATTAATAAAATATCTTAAAACGATTAAGATATTTTAAGATTCTGAATTTTAAAATATTTCATTAATCTTAAACATGAATACACTTTTATAAGCATTATATATATATATATATATATATATATATATATATACAATAGAAATATTGTAATATATTAACGTGACCTGCGGGTGGGAATACGGCGGATGTTGTTGACAGATAGATTGATAAGACCGGTGTGATCACCGAAATGTCATTTCCACAGGTGCTGTGTATCAGAGGATGTTGACACGACTACATCCGCTCAAGGATAATATCAACAAGGCGATTGCCGAAATGTCACCATGCCCACAGTTGTTATGTTGAAAACAGGTGCATCTGGTCAAAGATAACGGAAAATCACCTGAACAGTGGGCGTGGTTGAATTCGGTGATAGTGGCAGATGCGTACGCCCTCAGAACTGGGCTTAGGCAAGTAGCCAAAGGGAAGCAGACAACATAACCGATGGAAAGCAAAGAAGTGAGACGTGGGCATAACCATGGTTAACGAAAAAGAGGAATTGCTGCAGGTCACGTGAGAGTTATAGACTATGTAAGTTCCCGAATTTCGGCTAAAGTCAGTTGTTCACTGGCTTTTCCGTCTCCCGACAGCTCATCCGTGTGCGCGAACTCTCTGCGATTGCTTTTCTGCTCCATACAAGTATCATCACCGAAGATAAAAATATAATCTTATATTTTTATATACATACGTGTTCCTCGTTGTTAATAACGACAAAGGATTCTATACAACAATATGTGTAAAGTTGAATAAATCAAATACTTTACTCAAATGTAAATGTGCGATATTTCGTTCGGACTTTATTTCATCTTCACGAACGAAATATTACAAATCTACAAATATTACACATCTACATCCAAGTTAAATGTTACTGACAGATTCACTACAAATCTATCTTTTCAACATATATATATATATATATATATATATATATATATATATATATAATGAGAGACTCTTTTGTCGATTTTTGCCCAGGTGGCTGGGGCTGTAGAATACACCGACTGCACCTCTGCAGAGGGGTAAGACCCCGTCAACGAGTGTTCTGGATATGACACTGAACAATCTGATATAGAGGTTCCAGTGATGCTGGAGCTTTGGGGAATTCGGAGTACCCCTTTATTGCCATCGCTCCCAGCTCCACTCTGGCCCAGAGTGGTAGCACCTGATATGGGTCCTACCTATGGGTTAAATAGAACTAAACCGTGCTTTGAATTTACTGTTTTTGGCATTTAAACTGCTTACATATGCTAAATTGAATTGTTTAAAATAGAACTGTTTTGACATTTAAACTGCATACTAATGCTAAACTGAATTGCTCGAAATAGAACTGTTTTGACATCCAAACTGTGTACTTATGCTGAGCTGAATTATCTGAAATAAAACTGTTTGACATTTAACTCTGTGTATTGCCCAGTCGGCTGGGGCTGTAGAATACACTGACTGCACCTCTGCAGAGGCGTAAAACCCCCTCCCCCAATGAGTGTCCTAGATATGGCACTAAACAGTCTAATGGTGAGGTCCCAGTACAGCTGGGGTCTTGGGGAATACGGAACACCCCTTCATTGCCATTGCTCCCAGATCCACTCTGATAGGGCCCTATCTATGGGTTAAATAGAACTAACAGCATACTTATTCTAAACTGAATTATTTGATTAAACTGAATAGCTTGAAATAGAACTGTTTTTGACAATTAAACCGAACTTACATTTAAACTGCGTGCTTATGCTAAACTGAATTATTTTCAAATAGAACTTTTTTTTTACATTGAAACTGTATTTACACTAAACTGAATAGTTTGAAATAGAAATGTTTTTCATAATTAAACTGCGTGTAAACAAAATCTGTACTTATACTAAACTGAATTAGCTGAATTAGAATTACTTGACGAAACTGAAAAGCTCGAAATAGAAATGTTTTTGACAAACTAATTACTCATGCTAAACTGAATTGTTTGAAATAGAACTGATTATTTACATAAAAATGGATTTGGCGGTAAATAACATACGAAGGTTGATATGCCATAAAACCCAACCAAATCTTTTGTCGATTTCTACGGATAAGTGCTTAAGAGTTCAATTAACAATGAAATGTATACGAGTAATATTTAGAAAACAAAATTCTTAACCGTGACATTAGTTGTATGATCGGCAGTAAGAGGATTTCTTTCAGAAATGATTGTAGTTGTGATCCAGCGTGTACGTATTTATGTTTTATTTTTTGTTGTTCTCAGGTTGTGAATGCCATTGCAGACGCCATCTCGAAGACACCTGGATGTTCTTTACTTGATGTTGACGATGGACCTTCGGCAAACAGAACGGTATATACTTTTGTTGGTTCTCCAGACGCCGTTGTGGAAGGTGCCCTGAATGCTGCCCGCCAGGCGTACAAACTGATTGACATGAGCGTTCATAAAGGTAGAACATCTTTCTTCATTTTCAACTCTTATTATTTGAGTTGGTGTCAACCATAGCACTGTGTTTAACGGGTTAAGCAGCAAAATTCCCCCGGACATCGTTGTCTTACTGCAGTAGAATTTTGCGTTTAATACTGCTATTCTGTATTCTCCCTGGACTGTTAGAAAACAGGTGCCCGTGGTGTAATGGTTATCGTCGTCGGAAATGGACACGGCTACACGAGTTCAAATCCTGGACGAGACTGATAACATTTCACATAGCCCTAATACCCTTGAGAAAGGTATGAATCCAATAATTCTCCCTCCAGCTATGGGTAAATAGTAGGGCAGACTAGGTTCTTCAGCCTTGGTGAGGCAACTAGTCTAGGAGAACCTAATTCAAACCTGTTAAACTCCGCTCAAAAATTGACCTTGTGTCATATCCTGCCCGAGCAGAGGGGTTGGTAAATATGGTTAGAAAACAGTCTCGTCTCCGAAACAAGTCGTTGAAATATATTAGTCATTTTCAGTGTGTGATAAGTCCAAAGTTTGCGGTTATGTCCAGTGGGTATTTTTAGTAATATTTGTTTCGATGGTATCGGCTGGCTGTAGGAGAGTTATTTCTGGTGAATTGTATGTTTGAAGGTCTGTCCTGTAGTCTAGTAGATATATTCAGTAACGGCTACAACTGGTTGAAGAGTGAACCAACGTGACGCTAAGCAGACACGTGGTTTTCCCACCGCAGAAGAGAAGGTAGTTCTTTACAGCCCAAGTGTTCTCTAGTGAATGATACAGTGTTTGTTTGTTTTTTAGCACCGGTAAATCTGTATTTCAGGCATGTGCAGATCTCCGGGAATTGCAATACTTTTTTTTTATTTAATCTTATTTTTTGCTTTTATTTTTTCTAACCCCACAGGTTCACTCTTCCCTAAATAGACCATATTCAATGTGAATATGTATATTTGATTTGAGGTGAAATGAATAAAATAAAAAATGGGAAGACATCATGTGATGTGTACGTACGTTTCAATGGATGGTTGGTTGGTTGTTTGGGTTTTATGGCATATCAACCCTTGGGAAAGGTATGAACCCAATTATTCTCCCTCCAGCTATGAGTAAATAGAAGGACAGACTGGGTTCTTCAGCCTTGGTGAGGCAACTAGTCTAGGAGAAGGAAAACTCTGAATTCAAACCTGTTAAAACTCCGCTTAAAAATTGACTTGTGTCATATCCTGCCCGAGCGGAGGGGTTGGTAAATAGGATCAACCCTTCTAGGTCATTTAACGCCAAATTCTGTCTATATATACATACATATTCAACCAAAGATTTCAAAACGAATATTAAGGTAGGTAAAATTTTCTATTAACAGGATTTCATTTGTTTGCACAACATTAACCAGTTTTAAGTTGGCATATTTTTTGGTACAATTCTGTTTCTCTCAAGAAGGATAGAATGTCATCAATTTTGACGTTCTCAAACAGATCGGTTAAGTTATTTACTTTGAAAAATCGCTTTCTGGTAACAGCGAAAGTTCTGCATTCTATAAGAATGTGTTTAACTGTGCAAGTTGCCTGGCAGGTTAAACACTGTGGTTGTGGTTCCTGTTTCAAAATGAACGAGTGAGTAAGCCTTGTATGAACAATTCGCAATCGGGATATAACAACTTGTTCTCTTCTTGATTTTTTCAATGGAAAGGTAACTGAATTAATGGGCACGAATATAAATTTTGAATTTTAATTTTAAATTTTGAATTTAATTTAAGATAATTATTACTGTAATCTTTACTTAATAAAAAATGTTGTAATTCTCTAAATTATTATTACATCTGGAGAATTATCTTGAAATGTATTAAGAATTCAAAATTTAAAAAAAAATTAATTTACTGTAGAAAGTGAGTTTTGAATATAAGTCCAGTTACATTATTGTAATTACAACCGGTAATAAAAAAGAAAAACCGGAAGTGGGTGAAATGGGAAGGAAACTCTTCACCCCACTTCTACTCCCTCCAACCCTTTCCTCCTATGTCTATTCTGACAATAATTATTTTATCCATTAGATCTGAAGAAGTCCTGTTATTTTTGGTGTTATTGATTTATATAAATACCCATTAGAGGATGGAAATAAATTTATAATCCTAATGTGACCGGTTTTTGTTTTTCTTAAAGGTATATATATATATATATATATATATATATATATATATATATATATATATATGTACGATTCTCACGAGATGATCGTTCTCATTATAAAGAAATAAAGTACCCAATCCTCAGAAATTGTGAAGTAAATAAAATAAGATCAAAGAATGAATAATAAAATTAAAATTAAGTTTAAACACAAAAAAATCTTTGTTAATTAATAACTCACTACTCGACATTAATCGATATTTATCATTATATGAGATTCATTTTCACTTATATATATATATATATATCGCCAAGTCGTGCTAATAACACGGAGTTCCTTGATTCTGTCTCTCTCCAACCCCCTTACCTATCATTCATCGCTCCTATCAGATCCTCTAAACTGTATCCAGTATCCGAATAGAGCTGATGTGAAAGCATTTGCTGATCGACCAGAACTGGTGTGTCCATGTGTAGTAGTCTCTAGGAGAACATCGCTTATGAGTTCGTCCTCGCATATCCAGCAGTGTTCGTCTTACTTGGATGGTTTATGAAATGAGAGGCAAGTGGTTGTACGGCTGCCGTCTTGTGAGGCGCCGTTTCCAGACTTTTTTGAAAAAAGCGCGTAACATTATTTTGCGATTCCAGTCTAGTGTTTTCTCTAAGCGTTTCGTTAGATTCCAGTGGGTGCATCCATGCAATTATACTTAGACGGCCGCAGCATGCCAGATATCCGGGGGTGGGTATCCGGAAGATCAGATTTCCATATGATCGCTGGTCTGTCAATAGTAGTCAACGACTTCCCTATGCATATGTTGACATTGCTTTCAGTAGATGAGATATTGCTGCCGAGGTATGTGAACTGGTCTACCAATTTCAGAGGATGTGGTTTGCTATATTAATGAGTAAAGTGCTCCAATAAAATAACAATGAATATGTAAAAAGAAAACTAATTTTTTCTATTATTTTCTCTTTCTTTTTATTCATTTATTATTGTTACATGTATTTCAATAGCCCAGTCGGCTGGGTGAGGTTGTAGAATACACTAGCTGCTTCTCTGCAGAAGGGTAAGGCGCCCTCCCAACAAGTCCTCTGGATATAACCCTAAACAATCTGATGGTGAGGCTCCAGTAATGCTGGAGTTTTGAGAATTCGAAGAACCCCTTCATTGCCATCACTCCCAGATCCACTCTGGCGCAGATTGGGTAGCACTTGATAGGGTCATCCCAGTCGGCTGGAGCTGTAGATTACACCGACTACATCTCAATAGAGGAGTAAGACCCCCCCCCCCTCTAAAAAAAACAGTGTTCTGGATATGACACTAAACGATCTGATTGTAAGGCTCCTGTAATCCTGGTGTTTGGGGAATATGAAGTACCCCTTTATTGCCATGGCTTTCAGGTCCACTCTGGTCAGGAGTGATAGCACCTTATAGTGTCTTATCTATGGGTCAAATAGAACTGTTTGACATTTAAACTGAGGGCAAACAAATGTCTTATGCTAAATTGATCTGTTGAAAAAAAGTCACCTATAAGAATGAATAAACAGTGCAATGCTCAAGGATCGACAAAATCCTTACAAAGATTCTATAATATAGAAAGTAAGGATAGTAACACAGACCACATAGCTACCAACTTTAATCTAGAAGATATAATAAATAATTAGAATACTTGAAACCATTTAACTGCTCACAAACAGATGAGCGTGATCTCTTTTTTAAATGTTACCGACAAACCATCCGCTTAAAAAGTAAAAACAAAATTACCTTCAAACTGATATATGTGTCTATTTAAATGTGTGCAAGCAAATGCCCGATGTTTAATTATGATTGTTATATAGCAATACTTGAAACCATTTAACTGTGTGAAAAAAATGAGCTAAGACTCGTTTAAAAATGTTATCAGCAAAATGTTTAAAAATCATATGTACTTGATATATATGTATAAACAGGGTTTGGCATTAAATAACCTACAGTGGTTGATATGCCATAAAACCAAACCAAACTAAAAGTATTTCACCTTGATTAGGCAACCAATCTTGAAGAAAAAAAACTCCAAATTAAAACCAGCTTCACTCCACTCAAAAATTTGCCTTATATACATATATACATATATATGTTCTAGCCATGAAGAACCTCTTGAAGTATAATCAAAATTTCCTGATTTTCGTCCAGATAGATATGAAAGCGAATTCTTTTCTTCACCTCGCTAGTTCTAACGGACTATTTTTCTGTGACTCTATTGATCAATAACATCATCGTTCACTGCCTTCTTGATTGACCATAAGATCAATCGACTTGGCGGGAAACAGTCCATAAAAGTCACAACGTAAAGAAAAGACCTTCAAATAATTCGCTTCTAAGAAACAAACTGCTGTCAGATCAAACTAAATTGAATTTTCTCTCATCACTGAAATGAACTTGAGACAAATCATCGTCTCTTCAAACATATCCATCAGCATATCCAAGTTCCTGTTTGATAAATTCATCGTCGTTAAATTCATCGTTTGGTAAATTTATCGCCAGTGAATTCATCGTGTGGTACATTTATCGCCGGTAAATTATTCGTGGCTAAATGCAGAATTAAATCATTGCTTTTAATGATTAGATTAGCGTATTCGGTTTAATGGCATATCAAACCTTAATGGTTATTTAATGCCAAAGCCTGTTTTTAATATATATTATATGATTTGTAAAAGAATAGTTTGTTATCATCATCATCATCTTGTCGTGCCACCAGCACGGATATCCCTGACCCTCTCTCGCCACTCCTCCCTATCGTTCATCGCTTCTGGCTGGTCCTCAGGGCTATATCTCGTATCCTCACAGAGTTGCTGTATGTAGGTTCGAGCTGGTCGTCCTGCTTTTGCTCGGCCATGTGAAGGGGTCCGTAGGAGTACATTACTTATGAGCTCGTCCCTGCTTCTCCAACAGTGTCCTGCATGTCTGGTTCGTCTAACTTTGATAGTTTTCGTGATGGAAAGTAGGTGGCCGTACAGCTGCTGCTTAGTGGGGTTTTGCCTCCAGGATTCGTTCAAAATTTCTCGCAGCATTCTTGTGTAGTTGCCGTCAAGCTTTTTCTCCATAGGTAACTTAATTTTTAAACGAATTAACAGTTCATTTGTTTGCACACAGTTAAATGGTTTCAAGTATTGCTATCTAATACTAATAATTCATATTGATAATTTTTTTTGCACAGTTCAATGGTTTCAAGAATAGCAAATGATTAAATAGTTCTATTTGATTCAAAGATGAAACCCTAACAGGTACTGACACCCTGGATCAGAATGGACCGGGAAGTAATGGCAACGACAGGGTACTCTACATTCCCCGATGCTTTTGTACTGGAGCCTCACCATCGGATTGTTTGATATCATACTCAGGACACTCGTTGTTAGAGTGGTCTTACTCCTCTGCAGAAGTGCAATTGAAGAATTCTACAGCCCCACCCGAAAGAGCATTAGGGTTATAGAAACCCTATATTATGAGACCAATTAAACAGATATGAATTTACCAGCGATAAATTTTCCCTACGATGAATTTACCGACAATGAATTTTCCTCGAATCAATCAAGTCTAGCCTTCTTATTCTTATGATAGGTTTAATAAAAGTGCAAAATCGAAAAAGGATTGTCAGGATTTAATATAGGCGTTACTGAGAGACAAACATTGAGCCTGTACACTAATCTTTTTTAAGTTCAGTAATTATATAGTGAATTGAACTACTATGACCAGAAAATCCGGCGAACAACTACGCACGACATACAGAAACACTGGACGACAGCTGTTTCGACCTTATTAAGTCTCATCAGGAGTGTATACCATGATCTCCACTACTAGGGATCGAACCAGCGACCACAGATTGCAGAGCGGAAACTCTACAACTGAGCGACCACAGATTGCAGAGCGGAAACTCTACAAATGAGCGACCACTGATTGCAGAGCGGAAACTCTACAACTGAGCGACCACAGATTGCAGAGCGGAAACTCTACAAATGAGCGACCACAGATTGCAGAGCGGAAACTCTACAACTGAGCGACCACAGATTGCAGAGCGGAAACTCTACAATTGAGCCATGAGTCGATATCGCACACAATTTGGCGCCAAATTGTGTGCGATATAGGCTCGTGGCTCAGTTGTAAAGTTTCCGTTCTGCAATCTGTGGTCGCTGGTTCGATCCCTAGGAGTGGAGATCATGGTATACACTGCTGATGAGACCTAATAAGGTCGAAACAGCTGTCCAGTGTTTCCTTTTGTCGTGTGTAGGTGTTCGCCAGATTTTCAGGTATTTCAATTCACAAAACATTGAGGAGTGTCATGGGAAACCTCAGAAGAAATCATTTTCAAATAAGATACTGTTATTACTAAAAGCTGATGATTAGTTGGTTGGTTGCTTGGCAAATCTAGGAGGGTGTCCCCCATGGGATAATGGCGAAAATGTTGGGCGGCAGTCTCAAATTAAGCAAGTTCGAACTCCAGTCAAGCTATTAATTTTATTTTCCGACCAATATCCTAAGAAAAGATATGAACCCTCTTATTATATAGGTTAAATCGTATCCTAAGTGTTCTTCGACAAGGGTGGCTTTGGCCTCAAATAACCTACGAAGGTTGATATGCCATTAAATGCAGAAACCAAACCAATTAACCTTGTTGGGTGATTTAATGCCAAAGTCTGTTTTTATACATTTTTACCAACCCCTCCGCACGGGCAAGGTATGGTTAATGCTGAAAAGAATAGTAAAATAAAACAAGAAAACAAATAACAGTTAAACCAACGTTATTTCTTTATGTATTATTTTAGCGATAAGAAATAATTTACAAAATTAGTCTGGTTCGGAGTGGTACTACCTTTTAGGATCCCATCTATTAAGTCGTATAAGTCATCTTTACAAACTTGAAAAAATCTCTACCAGACAAGAGGTCGTCTTATACAACAAGGCTAAAATCCATACGTTTACCTCTGATTAACAACTCTATAGTAAACGTTTGGATTTTAGTCCTGTTGTATAAGACGACCCCTAATTCTGCAGAATTTTTTTCAGACTTAAAAGATCGATTCATACGCTTGTTGCGGAGCCGATAAGCATGTCGACCCCGCAAATAAGTGGTGACCCAGAACGTGAGTACAGCCAGAGCAATGGAGGGCGGCGGAGAGTCAGACACAACAAGTGGTGACCCTTACATGAGTACAGCCTGAGCGATGATGGAACATGGTGATGCAGATATATGAAAATCACAATTTATACAGATTGTATTAAACCAGCGTCTTTGGAGGACCGACGACACACTACACCTCCTTACTACACCTCGTTCGACCGACGACACACTACACCACGTTCGAGTGCGGTGCTTTGGCACTCGAACGCCATCACACCAGTAAACCCGATTTGATAGAACAGGTCACTTTCCCTTGTAATCTACGGACTGATTACTACATCTAATTGATGGACGATCAATTATCTAGGGAGAGAGCCTTGCCGCAACCTGCCTACAAATATAAACAGATCGGATTACTCGTTCACCCTAAAAAAATTATATCCGGGTACGGCCGGAAATGACGAAGCCTTTTCGACTTTAACCTGCCGTTGCAGCTAAAAAAGGAATAAAATAACATTTAACAACATTTACAAAACACTTCTGCCAGAAATAACTCTATAAAAATGGAATTAATTATCTTCGCTAGTCTATATCAGGCTAAAGAAGGACTTATTTTCTACGTCCATTTTTTATGGAAGAACTTTCTATTTACGTGACGCGGCAGCAGTGGTGTTGCCTTTCCTTCATATGACCAAGGCTTTGACGGCGAAAAATTCAGAGGTCCTCACTCTTTTTGGGTGTTTGTGACCTTTCCTCTCCAGTTGGCCGTCTTACCTCTGGGCGGTTCTGCCGGGTGTGCCTCGGCACTGGAGATTTCCTCCGGCCTCAGGGGGCCATCCCCCCAGGCTTTTACTCCCTTCGGGGGTTGGGTTTACTTCCTGGCGCCTGAGGCGCCCCAAAGAAGGAAATGCCGACGGCGGTTTGGAGTATCTCTGACGGTCCTTAACGACCAGTCGAAATAGACGGCTCGGAGGCAAACACGAAGAGGATTCTAAGACCAGCCAGTCTTAACCATTCCATCGGTTCCGCTCATCCGTTTGGCTGCGCAGCGCTAAAGGCACGGGTTAGCCTTTAGCTAACGCTTCGCTATCTGCGCAGCACTCAGATAACGCCAATCTTAGCCTACGCCTCCTGGCCTGTTCGCTCGACAGTGCAGAGCTTTGGCACCGCAAAGCCTTAGCTATCGCCTTGATACTTCTACACAGCTTTGGCGCGCGAATCCTTAGCTGCTGTCCGGCCGTTCGCACAGCTTTGGCGCGCGAAGCCTTGGCTACCGTCCGATACGTTCGCAAAGCTTTGGCGCGTAAAGCTTAAGCTACCGTCCGCACAGCTTTGGCGCGCATAGCCATAGCTACCGTCCCGACCGCCCGTACAGTTATGGGGCACGACAAAACCATAGCTACCGTCAACGATACGCCCGCACAGCTAGGGCCACGACAAAGCCCTAACTTCACCGATTCGCTCGCTCGACTTCATATGTGTTAAGGCCTGGCAAACCTTAGCCACGGTTTCCCCGTCCGTTCATTTAGTCCGTAGTACTAAGACACGGCTCAGTCTTAGTCACCAACCCGATCGACTCTACACGACCAAGCTGCCAACACCGACTTCGATCACGACGCTCCGGCAATGTAGCATCCAGTCCACGTAACGACTCGCTCATACGGACTGCCCTAGCATTACAACATCTGGCCCACGTACGACTCTCTGTATGGGCTAGCAACCAGATCGACACCCCCCCGGTTAACCCAACGTAGTGTCAAAACCGGGATATCGATCTTCCGACCATGAAGCTCCAGCAATGCAGCATCCAGTCCACGTAAGGACTCGCTGTTACAGACTGCCCTAGCATTGCAACATCTGGCCCACGTACGACTCACTGTACGGGCTAGCAACCAGATCGACACACCCCCGGTTAACCCAGCGTACTGTCAAAACCGGGACATCAATTTACCAAACACGACTGACCTCAACTTCGCACAACGATCGTCCAGCTGCATTCAACGACTCGACCGACCTCAGCTACCCGCAACGATCATCCAGCTGCATTCAACGACTCGACCGACCTTAGCTTCCCACAACGATCGTCCAGCTGCATTCAACGACTCGACCGACCTCAGCTTACCCGCATCAAACATCTAGCTGTATCTCCACGACTCGACCTATGCCAGCTACCCTCTTCGAACATCCAGCTACGCACATCTACGATTCGATCATACAGCTATCGACATCACCCATCTAGCTGAAGACCAAATACAACCGCCACAGACTTTACACACACCTTTGTAATTCCGACAATAAAATCGTCATCCTTGTTATATTTGTTACCTCGCCTTTGTTCCCTTCAATGTCTTTGGCTGTCACTACTCGCACGCATTAAACTTAAATCATTTGTGAGGTCGACATGCTTATCGGCTCCACAACACGCTGCTATTTACAATAGTTACTTGAAAATATGTAACTGCATGCAAATAAATCATAATTGTTAAACAATGATGATAACTTGAAATCATATAATTGTCTATAGAATATTAGCACCAAATATACAATTAAAGCAATTTCCTAACCTCCAGGCATAAACTAGCCCTTGACGGGTCGACATGCCGTTAAAATTAGTTAATTAATCAATAACTGAAAGAGTTAAGTAATAATTGATAACTCTTTACAAAGGAAAAAATGAAATAAAGAAATTTGTATTTTTCTCTAAAATAATTTGTATTTTAAACTAATTTTATTTTGTTTCATCAGTGTATTTGTTCGTTTGTTTTGTTTTTTGTTTTATTTGTCAGATAAAATTCTGCTAGTTAAGTATTGTAAGACGTTTCCTCTTGTTATCTTAAACTGAGATATATGACTTATCTCACTTTAACCTCTTCATTGTACACAAAAGCAACTTCCCATGGTCTTATCTACGAAACAGTTTTCTACATTGCCGAATCAAACAACATGGCCGTGTTTCTTTTCCAACCAATTCGTGTCGATGAATACATTAAATCGATTTGACTAATTATTTGGATTACATGTCTTTTTTAGATGAGAATTTTTCGGTCCCAGTTTTTTGTTTGTTTGTTTGTTTGTTTAACATGAAAATGACAGACTAGATGATATTTGAAATAAAAACGCAGACTATCCTCCGTAGAGGGGTAAGACTCCCGAAAAAGAATGTCCTAATATGACAATAAATTGTATCTGATGGTGAGGTTCCACTTCTATATTGCTCAGTCGGCTGGGGCTGTAGAATACACCGACTGTATCTCTGTGGAGGAGTACCCCCCACGAGTGTCTTGTATTTGACACCTAACGATCTGATGGTGAGGTTCCAGTAATGCTGGAGCTTTGGGGAATGAGAGAACCCTTTCATTGCCATCGCTCACAGGCCCACTCTGGCCCGAGGTGATAGCACCTGATAAGGACCCTATCTATGGGTCAAATAGAACAAAACCGTGCTTTGAATTTACTGTTTTTGGCATTTAAACTGCGTATTTATGCTAAATTGAATTGTTTGAAATAGAACTGTTTTGACATTTAAACTGCGTACTAATGCTAAACTGAATTGCTCGAAATAGAACTGTTTTGACATCTAAACTGTGTACTAATGCTGAATTGAATTATCTGAAATAAAACTGTTAGATATTTAACACTGTGTATTGCCCAGTCGGTTGGGGCTGTTGAATACACCGACTGCTTCTCTGTAGAGGAGTAAGACCCTCCAACGAGTGTCCTTGATATGACTCTAAACAATCTGATGGTGAGGTTCCAGCAATGCTGGAGCTTTAGGGAATGCAGAGTACCCCTTTATTGTCATCACTCCCAGGTTCACTCTGGCCTGGAGTGGTAGCACCTGATAGGGTCCTAACTTTGGGTTAAATAGAACTAAACTGTGTACTTATGCTTGAAATGGAACTGTTTTAACATTTAACAGTGTAAACCAAAACTATACTCATACTAAACTGAATTGTTTGAATTAGAACTATTTGACTAAACTGAATAGCTTGAAATAGAAATGTTTTTGACAATTAAACTGTGTGCTTAAACTAAAGTGAATTGTTTGAAATAGAACTGTTTATTTGTATAGAAATGGATTTGGCATTTAATAACCAACAAAGATTGATATGCCATAAAATCCAAACAGCCAACCAACCATCCAGTTCTAGAGTTCTGGGGAGTGTAGAGTACACCTTCATTGCCAGTACTCTCAGATCCACTCTGACCTGGAGTGATAGTACCAGTTAAAGTCCCAGTTATGGGTGAAAAAGATGGGCTTTAAAATTATTAGTATTGGATAGGAATATTTGAAACCTTTTAAATAGAAGCAAATTATTTGTATATCGAATAATAAATCGAAACTAAAATTATTTAATAATGATTTTTATTGTTAGAAACTTAAAACCATATTGATATTTTGTTAATTCTTGGCATTAGATCGAAAAACTTGAAAATAAATATAATTGTGTTAACAAATGATATTATTAAATAGAAAAAAGTATTTTAAACCTAACAAATATGTGTGAATTGTTAGTATTTGATGGGAATACTGGAAACCATATAAATGTGTGCAATTAAATGATTATAGACAAAAAATGGAACATTGAAAATAAAGTTATTACAACTAAACATTTAGAAATGAAATAAATTTTGGCATCGACTAATCCATAAGGGGTTGATATGCCATAACAAATAAACCAAATCTCTCACTCTCTCTCTCTCTCTCTCTCTCTCTCTGGCTCGCTCTTCTCTTTCCTCTCTTTTCTCCTCTCTCTCTCTCTCTCTCTTGCTCGCTCGCTCTTCTCTTTTCTCTCTTTTCTCTTCTCTCTCTCTCTCTCTCTCTCTCTCTCTCTTGCTCGCTTGCTCTTCTCTTTCCTCTCTTTTCTTTCCTCTCTTTTCTCCTCTCTCTCTCTCTCTCTCTCTCTCTCTCTCTCTCTCTTGCTCGCTCGCACTTCTCTTTTCTCTCTCTCTCTCTCTCTCTCTCTCTGGGAGAGTCCTTGTGGCATAGTGGCTAAGGTGCAGGACTGCGACATGGTAGAAAGCGAGTTCGAACTCCAGTCACGCTATTACGCTTACTTTTGGACTAATGCCCTTTGGAAAGATACGAAGCCAATTTATCCCCTCACAAGTATGGGTTAGAGAGTACCGCTACTGTTCTTCTATAACGATGCCTTTGGCATTAAATAACCCACGATGGTTGATATGTCATTAAAGAAACCAATCTTCTCTCTCTCTCTCTTCTTCTTCTTCTTCTTCTTCTTCTTTCTATTATAATCAAACCTTTACAAATGAATCAAGTTTTGGTTTTAAATAACCCATAAGGTGTTGATATATCATTTAACAAATAAGCCAAACTAAATGAAACCTGCGAATGAAATTAGTGTAATAAAATCACTGACTTCGAAAACATCTATGTACTTTTTTGTTTGTTTGTTTGTTTTTAACTAAATCCTTTTTAAACTAAGTGTCGTCTCTTCTTTTTAAGGTGAGCATCCCAGATTGGGTGCATTGGACGTCTGCCCATTTATACCAGTGAGGAACGCAACCATGGATGATTGCGTAAAATGTGCTGAAACCTTTGGACGAAAACTGGCAGAAGAACTGGAAGTTCCAGGTAATAAAAAAAAGTGTTTTAAATTTACAAGAGTTATTTGTTTTGGGGAAAGTTTTTTTTATATAAAGTCTTGAACTTAAATCGTTGAGAAAATCATTGGGAAAATGAAAAGCAAATATAATCTTTTGCTATAAACTTCATACTGAGAGACTTTATAACTGAAAATGATAGAATTGTTTTCCCTTCATTAAAATTGAACCTTTTTAGCAACAAATTATGAATTAAAATTTTCTGCAGATGTTTCTGTCGCAAAGCCAAGCTATGCAAGTTAAAAACGTTAATATGTGAGCAAGAATAAATTTTCTAAGGATGTTAGGAAGCCTCAAAAAGATAGGTTGTCGCTGGCAGGTTTATGGGGTGGGAGTTGGGTAGGTTAATGAAATAGTAGTTTGTGTTTTTTATTGAACTATGATCAATATGTCGTTGATTTTTAATTGTCCATTTTAGTTGGTGTTTTCTTTAAGTCGGTTTATATAATGTGACGAGGCTAGAATCGCTCCAGATAGATAGATAAATAGATAGCAACGGAAGCTCGTTTAAAATTGTCCAGGGTAAGTAACCGTGTTTGACAGTTACCTCCCTTGGACTATAACAACCTTGCTATTTAGGCCAGACCCGTCTAAAGGTGATTTAGGCTATGGGCTAGGAGGAAATTGCATGGTATTTTCTTGTAGACCTGGATCCTGTGGTACCAAAAATAAAATTTTTTCAGCAGTAGACACATTCCCGCTATGCTAGACAAAATAAAAAATAGTAAATCTGCATTTGGATGAAGGGAAAACTTTTCTTTGAATTGTTCAGTTTCTCTAAATTTGGTATCATTTTGTGGGATTATGATCATTCTATCACAAAATGTCGATATAATTTTAAAAATCGTGTCAATAATGATTTCCAAATTGGATGAAATATCAAATCCCAAAAATATCACAAAATCCCATAGGAAACTATTTATATCTCATAATCTCAGTTGCTACTTTCTTGTTGTCTTAGGGTTCATTTACAACAAAATCCTGTAACTGGCAAATATTCTTGGTACTTCACTAAATCATCAGTTTTTAACACCTCCCTGAATGGCATAAAAAATCTTTATTTGTAGATAAGAAATCATCTGAAATAACGTTTCTTTCGATTCACTAATTCCAATAAACTTGATATTATTTTGTTGTATGATGAGAGATTTATTATAATTATTTTCTCATGTGTTATAAATTAGATAACTGATGGTATCATCAGATGGCTAAATGTAAAATAATTGTGATCAATGAAAAAAAAAGATACAATTTCAAATACCTTAAAGTTAGGAAATTAAGCTAAAAGTTTATTTGGATTATAAAAATAAAAAATGATAATATAATCAAAGGATATACATCAATTATTTCATCATATATATATATATATATATATATATATATATATATATATATATATATATATATATATATATAATGAATTAATCAGTGAATTAAGGAAATATACAGTTCAAATTGAGAGCTTTACATTCCCAATGTTGAGCTCATAACTTAATTTTTTCACTGGTGGCCTCAAAGCCAAGAGGGTAAAGTGTTCACCAATGGTCCAGGAGACCAGTGTTCAATCCCAGGTCAAGTCATACTAAAGACTCAAAAAAATGGTACTTAATTCCACTTTGCTTAATTCTCAACATTATAAGGTATGGATCAAGGGTAAAGTGGAGCAATGTTGCAAAAGGAGCAGTACCCTCCACTACACTTTGGTGTAGTAGCTAATGAAAAGGGGGCCTTCAGGTGGCCCTCTTTTTATTTATCTAATAATATACTCTGGTAATCAATTACTTTGAAATCTTCAGAAGAATCCTCATCCCAACCAAAAGTCTAAACTGATATTTCATTTAAATCTCTATTGTGGCCATCATTATCACCGTCAGATTGACACTCAAAGTTTTCAAGAAGCAACATGATGTCTTCATTAGTACAATGGGGTATATAATTTCATAACTTTTACTATGATTCCATTCATGACCACTGACTGGTTGAGACATATCAGCTTTAGCCTCAACCAGTCAGTGGCCGATTTGGACGATTCCAAAAACCAACACGGGAGTTGACATGATTTAAATGTTACCGTATTGTATCTATGCGAGATGGTTATGTAATCATGACAAAATTTTCTATTAAGAATCCTATCTTCCCTACCATATTTTGATTGCAACATGAAAAATCTCAGTTCATATTCTCATATAGAATACAGGTAAATGGAACGTAAAGGGTCGTTATTTGCCATGAATTTTTTTTAATTCATTTACAAAGTCTCCTAAAAGGTAATTGTCATGTCACAGACAGTGAAGGCATGAAGGTCAGTGTATTTCAAAAATGCATCTTATGGAAGGTTGTATGCATTCTGTCTAATCACCCATAAGATGCATAAAACTATCCACAAGATACAAATTGGCACCTGTAAGATGCATAAAACCAGCCATGTGATACATACAATCACCAATAAAATGCTTTCATTTTTAGTATTATATGACGAGGAAGTTTAACTTGGGGTGGGTGATGTAATTCACTCCTAGCCTATGGATATATCATATTTTATCTTTCATGGAACAGAAATAAGATATGAAAAATAATTGGGTAAAATGTTTATACACTATTATGAATATATATATTATATTATATATTTATTATATGATTATTATATAAATAAGTGTTGGTATATATATATATATATGTATATCATCATCATCATCATGTCATGCCGCTAGCACAGATATGCCTGACCCCCTCTTGCCGCTTCTCCCAATCATTCATCGCCTCTGGCATGTCTTCAGGGTTACATCCTGTATCCTCCCATAGCTGATGTATGTATGTTCAAGCTGGTCATCCTGCTTTTGTACATCACTTCAGCAGTGTCCTGCATGTCTGGTTCTTCTAACTTGATGGGAGGCAGGTGGCCGTATAGTTGGTGCCTTGTGGGATGTTGCTGCCAGGACTTGTTCAATATTGCTCGCGGCATTCTTGTGTTATTGCCATCTAGCTTCTTCTCCAGCAGTTTAGTTAGCGTCCAAGTAGTGCATCCATTCAGCAGTATCGATACGACCGCTGCCGGGAAGAAACTGTGTTTCATTTTTTTTTTTGGAATGTAATTAATTTATGTATGCCACAAGCTTAATATATATATGACATTAGCTTGGATATATATAGGAACTGTTCATATATATATATATATACATATATATATATATACATAATTTTTTGCTGTAGTTCCAAAGAGAGAAAGAAATATTTTAAAAAGAATAGGTCCACAAAGAAATTTGTATTTTTTTAGGGTTTATTTATTTATTTTGTTCTTACATATATGCATCTTTCCAGCTTATTACTTTCATCAGAGAACATATATGGCCCAAGGACTTGTCAATAGGGCACTCAGTAAGACTTGAACTCAATTGTGTTTGCAGTTTGAATGGCTTCCAGCTGGTTATGGGTTTATATAGAGGTCACTCCTCTCTTTTTCTTAGAGTGTGTTTACCTTAGCCTGCTCTACCCCTAATGGGTTTTTGATGTTTTTATTGTGTGTGTGTGTGTGTGTGTGTTGGAGTGGTTTCAGATTTCACTTACAGTTATTTTTCTGTGTGTGTGTGTGTGTGTGTGTGTGTGTGTGTGTGTGTGTGTGTGTGTGTGTGTGAATGTGTGTGTTGAGATTGTGTGTGTGTGTGTGTGTGTGTGTGTGTGGTAGTATCGTTTGAAATTTACTGGTAATTATTTTTTACTAATAATTTTTGTGTGTATATATATCTACATATCTATGTATGTTTGTGGCAATTTGTGTGTTTATGTTTCATGTTTTATTCAACTTTGGCTCAAATTTACCAATAATTTTTTTTCTTTTATTTGAAGTAATGTGTATTCATTAGTTTGGTATGTGTGCATTATTTTAAATTCACCTTGACTACATTTGTATTGGTGTTTCAATACATTTAATTTTCTATTTTCTGTTATTTTAATATTGCTCTTGTGAAGTGATATTCTGGTATTAAGGGCCTGTGGTGACTCTAGGTATATTTATTTGCACTTGCTACATTCGTTTATGCAGACTACATTGTTAGAGTTGCAGCTTAAGTCTTTATTTATTTTAAATTTTGTTTCTGGGTTTTTAAAGGTATAGGATTTCCGTTCTATAATTATATCACATATTTTGCATCATATACATATATGATACAAGTGCAAAGAAATATACATCAGGTCAACACAGGCCCTTAATACAAGAATATCACTTCACAAGAGCAATATCAAAATAGGATTTCCGTTCTATAATTATATCACATCTTATATTGTTTATTATTGCATTTGGTAACCCCTTGTGTTGTGTTTTCTTCTAATGTTGAAGAAGTGAGTATTCTTTTAAGATTTTTGGGTTGTCTCTGGCTTTTAATGATATTAGTTGTGTCTGGTATTTCTTTGATTTTATCATTGTTTTTAAGTTCTACTAGATTTTTTTATTATTTCTGTGAATAGTTCTGGGTTATTTTTGTTGTGAGTTGTGATGTATGCTAGGGCCTTCTCAATTTGTGCTTAACGAGAAACCCCAAGAATACATCATAATATATATGTTCTCTGACAAAAGCAACAAGCTGGAAATTTACATGTATGTAGGAATTAAATAAATAAATAAATCCTATAAAAATACAAATATTTTTTTGGACCTACTCATTTTAAAATATGTATATATATATGTGTGTGTGTGTGTGTGTGTGTGTATATGTATGTATGCAAGTATATATATATGTATGTGTCTAGTATGAGCTTAATCAGAGAATAATTTGTGAATGAAAATTAAATTTTGGGAAAAGTATTAGGTATGTTACAAGTGTTTGTAGCTGTTATACAACATATTTAGGAATGCTGATGGAAAAAAAAACTTTAAAAATTGGAAAACAAAGAACATTTGAAATAGTGTTCATGACTTTTGAAATTGTGCTTATATATATTTACAAAGATATATATGAGGGAAGGTAAGATAAATACATATCTACTCACCGCTATCTTTTATATAGACAGAAAGAGAGAGATATACTGCTTTAAATATTTCTGTCAATACAGAAATAAATATATCCTTCATAATTTTTGTCCATATCTCTTCGTGTCAATTTCAACTTCCTGTCGAAGAACAAAGAGAATGTTCCACAAAAATTTTTAGTACTTGCTCATTTTGTCAAATTTTTTAAAATTTCAGTCTATCTGTATGGTGAGGCAGCTCGTACATCCAAGAGAAAGTTGCTATCAACAATCAGGTCCGGAGAGTATGAGGGACTGGCAGAGAAGGTAGTATCTTTTTTTAATTCAATTGTAAATTCACTTGTCAAGTAGAAGTTTTCTTTAAGTTGTCAGAGTCCTAATAATGGTCACACATTTACACTAGCACGAGTGACCTTCACTGGAACTTGAGTAACTTGACGTTTTACCGGTTCTCTCGGACTATCCTCAGTATTCTACCTTATCTCAGTGAGTGCTGTTTTCAGAACGATCTCAATTCTTCCCTAGATATCCATTTCAACACTCTCATTTTGCAGTTTCCCAGGACTCTCCTTAGTATTCTAACCAATCTCTGTAAGTGCTGTAGTCTCTACATCTCCATTTCATCAATCTTTTTTCTAGGTTCTTCAAAACATTTTAAAAGGTTCTAGCTATGACTTGTAACATAGCTCCCTTAGTTTTTCAGTTCTCTAGCAAGGTTCTGGTATTAATCCACCTGTTTTTTTGTTTTGGGAATTCCTTTCGACTTCCCTCTGAGGTCTGCTGGTATGGTGATGTTCATTAGCTAATTTTTTTCTTCTTGTCAACTATAACAAGATTTTGTCCTGTGATGGAGGATCCTGTTTTTATTTCAAAATACCAGAAAATTTTGTCTCATTTTCGAGGACATACAAATATATTGTATCTGACTGTAAAATCAAACATCAGTCTCTTGCACAATTCCCAATGGATCACCTTTCCCACCCAGTCACACCTACTCCTATATTCCTTTTGTGGCAATTTGCTGCATTCACATTTTTCATGATTAACTGTTTTATCTGTATTATTATTATTATTATTATTATTTACTCATTAGAGTTTTTCACATCAGCGTAAGCTGATGGTCTTTCACTGGAGATTGAGTGACAGCAAGTCTCCTTAAGTCTCCAGGACTCTTCTCAGTATTCTGGCCGTTTTCAATAATGCTTTTGTTTGGATGGTCTCCACTCGGCCGCCAACTTCCAAATCCTCCAGACCCTTTAATAAACCTTTAGTTACCATGCCAAAGTCACCAATCACAATTGGTATAATTGTCACCTTCATATTCCATTGTTTTTTCAATACTCTAGCAAGATCGAGGTACTTATCTCTCTTTTCACATTCTTTCAGTTTTATTCTATAATTAT
Source organism: Sepioteuthis lessoniana (assembly GCA_963585895.1). Classification (NCBI taxonomy): domain Eukaryota; kingdom Metazoa; phylum Mollusca; class Cephalopoda; order Myopsida; family Loliginidae; genus Sepioteuthis; species Sepioteuthis lessoniana. Next base: position 58,788,135 of record OY757941.1, on the reverse strand, counting down.
TATTATTATTAATCCTTACTAGTTTTTCATGCCAGTTTTAAATAATGTTTTGTTTTTTTTAAGTCTGAGTGATAGCAAGTCTCCTTAGGTCTCCTGGACTTTTCTCAGTATTCTAGCAGATTCATCACTGCTGTGGTCTGGATGATCTCCTTTCTTCCTCTGATTTCTAATTCCTCTTGTCTCTTTCCAAACCATCGAGGACCATTCCAAGCACACCTACACTTGATATGACCATCTCTCACATGTTCTACAGATTTTTTTAAACTCTCAAGTAAGGTCCAAGTATTTGTTTATTGTTTTGCTTTCTTTTAGCTTCAATATGTTGGCTGCAAGAATAGCAAAATCCATTAGACAGCAATTCTTTTTTTTTTGTTCATTGACTTTAGGTCTGATCCTCTGGCCATGATTGGGTGATCTGGTTGTATCTTGAAATCCCAGAGAATTTTATGCTTCTCATTTTCTAGGATAGATTCTGCTTTGTGCATATACCATTTGGTTGTATGGTCAAATGATCATTATACTCTTTGCAAGTATTTCAAATCAATCTTAACAAGTGGCTTTTCACTGGAGGCTAAGTGACAGCAAGTCTCCTCAGGTCTCTAAGACTCTTCTAAGTGTTCTAGTTGATCTTAACAGTGCTGAGGTCTAGATGGTCTTGATTCTCTCTCTGATCTTGAGTTACCCAAGTCTCTTTTCCAGATTTTTGGAGACAGTTTTAAGTACACAAACTACAACTGGAATCAACATCACTTTCATGTTTCACAGCATTTTTTAGTTCTCAGGCAAGGTCCTAGTATTCTTCTATCTTTTCACTTGCTTTAATTTACACTCTGATGCCCATTCATTATTTGTTTGTTTTTGGAGTTTTTTGTTGTTTTTTTTTTTCTGTTTGTTGTTTTTCTGTTTGTCTTTAATTTATTTCTGTTGATATCGTTGTAATCATGTTGTATAGTCATATGCAGATTCATGCAGAACACAACGACACAATGAAGACACAATGAAAATGAGCGACTCAGTCTTTTAGAAAAATATGTACCTCTCACTTTATTTGCAAGGTTTGCGTGTGAGAGGGAGTTAGAGACTGAACAGAACTGCATCATATTGACCCCCACTCTTATGGCCATCAGCATTGTGTTTTTCTTGTTCTCCAGGGCTGCTCAACCGGAGGCCCAGGGGCCCACTCTGCTGGGTGCAGGCTTCCTCTACTGCATCTTGTCTCTAACTCATCTGATCTCCAACTAACTGACTTCCTGTCTCTACCGAGTTATATAATAGCTCACTCGCCCACTCAATATCTCCCCATAACTGGCCATTGGGATGCGTCACTTCCGCTATCCGTGGAATGGCATGTTTGATTGTCACCAAGCGGAAATAACTGTCATGCAGTTCACAGGTCACTTTCTTCCAGTGCATCAGTCTATGACTGTACCATGAGATTTTACCTTGTCCCATATTGTCAGCCAAGTCCGCCTACGCGATTTCCTCCCATAACTGCCATCGGAATGTGTCACTTCCTTCCAGTGCATCACTTTGGGATGGCATCTTTGGCCGGGTCGAAGGTCAATATACAACAATCAGTCTTTCTTTGCTCTTTTTTGTAACTCAGCCTCGACTCACTGAATTATTACATCAGAACAATCTTCACTGCTGGTGACTTTTCTTACTCATTTTCTTATCACATATATTTACTCAACCCCTCCACTTGATTAGGATGCAACACAATATCAATTTTTAAGTGGAGTTCAACGGACATGATCTCAGAACCTTCTTTCTAAACCTGATATGATACGAAGGTTAAAGAGCCTTTTCTTGTCACATAGATTCTATGCCATCTTTCAGGTGCAAGGCTTTGAGTGTCATCATTAATTTCCTGATGCTATGGTCGTCTGTCTTAATTTGTTGTGGCCTTTTTAGGGGCCAGAAATAAAACTACAAAAAAGGAATTGAGTTAAACAAATATATTAACAAAGAACAGTAATACAACATATACAGATGACAGGGTTACCAACAAGACTGTTTCGGTCCGACTCCCTGTGCTGCGGGAATATTGCCTTCTGCCTAAGAGCAGTATCGGCTGCTATTTATTGCAGGGAGAGTTCATGTGTGTGGGAGTATATTACCATAACATTATCATTTTTTAAATTTAATTTTCAGTTTTATTTTTGGTTTTTTAAAATCTTTCACCAGGTTTTTACCCAAGACCTAGTGTGAGGGAAGGTAGAAATTATATGCAGTCTCTGTATTTATGTTTTTTGCTGTCTCTTTTGGGGGATATTTTTCAGCCATATTAATTGTACTCCTCTAAGGAAATAAGCAGTTTTGCAAAATGCAATCATTATTATTATTATTTATTGTGATTGGTGATGTAGAAAAAATCAGACAGCCTGGCGAATAAATGAATAAAGAAATTATTATTTTAGTCATTTGAGAGTTTTTCACATCAGCATTAGCTGATGGTTTTCCACTGGAGTCTGAGTGACAGCAAGTCTCCTCAAGTCTCCAGGACTCTTCTCAGTATTCTGGTTGATCTCAACAATGCTGTATTTTAGATGGTCTCCACACATCCTCTTATTTCCGAGTCCACTAGTCCCTGTACCAATCCTTTCGTGACTGTACGGAGAGTGCCAATTACAATTGGTATCACCGTCACCTTCATATTCCATTGTTGTTTTTTTTTTTCAGTTTTCTAGCAAGGTCTAGGTACTTATGTCGCTTTTCCCTTTTCTTTTGCTTTACTCTGTGGTCAGGCGGAATGGCAAAGTCCACTATTCGGCTGGTTCTCTTTTTCCTTTTTTTTTTTTTTTTTTTTTTTGACTATCACTAGGTCTGGTCGTCTGACCGAGTTAAGGGGATCCATTGTATCTCAAAATCCAAAAGAATTTTGTGGGTCTCATTTTCTAAGATGGATTCTGGGTTGTCCATATACCATTTGTTCCTTTTGTCATACATTTAGGTGTCTGTTTCTTTTAAGCATCTATTCATTTTGATAACCAGTCTTTTATAGATGGAAGTGAATTTTATTATTATTATTTACTCATTAGAGTTTTTCACTGGAGTTTGAGTGACAGCAAGTCTCCTCAAGTCTCCAGGACTCTTCTCAGTATTCTGGCCGATCTCAATAATGAAGTAGTTTGGATGGTCTCCACTCGTCCGCCAACTTCCAAGTCCTCCATTCCCTTTAGTAATCCTTTAGTTACTGTTCCAAACGCACCAATTACACCGCGTATTATTGTCACCTGCATGTTCCATAGTTTTTTCAATTCCCTAGCAAGGTCGAGGTACTTATCCTTCTTTTCACATTCTTTCAGTTTTATTCTGTGGTCAGCCGGGACAGCAAAGTCGACAGTCCCATAGGAGATTATGTGTATTATTTTCTTGGACAGGTGCTGGGTTGTGCATATACCATTTGTTGGTATAGTCAAATTTAAATTTCTTGCACATCTCCCAATGGATCACCTTGCCGACCCAGTTATTATTATTATTATTATTATTATTATTATTATTATTATTATTATTATTTTGCAACCTAACAAAAGGCTACTGAATGAGAAATAACCAAAATGGAGGTTGGAAATGACAAGGAGATCTTTATAAAATTTACAAAATACAATATTTGCCAGTGGCGTGAAGAAGGTAACCATTGCTAGTGGTAACTACTTAGTATATTTTCTTTATTTGTCGTATATCCTACCAACCGTACGAGTTTGGCAAAAGTCCTTTTTTTAAGGTAGATCCGGGCACAGGGCCGAAGCCAAGACACGTCAAACGGCTTCAAAAATGCCTCTGGCCCAGTCGACATTTCCTTAGCGATAAACCTAACCCTCTGAGGAGGGTTAGAGCCTGGGGTGACGGTCCCCTAAGACTCGAGAAGGCTCGGCCGCATGACGTGAATGCTGGTCTTCCCGGATACCGACGTCAGGCAGCCTTAACCGAGTGAAACACCACCACCAAAGGCAGTTGGGTTATTTTCACTCGCTCACAATAGTATCTAACATATTTATGAGGAATGGGACAAACCCATTGATGTTCATAGATTGGGTGTATAGCATATTATTAATTCATTATTTGCTAGTTTTTCACACCAGCTCTAACTGGTGGTCTTTCATTAGAGTCTGAGTGACTGCAAGTCTCCTTAGTTCTCCAGGACTTTTCTCAGTATTCTAGCTGATCTGATCAGTGTTTGTATGGTCTTCTCTGATCTGCAGTTCCCATATCCTCTTTCCAAAGTTATTATTATTATTATTATTGCACATGTGGGAGGTTGATTGTCAAACATTAAACGATTGAACTTTTTTCAGATTACTGATCCCGAATGGCGCCCTGACTTTGGACCGGTCAATTTTGTCAAGTCCTGGGGAGGTACAGTCACTGGTGCCCGCAAGTATTTACTCGCATTCAATGTGAATCTGCTGAGCACAAAAGAACAGGCTCATCGAATTGCGCTAAATGTTCGAGAACAAGGACGCAAAAACCAGGTATTGTTTTATTGTTTTATTAGCACATTTCTACTTGAAAAAGTGTCTTGAACTGAGCAAAATTGTTGCTGGCCAGAACTGATTTGGTGACCATATTATTTGGAAAAAATGTCATGTCATTATACTAAATCATGAATAACATAGTTGTGGTATTTACCACCAGTACCAAAGGTTGATGCTGAGTCCCAGAAAACAAGCCTAGATTTTAATTACTAATTTTCCTTAGAAAGGATTCATGCAATGCATACAATCTACCAATCCCATTATATATATATATATATGAAAATGTATACATACACACACATATGATACACACACACACACACACACACACACACACATACACACATATACATATATATATAATGTACATTCACAAGCGTAAATGTTCTCCAGAAATACAAAAAAAATTTTGAATGATAATTTCCTACATAGATATTTTATTTTACCCAAAAATTCAAACACAATTATTATCGAAAAATACTTAAACACTCTTGGAATTAAAAATGTCACTAATTCTTCAAAGATTATTTGGATTCTAAATAGAAATGGAAATAAAAGTACCCACTTCAAATCAAAAGCAAGGGTTTATGAAATTCCATGTATGGACCGTAATAAAGAATCGTGAAATTTTCGTTGTCTGAAAAATGAATTTATGAACACAACAAAGATTTGTAAAAAGAAGCCATAAAAAACGTTTCGGTCAAACATTATTTAGAAATTATTGACATCTTTAATTTCAAAGATTCCAAGATGTTAGTGAAAATTGTTGAATCTAGTATCATTTCAAACCACAGTACTATCAACAGACACGCTTTTTCAATGTCTCCTAATAAGTTCAGAATAGTGCTGAAAAGTTACCAAATTCCTTATTTAGAATAATTTGGTTTCATCGTAGATAGATAGATAGATAGATAGATAGATAGATCTGAACAGACTGAGATAGATAGATAGATAGATAGATAGATAGATAGATAGATAGATAGATAGATAGATAGATAGATCTGAACAGACTGAGATAGATAGATAGATAGATAGATAGATAGATAGATAGATCTGAACAGACTGAGATAGATAGATAGATAGATAGATAGATAGATAGATAGATAGATAGATAGATAGATAGATAGATAGATAGATCTAAACAGACTGAGATAGATAGATAGATAGATAGATAGATAGATAGATAGATAGATAGATAGATCTGAACAGACTGAGATAGATAGATAGATAGATAGATAGATAGATAGATAGATAGATAGATAGATCTGAACAGACTGAGATAGATAGATAGATAGATAGATAGATAGATAGATAGATAGATAGATAGATAGATAGATAGATAGATAGATCTGAACAGACTGAGATAGATAGATAGATAGATAGATAGATAGATAGATAGATAGATAGATAGATAGATAGATAGATAGATCTGAACAGACTGAGATAGATAGATAGATAGATAGATAGATAGATAGATAGATAGATCTGAACAGACTGAGATAGATAGATAGATAGATAGATAGATAGATAGATAGATAGATAGATAGATAGATAGATAGATAGATAGATAGATCTGAACAGACTGAGATAGATAGATAGATAGATAGATAGATAGATAGATAGATCTGAACAGACTGAGATAGATAGATAGATAGATAGATAGATAGATAGATAGATAGATCTGAACAGACTGAGATAGATAGATAGATAGATAGATAGATAGATAGATAGATAGATAGATAGATAGATAGATCTGAACAGACTGAGATAGATAGATAGATAGATAGATAGATAGATAGATAGATCTGAACAGACTGAGATAGATAGATAGATAGATAGATAGATAGATAGATAGATAGATAGATAGATAGATAGATAGATAGATAGATAGATAGATAGATAGATCTGAACAGACTGAGATAGATAGATAGATAGATAGATAGATAGATAGATAGATAGATAGATAGATAGATCTGAACAGACTGAGATAGATAGATAGATAGATAGATAGATAGATAGATAGATCAAACAGACTGAGAGATTTAAAGACGCAGACTAACATCGATAAAAAACAAATAGATATATTGTGGAATGTTTATAACCGGTAGATATGAATTAAATGATATAGATATTAACATATGTTGATAGATAAATGAATTGATGGGATATGGAATATTTTGAGGTAGATTTTCGAACGTTATTTACATGACACAAAATTTGAAACCGAATGCTACCAACAGAAATAGAATGTTTTAAAACTTTCTCATCTTTTTTCATAACATTTAATTACTCATACACCTTGATGGAGGTTTAAAAGCCGAAACGTTTAATGTTGACAAATAATCAATGAAGAAAATCATCCTCAGAAGATATTGTTTTTTTGATTCTTATACATTATCATACAATTTTTCCCATTTATATATATATATATATATATAGTAATAATGATAATAAATAGATATATATTATATATATATTTAATCCATGGGAAATATTGTTCTGCTGATAATGAATAGATATATATTATATATATATATTTAATCCATAGAAAATATTGTTCTGACGACCAACTCTCTCATAATATATATATATATATATATATATATATATATATATATATATATATATATATATATATATATTAAAAATCACTGTATACTTCGTTTAATTACTTATTCTATTAAGTCTCCATAAATTAAGTATAAATATTTGGTTTGTTTTGCAATTCAATGTAGAACGTCGTCCATATTTTAGTATCTTATTTCCTCTTCTGTTCTAAGGTTAGCAACATCGTCGCCATATTGACGGGGAGATAGGTGGGACTAAAAAGCCAAAAAAAAAAAACTCTCAGAAATTTAGATATTGATTGATAACGATTTTATTTTGAATGTAAATCGGAAACAAAAACATGAAAGGAAAAGAATATGAAAGTCAGCGAAAATCATGAACCTCAAGTCAGGAAAATCTTTTAGATTTAATTGACTTATCCTTATTAAATTATCTTCACTTTCAGACTAATCCTTATGGGAAAGGCATGAACCCTCTCATCCCTCAGCCATGGTTTAAATAGCACCATTACTATCCTTCTACAATGATGGCTTTGGTGTTAGGTTTGATTTGGTTTCTTTATTTAATGACATATCAAACTTTGTGGGTTATTTAGTGACAAAGCCATCCTTGTAGAAAAACGGAAGTTATAGTATTTAGTTCATAGCTGGGACGATAAGGGGGTTCATACTTTTCCTAAATGAATTAGCCCGCAAGTGAATGCAATAGCGTGACTGATGTTCAAACTTGCAAACGACGATGTTGCAGTTCAGCACTTTAGCCATATCACTAAGGGGACTTACCTCGCTTTGGCACTAGATAACCCACAAAGGTTGATATTCGCTTAAACAGAAACACCAAACCTTACCAAACCTATTGTTATTAAAGAGTAACTTTTTTTATATCAAGCAGACCATCAGCAAGATTTCATATCTGATTAAGATCTCAAAATGATCATATTGACATTAATTGCATTAGATAACCCACAAAGGTTGATATTCCCTTAAACAGAAACGCTAAATCTTATCAAACCTATTCTTATTAAAGAGCAGTTTTGAAGCAGACAGTAAGATTTCAAATCCTATCAGGTGCAGACAGTAAGATTTCAAATCCTATCAGGTGCTACCATCACGGGTAAGAGTGGACCTGGGAGTAATGGCAATGAAGGGTTGCTTCGCATTCCCCAAAGCTCCAGCATCACTGGAACCTCACCATCAGATTGTTTAGTGTCATAACAGGACACTCGTTGGGGTGGAGGTCTTACCCCTCTGCAGAGGTGCAGTTGGTGTATTCCACAGCCTCAGCCGATTGGGCAATATATACATTTAGGTACCAGCATGTGTACATGAGTATGTAGGCATATAAGCATAGCATCAAGTACCCTAGGTACCAGCAAGTACCCCAAATCAGGAAAATCTATTTTTTACATTTAAATGACTTATCAAATTATGTTTACTACTGTTCTTCTTCAAAGATGGCTTTAGCAGTTAATAACCCATGAAGGTTGATATGCCATTAAAACAAAAAGACCAAACCAACTTAAGATACCAGTTCTGCAATTTGAGTTGGTTACATACTTTTGCATCGAAGTGCAATAATGCAAATGTATTTTGATACGAGCGTGTCTACATGTTAGTTGGTTGGTTGGTTGGATTTTACGGCATCCCAACCCATTGGGTTATTTTATGCCGAATGCGTTTTTGTTTATCGTTTTTATTAGGTATAATCTTTATGCGTATAGTTATTTGCATATCGTTTTATTTTGATGTCGTTGGTATTTGTTTATAGCGTTCGGTCTTGATTTGAAAAAGATCGGGATTTGAACAGAGTGCCACACGCATTCGATTCACGGGCGTGATCCTACTACTGCCCGACACGGGGACTTTTGTCTGCTGCGTTTCCGCCCTCGACCGAGCTGGCCCTCGTTAGTCAACCTGGTCAGCTGAAGCTCCCTCCAACCAGCCATTTTGAGGCCAGGCTTAGTGCGGACGCCTGATCGCCATAGAACAACGTACAACAGAACCTCTGAACTCAAACCGGCCACCCGATCAAGCCTCCAAGTAGCTGGATTACAGGAGTACGCCACCACCCTCAGCGTGTCTACATGAGTATGAATATCCCAATCTACAATTTACATTTAATTGGATTATTATTATTTAATTATATTCATTTTGAACTAATACCCTCGGAAAGCACAATGGAAATGACACAAAAATGCTTGGTGCTATTTTGAACACATCCTGTTCTTCAAAGATGGCTTAAGCAGTTAATAAACCATGAAGGTTGATATGCCATTAAAACAAAAAATAGAATACCAGTTCAGCAATTTAAGTTTGTTGCATACTTTTGCTCCCATAGGTCCAATAATACATACGCATTTACCCATGAACATGTTTATGTGTATGTGTACAGGCAGAGCATATATGCATGTATATACGGGTGGGTTGAGCGTATCTGTATGGGCGTGTGGGTATAGGTAACATGTATGTATACACGTACATGGATTTGTGCGTATAGTAGTATCAAAAGGGTAGCTAAACAAGTCAAGGAGGTTGACAGATTTAAATACATTATAAAACAGAAAGAGAAGGATTTCTCGGGTGGAATGAAAGGGTGAGTTTTTTTAATGGTCGTAATAAAGTAAAGTATTCGGCTTTAATTCGCTCAGATGTCAGTAGACAAGAGTACTATTTTTAAAATAAAGTACTTTAGTTGGGTGGTCCGCGTGAGAAAATCTGTTTTCTTTTCCGGAAGTCCAGACCTCATATATTCAAAAAAGTATCGGCAGATAGAATTGATTAATTGCGAAAAAGAAAGAGGAGTTGCGACACAAACTAGAGGGGATTCGAGTCTAGGCGAGTTAGAAGCAGTGTGTTGCCAGAAACTGAAAAGGTAATTGTTGGTTGTTTAGACACAGAGTAGGATAAAAGAATATCCCCTGCAGTTCATGTCACCCCAAGTCAATTTTACTAAGTATTCTATGTACCCTTCTACCGACCTGAATAAACTCGAAGAATAAATAAAGAAACGGTAAGTGTATATCTTTTAACCCAACCCCTCCGCTCGATCAGGAGGTGACACAAGGTCTTTTTTAAGTGGAATTTAACAGGTTTGAATTCTGAGTTTTGTTTCTCCTAGACTGGTTGCCATAACAAGGTTAAAGAGCCTAACCTGCCCTACTATTTACTCTTTGTTGAAGATGCTGGATGCATACTTGTCCCAAAGGTATTAGTGCTCTGTGAAATGCAAACAGCCTCATCCAAAATTTGAACTCGGGTCGCGGTATTTGACACAAGGTCAATTTCTAAAGAAATAGTGTATTCTCAGAATTCGTTTTAGCATCTTTTTCTCTCCTTTGTGGAACGAACCCGTGGCTTGTTCAGTTTTGACCAAAACCTGCGACCGACAACAACAAATCTTTACTAAACAACGTGGCTTTGAATCGTTTAGTTGACGAGATTTGGCCAGCTCTAACGATAAAATATATTTACCCAACCCCTCTGCACAAGCAAAATTTTTAAGCGGATTTCAATCAGTACAAAATATAGGTATTTACCCAACCCCTATACTACGAGCAAGATGCGACACAAGGTCAATTCTTAGGTGGAATTTAAAAGGTTTTAATTCAGAGTTTTCCTTCAAATATACCGATCACAGTACCAAGGTTAAAGGTCCCAATCTGCCCTACTATTTACCCATGGCTGGAACGACAATAGTTAGATTCATACCTTTCCCAAGAGTATAAGCGCTATGTGAAATGCAAACTGCTCCATCCAAGATTTGAACTCGTGTCGCCGTGTCTATTTCCTACAACGATAACCATCACATCACAAGCACCTCTCTACTAAAATTAGCCACCCTTTCTTTATTATTCTAAAGTCATTTTATTATGCCCACAAATCATTTTTTTTCTTTTCTTTTTTAGCCAGGACGTTTAAAGAAAGTTCAAGGAATAGGATGGTACTTAAAGGAAAACAACATGGCGCAAGTCTCATTGAATTTACTGGACTACGAAGTGACTCCACTTCACGTGGTTTTTGAGGAAATCAAGAAGGATGCTAAGGTCAGTCTTCATTTACACTGGACATATATTTCTTAATAATTTCGTTGCCTTAAAGAACAAGATATTGAACCAGCACTCTACAAAACAGCAGCTTGACGGCCACTTGCCACCCATCTTACAAACCATCCAAAGAAGACGGCGAACAAATAAATGTCCTTTTGTAGTCTCTTACACATAGATGCACTAGTGTTGGTCGATAAGCAAAAACTCACCTTCATCACAGCTCAGTCGGCTGGGGCAGTAGAATACATCGACTGCATCTCTGCAGAGGGTTACGACTCCCCCAACGAGTGTCCTGATATGACTTAAGAATCTGATGCTTTGGGGAATACAGTGTGCCCTTTCATTGCCATCTGACCCGGAGTGGTAGCACCTGATAGGGTCCAATCTATGCGTCAAATAGAACTGTTTAACATTTAAACTGCGTGCAAACAAACGACTGGTGTTAAATTGACTTGTTTGAAATAGAACTGTTTTATCATTTAACTGTGTGTGAACAAATGACAGAAGTTTAAGTGAATTGTTAGTGTTAAGTAGCAAAACTTGAAAGCATAAAACTGTGGGCAAACAAATGATTACGAGTAAATAGAATTATTCGTATGAGAAATTAGTAAAACTATTTAACTGTATGCAAAAAATGAGCTTAGGTTGGTTAGAAAATGTTATCTACAAAATGAGTTAAGAAATCCTATATATTTAATATATATGTATAAAGATGATTTGGCACTAAATAACCAACAATGGTTGATATGGCATAAAACCAAACCAAAACATATATATTTAATATATATGTATAAAGAGTATTTGGCATTAAATAACCTACAATGGTTGATATGCCATAAAACCCAACCAAACCAAATCCTATATATTTAATATATATTTATAAAGAGGATTTGGCACTAAATAACCTACAATAGTTGATATGCCATAAAACCCAACCAAACCAAATCCTATATATTTAATATATATTTATAAAGAGGATTTGGCACTAAATAACCTACAATGGTTGATATGCCATAAAACCCAACCAAACCAAACCTAACCTTCATCAGCTCTGTGCAGACACTGAGTTCTGTCAAGAGGACCTACCAGGAGTGATGGCTGATAGGGACGGATGACGAAACAAAGTCTAAGCAATCCATTTTATCAACATGACTTGATGATGATGATGATGATGAAAAAAACATGAACCCATTTTAATCTTATTGGTTAAATCGCGATCTCTCAAAACTTTTTTATTTGAAGCATCCCTCGTGACTAAATTTAATTTCCACTCACCCTCAAATAAATTAACTGATTATTTAAATTTCGAAACATAAATAATTTATCTGTGTTTAATAAGTTTAACGTGATAAAAGAATCAGTTAACTAGAAATGCAAATGAACCCTTAATTCTTGAATTATTTGAAAAGATGAATTTGATAGGCACAGAGGAAATAATGAATATTAGAATGCAGGTTTATGATTTAAGTTACAAGGCATCACATTCTATATTCAAAGTTTTTCTCTGTTTGCATCGTAAATAATGCGCAGGGCTAAACTCAGTTGCCACAATATACAAACATGGAAAATCTAGTAAAATGGGTTAAACAAAGTTTGGGATACTTTGCCACAGCTTTTTTCATTCATCCAGTAATATCTAATTCCTTTAAATGTGTACATAAACTTCCCTTTAAGATCGAAAGTCATTTCGATAAGGGGGTGTCCTCGTGGTGCAATGGTTAAAGCGATGGTAAGCGAGTTCGTACTCCTGTCGCGCTATCACGTTCACTTTCGGGCAAATACCCTTGGGAAAGGTATGAACCCCCTTATCCTCCTAGCTATGGGTTAAATAGTACCACTACTGTTCTTCTAGGAGAATAGCTTTGGCATTAAATAACCAACAAAGGTTGATATGCCATTAAACAAAGAAACCAAACCAAACCAATAATTTCGATAAGTTCTTCTTTAAGAAAGATGTCTGAATTTACACTTTCCACTTCAACATCGAATGGAGAAATAATCCATTCAGGAATTTCCATCTTTCGAAGATCCTTGAATCAAGCTTTAATGTCTTGTAAATTCTTAATGTTTTATAGAGATAAACAAATCGTTATTCAAATTATTTTCATCTGATTGTCCTATAGACGACAAATTTCCAAAATAGTGAAGAAGACTTGTGGAAACCAAGTTTAACCAGGAATGCTAAAATAGCAGCTTTAACTATAGGAATTTATAAATCCAAACAAGTAAAATCATCCCCTTTGAACATATATGCTTTTATTCCCCTCGCCAAAATTTCATTTACCTCCAGGGATTTATATGAACCACTTTGAGAAACGCTACAATGGTCCATCTCTTCTCTGTGTGTTCCCTCGTCGCCATCTTGTCTTCTCGATCGTTCGTTGTCTTCTCGTCACGTTGTCTTTTATGGAGACGCCACGTTGTCTCAAATTTTTGCTGGTTGAATGAAAAACATTTTTGTGCAGACAACCATTGGTGAAAATTGGATCCGCGTTATCTATGGTTTATTACTGGCAAGTTAAAGTTTTACTCTAACACGTCTAAACCTGTAGGATCACTCGGTCACCTGATAGGCAATTTGCAACTGGCCTTCTACTCTGTCGACTGAGACTGTTGAATACACCGACTGCACCACTACAAAGTGCTAAGACCCCACCCCAGTGAGTGTCCTGGTATGACATTTAACTGTATCTGATGGTGAGGTTCCAGTCCAGGAGGACTGGAAAATAGGAAACACCTCTTCATTGCTATTATTCTCTGGTTTACCCTGACCCAGATTGGTACGAGGTGCGTACGATACGTTTCCAGACTTTTTTCTTTCGATCATTTGAAATTGTCGTAGACTCTTGAAAGTTCAGTATGTTATTGCTATACATCTTATGAGATGACTGGTAAATTTTTATGATTTCAGCTTCAAATGAACAGCTACAGCAGCAATTGGAATACACACTACTAAAGCCTGATTGTCACAGCTGGTGAATTTCAAAGATGCAATCTGGACGTTAGAACACTTTAGAAGAACTATATGCAATAAAATTCTGTTTTAAACTTGGAAAAAAATGTCACAGAAACGCATGGAATTCTTCAGACTGCTTTTTGACCATCTTGCATGAATCGAGCATCAGTTTTTGAGTGGCATAAGAGATTCAAGGAAGGCAGGGAGTCTGTGAGGGATGATGAAAGGTTTGGGAGGAGTAAGGAAGTCAATACACCAAAGTTGATTGGACAAAGGGTTAGGGTTAGGGTTACTATGTTGAGGTTTTAAGGGATTTCAGGAAGAGATTCCTAGGGAAGAGGCCAGCAGTGGCATTTCCACCCGGACAATACACCAGTCCACAACTCCATCCTTGTCACAGACTATTTGACTAAGATAGGCATCAAGACACTTCCTCAGCCTCCCAATAGTCCAGACGTTGCTCCCTGTGACTTTTGCTTATTCCCTAAACTCAGAGACTGTCGTTATGAGACAATTGAGGTGATGGAAAAGGCTGTGACGAAGGTCATTGACACGCTCACACAAGAGGATTTCCATGGGGCCTTCCAGAAGTTGTTGGAACGGTATGACAAGTGCATTGCAGCCGGAAGAGATGAATTCGAAGGAGACTAGAGTTTCATGTGTGTACTATCAATAAAAGTGCCCATACAAAACAAGTCTGGAAACTTATCGTATGCACCTCGTAGTACCTGCTAAGGTTCCATCTATGGGTCAAATAGAACTATTCGATCATTTACTAAGGACCATTTTTGGTTATCGGAAACCTTACAGCAGTGTGCAAATTATTTATATTACATAGGAATACTTCATAAATAGAACTATTAGTATTAAATAGGAATACTTGAAACCATTTAACTGTGTGCAAACAAATGATTAATGTCAAATAGAATTATGAGTGTTAGATAACCATACTTGAAAAATGTAACTGCACGAAAATAGATGAGCTCTAACGACTCGTTAAAAATAAAGTTACCGAGAAACTTTTCGTTGACAAATCATATATATATATATATATATAGGATTTGACATTAAATAACCCATAAGGCTTGATATGTCATAAAACACCAACTAACCCACCAACTGACCTTAAACTACCTATTACACTTGGTTGATATTACGTTTAAATATTTTAAAACATATGTACGCTACTTTTCAAATGATAGATACCACTAAACTAGTATTTAACACTAGTTTAAAGAATGGTTTAAATAGATATTGAAATATTGATTAAATAGAATAAAAGCCTAAAAAACTACTGGCGTGGGGACCTTTGTTCTCTATATTATCCATTCATATAATCGTAGGTGGAAAACAGACTAGACCAAGGCGCGTGAAAATCAGGATAAAGACGCTGTTCGCTTTATGACTTTATTGAGACCGATATTGTACACGGGTGTGTTGACCGTCAGATATATGAGAGAATTGTGGAGAGAATCATTTTTGTTTCTTAACGTCACGTTACTGAAACTTATTTATAACTATTACCTAAGGGTAAATGTCAACACCAATTCAGGATGTGTGTGTGTGTGTGTGTGTGAGTGTGTGAGATTCGTTTAATTTCTGTATTTTTTTTTATACAGGAACTGAAAATTCCAGTTGTTGGTTCTCAAATTGTCGGCCTTGTTCCTTTACAATCTTTTCTGGTGACCGCTGATTTCTACATCCAAAAAGAAGAACTCTTCATCGTCGACGAAGATCAAAAAATTAATCTGGTTCGTATCTAACATCTCCTTTCTTACTTAACACCAACCTATCAATCTGGAAAGCCATTAACAAAAAGATATTTCTCTTTAAGGAACACTATATGTCTAAACTTGTATGAAAAGAGAAACGATCTAAGATATTTATTACCTAATTGTATCAGTGGTTCCCAGATCCATAGCACCCCCACATACTTCCCCTAGCATGAATTATGGAATTAGTATGCTTAGATGATGTTCACCTTGGATTTTTTTATTCATAGGAAATAAAATAATCACAGATAAGACGTAAAACATTTTTTATTTAATAGCTGTAATCGCTACGCATAAAATATACCGTTAACCAATTAGAATAAATTATTCAAATTAACGGTATTGATCGTTTTATCATTGACCGCTATTATGGTGCAAGAAAGGATCTTTAATCGCTTCCCACACATCATATTCAAATAATTAGATAACTATAATTATAGTTTGATACACTAACGCAGAATAAACGCAAAGCAAGGAAAAAATAAAATCATATAAACAATTAAAACATTGAACAGGTACATATAACAATGCAACAAATGTTACAACAATTAACGTGTGTCCCAAAACAAATAAATCACACCTACTGCTCTAGTACAAAGCAAGTATGAAATCGGAAATGGACAAGGGTAATTTAAATATCTTACTTGTCTTGTGATTCTCACTTCGCCGGAGTTGGGAAGAAGAACGTCTCTATTTTGTTCAGCAAACAAAAATAAAAGTCATGCACATTTTTCGCCCAACGTGTGCGAATTAAAAAGACCACATCTCCGTTCGAAGACCGAAAGCAAAAGAGAAGGAATTAGGGGTCTGAATTTTCAAATGACCCACGGACACGTGATGTGAGTAGCCACACTCCCAATCCAAGAGAACATAATTATTCTGGTCTCCCTACAAGGGTATAATTTTTTTCTAAGCCATGCTGAGGAAAACATAAAGGAATAACACCTAATGTTACACTTTTCATCTTAGAATCAAAATGGAGTATCTGTGCTTGATTACTGGCCCTTCTGATCTGGAATCAGCAACACTGCTGACTAGGAAACCTATATATTGAAATTCTGGCTTGATGTTAGGAGATTGACACCAAAAAGAGCCAAAGAATTAAGGAATAGAATAAACAGTAATATGCTTTTGTTTTTTAATGGCATATCAACCTTCTTGGATTATTAATGCAAATACACCCTTCGAGAAGAACAGTAGTGATACTATTTAACCAATAACTGGGAAGATAAGGGGGTTCATACCTATACCCCCCAAGAGGGTTTGTCTGAAAGTGAACGTAACAGCGCGACTGGAGTTCGAACTCGCTTACTACGATTGTGTAGTCCAGCGCTTTAACCATTACACCACGAAGACACACCCGACACCATAATATGATTGCAAAGATAATCCTGTTTGTTTTTTGTTTTTTTTGTTTTGTTTTTTTTTGTAGGTAATCGACCGATTGGGACTGAATTCCATGAGCGTGTTTAATCCAAATGAGAGGATTATTGAGTGAGTATCAAATTTGTGTGTATGTGTTTATGTGTGCTTGTGTGTGTGTTTGTTTAAAAATGGAAGTAAATCCGACAGGATACAAATATGTAAATAAGAAAAACAAGGATGATTTTATTTAGAATTGAATTTGCCAATGTTAACAATTTCAGTTTTTACATGAAACCATCATCGGGGTATTTAAGTATCTTCTGAATCATTTAATTTGAAATGAGATTTAATTTTAATGTTTAACGTTGACAAATAATTCAACAATAAATAAAACCATCCCCTTAATACCTTGTTTTTTTCATTTGCACATTTATACACACACACACACACACACCTTAATTTTTTTATCAACCGGGCCATTGGCCTAATGAGTAGAGTGTTGGCCAATCGTCCGTGAGACTGGGGTTCAATCCCAGGTCGAGTCATACCCAAGACTCAAAAATAGTACTTGCTTAACACTCAGCATTATAAGGTAAGGATCAAGGGTAAAGTGGAGCAATCCAGGCAATGGAGTAGTGCCCCCTCCCCTACACCTCGGTGTAGTAGCTATTGAAAAGGTAGCCTTCGGCTCACCCCCGACTTAGGCCCCCCAAATTACTTACATATATACTGAGGTGTGTGGGGTGCTGCTACTCTGCCCTGACAATGATGACAAGAGGTGTGACAAAATTTTACCGTTCAAACTCTTGTGTTAATCCAATTGGTTATATAACCAATTCAAATCAAATCTTGTAACAAACCATAGTACTAGCTATAGAACAGAGCTCAGGGAAAAGTGGCCTTGTGCCTTTCAAAAGTGCATTTGTGCTTATCTCTATTTTATTCTTCGTACTGATCTGATCGACATCGCTTTTCATTGTTTTTGCAGGTACATGATCGTTGAGAATAACACCCCTCTCCTTGATATGACGGTATCTTCATTTGTAGACAATGTCGGGAGCCGATCCCCGGCACCCGGCGGAGGGTCTGTGGCCGCTCTCTGTGCTTCATTGGTAAGACTTCTAACACCTTTTATTCTCTAAGTCACTTATGATTTGTATAGAATTAGACTCTCAACATTTTTCTGGGTCCAGGTCCCAGCCCAAATGCCCCATCATTTAAACAACAAAACTTCATCCATCATTATCATTATCATCATCAAGGAGTGAAAACAGCATGCATTCCCCCATCTCTCTCTCTCTCTCTCTCTCTCTCTCTCTCTCTCTCTCTCTCTCTCCGTTCCTATCAGCCCTTGCTCTTCGTAAATCATCTAGACAGCACCCAGTATCCACACACAGCTGATGAATGCCAGTTTTTGCTGGCCAGCCGAAGCTGGTGTGTCCATGTGTAGTAGTCTATAGGAGAACGTCGCTTACGAGTTTGTCCTTACTTCACTGACAATGTTTCGCACGTCTTGCTCGTCTTTCTTGGATGGTTCACGAAATGAGAACTGGCCGTACAGCTGCTGTTTTGTGGGGTGCTGCTCCCAGGATTTATTCAAAACAGCACGCAGCATTCTGGTGTAGTTCCAATCTAGATTTTTTCTCCAAGAATTTCTTTAGAGTCTAAATGGTGCAGCCATACAGTAGTACTGACACGGTTACCGCTTGGAAGAATTCCAGCTATCCCAATAAATATTGAATCTACTGAAAAATCAAAACGACTTATTAGAGATTTGAACAATTAAGATACGATGATCCCTTATCTGTTGTATAACGAGCAAGATTAGCTTTTAATCTTTTAAAATCGTTCTTAATCATTATGACGTATACAACGAAAGAAGAAAAGACTTCCTCGCTCGAAGTTCGTTAAATCTTTAACTAAAAAGTCTGTTGTAAGGAGGTTATTTTCCCCTACAAGATGTTGGACTCGTCCAATTAATGAATGCAAACTATGGATAGCCGTAACAGTCTTAGATTTTATTGTTTACTGCTTAGGCCAACCTCCCGGAGCAAGTCTCACGTTACAATAACCCATTATCGCGCGCCTTAACTCATTGTATATTCCCTTGTACGAAAGGAATAAACCTATAGTTAACCAAACGAATTTTTGCCCAGTCGGCTGGGGCTGTAGAATACCCTGACTGCACCTCTGCAGAGGGGTAAGACCCCCACCACCACCAACGAGTGTCCTGGATATGACACTAAACAATCTGATGGTGAGGTTCCAGCAGTGCTGG
Organism: Sepioteuthis lessoniana; assembly: GCA_963585895.1. Classification (NCBI taxonomy): domain Eukaryota; kingdom Metazoa; phylum Mollusca; class Cephalopoda; order Myopsida; family Loliginidae; genus Sepioteuthis; species Sepioteuthis lessoniana. The sequence continues at coordinate 58,768,673 of OY757941.1, read as the reverse complement.
AGCTTTTGGGAATGCGGAGTACCCCTTCATTGCCATCGCTCCCAGGTCCACTCTGGCCCGGAGTGGTAGCACCTGATAGGGCCCTATCTATGGGTTAGATAGAACTAACAGCATACTTATGCTAAAATGAATTGAGTAAACTGAATAGCTTGAAATAGAAACGTTTTTGACATTTAAACCGTACTTACACTTAAAATGCATGCTTATGCTTAACTGAATTATTTCAAATAGAACTGTTTTTCGACATTAAAACTGTATTTACACTTAACTGAATTATTACATATAACTGCTTGAATAGTTTGAAATGGAAATGTTTTCGACAATTAAACTGTGTACTTATGCTAAACTGAACTATTTTAGATAGAACAGATTATTTCCATAAAAATGGATTTGGCGTTAAATAACCTACAAAGGTTGATATGCCATAAAACCAAACAAACCAAACCAAACGAATTTTAAATGCTGTTATTGATAACTTCAGTCATAACAATGTCTTTAACTTCAGCGCCACAAATTGACGGAAACCAAAACTATGCAATGAGGGCGAGTCAAAAATTTGGCAATATTTTGGTAGTACATGCTACTTCGTGGCGCCTATATCATGTGATCGAAGCAGTTCAAGCTGTGGGAGTTACCCGGTATGTTTGGTAGTATCGTGGTAGTTGGTGCGTTGACATATCATGCAGTGTTTCACACCGTGTGAGATTTGAAAGAGTAACGTCGTCTAACGCTTTACGAGTTCGAATTGAGCCATAACATCGTGGAAGAAAAATAACCAGATTTAATTGTGTGAAAGTTGATGGCGCAATGGACCACAATAAGGTAATCAGATGGTTGAAGAAATTTCGCTCTGGTCGCAAGAACCTAAACGGTCAGGCTTAGTGAGGTAGACCTAAAACCGTGGATTCCAACGATGTGCTCAAAAGTTGAAAGCACTGTGGGTCAGACGATTGAAGACATTTTGTTCAGGTTGCAAGTACTTCTACAATCAGGCAAAGAGAGGTAGGCCTAAAAGCGTGGATTCTGAGGCTGTGTTCAAAAGTTGAAAGCACAGTTGGTCAGATGATTGAAGAAATTTTGCTCGCATCTCAACTACCTCAACGATCAAAGTGAGGTAGGCCTAAAACCGAGGATTCTGAGAATGTGCTCAAATTTTGAAGGCGCATTGGGTCAGATGGTTGAAGAAATTTTGCTCGCATCTCAACTACCTCAACGATCAAACAAAATGAAGTAGGCCTAAAAGCGTGGATTCCGAGGCTGTGCTCAAATGTTGAAGGCGCAGTTGGTCAGATTATTAAAGACATTTTGCTTGCGTCGCAAGTACCACAGCGATCAAAGTGAGGTAGGTTTAAAACCATGGATTCCGATGCTTTCTTAAAAAGTTGAAGGCGCAGTGGGTCAGATGATTGAAGAAATTTTGCTCGCGTTGCAAGTACTTCTACAATCAGGCAAAGTGAGGTAGGTCTAAAAGCGTGGATTCCGAGGCTGTGCACAAAGGTTGAAGGCACAGTGGGTCAGACAATTAAAGACATTTTGCGTGCGTCGCAAGTACCACAACGATCAAAGTGAGGTAGGTTTAAAACCGTGGATTCCGAGGCTGTGCTTAAAAGTTGAAGGCACAGTGGGTCAGACGATTGAAGATTTTTTGTTCTGGTTGCAAGTACTTCTACAATCAGGCAAAGTGAGGTAGGCCTAAAAGCGTGGATTCGGAGAATGTGCTCAAATGTTGAAGGCGCATTTGGTCAGATGGTTGAAGAAATTTTGCTCGCATCTCAACTACCTCAACGATCAGACAAAGTGAGGTACGCTTAAAATCATAGATTCCGAGGCTGTGCTCAAAATTTGAAGGCGCGTTGGGTCAGATAATTGAAGAAATCTAGCTCGCGTTGCAAGTACCTAAAAAATCAGGCAAAATGAGGTAGGCCTAAAACCGTGAATTCCGAGGCTCAGCTCAAATGTTGGAGGCTCAGTGGATTCAGATGATTAAAGAAATTTTGCTCGCGTCGCAAGTACCCCAACGATTAAAGTGAGGATACCGAGGCTGTCTTCAAAAGTTGTAGGCGCAGTGGGTCGGATGATTGAAGAAATCTTGCTCGTATCTCAAGTACCTCAACGATTAGACAAAGTGAGGTAGGACTAAAACCGTGGATTCTGAGGCTGTGCTCAAATGTTGAAGGCACAGTGGGTCAGATGATTGAAGAAACTTTGCTCAGGTTGCAAGTACTTCTACAATCAGGCGAACTGAGGTAGGCCTAAAACCGTAGATTCCGAGGCTGTGCTCAAAAGTTGAAGGCGCAGTGGGTCAGATAACTGAAGAAATTTTGCTTGCGTTGCAAGTACCTCCACGATCACACAAAGTGAGGTAGGCCTAAAAGCGTGGATTCCGAGGCTGTGCACAATAGTTGAAGACGCATTGGGTCAGATGATTGAAGAAACTTTGCTCACGTCGCAAGTACCGCAACGATCAAAGTGAGGTAGGCCTAAAACTGTGGATTCTGAGGCTGTGCTCAAAAGTTGAAGATGCAATCGGTCAGATGATTGAAGAAATTTTGCTCTCATCGCAAGAACCTCAACGATCAGACAATGTCAATGTTGTATTGTGGTAATGAAAAGATACACATTGAAATAGAGTTAATTATCTAATAACTCAAATGGTACAGTTCGACTAGTGTTATAAGTCAAGCGCTGTTGGTGTTACGTCCGAAGTTGGTCTTACTACTGACCGACGTCCTTTCAGAGCCAGCTCTGTAGTTCTCTTTCTTCTTCTGCCTCTCCGTGCTTAAGAGACACGGTGTCTTTTATACTTCTGAGATACCGGAAGTCACGTGGTCAAGTAGGCCTAAAACCATGAATTCCGAGGCTGTGCTCTAAACAGTAGAGACAAACGGAGAGTAGCCATCGGAGCGTATCATGCAAACAACCCTCACGTCGGTCTAAAACTATTAATTACCCAAGCCATTGAGGCAAATCAATGAATAGCACTCGAAGATTATCAGATGAGCTTGAGATATTACAGTCCAGTGTGGTTGATCACCTTCACGACCTCGGGGGCAAATATATCCGGAGCTGCCAAATTGTGCCTCACATGCTACTAAAACATTGCCAAACTTTTGACTCACCCAAGTGTTAATAAAATCTTCAATTGACGTATCATACGTTTATCATAAATAATCGAAAATCAAATTTAACAAAATGAAAAGATAATCAGTGAAGCAATTGTTGACTGAGTAAAACAATCACCTTCACATTAGATTGTCCAGAATATATTTTGGATGTGAATAAAATCAATAACCTACATAAATCTTGGGATCCAGCGATCCCAGTTCTCAATTCGTGTGACCAAGCTTGAATGCTAAAGATGGTACCGCATTTAGCATAACGGTTATCGACATAGGAAATGTAATCGCTGACCAGAGTTAAAATACAAGACCTAGCAGTATGCGTTTCACTTCATACTAATTGCTCTTGAGAAAGGCATTAATCAATCTCTTCTTCCCACTTCCAAGGGTAAATAGTTGAACAGATCGGGTTCTTTAGCCTTGGTAAGGCAACTAGTCTAGTAGAAGGAAAACTCTGAATTCAAACCAAAATAAGATTAACCTTGAGTCGCATCCTGCCGCTGGGTAAATTCAATGCTTACACTTTAGAACCTCAGCGTTCAAGATGGCCATTGACGCTACTACAGGGTCTATCCGACTTCTAATAGGTCTTATTTCTGTCCTGCGGGACGTCTTTGGATATAAAGAGTGCTCAATATTAATGAGGGAACATGGTAGATCTTAGGATAGCGTAGACACAGAGACAATCGGAAGAATCGAGACCATCCAGAACACAGATGGTCCAGAATACTGAGAAGAGTCCGGGAGACGCGACGAGACTTGCGGTCACTGAGACTTGCGGTCACTGAGACTCCAATAGAAAACTACCTGATAACGCTGGTGTAAAAAAAACTCGCAAGGAGTAATATAATGTTGTGCTGCTAGCATGGATTTCCCTAACTCTCTCTCTCTCTGTCTCACTCGCTCCATTCGTCTCTATCATCCATCGCTTTCAGCAGGTCTTCTAGACTGTATCCTGTGTCCGTACAGAGCTGTTATAGATAAGTTCTAGTTGGTCATCCAACATTTGCACGCCCGTCCGTGCGAAGGCGTCCATAGGAAAACGTCGCTTACTCTTCCAGCAGTGTCTTGTTCGTCCTATTTGGATGGTTTTAGAGATAGGAGGTTGGTGGCTGTACAGCTGCTGTTTTGTGAGATGTTGCTTCCGGGATTTGTTCAATATAGCTCATAGCATTCTTGTGCAATTCCTGTCTAGCTTTTTCTCTGTACTCGTGTAGAGAATAAATAAATAAAAAAATTAAAATAAAATCAGATTGAATTAACAAAAGAAAATTAATAAAATATGCAGAAACTCCCAGAGGCCTCTGACAAGAAAAAGGGGCGACGCATGCGTAAAGAAAAAGGGACCTCCCGACAAAAGAAGGAAGATCATTTTCTTTCAGCGGTGACCGGCGAAGTTACAACATCTAAATCTCCCGACGGCTAGCGGAAGCCAACGTGGCCGCTCTAAGGCACCACGTTGGGCTAATCTTTCACTAGTTGCACCCGTCTCAGTTAACAGTATGCCAAAATACAAAAAGCAACGAAATGGACCAATCGAACGACGAACTAAAACACTGGACTTGGACAAACTCCCAAAAGCGACTAATACGTTGTTAAAGCTTTAAAACAACAAATGAGGACACATATATACCAAGAAACGATTAACGTATTTTTAAACACCTTGACTGGGGGTGGGGTTTTCAATTATATTCAGGGAAAACTCCCTCACCCATTAAATGGTTGTTGAACCCAAGAAATAAAGGGAAAAAAGACGTCTTCGTCTCCTATCTGTTGCTGTTTTCTTTCGTATAATTCTTTTTGGGCCTTTTTGTTCAAGGAGTTACATCAACAAAATTATGTGGGGGTAAAATAGAATAACCTCAGAATGGAGTCAGGTAAAAAAAAAAAAACGGTAACACAGCTTCCCCCCTGACCTCAGCCTGATCCCATAGTCTTAATCAGCGTCTAAGTGTTGCTTCTATATAGTTGAATTAAATATAAATAAATGTCCAAAAATAATTGCAATATACTCGCGTAAATAACCACGAAATGAGTCAGAGCCAGAACAGCAAAATCAAAGCAATGTACCTGGAAAATAGAAAATGTGCAACAAAACAAAGGGAAAAAAAAAAACAAATGAATAGATCCACAAATGAATTTGATTTTGTGTTTTAGGTTTTTATTTGACATAATCGTGCACCACACATGTTTCGGACTTTGGGGTCCTCTTCAGGAGATTCATAATGTCAAGGATTGTCTCTGCTTCTAACTTTTTATGGTGAAGATTATTTTAAAATGAACATTGTTTTGAAAACGATATGATTCTTTTTTTAATTTACGTTGTTTTTATTTACGTATTAACAAGTATCTACTATATGCGTGTGTGTGTGTGTGTGTGCACTTATATCTGGTTGTTTTTTTTTTTTCTCTCTCTCTCTCTCTCTCTCTTTGAGTTGAATGTGTATGAGAACTTATTAATACGTATTTAATGTATGTGTGGTGGCATGTTGTTGTTTTGGTGTTTAGTTCTCCCACAATTATTGTTGGCTCATTATGGAAAAGCAAATGAAGTACACGAAGTGAAACGACACGGAGAAAAGAATATTCAAAACAAAGCAGTACAAACAAAAGTAAATTTATATATCAAGAAATACATGAAAAAGGAAACATTATAAATATTCTAATATAGTCTGTTGAATATTCCTCTGTGTGTGTGCGTGTGTATATGTGTGTACTAACACGAGTCTGTTGAATATTCCTCTGTGTGTGTATATGTGAGTACTAACATGGATATTATGGGAAAAGACTACATATTGAGAGTGTCATGTCGACTATAAAATGTATGTGGACAAAGTCTTTCATGTAAGGTATCGATATATAGAAATATAGCAACGTGTCCTAGGAGGAACGTGCCTTCTCCCATATTGGTTGTTTGTCTCTTTCGGGGTTTGACGAAATTTCTGAAGCTGTGTTCAAGGCTGGAAAAAGTCTAACCGAAAAGGCAGAACAGGAAAGAAAAAGGTTGTAGAATGTATACACACCCATGTTACGCGTATTGAGTTGTATTACTTAGTGGAGAGAAAGTGCCGTCTCTGGAAGTCAAAATATAAGAGAGTGAGAGAGTGTGCTGTCTTTGTAAATCAAAATTGAGAGAGAGTGTGTGTGTGTGTGTGTGTTGTCTCTGTAAGTCAAAATGGAGAGAGAGAGAGTGTGTGTGTGTATGTGTGTGTGTGTACTGTCTCTAGAAGTTAAAATGTAAGAGAGAGAGAGAGAGAGCTGTCTCTGTAAGTCACAATAAAAGAGAATGAGTGCTTGGAAGACGAGAGTATATATAGGCAATCATTGTCATGCGGTCGGCTCCAAATGTGCGGGACAAAATCAAAGTTGCGGACCTAGTCGTGAGCACAAATCACGTGACTTTCCTGACCAATAAGTTTCCGAGACTGATTAATTTACCGACGTTCACCATCTTTGTCCCGGGAACAAATGGTATCATGGCCATTTTAAAATATAGGAGTGTAAATCCTATATATGCAAACTAGTTTAAAGTGTAATTAATGATAGAATAATGATAATTCCTCTTCGAAGTTTTATTAAACCCAAGTTATGTTTTTATGTATTTATTTATTGACAGGGAGCCGCACTGGGTGCCATGGTTGGGCAACTTACGTATGGAAAACGTCAGTTCGAGCATTTAGATGCCAAGATAAGAAAGTTGATTCTTCCGTTACATGAGAAGATGTTGGAACTGAAGAAATATATTGATGCTGATAGCAATGCCTTTGACAACTACATGGTAAGGAGAAATTTTATTGGGGAAGGGAAGGTGAAATGAATCCCAAATTATATCCAATGGAAAAACACGTAACAAAATTAGCCACAAACAGTTACCATCATCATTATCATCATCAAGTTGCACTGATATCACGGAGTTTTCTGATTCTCTCTCTCTCTCTCTCTCTCTCTGTGTGCATCCGTCTCTATCATGTATCGCTCCCGGCAGGCCTTTCGAACTATATCATGCGTCCGAATAGAACGTATGTAAATAAATTCTTACTGGTTAGACCCCTACACATCCATATGTAGGGGTCCATTAAAGAACGTCGCTTATGACTTCATCCTTTCTTCTCCGGCAATCTCCCGCATGTGTTGAGCGTCTTACTTGAATGGTTTTAGAGATAAGAGGTAAGTGGCCATACAGCTATTGTTTCATGAGGTGTTGCCTCCAGAATTTATTCAAGATAGCTCGTAGCATTCTTGTGTAGTTCCCATCTAGCTTTTTCTCGATTCGTTTTGTTTGCGTCCATGTGGTACGTCCTTACAAAAGTATTGACACAGCCACAGTTTGGAAGAAATCACGTTTTTATTTTATCGAATAGATCAGACATCCATATGATCGATAACCTATCGATAGCAGTCTATGCCTTCGCGAGGCGTATATTAATATCACTTTCATTTGATAAGACACTGCTGCCGAGGTACGTGAACTTGTCGACTAATTCCTAATCTCTTAATAAAAGCCAAATTCAGATTTCCCGCAGTCTCAAAATAGAATTAATACAAGTAATCATTTCTAAGCGTAGCTTACTTTAGCACAAGGCTAGAAGTATAGGGCACTCTGTGAGAATCGAACTCATTAGCAATGATCTGCTAGCCTAGCACACTAGCAATTAGCCCACGTGAGGTCTCCTTTCATTTACTAAGATTAGCGTACTTTAATACAAGGTCAAAATTATTGAGTACTGATTGAGAATCGAACTCTTTAACAATGGTTTATTAGTATTGAGAGATGTTGAGTAAGTCCAAAATAAATAAATAAAACAGAAACATTAATTCTCTTCCTGAGTTGTCCTATTTAAATAATAATTTGGTTTCTGTTCTTCGAATAGATAAGACCTCTTTTGGTTGATCTGTTTTTTGACTAAATTTGATCTGGCTACTCCGCTAAAGACATTGTTGCTTGGAAGCCAAATATACTTGAATTGTGTAATTATATAATCAAAACGGATATTATTAGGTATCATTTATTACCAAAATCTACAGCATTGAAACTCTGACTAAAAATATCAATATATAGCAGTCCAAAAATAAGTACACTTCATATATATTTAAGTAATGTTATATTTGCCACCCATTTGTTGTAATCTAATTTTTGGTTACAGAGTTTGAATGTTATAGAGTTTGGTGATAAATAATATCTAATGATATCTGTTTTGATTGCATACAGTTCCACTAGAAATAATAAAATGCTGATATCTTCGCTTAACTTTTTATAACGAGTAAGCTTAATATAATTTGGTACAAAGCCACTTGTGTGGAGCACCCGGTGAGTATCGAACTCACTAGAACAGAAATAGCCGTGACGTTATCTTACTAGGCATTCTTCTTCGGAGAAATTCGTAAAAGTTTATCTATTAACTTGTCAGAAAAATGAAAAGTTCAATTTTTTTTTCTTCATTTAGGCAGCACTGAAAATGCCAAATGCCACAGAAGAAGAAAAAACGCTGTGAGTAAAGGTTATATATATATACGAGTGTGTGTGTGTGTGTTTGTGTGTGTGTGTGAAAGATAGATATATGTTGGATAGATTGAAGAAAATTCGGTTGCAATGTCAGTGATACTCGGTGAGGATCACAATCAAAAGTAATTTATACTAGTATGCCAAGAACAAGAGTGGGTACGCGTGTATGCGAGAGAAAAAAAGGGATAGAGAGAAAGAGAAAGAGAGTGAGAGTGAGAGACAGCGCATATGTGTGTTAGAGAGAAAGACATATACATATATATATATATATATATATAATCTAAACTTTTAGAATCGTTGGAATGTTTAACTTTCGAAAAGACCGACGAAATCTGCGACTTTTAACACAGATGTAGTCAGTTTATTGACTAGTATAAAAAAGCAACCAAAAAGTTAATTTTTTTTTTCTTTTTAGGAAAGAGATGACTAAAACCACTGCCATTGTTAACGCAGTTAAAGTTCCGTTGACAGTCGCAAGGCTTGTGTCTGAATTGTGGCCAACACTTGAAGAAATAGCCATATATGGAAATATAAACTGTAAATCTGATGTTCAGGTAATATTTTTGGAAGTTTTTGAGTTTGTTGGGGGTTTTTTTTGTTTTGTTTTGTTTTGTTTTTTTTTATATAAAATTCGTCTCTCACGTGTGTTCGAGATTTTTCACGTGTGTGCACGAGATTTCATTACTTGGAATTGAATTTTAGATAAATGAGAAAACTTATTGAGAATGAGAAAGAAATGGCCGACATACAAGGATGAAGATATAAGTACAAATATTTTGCTGGACCCTTTCTTTCTTTCTTTCTTTCTTTTTTTTTTCTTTCTTTCTTTCTTTCTTTTTTTCTTTCTTTCTTTCTTTTTTTTTTTTCTTTTTTTTTTTTTTTTTTTGAAAGGTCAAAAGACAATTTCCTTTCTCTAGAAACAGAAGTTCCAGACAATTTTCCTCGGTCATTTAGATTTTGATGCAACCTTTTTGATGAGACCCTTCTAAAACCTTGGCCCCTCTGCACCAAATTCCTCCCGAGACATCATGTATATGAATTCACAAACGTTACAAAAAATCACATTCAAACATTATAAGTGGTGGTGGGGTATAAGTTGATTTTTAAACCATCTGCCGGCAAAGAGATGAGCTGACAAAGTTCAATATCTCGTCCAGTAGGCTTAGTGGGGTTGGTCTTTTTGAATCCCAGTAAAATATGTTGGGTTTCTTGATTCACTTTTTTTGTGGCTGAGGTATGAGAAGAGAAGTGTTTATCTGTACGAGAAGGGTCGGGTCTTACTGGAACGAAAAAGAATGTTGTGTTCGTTATCTATTTCCACTTACTTTCACTGCCTCGAAAACTGAACAGAGAAAATAAAGCAACAGAAATCCTTAGACTCGAGGCCAATTATGTTTTTTGTTTGTTTTTTTCTCCTCCCTCATCCAACGAACAGCTGTCAATGGCATAGCAGTCGTCGGTGACTTCACTATAGAACCGGAGAATTTATCAGCCGAAATGCTGTCATAAAACTAACAAAGATGAAAATATTCGTTAAAAAAAGTCTGCTTCTACACCCTTTTTATTATTTTTTTTTGCTTTTTTTGTGTGAGGTTTAAAGACGATTTCTTTTCTCGGAAGCAGAAGGTCAAAGCTATTTTTAGTCATTTGGATCATTTGGGTTTTGACGGAAACTTTTTGATCGATCTTTCCTATTAATCTTCTGACAACTTGGACTCCTCTGCCTCAGATATCCTGTAACTTAACATACATAAATTACAAGAAATCAACCGCAAAACATGTTCTAACTTCGTTTCAGTATACAGACGCCAGTAACATAATGACTATTCACGAGGTACGAATACATAAGTTTTTTTAATTCAGAACCTGGAAGAGAAACGAATTGACAAAGTTCAACATCTTATCCAGTAACCTAGATATAGCAAGATATGCTCGATCTATTACTCAGGACTAAAAAAATCAATTGGCAGAAATCACCAAACTCGATCAGCCATCTAAGTGGTCACGGGGGCAGGTCAGGCGATGCTACCCACGCAAAACAAGTCGGATTTCAGTGTTCTGTGAACCCCAATAAAAGAAGGTGGGATTTTTTATTTAGCCAGTGACTGGGATCGTGAACGAGACAAGGGATAGCGTGGACAGCGAACGACTGAATCGTTCAAAGATGCGAGAAGAACTGGTTCCTAATAGAACGAAGAACCTATCACACATATTGTGTCCGTGATCTGTTTCAACATGATTCCATGGCCTCGGAAACTGAACGGAGAAGGAAGAAAAAAAAAACAACCAATAATTACCGACACTGGAATTTTCGTTTTAAAGATATCCCATCACTCCATTAAAGAAAGGCTGTTAATTGTAAGATTTACTTTTTATTAATAAAACTCCTATAAATCCTTCATGAGGTTGATTGCGTTTTACTTCACCTAAATAACTTTGGGAGAGGCATGAACTCTTCGTATCTTTATCCAAGTATGAGTAAACAGTATAAAAACTGTCTTTTTTAACGCCGGTTAGGCTTTCGGTCAAAAAAGAGAAAAAAAATCTAAATTCAAACTGTCGTTTTTGTGAAAATTGTTTTGCGTGAATTATTGTTGTTTTTGTGATCATTTTTTTTGTGAGAATTCTAGTTGTCTTTGCGGGAATTATTGTTTTACCTAGAATTGTTTTAGTGTGGATTATAGTCGTTCTTGTGAGAATTGTTTTTCTGAGGACTATTGTCATTTTGTGAGAATTATTTTGCATAAATAATTGTCGTTGTTGTTATCGTTTTTGTGAGAATTATAGTCGTTTTTGTGAGGATTGTTTTGCAAGAGTTATCATCGTCTTTGTGAGAATTAATGTTGTTTTTTTAGAATTGTTTTGTAAAAATTATAGTCGTTTTTGGGAGTATTGTTTTTATAAGGATTATCATCGTTTTTGTGTGGATTGTTTGGTGAGAATTATTGTCGCTTTTGAGAGAATTGTTTTTGTGAGGAGTATAGAAGAAGTTTTTTTCTAAATTTGATCTGAACAACCCAAACCTGTGGAATAATTTTAGTCACTGCCTCCTCATACTCTCTAAAATCCTTTTAGGGAGCTGTACGGTCTCCGTTATGAATGGTCACTTGTCTGAACACAAAATACCAGGTCTACAAATTCAAAAGTTTTAATTGTGTTAAACTTAACTGTTTAAATACCGCAGACATTATATCCATTTGTTTCTCTTTTTATTGTTAGACTGGAGTTCGTCTACTGGAGGCAGCTACCTGGGGTGCTTATTACAACGTCAGTATAAATCTGGAGAACGTCAACGATGAAAGAGTCAAGTCAGACGTAAGTCATGGCAATTTTGGTAAACATAATTACGTAAACAGAAATTACTAGAGAGGGTCGACAGCTTTGAATACGCCAACTGCGTCATTTGCAAGGGATAAGATGATGCCAAAAAAAAAGGTGGGGATGTCTTGAGTATGGTACTAAAATGCTTCTGGATCTTTTGAAAATTTGGAGTGCCTCTTCATTTTCATTACTTCCAGGTCCCCGCTGTCTTTGACTGGTAGTACCTGTTAGGGGGATCAGCTATGGGAAAAATAGATCTCTTGAGCGGATCAAAGATAAAATCAGCTGACACATATTGTCTGTCCTATTTAATAAAACATGTTTAAAAGAGAATTATATATATATATATATATATATATTTTTTTTTTTTTCTTTAAGAAAAAAAACAAAGACCGGTTAATTTAGGATTATAAATTTATTTCCATCCTGTTTTTCAGTTTCTGGTGTGAACCAAAAACACGAAGAAAAAAAATTTATACAGGACTTCTTCAGATCCAATGGATAATTAATTAAAACACAATAGACACGTGGGGGGAGTGGGGGGAGAGATTAAGGAGTTACCTCCTCGTTTTATTGAATTTCCCTTTTATTTTAATTTTCAAATTTCTTCTGTCAGTTATAATTACGGTAATCTAACTTTCTTATTTATTTGTTTAATTTATTTTATTTTCATGTTAAGTTCGATAATTAACTTTTAAGAGAAATATTAATGCTTATATTAATTTCGATACCATTTAATTAGCTACCTATTTTTTCCTAGTGTGTATGTTGGATACATTTTTTTCTTGGTTTCACTATTTATTTCTGTTTTTAAATTTCTATAGTTTAAATTTAGTCTTATGTCTACATCTAGCTATTAATTCACTTCTCTTACTTAATAAATTATCAGGACATTTATGTATTAGAATATAGATTTTCTCTTCTAAGCATAAATTGCATCTACCGTTAAAACTAATTGGAGTATTTGATTTTTTCAAAATAGACCATTCTATCTCAGGGGTTAACCCTTTGTTTTTTAAAAACCAGAATTGTTTCGATAGTGCCGTATGGTGTTTTAGGTGTTCGTGGGAGAAGGTAAATTTATGGTTAAAATATCTCTCCTTCCATTTAGTGGATGCCAATCCGATATAAGTTTTCTTATCTGTGATATTCTCTTTAATATATATATATATATATATGGTCTTGCAAGTATATTGAGACGATTTTTCGCGATAATACGACATATCATATTTACTAAAGTAAAGGTAGTCCATCGATATAATTTGAATCTGGCACAAAACCATTCATCACTCAATATGGCTGCCCTCCTGGGCAATTACTACCTCCACACGAGAACGAGACTGTTTTGCATCTGACACAATCTCCGCCCTTTTGATTTTTCGTGTTGCGCACACTAAACACGTCTTCAAACTCTTAACGCTTGAGTGCAGCGAAGCATTGGTCTTTGCTTGAAGCCCGCCCCACAAAAAGTAATCGAGAAGGTTCAGATCTGGGTTATTACTCACAAAAAATGGTACCTTCTCTCTAAGAAAGACCTGTGTTGCTTTTGAGGAATGACTTGGTGCTAAATGCTGGGTCAGCACCACATTGTCAAGTCCAAAGTTCTGCTCTATTTACGGTAACAGAGAGGTCTTGAAGATGTCCAGATGCTTTTTTGTACCCATCTTCAAACCTGCTACAGTGAAATGTGGGTTCATGGCACTTCCATCACTCACCTCAGCACAGAATATTATCAAAAAGGCAGGATTCTTAGTCTGAAACACAGGTTAGACGTCAGAATGGCCGTAAGAAATAACACGAGAATTTCTGCAATTCACCTCAATTTCCACAGTGAACTTTTTCTCGTTCTCAAACACAAGAGCTTTTCCTGCACTTTGATGCTTGATGAACGACACATGTTTTAGGCATCTCTCAGCTCTGAAGCCATTGACCCTTAGCTATTAAGGGGTGACTGCGTCTTCGAACATAGCAAGTCATGCCAAGGTTCTTGTTAACATCTCTAGACACTATAGAAAGGAACACATTGCATTTCTTTGTTAGATATATATATATATTGATTTCATGCTTTACTGTCTAACGAATGCGTAAAACATGAACCCCAGACTCACAGACACTACAATATATATATATATATATATATATATATATATATATATATCATTTTGGTAACTGCATGATGACTGTTGTTTTGTAAAAACTCCATGAAACCCAAGGGTCGCTTCGGAACAACCAACATACATGTAAAGAAAACATGGATCTTTGTCCATCCTATAATTCATTAAATAAAAAAATTGATTTCATCTCTCTCTCTCTCTCTCTCTCTCTCTCTCTCTCTCTCTCTCTCTCTCTCTCTCTCTCTCTCTTTCAAGACCTCCGTTGGCTTTAAAGGTTAACATTGCATAATATTTATTAAAGCCAGTGATCAAGTCACTGTATCTGTTCTCCTCTCAATTATAGATTAAAAAGTAGCACCGACTCGGTTTTTCAGCCTTTATTAGGTAGCCAGTCTAGGAGAAGGAAAACTCTAAATTCTTACTAACTTTACTTTGCTTAAAAATTGACATTGTATCACATCCTACCTGTAACGGGGGGATTGGATAAATATATACCTGATATGATAGGTTATATCTAAAATAGTTTTATTCATTGTTTATTTCTGTCTTGCGAAATCCACACAATCCTCGTAACAAATATATTATTATATTTTTCAGTTTATGAATGACATCAAGAAATGCCTACAGACTATGGAAACGAGCAGCAGCAAAATTCTACAAGTTATTGATGAGAGAAAAAGTTAAAGAATCAAGTTGTCCTTACATTTTATGCTTTGTATATTTTATTAGAGACATTGAATCAGTATTAGCGTCATGGCGATGAATTTTAGAAGAGTCATGGCAGAATAACATTAAATTTCAGTCGTAGAGAAATTAATGTTCTTTCCAGGAAGACATTCTCAAATTATTCAGAAAAAAATCTTTGCTAATTTTCTTTAATCCTCCAATAAACTTTCCATAACATATTTATTTTTAACTTATATTTTTCATTCTTGTCAGCGGTCGCATTTTGAAGGCTTTTTTGTGAGAAGAGGATGTTTAGCCCACGGAAAGACCTTAATTCATATATTCCCTTTATTGATTCCTATTCTTAAATCTTATAATCTCACCGACATCTGTAAATCTTTTAATCTCCTCGATATCCGCAAATCTTTTAACCATCTCGACATCCCCAATTCTTTTAATCTCCCCAACATTTGCAAATCTTTTAATCTCCCCGACATCCGCAAATCTTTTAATCTCCCCAACATTTGCAAATCTTTTAATCTCCCCGACATCCGCAAATCTTTTAATCTCCCCAACATTTGCAAATATTTTAATCTCCTCGATATCCGCAAATCTTTTAATCTCCCCAACATTTGCAAATCTTTTAATCTCCCCGACATCCGCAAATCTTTTAATCTCCCCAACATTTGCAAATCTTTTAATCTCCTCGATATCCGCAAATCTTTTAATCTCCCCAACATTTGCAAATCTTTTAATCTCCCCAACATTTGTAAATCTTTTAATCTCCCCGACATCCGCAAATCTTTTAATCTCCCCAACATTTGCAAATCTTTTAATCTCCCCAACATTTGTAAATCTTTTAATCTCCTCGATATCCGCAAATCTTTTAATCTTCCCAACATTTGTAAATCTTTTAATCTCCTCGATATCCGCAAATCTTTTAATCTCCCCAACATTTGCAAATCTTTTAATCTCCTCGATATCCGCAAATCTTTTAATCTTCCCAACATTTGTAAATCTTTTAATCTCCCCGACATCCGCAAATCTTTTAATCTCCCCAACATTTGCAAATCTTTTAATCTCCTCGATATCCACAAATCTTTTAATTTCATCGACATTCTCGAATCTTTTAATCTCACCGACATCCTCGAATCGTACCTGTGAGGTGTATTTTCAATTTAGAAAACCAGAAAATGGAGCTAGGGAGTCTTTTGGATATAGAGGGTAATCTCCTTTACATAATCTCGATAAACTTTATGCCATACAACCTCCATTAATCCAGTATTCTACTGTAAATACACCCGAAGGCCGAGGTATAAGCGGCCGAAACGTTATAAATAGATAGTCCATCCAGCAGGATAAGAGTTGCAGAACACATTCTTAAAAAACTCATTTACACAATTAAAATTAGATTTTAAAATACTTAAAATTAAGAAAAATAAATATCGAAGACAAAAACGCCCGGCTATTTTTCTTGAAGTCTCTACCTCCTTCACACCTTAAAGACCGTCACTTATTTAAACGCCCATCCCACTTTTTAAACAGTCTACAAAGTCCTCGTGGCATGATGGTTATCGTCTTTGGAAATAAACCAAGTGATGCGTGTTCAAAATCCTGGACTTAGCTTTTTGCATTTCACATAGTGCTCGTACCCTTGGGAAATGTATGAAGCCTTCTATTCTCCCAACAGAAGAGTAAACAGGGCTATCTAACCTTGCTATGGCAACCGATCTCTTAGAAGAAAACGTTGATCTTGTGTCGCATCCTGCTCCGTGATGGAGAGGTTGGGTAAAAATTTACGAGGT
This sequence comes from Sepioteuthis lessoniana, assembly GCA_963585895.1. Taxonomy (NCBI): domain Eukaryota; kingdom Metazoa; phylum Mollusca; class Cephalopoda; order Myopsida; family Loliginidae; genus Sepioteuthis; species Sepioteuthis lessoniana. Next base: position 58,752,145 of record OY757941.1, on the reverse strand, counting down.
CCTTTGGTTATCAGTTGCCTCGTCACATACACCACGTCACGTGCTTCTCATTCACGGTCTAGAATATTCTCCCCTTCAATGGTGAGGGTTAGAGGTGTTGGGGCTCCGTGGGTAAAAATATGCACAGCAAGGAAGTCTGATAAACCTGATATCAATCAGGTTTATCAGACTATTAGAAAATGCACTTGTCGTGAAGAATCTGCTCTCTCGGTCAGTGAATGCGACGGTCATATCAAAAACAAAACTCACTCGCTTGAATCTCACCGCCGACTGAATAAACGCATACGAGATTGTCTGTTCATGCATACGCAGTAACGTTCTCTCTTATTGTTGACCTGACCGATAAAATGAAACGCAGTTTCTTCCAGGCAGCGGTCGTGTCGATACTGCTGTATGGATGCACTTATTGGACGCTTACAAAACGGCTGGAGAAGAAGCTAGACGGCAATTACACAAGAATATTGCGAGCAATATTGAACAAGTCCTGGCGGTAACACCCCATAAGGCACCAACTATACGGCCACTTGCCTTCCATCATGAAAACTATCCAAGTTAGACGAACCAGACATGCAGGGACGATCTCATAAGTAATGTACTCCTATGGACCCCCACATATGGCCGAGCAAAAGCAGGACGACCAGCTCGAACATACATACAGCAGCTATGTAAGGATACGGGATGTAGTCCTGAAGACCTGCCAGAGGCGATGAACGATAGGGAGAAGTGGCGAATGAGGGTCAGGGATATCCGTGCTAGCGGCACGACATGATGATGATGAAGGCCGCGCAAGCGGTTCTTGAGTTATTCAAAATAGATGGATACTTTCTAGAGACATTGTATTGGGATCGAAAATGTTTTGTTTGTCTTTTTAACTGAGTCGTGGCATTCAAATTTCTTGTTACGTTCACAAAGTTTTATGACAATAGGGACAAAGTAAGAATAAATGGAATTCTGTACTGAAAACCGAGGTTATTCTTTTCGGTATTTCTTTTTTTTTTTTTTTTTTTCTTTGACGTAAAGTGAGTTCAAAGTTCCAGGTATTGCGAATCCTTGTTGGTTTCTCGAACGACTCTCTCTCTCTCTCTCTCTCTCTCTCTCCCTCTTTCTATCACACACACACACACACACACAAAGAAAAAAATTAGACGACTCTCACACACACATACACACACACACAAACACAAAGAAAAAAATTTGATTCTTGATAAAGAAATTCAACAAAGAAAATATACACTAGGCATAGCGAAGTACAACCCAAAAGTTCCAAGAACTTGATAGCCATCATCATCATCATCATCACTATCATTAATAGACGAGATCTTCGGCAGCAGTATCATCATCATTGATACACAAGATCATCATCATTATCATCAACACTGTATGTGAGAGAAAGAGAGAGAGATTCTTTCAATTTACGTTTTGTTGTCAGTCTGTTAAAAATTAGAGAGAAAGAGAGAGAGAGTTTGTGTATGTGAGAGAAAGAGAGAGAGATTCTTTCAATTTACGTTTTGTTGTCGGTCTATTGAAAATCAGAGAGAAAGAGAGAGAGAGTTTGTGTATGTGAGAGAAAGAGAGAGAGATTCTTTCAATTTACGTTATGTTGTCAGTCTATTGAAAATAAGAGAGAGAGAGAGAGAGAGAGAGTTTGTGTATGTGAGAGAAAGAGAGAGAAAGATTCTTTCAATTTACGTTTTGTTGTCAGTCTATTGAAAATAAGAGAGAGAGAGAGAGAGAGAGAGAGTTTGTGTATGTGAGAGAAAGAGAGAGAGATTCTTTCAATTTACGTTCTGTTGTCAGTCTATTGAAAATCAGAGAGAGAGAGAGAGAGAGTTTGTGTATGTGAGAGAAAGAGAGAGAGAGATTCTTTCAATTTACGTTTTGTTGTCAGTCTATTGAAAATAAGATAGAGAGAGAGAGAGTTTGTGTATGTGAGAGAGAGAGAGAGATTCTTTCAATTTACGTTTTGTTGTCAGTCTATTGAAAATAAGAGAGAGAGAGAGAGAGTTTGTGTATGTGAGAGAAAGAGAGAGGAAGAGAGAGATTCCTTCAGCTTACGTTTTTATATAGTCTCTCTAACAAGAGAGAACGAGAAAGAAAGAGAAAAAGAGAGAGAAAGAAACCTAGGGACAGAGATGCATAGAGATAGATATGCTTTCAATTTACGTTCATTGACCAGGTGAGTAGAGTGTTCGTCAATGGTCCGGGTTCGATCCGAGGTCGCGTCATACCAAAGATTTTTAAAATGGTACTTGATGCCTCCTCGCTTAACACTCAGCAATATAAGGTACGTATCAAGGGTAAAGTGGAGCAATCCAGGAAAAGGTGTAGCGTCATTCTCTACACCTCCGTGTAGTAACTATTGAAAAGGGAGCCTTCTGGTCGCCTTCGACTACGGTTGCCAACATTACTTACATATAGTCTGTCCATTAAACAAAAGAGAGACAGACATATTGACAGATTCAGATCTTTATCTTCCCGTGTGATGTGTAATGTGTCAAAGTAAATACGTCACTTTCCGTTTCAGTCCTTAAGACCTGATATATGACTTTTAAAAGTGCATTGTGGAAGATTTTCAGCTTCTTAGCAAGAACTAAACAAACTAATTTGTCTTACGACGTGTCGTTTCTTTTGCACGTCACTGTAACTTTAGTTCGAGGCCATATTTATGGGTCAACAAGTGGTAAATTAATTCAGGCTCCATATTTCACTGGAATGAATTAAATGACAAACGAGTGTCTCTTTAAATAATTTTAAGTATTTGATGACCAATTAGATAAAAATTAATTACTTAGCATTGGTCAATGTGTCGGCGTCTCAAATGACTAATCACGAATACGTCATGGAATGTCTAATTATCTTCCTAAAACGTCTCGACAATATATAAGTAAATTTCCGGGCATTTCCCCCAAAAGTATAAAAACTCTATAAAAGTCACCTAAACCAAAAATATCAGGATTTTATAATTTCTTGTGGAACATTACGTAATCAAAACGAATATTATTTAGTATTATTCATTAACATACTCTGCCGCAACGAAACTCTGTAACCAAAAATCTGAATATGTATTATATATTTATGTAATTTTATTTCTGGTTAGATAGTTGCAATGGTGTAAAGTTTGGTAATAAATAATGTCTAATAATATTCGTTTTGATTGCATGTTATTCTACTAGAAAAAATAAAATCTTGATTTCTTTCGAAGAAAACTTTTTATTAAAAATTAGTCGAAGTATTTTGATTTATGGGATAAACTCTATATTGACATGAAGGTCTTATTATACCTATATACAGGTTAATTTCAGTCTACAGTCGTAAATCTACATGAGAACAAGCATTTAGGCCTAAGCATACAGAAGTCCAAGAATACTAATTTAGAAGTCTTCATGATGGTTAAGGTGTTCGCTAATGATCCGAGAGACAGAGGTTCAATCCCAGGTCTAGTCATACCAAAGACTCAAAAAATAGTACTTGATGCCTCCTTGCTTAACACTCGGCATTATCAGGTAAAGATCAAGGGTAAAGGGGAACAATCAAGGGTATAGAGTAGAGCCCTCCCCTACACCTTTGTGTAGTAGCTACCGAAAAGGGAGCTTTCGAGTCAGACCCGACTACGGTCGCCAACTTTACTTTATATAGATATAGAGGGCAAACAATACAGGTACACATATATCATACAGCAATACAAAACAAACTATACTGATATATATACCTAACCCCACCAAATAAACAGTGTGTGACACAAGGTCAATTTTTAAGCGGCGTTTAATAATATTGAATTCAAAGTTTTCTTTTTCCAAGACTCGTATATAAATATAGCGGTATGTACAAGTATAAGTATATTAGTATACAGGTCTAACAAAATAAATACAGTGGTCTAAGTGTATTGGTATATAGCTCTAGCTATATAAACATGGTGGTCTAAGTGTACTGGTATACAGGTCTAACAAAATAAATACAGTGGTCTAAGTGTATTGGTATATAGCTCTAGCTATATAAACATGGTGGTCTAAGTGTACTGGTATACAGGTCTAACAATATAAATACAGTAGTCTAAATACGTACACAGGTATATCATCTGAATAAAGTGGTCTTTAGTAGTATACTGTATATAAACATAATTGTCTAAGTATGTATTCAGGTCTGAAAATATATATAAAGTGGTCTAAGTATATTAGTATACAGGTCTAACAATATGAATACAGTGGTATAAGTATACTAGTATACAGATCTAACTATATAAGCATAGTGGTCTAAGTGTACTGTGTCTAAGTGTACTGGTATACAGGTCTAACGATATAAATACAGCAGTATAGATATTGTGACGGCAAATTGACTAAAATCACAAAACGGGACTTTATTTTCGCACGTGTGAAGACGGGGCAGGTTGGCACTTGATCCCCTATAGAATAAGTCCTCGTTCAGAGTTTTTCTCTTAGGCATATAAGAACTGGCATATTACGTGAGGGAATAATTTAGGGCCAGACTGACCACCGCTGGCAAAGGGGTTCCAAATTTCACACTTTCACATACCCACCAGGCCGCTAAACTTCTTTCCCTTAGACAACAGAAGAATATGGGCCCACAGGTTTTAGTCGTAATAATATTAATATTGTAGTAGTCGGCAACTCCGGTTTCCCGTGTGATACTTTTAAGGAATTAATAGGACAACTCTAAGCAAGATAACATAAGGCGAATAGAAGCTGAAGAGGAAATGTGACAACAACAAATTCATAGTAGAACGGCAAAGAACAACATAGACCACATGGTAACATAAAAATACATGAATTCCTTTACTACAATTATATACACGTTCAAAGTGTCAAAAACATATAATAATTGGACAGTCCACGAATATAAATGTCTTTTCTTGGCTTTTGCCTTTCTTCAAATTGAGAGAGTGAGAGAGAGTGGTATATAAAATTTAGGGATAAAGGAAAAATGTCCCCAAAGTTACTTATCTTTTTCTCGACGGGGTTCCACTGGAGAATCGTTCTTCTTTCACGGGCTAATAGACTTTGTTCTGTTTTTAATACTGGCTTGAAGGACTTGGGGTCCTTCGTGTCTCAGTAATTCTTTTGTCTTCCACCCGGAGTAAAATGGCTATAGTTCGTCCGCTCGCTACGAACCCTGCTCAAAAACTATTTTTCTTATCCTTTACTTCCGCTGAGGGGAAGGGAGCCCCACTTCCGTTTTGGGGTCCCAGCCAATCATTTGGCTTCTCTCTCTTTCCCCTTCCGGTGTCCGGCGACCTGAGGTTACTAAGTGCCAACACCTGGTCTCCCCTGTGTAACCCACATTCCTTCCTTAACGGTCACTTTTTTTGACGGCTTGATACTGTCAATTCAAATACGAGTAGTAGTAATTTTATCTCCCTCCTCCCAGTGGGATATCACGTGACAATATACTGCTATACAGAGCTAACTATATAAACATGGTGTTCTAAGTTTACTGGTATACAGGTCTAATTGTTAGACCTGTATACCAAGTCACTGTATAAATACAGTGGTTTAAGTGGTATACAGATCTAACTATATATAAATACAGTGGTATATAGGTCGAACAATTTAAATACAGTGGTCTAATTATACTGGATTACATATCGAACTATATAAGTATACTGGTTTACAGATGTATATAAGCATTTGGGTCTAAGTGTACTGGTATAGAGGTCTAACAATATAAATACAGTGGTCTAAGTTTACTGGTATACAAAGTATACAGGTCTTACAATATAAATATAGTGGTCTAAGTTTACTGGTAGACAGATCTAACTATATAAATATAGTGGTCTATGTATAGAAGTATACAGATCTAACAATAAAAACCAAGTGGTCTAAGTATACTAGTATACAGGTCTAACAATATAAATACAGTGGTATACTGGTCTAACAATAAAAATAACGTTGTCTGTGTATACTGGTATACAGATCTAACGATATAAACATAGTGGTCTAAGTGTACTGGTTTACAGGTTAAAAATATATATTAAGTGGTCTAAGTATACTTGTATGCAGGTCTAGTATTATAAATACAGTGGTCTAAGTGTAATGGTATACAGTAAATAAAGTATACTACTAAATAAGATGGTCGAAGTATACTAGTAAATAGAGTGGTCGAAGTATACTAGTATACAGGTCTAACAATATAAATAAAGTGGTCTAAGTATGTATACAGGTAAAAAAATATAAATAAATTGGTCTACGTATACTAGTATACAGGGCTAACAATAGAAATACAATGGTCTAAGTAAACTGGTATACGAATCTAACAATATAAATACAGTAGTCTAAGTGTACTGGTATACTTGTAAGTATACTAGTATACAGGTCTAACAACATAAATACAGTAATCTAGGTATGTATATACAGGTCTAAAAATATAAATAAAATGGTTTAAGTATACTGTTATACAGATCTAACAATATAAAAAATTTGGTCTAAGTTTTCTAGTATACAGGTCTAACAATATAAATACAGTGGTCTAAGTATGTAGACAGGTCTAAGAATATAAAAAAAGTGGTCTAAGTATACTAGTTTACAGGCGGTCTAACAATATAAAAGCAGTGTTATAAGCATACTGGTATACAGATCTAACTATATGAACATAGTGGTCTAAGTGTACTGGTATAAAAATCTTAGAATAAAATAAAGGGGTCAAAGTATACTGGTATACAGATCTAACTATATAAACATAGTTGTCTAAGTATACTATTATATAGGTCTAACAATATAAATATTGTGGTATACAGGTCTAACAATATAAATATTGTGGTATACAGGTCTAACAATGTAAATATTCTGGTATACAGGTCTAACAAAATAGATATTGTGGTAGACAGGTCTAACAATATAAATACAGTGGTCTAATTATACTGGTACACAGATCTAACTATATAAACATAGTGGTCTAAGTGTATTGGATGAGCGAACCATTGCTTTTGTGTCTTGGTAGAACATCAGTAGAGCGATGACAGTTTCTTTGGGGAGACCATATGCTTGAAGTAGTTGCTCCATCTTACCTCTGTTAAATAACTTGAAGAAATCTACTAACAAATGTGTTGCTTCGAGATTTTTTACGTACTCCTTCGATAATAAGACGAAAAGTCAGAAACTGAGAAGTCGTGGATTGATTTCTCCTAAAGCCGTTTTGATTCTTCCTAATTTCTGGTCAAATACGATTAAGAAATAGAACATTATAAAACTTAATAGAAATAGTAATAAGTGTCTGGCTTCAGTAAATCTTAATGATTCTGAGATTGCCTTTCTTCTGGAAGGGGAGGATGCAGCCTCTTGTCTATTCCTCTAATTTCTTCGTTCAATGCTGACCAAATTATCAATAATCCTCTAAGATGATTTTTCTTCTCCCTGCATTGATAGCTGGATTGGTTTGGCTTTGTTTCTTTCTTTATTGACATAACAACCTTCGTGGCTTATTTAATGCCAAACCCAACCTGGTAGAAGGACATTACAGCTGCTATGAAACCCATCCTGGTTGAAGGACATCAGTACTGCTATTTAACCCATTCTGGTAGAAGGACATTAGTGCTGCTATTTAACCCATTCTGGTAGAAGGACATTATTACTGCTATTTAACCGATCCTGGTAGAAGGATATTATTGCAGTTATTTAACCCATCCTGGTAGAAGGACATTAGCGCTGCTATTCAACCCATTGCTGGAACTGAAATCTATGCCAAACAGTTTCTTTTTTCTTTGGTTGGGCTTTATGGCATATCAACCTTTGTAGGTTATTTAATGTTAAATCCAATTTAAACAAAAAAACAGTTCCATTTCAAACAATTCAGTTTAGTAGGGGTACACAGTTTAATTTGTAAAAAACATTTCTATTTCAAGCTATTCAGTGTTGTCAAACAGTTCTAATTCAACCCATTCAGTTTAATATAAGCAAAGATTTTGTCCGCACACATATAAATGTCAAAACAGTTCTAGTTCAGAAAATTCAGTTTAACCTAAGTACAGTTTCGATGTCAAAAACCGTTCCAATTCAAACAATTCAGTTTAGTATACAAAAACAGTTCCATTTCAAACTATTCAATTTAGCATTAGTACGCAGTTGAAATGTAAATACACAGTTTAATTATCAAAAACATTTCAATCTCTTCAGGTAAGTTAAACAGTTCTAATTCTAACACACACCGATAAATGTAAGAAGTTTTGTTTCAGATAATTCCAGCTAATCATAAGTACGTCAAAGATGTCAAAACAGCTCTATCCCAAGCAATTCAGTTTAGCATAAGTACCCAATTTAAAACTCCAGCATTATTGGAGCCTCATCATCTGATCGTTTAGTGTTATATCGGGGGACACTCGTTGTGGGGGGTACCCCTCTGAAGAGGTGCAGTCGGAGTATTCAGCAGCCCCAGCTCACTGGGCAAACATAAAGCTTCATTTAGCGCTATTTTCATTCAATATTTAGAAAGGACTTTTAGAAAATTCCATCAATTCTGCTGTTCTTTCCTAATGCTGTAATAGGTCCTAATTATTATCCTGGGATTAGTTTATTAATAATTATTGATATACGTTGTAAAGGAGGAAGTTTTTTTTTACGGGAGGGGGCGGAGGAGGTTTGTCTTTTTTTACGTTCCCCCTCGAATTTAAACTCCTACGCCATGTTGTCATTCTTTGCATTGTGCAAGGAACATTAAATTGAAAACTTGAAATACGAAAAAATATCAAATTCTGGGCCATGTCATTATAAAAAAGAAAAAGATATGTACTAAGTTTAACTCAGTTTGATACAAGGTCATAAAGTATGGATCACTCAGTGAGAAGCAAAATCACTAACAATAGTTCGCTCGCCTAGATAGCCAACTATTACACTAGACGAAGTGCCCCTTTTACACTAAATGTATCCGGAAGACTTTTCAAAAATCTTTTATCAATATAAATTCATAGCATCGTTATTCAGTCATAACCTCAAATGAATTAAATCCTCAGTGAGTCTTCTATTAATTTTGTCTTGAATCAGTGTTGCCAAACCAACTATTAATTTTCCCGTGGCGTAGTGGTTTACGTGCTGGGCTGTAGCCTCGAAGTAAACGAGTTCGAACTCCAGTCACGCCATTACGTTCACTTTCGGACGAATATATTTGGGGAAAGTATAAACCCTCTTATCCTCCACCACAACAGGTACGAGTTAAATAGTATCACTACTGTTTTTCAACAAGATGGATTCGGCATTAAATAACCCACAAAGGTTGATATGCCATTAAACAAAGAAACTGAACCAGTCTACTCATTATCTATCTATCTATCTATCTCTTCAAAAAGATATCTCAATCTTTTCATATCTTTATCCAGTCGGCTGGGGCCGTAGAGTACACCGACTGCTTCTCTGTCTAGGGGTAAACTCCCCCAGCAATGGGTGTACTGATATGACACTAAACAATTTGATGACGTGGTTTCAGTAAAGCTGGAGCTTTGGGGAATGCGGAGTACTCATTCATTGTAATTGCTCCCAGGTCCACTCTGGCTCGGAGGGTAGCACCTGATAGGGTCCTATCTCTGGGTCAAATGGAACTAAACTGTGAACTTATGCTAAACTGAATTGATTGAAATAGACCTGTTTTTGACATTCAAGCTGCGTAATTATGTTAAACTGAATTGTTTGAAATAGAACTGTTTATATGTATAAAAATGAATTTGGCTGTAAATAACCTACAATGGTTGATGTGCCATAAAACCAAATCAAACCCTAACCGAATTCGTCATATCTATCTATCTATCTATCTATCTATCTATCTCAGTCTTTTTATCTATCTATCTATCTATCTCAGTCTTTTTATCTATCTATCTCAGTATTTTCATCTATCTATCTATCTCAGTCTTTTTATCTATCTATCTATCTCATTGTTTTCCTATCTATCTATCTATCTATCTATCTCAGTCTTTTCATATATCTATCTCAGTCTATCTATTTATCTATCTATCTATCTCAGTCTTTTCATCTATCTGTCTATCTATCTATCTATTTATCTATCTCAGTCTTTTTATCTATCTATCTATCTATCTATCTATCTATCTATCTATCTATCTATCTATCTATCTCATTTTTTTCCTATCTGTCTATCTATCTATCTATCTATCTATCTATCTATCTCAGTCCATCTATCTATCTATCTCAGTCTATTCTTATCTATCAATCTATTGATTTCAGTGTACTCATTATCTATCTCTGGATGTAGAATTTTCTCGCGCGAGTCTCCGCGATGTTATGGCTAACGAGCTGCACTGCAACCTCGAAGTAAGCAGGTGCGAACTCCAATCGATCTATTAAGTCAAATTGTGGATAAATACCCTTGGGAAAAGTATGAATCGCCGATTTCCCCCATTTGGGGGGGGGGGGTTAAATAGTACTACTTCTGTTCTTCTACAATGATATATTTACAATTAAATGACCGGCGAAGGTTGATGTACGAAGAAACGTAAGAATAAAAAAACCTCATATATATATATATATATATGTGTGTGTGTGTGTGTGTGTGTGTGTGTATGCGTGCGTGCGTGCGTGTGTGTGTGTGTGTGTGTGTCTATTCATATCTAAGTTTATCCCGATTTATCTGTGTATCTATCTTAGTCCATTCATTATACACACACACACACACACACACACACACACACACACGCACACAACATATATATATATATATATATATATATATATATATATATATCACTATATTCATTGCTATCAAAGCGTCAATTAATTTATCTATCTAGTATATATATATATATATATATATATATATATATCACTATATTCATTGCTATCAAAGCGTCAATTAATTTATCTATCTAGTATATATATATATATATATATATATATATATATATATTTATATATATATCACTATATTCATTGCTATCAAAGCGTCAATTAATTTATCTATCTAGTATATATATATATATATATATATATATATATATATATATATATATATATATATATATCAGTCTATTCATATATGTCTACCTATCAATATATATATATATATATATATATATATATATACATATATCACTATATTCATTGCTATCAAAGCGTCAATTAATTTATCTATCTAGTGTGTATATATATATATATATATATATATATATATATATATATATATATATATATCAGTCTATTCATATCTGTCTATCTTAATATCTATCTATTTCTCAAGTCGACAGGTACAACTTTTTTTACGTCTACCGACGAGACATCCGTCGTAATCAGCCATGTCTCTCATCCGACAAATCTCTATATCACCACTTTCAAAACCTCTCCATTACTTTAGTCTGAGACAAAACACTTGCCATTTCAAACACCGGAGGGTGGAAATAAGGAAAAGGATATGAGTAAATAAAAAATTCTTTTTCACTGGCTCCTGACAATACTCGCTTATTTTCTTTTAATGAAAGAAAACTAATTAAACTTTAATTATCACTAGAGGGGTTGAAGTACAGCTACATAGACTAATACACTAATGTCAACGGTATGAGTATCGCAAACCATTGTTAGTGATTTCGACCTTTACTGGATTTCACTATTGATTGATTGATTTTAACAACATATCAACCCGTCTAAGGTTACTTTATGCCAAGCAGTAAGTCAATAGTATCATTAAATATTCATTTTCAATTTATTTTTTAACGAAATCGTTTTTTAAGATATTTTGACGTACAATTATATGACATCAATTAGGAGGAGCTCGTGGTGTAATAATTATTGCGGTCGAAAATGAAACCGCCAACCCAAGTTCAAATCCAGGATGAGGCTATTTGCATTTCACAATCCGCTGATATCTTTGTGAAAGTTTTGAATCCACCTATTTTCCTTCAAGCAACGGATAAATCCAGCAAATTAGGACGAATAACCTTTTGGTATGGCAAACAGTCAAAGAAAAAAACTCTGAATGTGAACCTGTTAAACTTTGATTAAATGATTGACCTTCTCTCACATCCTGTTCGTGCGGAGGGGTTAACATCTTATTGTAAAAGTTATATGGTTTCAAGTAATTATTCCTATTTAATCATAAATATTTGTTTGCACATAGTTATATGGTTTCAAATAATTATTCCTAATAAATCATAAATATTTGTTTGCACATAGTTTTATGGTTTCAAGTAATGATTTCTATTTACTTATAATTATTTGTATGCACATAGTTATATGGTTTCAAATAATCATTCCTAATAAATCATAAATATTTGTTTGCACATAGTTTTATGGTTTCAAATAATGATTTCTATTTACTTATAATTATTTGTTTGCACATATTTATATGGTTTCAAATAATTATTCCTATTAAATCATAAATATTTGTTTGCACATAGTTTTATGGTTTCAAGTTATGATTTCTATGTTATCATAATTATTTGTTGTCACATAGTTATATGGTTTCCAGTAATGATTTCTCTTTAATCGTAATTATTTGTTGGCACATAGTTATATTGTTTCAATTAATTATTCCTAGTCATTCATAATTATTTGTTTGCATATAGTTATATGGTCGCAATAAATTATCCCTATTCAATCATAATTACTTATTTGCACATAGTTACATGGTTTCAATTAATTTTTACTATTTAAACAAAATTATTTGTTTGCACATAGTTATATGGTTTCAATTAATTATTCCTATTAAATAATAATTATTTTTTGTACATAGTTATTTGGTTTCAAGTAATTATTTCTATTTAATCATAGTTATTTGTTTGCACATAGTTATATGGTTTCAAGTAATGATTTCTATTTTATCATAATTATTTGTTTGCACATAGTTATATGGTTTCAAGTAATGCTTTCTATTTAATCATAAATATTTATTTGTACATAGTTATATGGTTTCAATATTTATTCCTATTTAATCTTAATTATCTGTTTGCCCTGTAAAGTGGGTAGAGTGTTCACCAATGATCCGGGAGACCTGTGTTTAATCTCAGATCGCCTTATACCAAAGACTTTTAAAATGGTACTTGATACCTCCTTGCTTAACACTCAGCAATATAAGGTACGTATCGAGGATAAAGTGGAGCAATCCCGGGAATGGAGTAGCGCCCTCCCCTACACATCGGTGTAGTAGCTATTGAAAAGGGAGCCTTCTGGTTACCCTCGACTACCGTCGACAACTTTACATGGTTTCAAGTAATTATTCCTATTCACTCATTATTATTTGTTTGCACATAGGTATATTTTTTAAATTATTTATTCCTATTCGATCATAATTTTTTGTGTGCACATAGTTATATTGTTTCAATTAATTATTCCTATTCAATCATATCTATTTGTTCTCATTTAGTTATTTGGTTTCAAGTAATGATTTTTATTTAAACATGAATATTTGTTGTCACATAGTTATATGATTTCACTCAATTATTCCTGTTTAATCTCAATTGTTTGTTTGCACATAGTTATAGGGTTTCAATTAATTATTGTTTGCCCATAATGATAGGATTTTAATTAATCATTCCTATTAAATCCTAATTATTTGTTTGCACATAGTTTTATGGTTTTAAGAAATGATTTTTATTCAATCTTGAATATTTGTTTTTACATAGTGATACGGTTTCAAATAATTTTTCCTATTAAATCATAATTATTTATTAGCACATAGTTTTATGTTTTCAAGTAATGATTTCTATGTTATCATAATTATTTGTTTGCACATAGTTACATGGTTTCAATTAATTATTTCTATTCAATCATAATTATTTTTTGGCACATAGTTATATGGTTTCAATTAATTATTCCTATTCAATCATAATTATTTGTTTGCACATAGTTATGTGGTTTCAAGTATTTTTTTTATTTAATCCTGGTCATCTGTTTCTACACAGTTATATGGTTTCAAGTGGCTAAAAATAATCCTAAGTAACCAATTATAGCTTCAAGTAAAAGATTCTTAACGCCAATAATTTACAGTATCAAGTATTCTTATCTAATACTACTAATTATATGGTTTTAAGTATTCTCATTGAATACAAAATTTAGCCTTTAGAGGGTATCCTTACAGTTAGTAACCCTTTAGATCATCATGATGAAATGGTATTCTAGATTCCTCAGGTTCCACAATTAGAGCCTTACAATCAGATACCGTTTTTTGTGATTCTGGGTCTTGCTCTTCTGCAAGGAATACAGTTAAGTAATTGTAAGCTTCGTCGACAGAACGTGGTTCGAGGAATCGTCTAATACAGAAAGAGGTATGACAACCAATACGTGCACACTACAAGGCATTTAATGATGTTGAAATATGGAGTAGGAAGAAATAAAAACGAAATCCTCAAACGAAGATTGATCCTATAATTTCTGACTGAGCCTTTCAGCAACAAAATTGTTCATACAGAGGCAGTTTATACGAGATGCTTTTGTGGACGTGTTCAGACAAGCTATCCAACTGAACCAATCATATGAATCAGATAATAGATAGAAGTTTAATCGCAACTCGTCCAGTTAGATAAGATCAATAGGAATCCAGACCAAATTGATTTCGAATCTCAACGTTTGACCAAATGTGAGACATTTGCCAAAATAAACAAGGGGGAATTAAAATAAAAACTCAGTGGTAATATACATACCTACATATATATGTGTGTGTGTGTGTGTGCTATTGAAATTAATTTATCTGAGGGCACTACTAATATTACAGGTTATCTCAAAATAGATGCAACCCATTATTATGATAATGTTATATTACTGAGACAAGTTCAACGGCGGTCATTTGGAACACGTCCTGTAAAAAAATGCATCCTTTCAGCTAGTGACATCAAATCAATGGGGTTTTTTTTTATAACAGCTTCCAAGACGTGCAATCTTTTTCTGAGTTTCTTGTCTCAGTTATAAATCATTATTACATCAATGGATTGCATCTATTTTAAGAAAGTTTTCAATGATTTTGTCTCCAAATAAGTAGTGACACAAAATATTTTTCCTCTCTTGCCTAAGGCATCGTGATCGAAGATTAATAGTTGTTATAGTATACTATTTTCAAATCTGAAACTAAAAAGAACATAACATTATTCTTAGTAGAGTTATTAGCAGTCATATGGATCCTATGTATTTTGAGATAATCTATACTTATAATTAAACTCATGGTCGAATTTCTAATTCGAGTATTTATGTGAAAGACCATCACATTCAAAATCAATCCCAGATGTTGGGTACCAACGTTGTGTAATGGTTTTTGCTTAGTGTGACACACAGATCCAGTTGTTGATGGTACCTACTGTTTATTTGTCGCTGCCTCCCACCAGACACGACTTGACACATGGTCAAAAGCCCAAAGGCCGATTAAAGTGGGGATAAAGGGGAGGGGAAGGTCGGGAACGAGCCGAGACTCGAACCCTGCTGGTCTATGCTGCTCATCGGCTCACTTGGTGCAATGTGAGCCTGATAAGGCAAGCAGTTTCACAAACCCAAATCTGGGTCCGGGCACGTATGCCGGGTTATGGCTTGAACTAGACAGCAAGGTCTAGTGCCATACATAGGTTTCGAGAAAGTCCGCGTCACCGATGCTTAATTTTTGTGACATGACGAGTACCGGTGCTTTCTCCGTGACTTGATCGAAAGCCGCGTTCACTAAGCTTTAGCTTAGTTGAGCGAAAGGCACTCAGTGAGAATCTAACTCATTGAAGATTACCTGTTCGTATTGCTCATTAACCATTACACAAAGTGTGGTACCTTTTCATTTACTAAAGTTAGCTTAGTTTATTGCAAAGCTAGAAGTACTGAAAGTGATGTTAATATATAACAAAGATATGGACTGCCATTGATAAGTTATCAACCATATGGAAGTCTAATCTATCTGATAAAATAAAACGAGATTTCTTCCAAGCTGTGCCTGTGTCAATACTACTGTATGTATGCACCACATAGACGCTAACAAAAGGTATAGAGAAAAAGACGTGATAGGAACAACACCAGAATGCTATGAGCTATATGGAACAAATCCTGGAAGCAACACGACACGAAACAACAGCTGTACGGCCACTTATTTCCCATCTCTAAAACCATCCAAGTTAGATTAGCAAGACATGCGGGACACTGCTGGAGAAGCAAGGACGAACTCATAAGTGACGTTTTTCTATGGATCCCTACACATTGACGTGTTAATGTTGGCCGACCAGCGAGAACTTCTTTACATCAGCTCTGTGCGGACCCAGGATGTAGTTTGAAAGACCTACTGTGAACGATAGATGATAGGGTCGGATGGAAAGAGAGTGTCAGAAAAATCTGTGCTGTCATTGTGACTTGATGATGATGACGATGAGAAGTATGGGTAACCGAGTGAGAATCGAACTCATTAAAAATGGCCAGCGAGCCTAGCTCATTAAATACTATGTCACGTGAGGAGCCCATTTGTTGTTGGCTGACTAGGTTAGCAGACTATGGTTGGTGAGTTCGATTCTCACTTGGTGACCTATACTTCACGCCTCGTACGAAGCTAAGTAAATCTTAGCAAATAAAAACATTGATACCGGCTGTTATATCCGTTGAAGTGTTGTGAGCGACATGACAGTTAATGGCACGGAGAATGGAATTGGAGAAACGAGTGCTAACTCTACCCGGGAAAGTCTTTGTTTACTTTACACTCAGGCTTTTGGCATAGATATGAATTTATTTATCCTCCACCCACCACCACAACAACCCCCACCTCTGTAGCTGAGTAAATAGTAAGGAATTTGGAACCTTTTAGTCTTGTAAAAGAATCCGATCTTGAGCGTTCGCTAATAAGCCAGGTCAGAGATCGTGCATTGATGCTGGTACCCTGTAACCCGGTTCAGCCTGTTTCATGTAATATGGAGAGAAAATAGGTACCAACAAGTAACCTCCATTTCCCAATGAGATAGCAAGAATGAGTAATTACTCAACATAACACCTCAACAAGTCCATACAGCTAAGTTTACAAGTCAGCCTGACTCAGATTTGTCGAAATTAGATATTATTGAGATTTGCTCATGTTAATTTAGCTTAATGAATATCAAACTCATGTCAAAATATCGTAAAGATTGTGTTGAGAAAACCCTGCTTTGAAAATCAGTATCTGAAATTATTTGGTTTTATCCAAACTCAAACTGGCATCAATGGGGATGCTTAATTTATTCATTCAGCTGGAAGCTTTATGTATAGATTACTACCAAATAATCCAAGCAAACCAATAATCCATTAACCAATAATCCATTAACCCATATATATAAATTGCAGAGTACAAGTTGATCTGGAATATAAATTGACCTCAAGATCTTTTGCTCAAACCTCTTGGTTATAACTTTATCTACTGTATAGGACGACCCCCAAACTTACATAGCAATACTTGGAACTATTTAACTTTGTTGACTTATGTTCACAAATCATATGTATTTGATATATATGTATAAAGAGGATTTGGCATTAAATAACCTACAAGGGTTGATATGCCATAAAACCCAACCAAAACAAATCATATATATTTAATATATATGTATAAAGAGGATTTGGCATTAAATAAGCTACAATGATAGATAAGCCATAAAACCAAACCCAACCAAACCAAATCATATATATTTAATATATATATATAAAGAGGATTTGGCATTAAATAACCTACAATGGTTGATATGCCATAAAACACAACCAAACCAAGCCAAGTCATATATATTCAATATATATGTATAAAGAGGATTTGGCATTAAATAACCTACAATGGTTGATATGCCATAAAACCCAATCAAACCAAATCATTTATATTCAATACATATATATAAAGAGGATTTGACATTAAATAACCTACAATGGTTGATATGCCATGAAACCTGACCAAACCAAATCATATATATCTAATATATATGTATAACAAGGATTTGGCATTGAATAACCTACAATGGTTGATATGTCATAAAACCAAACCAAATCATATATATTTAATATATATGCATAAAAAGGATTTGGCATTAAATAACTTACAATGGTTGATATGCCATAAAACCCAACCAAGCCAATCATACCTCTGGGTTATACTTTTATCTGCTGTATTGGATGACCCTCAAACATACAATAGACTATTACGATGTTTAGTGTCAGGGCATCTATAACTGGAAAAGCCATTTAATATAGTGCCAAGATAATCCTTAATTTGTATTACAGTTTTATTATTTTATATTAATCTCAATTAATTTGTTAAATATATTCACCAAACATGAATTTAAGTTGGAAGTGTTTGTGGCAGTCTGTAGTAATTACGATTAGTGGTGAACATGGGTTGTTTAGAGAACTGTTCCTCTGGTCGACCACTCAGTGGTAAAGGTTTGGATTTTATCCCTACCGTATAAAATCGATCCCTAGTTTTGAAGAGATTTTTTCTTGGCTTAAAAGGTCAATTTGTATGACGCACTTTACGGTGTATAAGTTAAGATAGAGTCGACAGAAAGTGAACTCTGCATGGTGACTGCGACATTTTGCTCCATATCTACTGTCAACTAAAGAAAATAATGCAACATAATAAAACATATTTGTAACCCATTTCCGCTATAGCCAACGCTTTTCGTTCCTGACCTGACTTATCCTAAAAACACGCATCCACACGTTCACACATACACACACACACCTTCATACACTCACACACTTACAACCACACACAAACGAAATCCCAACGGTTTTTTGTCTGTATTTTGTCGCATTTTCGATTTTCAATTTCATTCCATCTTCTTAACTGCCTGATGAATGTTGTTATAAACTTCATGAAACCTTAGGTTGCAGAATAATATTTTCCATAGATTAAATATATAATAATATATATTTATTTATTATCATTATATATATATATATATATATATATATATATATATATATATATATATATATAAAGATGTTCTGTTGAAGACCGCGGGTTGTTTCTTTTTCGGAATCTTTAAGTGAATACGATCGAGTCTTCTTGCCATTTTTATGTCTAGATCAAAATGTCACACTCATCCACATATCCTTCCCGCAGCCAAGTATGATATTCTTCCCTCAATCGAATGAGATATTCTTTTACATCTCTTTCCCGGAGCCAATTGGGATATTCTTCAATCCTCCCTTTCAATGAACTGAGAAATTCTTAAACGTCGAATTTTACTTTATTTCTAGGTCTAACCTAGCTGAGAAAAACACCTTATGGCAAGAAACGAGAAGTTATTCATTACTCGGTTATATACGGAAATTATTATTACTCACAGGACCCGTGAAAATTCGATGGAACTAGAAAGATCAAGAGTAGCTACTCAAACAAGAAAAGTTGACTTGCAGTTTTATTATATAAATCCTATTGTTGCCTTTGCAATAAATAATACAAAAATATACAATAAAAATCTTTATAATTCTTAATATAATGCTTAAAATACTTTATAATACTTAATATACATATCATTTGTTAGTATTTAATAATAAACGAGAAGATGAATATATAGTTGCATATCCTATCTTGTGGATAACAGTATGACTGGTAGCGAGGAATCTTCAGAGCTGTTTTTCTTTTTCAGCCTCCGACAGTATCTTGGAGCTTATCAGAACTTCAGAGCTCATCTGATCCTCGAAGCTCATCTGATCCTCGAAGCTCATCAGAACTTCGGCAAATCAATTTTCTATCGTTTATGTTTATTATTCTACGAAGTGAGGATGAAGTTAGCAAAGAATAATTCCGTCGGAGTTGAAAACGATTTTTGATCATCTGCAAATCATCCATTCTTGCTTAAATCACTCCTCTGGATTTTCTTTTCATTGCATGGAATTTCCACGGTTTCTGCTTGTCAATTATTAATGGTAATAACCACTGGCATTGATGGGAATGATCAACTAACTCAGTCATTCGGTTAGCTAGAAGATTTAGGCTACATATAACTGATAAAAAGGTTTGTAAATTATTAGTGATTGACTGACAATACAATGATTGGTTGAAAAAAATTATACCATGAATTTCGATAATCTAATCTAGGTTGCTTAAGACATATTTTATGAACCTCGAATGTTCAGCTCTTATATAAAAAGTGTTTTGAGTTTTATTTGTTATTAGTTTATTTACTGCTAAATAAAAAGACCGAAATGAACATTCTCTAATAGTGCTAATTCCATTATTTTTGCCTGGGGTAGCAGACTAGTATGCATACCTATGAAGTCCTACTATCTACTCATAGCTTGAGGGGAAAGAGTTGGATTCATGCCTTATTGAAAAGCATTACAGTAAATTGAAAAGCAAGCAGCTGAGTCAAGGATTAGAATTTGGGTCAACAATGACTGATAGATAGATAGATAGATAGATAGATTCAGTTTCTTTGTTTAATGGTATATCAACCTTCATGGGTTATTTAATGCCAAAGGTGTCCTTGTCGAAGAATTGTAGTGGTACTATTTAACCAATACCTGGGGTGATAAGGAAGGCCATACTTTTCGCAAGAGAACTGAAGAGTGCGACTGAAGTTTGAACTCTCTAACCACGATGTTGAATTCTAGCACGTTAATCACTACGCCACGAGGAACCTCTCCAAACAGATAGATAGATCCAGTTAGTATTTATACCAAATTTGCTCTCTATCAAACCACTCTGCTGCCTATAGAGCAAAGATAAACAAACACTTCCAAATGATTAATTTTGATAATAATTAATTTATAATTATCTGGCTGTGACAGAAATAATTAATTCTAGTATATTGTATGACCATAAGTTCTTTTTTTTTTTTTGTTGTTGTTGTTATATCAGTTGAGCGGTATTAATAATACCTTCCAACGGTTTTGGCAGAGATCGATAAAATTGAAAAGATTGTATTGATTACAGCTTCCTAGGTCAATTAATACATTCAGCCTTCAGCGAATAACAACACAAAGAAAGATCGTCTATTGTTTAATCAGTCGCCGGCAAATCATTTAAACGTTTGAAAGCAGTAGGAAATATTAATAATGGTCTGAAAGGGAGATGTTTAAAAGGTGGTAGGTAGATATAAAAACGTCACAGACGCTTTGTGGAGCTCTGCAAATGAGTTCATAGGTGTTTCGTGTTGTAGACAGGCGTCTGAACGACGAAGTCTCCGCGTTCACTATTTGTATCGTCTGAAATGACTCAAAAATGCTATCAATAACTTTTACCACAAAAGACGAAAGAGGAAAACCTGTAGCATAGCAACCCATGGTGGAACAAGATAGATAGATAGATTTGGTTTCAGTTGCAGTTTTTTGTTAATGCCATATCAACCTTCGTGGGTTATTTAATACTTGTAGAAGAAAAAGTAGGGGTACTATTTAACCCATCGCTTGTGGGGATAGGAGAGTTCATACCTTTTCTAGGGGTATTAGTAAAAAAAAAATAAAAATAAACGAAATAGCGCGACTGCGGTTTGAACTTGCTTTCTATCCCGTCGTAGTTCAACACTTTCGTCACTACGTCAGAGAATTCCCCAATTTGGTTTCTTTGTTTACTAACATGGCAACCTTTGTGGGTTATATAATGGCAAAGACATATTTGTAGAAGGACAATAGTAATACAATTTAACCCATCGCTAGTAGGGGATAAGGGAGTTCATGCCTTTACCAGGTGTATTACGATGTCGTACTCCAACACGTTAGCCACTACGCCCCGGGAACTCCTTCTTAGAGCTAATAATTTTGACTCCAACCGTATTTACTGTTTTAATATGAAAAAAAAGAAAATTGAAAAAAATGAAAAAAAAATTAATAAAAACAACAAAAACAAAAAAAGATTATTTTTAGTCCCTTAAACATATAATAAACATGAAAAATATAAATAAGGGATTTAAAAACACAAATAAGGGATTTAAAAATATAAATAAGGGATTTAAAAACACAAATAAGGGATTTAAAAATATAAATAAGGGATTTAAAAATATAAATAAGGGATTTAAAAAGAAACAGCAAACTTGACACTTTGGTACACCAAAGGAATTCGTATGACAACACATTTGATTTAATTAACGTATCTTTAATAAAATTTAAAAAAGAAAAGAATAAACGAAAAAGGTGTATTTTAAATTACACAACAATATGATTAAAATATTTTAAAATGAACAATATACTTAAAGATATGGTACAATAAAGAAAGTCGTATGACCACATCTTTGATTTAATTAACGTATCATTAAAAGAATTAAGAAAAGAAAACAAAAACAAAAAAAGAAAAATTTGTTCCGATGAAAGTACACTCATCCATCAGACTTCTACCCAAAATTTTAGTTGTGCTCTGGTCTTGATGGCCCGATTCTTTCTCTGTTCTCCAGTTCCTCAGTCTCTTGTTTTTTGGAACTATTACAAGAGCTTCAAGATTAGTATCACTGCTCCCTTTATGCACTACAAATATTTTCAGCTCTTTGGCAATATCCAAATGTTTGTACAGTTTTTCGCCTTCCTTCTTTTTTCACACATTGGTCTGATGGCACGATATAATCCACTTGATGACAAGTTCTTTTCATCAGGTTAATTAACTTAATGTCGGGTCTTCTGCTCCGAAAGGTTTAATTGGAGAAGACGAATATTACTTAAACTTTCTCAAAATCATACAAAACTTGTTTATTATTTTACTCCTTTTCGAGTTATTCACTCCAGTGTTAGTCGATAGTTTCTCACTGGAGTATTAGTGACAGCAAGTCTCCTCAAGTCTCCAGGACTCTACTCAGTATTTTGGCCGATCTTAATAATACTGTAGTTAGATGGTCTCCATTCGTCCACTTATTTCCAAGTCCTCCAGTCCATGTTTCAATCCTTTGGTGAGATTGTACCCAGAATACCAATTATAATCAGTATCACCGTCACTTTCATGTTCCACAGTTTTTTCAATTCCCTGGAAAGATCGAGATTATCATTATCATTATTATTACTACTTCTACTTTTTTTTCCTTTCCTGAGAAAATTGCAATCATATTGGGTGTTTTTTTTTTTTTAAGATGAATTTTAAACGATGAAAGTGGGAAAACTTAACATGAAGCCCATGGACCGTCCCTGGTATTGTGAATCATGATTATTATTGGTTATGGATAGAGTTGTGTCCGATGTCAAATCTAAAAAAATGCACACTGGTGACCACATCTAGTATGCCAAAAAAACAATTTAAAAAATACAAAAATACGGAGTTTTTAACAGACTTGAGCGGCATAAAAAGAGTAGACGAATTATTGTCGAAGATTTCGTTATGGATGTTTATACACGAACAAAGAATGCGAATAAAAATTACGAAGTTGATTTGCTGTACTCTTAATTAGAGTATAGAAGCAGATATTTGTTGCGCACCCCACGAAACGGGCGAATGTCACACAAGGACCTTTTAAGGTGAATCCGCAGGATCGTAGCATAGAAACAGAGAAGTCTAAATTTGAGTGTAACCGAAGATGTCGATTATGGAATGTTCATATTTTGAAATTTAACGCTTGTCACTGGCATTCAAGTGAAATACTTTAAGTCCTGCAATGTCTCAAAATATGAACACTTAGCATTTCGTGTGTATTTCATTTCAGTTTGGGTCTTTAATGTTATAATTTACTAAGCTTTTTGCTTAGATATAGCACAAGGTCATATGAATGGGGCGGAGTTTTTTTTTGGGGGGGTGGGGGGCGTTTTAGTCTTTCGATGGAAAACCTTACATTTTCAGTGGTAAATAAAGCTTTTAATGATTGTAAGGAGCTCGAAAAATAAGCCTACGACTTGTGAAGCAATCCTAACGGTATTTCGTCTGATATATATATATATATATATATACATTTAATTCATGGAATATTGTCTGCAACCCTGGGTTTCATGAAGTTTTTTTGCTAAACAACAATTATCAGGCAGTTAAGAAAATAACTGCCTGATGATTGTTGTTTTGCAAAAGACTCCACGAAACCCAGGGGTCGCAGTCTAAATTCCATGAATTAAATATATATATATCTAATATATATCTATTTATTATTATTATATAATAGCTCTATCCTAGATATTGAGCACTCTCCATATTATATTGCACTTGGTTAGACACGAATCCACAAAATGATTTTGTGACAATCAACACTGTTATAATATAATATATATATATATATATATAATTTCACAAGACGTAGGCTTATTTTTCGAGCTTATCAAAATCATTAAAAACATTATATATATATGTGTGTGTGTGCGCGCGCGCGCACGTGTGTGTGTGTGTGTGTGTGTGTGTGCGCAGGAAGATCAATCAATAAATAAGGTGAATATTGTCTAATTAACAATTGGAAACACTGTTTACGGTTGTATCTTTTTCAAGGAAATCGATAGAGGTGGATCCTTTCATGTTCCAGAATACTGTCAGCATAACTATTACTGAACGCTGCGCCCGGAACTTTTTTTTACTAGAGAGTGAGTGCGTTTCCATTCAGTGGACTGTCTTTTCGACTCTGACTCGGAGTGGCAAACCCATGTTTTGCCCATTTGAAAAAAAAATGTTCTTTTACTAAAACATGCTTCTCTGTACATATTACACATTCTTTCACTAATGTCACATTGTTTGTACTTGTCAACCATCAAAAATTTGATGACATGTCTCTGTTCAAGCCTGGAGCATGGTGTTTGATTTGCCGCTATTTTGAATAGCCTCGAAGCAAATACTTTTCCGAGATTAAGATAATTTTTGCAATAAACCAATCCAAAATAATGCAGACTTTACATTTATGAAAAAAACTTCTGATAAAAAATCTATTTTATTTTTGAGGGGTTTTTTTTTTCTCATTATTGGTTGGTTTGGTATGGGGTTTTTTGTTTAATAGCATATCAACCTTCGTGGGTTATTTAATGCCAAAGCATCCTTGTCGAAGAAAAGTGGAGGCAATATTTAATCCCTATCTGTGGTGATAAAGGGGTTAATGCTTTTGCTAAATGTATGAGTCTGAAAGGGAACATAATAGCGGGACTGGAGTTCGAACTCGCTTGCTATAATGTCCAACACGTTAAACACTATACCAGGGGATTCCCTCTCCTTATTTATTGTATGACCCTTGTATATATGACATAAACACACACTCACACACCCCACATACACATCTAATTGAATAAGTTATCAGATTGTAGACGAGGGCGACCGGAAGGCTCCCTTTTTATTAGCGACTACACGGATTGATCCATTCATCCTTTATCCGTACCTTATAATACTAATTGTTAAGCAAGGAGAAATAAAGTACCATTTTTAAGTCTTAGGTATAACTCAACCAGGGATCCCTGAACATTTGCGAACATTCTAACCATTATGCCAATAGACCGGTATATATATATATATATATATATATATATATATATATATATATATATATAAATGGGTGGTGTTTGTGTTGTGTATTATATACGGGTATATGTGGTGTATTATATACGGGTATATGTGGACAGCTAGAGAAGAACTGTATTTATCTACCAATCAAAATGTTAAGGAAAAAGACAAAATTAATCTGACAGAAAGGAAAAGAAAGGAATTCAGAATAAAAAGTACTTAAAATAACCCCCACTCCTAAACTTTATTTTGACTCTCTCTTGTTCATAGTGCAGGGGTACCTCAGGACAAAGGCGAGAAAAACGACAGGAGAATAAGAAAGAAAGAGCTTCGTAATTGTCAGGTGCCCGTATCTTTAACCTCTCCCCGCGTAATTCCTGTCCCACCCCCGTAAAGACATTGACCATACGACTTTCCATGGTCTTCCTCTACCACCTATCTTTTTAAATGGAAAACGTAATAAATGTTTTTACAAAAAAAATATTTTGGTGGGGGTGTACTAAGACTGCATTACTCAGTGGCTGAGTGGTCATCTTTTTTTTTTTTGTC
The DNA here is from genome assembly GCA_963585895.1 of Sepioteuthis lessoniana. Lineage (NCBI taxonomy): Eukaryota > Metazoa > Mollusca > Cephalopoda > Myopsida > Loliginidae > Sepioteuthis > Sepioteuthis lessoniana. Next base: position 58,726,372 of record OY757941.1, on the reverse strand, counting down.
AAATGATGTCGCGTATCAGTGACGTTTATGCAAATTAGATACAGTTTTTTTTTTTTTTTGTCTTGGTTTTTTGCTGGGGGTCATCAAGGATCTGTTTATAAGCGGGCAAGTTGTTCAACTGTGCCCACTTCGACAACAGTGAACTACTCAAAGGTAAGCGAGATTTTGTTTTGTTTTTATTTTTGTTTTTGTTTTTGTTTTTCAAAATACATCGTTTCAAACCGAAAGCCATTCTTAAAAGGCCTATCTTTGAATAATCTTTTTTTTTTTAATCTGACGTACGGGCAGATTGAGAGAGATAGGGAGATGCTCAAGCAGATAGATAGATAGATAGATAGATAGATAGATAGATAGATAGATAGACTGGGCTTTTTATAGTAAATCTTAGAATATTTGTATAGTTATATTTCTAAGGTATTTATCCTTTTTGACCGGCTTATTTTCCCACCTCATACGCATAGCAATATTTGCTTCAATTCTGCATAATTTTAAAAGCTTCACGAATCTTTGTTCTAAAAGGTTTGTAGGTATTCTTTAAATTTAGCTCAAGACTGGCACAAGGTTAATTCTAAACAATAACTTGTGTCCTCTTACTCCTGTGTTCCCTTACTTGTTCCCTTTTTATATTATTTTTTCAGTCACTTCTCTTTCTCAGTCTCACTCGATCTTCCTCTCAATCCATTTCCTTCTCTTTTATTTATTTCCCTCTCTTTTTGCTACTCCTTCCAAGCACCTTAACAAAAACAGGTACTCTGACACTCTATTACATGGAGGTGCCCGTGGTTATCGTCGTAGGAAATGGACACGGCGACTCGAGTTCAAATCCTGGACGAGACTGATTGCATTTCACATTCTCCCTCCAGCTATGGGTAAATAGTAGGGCAGACTAGATTCTTCAGCCTTTGGTGAGGCAACTAGTCTAGGAGAAGAAAAACTCTGAATTCAAACCTGTTAAAACTCCGCTTAAAAATTGACCTTGTGTCATATCATGCCCGAGCGGAGGGGTTGGTAAATATGAATAATTACATGGTAGAATCCATCATGCTGGACTGCGGTCTCGAAGTAAGCGAGTTCGAACTCCAGTCGCGCTATTACGTTCACTTTCGGACTAATACCTTTGGGAAAAGTATGAACCCTCTAATCACCCCAGTTATCGGTTAAATAGTATCACTGCTGTCTTTCTATAAGTGTGGGATTCCTAGTGCTATCACACCTTACTACACTGTAATGAGGACTAACTAGACGAGCTAAATAACCATTACACCATGATGAATCACATTCAGATTAGTCTAACACAAGGCCACATGTGACAGATATCTAACGAGAATGAAATTCACTTCACCGTAATAATGTTAAGCTCAACTGTCTCTTTAACCAAGACACCAAGCTGAGACTCAAAGGCTTATCATTATCAAATATATATATATATATATATATATATATATATATATAATTCTAAAACTCATATTTATATGTAAGTATGGAAGTAAAGTTGGCGACTGTAGTCAAGGGCGACCCGAAGGCTCCCTTTTCATTAGCTATGACACCAATGTGAAGAGGAGGGCGCTATTCCGTTCCCTGGATTGCTTCCATTTTACCCTTGATCCGTACCTTATAATGCTGAGTGTTAAACAAGGCAGAATTAAGTACCATTTTTTGAGTCTTTGGTATGACTCGACCAAGGTTTGAACCCCGGTCTCCCGGACCATTGGCGAACACTCTACCCATTTATATAACCTAAATGTGGCAAAAAACGGCACATCATACCGAGATTTTTATAAAGGCAATGCACTTAAATGTTTTAGACAATAAAGCAATTTCTAGCCCAATTTGCAATTAATTTGTAATTTTGTGAGGTTTCACTCACACGAAATGTTATATTTTTAATTGTAAAAATTCTCGATATAATGTAGGTAACTATTAGGTTTGGTTTCTTTATTTTAATGGCATATCAACCTTTGTGGGTTATTTATCGATCGAGGATTGATAATTATTATAGTATACTATTTTCGAATCTGAAAAAAAAGAACACATTATTAGTAGAGTAATTAAGAGTTACATGGGTCCTATGTATATTAAGATACACACACACACACACACACACACACATATATATATATATATACACATTGGCGACCGAAGTCAAGGCAGCTTCGAAGGCTCCATTTTCGATAGCTACAACACAAAGGTGTAGGAGAGAGCACTACTCCTTCTCCTGGATTGCTCCACTTTACCCTTGATCCTTATATATATATATGTATATATATATATACATATATATATATATATATATATATACATGTGTATATATACATACATACATATGTATGTATGAATGGATGGATGTGATTAAATAGTCAAGACACAGTTACCAAAATAGGCCATCATCAGGAGTTGATGGCATATTTAAATGAGTTTTTTGGTTTTTATAACATAACAAAACTATATAAGCGCAGATTTGGATTAAACCCTCGGGATAATTTTGGTAAAATCATCCACCAATTCCAACCTAAAACCAAAGCACTCATCAGGAAACTCGAAAGGATCTTAATAAAGTTTTCTAGACAAAATGTGTCTTTACTATTTAATCAAATGTGCTTAAATGAACGACTGCTGCCTACCCATATATATATATATATATATAAACATATATATACATATATATAAATATACATATATATACATATATATACATGTATATATATATATATATATATATGCATATATATATAGTATGATTAGATGGAAACTCAAATCTGGTTAAGTTGTCATAATAAATTTATTTCGGCGGAAAATATTACAATACTCTCTGTCTAGTCAGATGACTTTTTACATGCCAGACTTGAAGTTGCAGAACAGCAAATGTGGAATTTCAGTCCATATGTGAAAAAAAAAAGAATATATGAGGAATATCATATAAATCTATGCGAGTGCTCGATGTATTACATCACTTATTCCTTCCAAGTATATATAACAAAATTTACATTCAGGGCGTATATAATGAAATTAGATGGAAACTCAAACCTGGTTAAGTTGTCATTATAAATTTATTTCTCCGGAGAATATTATTATACTCTCCGTATGTAACAATAGCCATACATCGAGCACTCATGTAGATTTATATGATATTCCTCATATATTCTATATAAGAATAATCCTCCCCCACTCCCTTCGGACGCTGACATTGCTGTTCCGCAACCTCAAGTCTAACATGTAAAAAGTCATCTGAGGAGACGGAGAGTATAATAATATTCTCCGGCGAAATGAATTTATTATGACAACTTAACCAGGTTTGAGTTTCCTTCTAATTCCACTATATATATATATATATATATATATACCTCCTTGCTTAACACTCAGTGTTATAAGGTACGTATCAAGGGTGAAGGGGAGCAATATAGAGAAAAGAGAAGCGCCCTCCGCTACACCTCGGTGTAGTAGCTATTGAAAAACAGCCTTAAGGTCCCACTTGACTACGGTCGCCAACTTTACTTATATATATATATATGTGTGTGTGTGTGTGTGCCTACTACACTCGGTATCACGGCCACTTTCCGGTACCACAGCTTTTTCAGCTCTCAAGGAAGATCAAAAAAATTTTTAATCTCCCCGCCCTGATGATATCAACTTCTGAATTAGTTGTTACTGATTTCCAATAAAATCCTCATCAATGTCCTTGCAATTACCTAGAAATAGGGGCCTCAGAAGCTAATTTTTACTGTGTTCCTATAAAAAAATTTAATAGGAACACAGTAAAAATTAGTTACTCTTGCACCAAGAATATGCATAACATTTTAAATAACCATAACAGGAGGTTACTAAACGATTAATTGTAAACGATGGGAGACCAGATGTTGCGTCTTGTAACTGTAGAAGTAAAGGGGAATGCCCCTTGGGCGAACGTTGCAATTCGAGAAACGTCGTATACCAGGCATGCATTTCTCCTATGGAACATAATAATGATGGAGAGTGTCTATATAAGCATATCCGCTGGAAATTAGAAACAAAGATTGGATAATCATAGGCATTCTTTCTCCAATCCACGACTTAAAAACTAGACTGCTCTATCAAAACTGGAACCTTAAAGATCAGGGACTGTCCCGCCCCCTCCCCAAATTAAGTGGAAAATAATCTGGCAGTCTTCTACTGCGAATAGCTTCAATGGTAGATGTAACTTGTGTATCGATGAAAAATTAGTATAATTAATTTCAGAGATCGCAGACTACTAAACGAACGAAATGAACTCGTGTTTAAATGTTGACATAAAGGAAAATTCAAATTATCCTGACTGAGAGCCACTGAGGCCTCTATTCTTGGTAATTGCAAGGACAACGATGAGGATTTTATTGAAAATTAGAAACAATTAATTCAGTAGTTGATATCATCAGGGTGGGGAGGTTTAAATATAGATGATGATTCTCTGAACTTCGGATATTAAGCCAAAAATTAAGGCCTTTGTCGCTGGAGTAGTTAATTCCCCTTGACCATTTTTATGGTTAATTAAAGGCACGTGCTAGCGGCAGAAGAAGTTTTTTACCTTTATTTTATTTATTTATCTTGTTTCTAATCAAATTAAGGAAATATCTAAGATCACAACAGCTGAGATAATTAACAGATGTATTAGGAGTAAATGAAGAATTTATATGGAGATAGTCATTTGATGTACGATCTTAGATTGTTTAGAAAATTTCATTTGCTAAGGGATTTCCTAACATGTGCTCAAATTAGGATAGGTTGACCTACAGAGAAGCCCTACTCCTGTTTCTTACACCTACTGTTTTGACCCCCTCTGCCCTCGCATATGAACTATAATTCCAGATTTGCTGTTCTGCAACTTCGAGAAAAGCATGTAAAAAGTCATCTGACGAGATGGAGTAATATTCTCCGGCGAAATAAATTCATAAGGATAAATTAACCAGGTTTGAGTTTCCTTCTAATTGTCCAATAAATGCTCTGAATGTGAATTTTGTTATTTACCCGCAAGGTAATAAGATATATAAACCATAGCTATACATCGAACACTCACATAGATTTATATGATATTCCTCATATATTCTATACAAGAATAATCCACACCCATTGTCTTCGGACGATGACTGGATATATATATATATATATATATATATCTTCACAACCATAATATATATATTTATATATATAATTACAGACATAGTAGACGACTCATGAACCGAGGTCGCCAACTTTACTTTTTTTTATATATGAGTAAAGAAAAATCTCTTGAGGTTGAGTGTAAATATTTATATATTCTAAGTTTTATACAATTCTACTGACAAGTGTTTGAGCACTTTTCTGATTCATGAAAACATGTTTTTTAAACAATTTGTTTTTATTATATATATATATATATATATATATATATATATATATGAACTCTCTTGTCCTACGCCAAGCTACTGGTAAAATAATAATACCACTACTATCTTTCTACAAGAATGGTTTTAGCATTAAATAAGCCACGAACGTTGATATGCCACTAAACAAAGAAACCAAAATGCTTATATATGTATATTTATATATATATATATAATATATAATATATCAGTCAAATTATCAATTACTGTAGATATCGGTAAAAGGATAATTAGAATTTTTTACTCTCACTCTAATATCATCATAACTAATTGGTTCATGAGTCGTCTATAATGTCTGTAATATATATATATATATATACCCCTGTTTCGTTCTATCAGAACTCATCAGTGTGGCTAGACAGTAGTTACCATAGATGGGATCGAAACCCGGTTTGACTCAAACGCCAAGCCGAAGCCTCTAACCAATCAGCCAGGAGCAGCCATTAGCTGTGAAGTAAGTTTTTTATATATATATATATTATATATATATATATATATATAATATATATATATATATATTATAATATATATATATATATATATATATATATATATATATATATATATATATATATATATAGTATATATATATATATATATATATATATATATAAAATAAATTTACTACATTGCCAACCGAAAATTTAAATTTAAAACGGAAGTGGGCTTAATGAAGAGATAACTCTTCACCCCTCTTCTATCCCCTCCCACTCTTCTATCCCCTCCCACTCTCATGTGTCTACTCTAGTTTTTTTATCTAATTGATCTGATGAAGTCCTATTAATTTTTTTTCGTGTTTTTGAAAATTTCAAAAATGCGTAACAGGATGGAAATAAATTTATAATCCTTTGTGATTGGTTTCGTTGTTTTTTTCTTAAAGAAATTATTGCTCTGTATAATTGGTACATTGAGCTCTTTACCAGGAAGATTTAAATATTCATTCACGAATAATTTCTTGTCCTGATGGAATTACTCCTAACTCCGGTTTAACTGGACTAAGTATTCTCTCTCTCTCTCTCTCTATATATATATATATATAGTTGTACAAATATATTTATACGTGAGCCAAAAGTAAATGAACAGTAATGATGATGTTTATGCGACTTACTGTCTACCAACTTTTGGCGCATCCTCTGTGTGTGTGTGTGTGTGTGTGTGTGAAAATGTACAAATATGGAAACACACAAGGTCTTCAGAGGATGATTTTCTTTTACATTGAATTATTTGGCAACGTTAGACATTCCGGTTTTTTTAAATATGAGAACATGAAACCTTGATCGGTGTGTTTGAGTAGGTGATGTGGTATCTTAATGAATTTTGTTTAAATTACGTTAATATTTGTTTAATGAAACGAAAAAAATGAGAAAGTTTTAAACATTCTATTTCGGTTTGTAGCGTTTTATTTCCAATCTCTGTGATATAATTAGCGTTCGAAACATTTATTCTAAAGATGAATCGTATTTCCTTGCACCGACTGCATCTCTATAGAGAAAGATTTCTCCAACGAGTGTCCTGTATATGACACTAAATAATCCGATGGCGACTCTTCAGTAATGCTGGAGCTTTGGGGAATGCGGAGTACCCCTTTATTGCTATCACTCCCAGGTCCACTTTGGTCCCCGAGTGGTAGCATCTGATAGGGTCCCTATCTATGCATCAAATAGAACTAAACTGTACTTATACTAAACTGAAATGTTTGAAATAGAACTGTTTTGACATCTAACTGAGTGTAAAAAAAACTATACTTATACTAAACTGAATTGTTTGAATAAGAATTGTCAACATGTATAAAAATGGATTTGGCATTAAACAGCCTTCAATTCATAAAACCAATCCAAACATATAAATATTCATCAAAATGGCTTGATTCGTTGTTAAATAACCCGAAAAGAGTTGATTCGCCGTAAAACAAAACAACGAATCAATCTATCAATGTCAATCTACTTTTTCCAACTTATCTAAGTCTGCCTGATTTATATATATATATATATATATATATATATATATATATATCATCATCTTATCGTGCTGCCAGCACGGATATCCCTGGCCCTCACTCGCCACCCCTCCCTATCGTTCATCGCTTCCGGTAGGTCCCCAGGGCTACATCCCGTAACCTCACATGAGCTGCTGTCTGTAGGTTCGTGCGGACCGCTCTGCTTTTGCACGGCCATATGAAGGGGTCCATGGGAGTTCATCACTTATGAGCTCATCCCTACTTCTCCAGCAGTGTCCTGCATGTCTGGTTCGTCTAAATTGGATAGTTTTCGTGATGGGTTGTAGGTGGCTGTGCAGCTGCTGCTTTGTGTGATGCTGCCTCCAGGACCTGCTCAATATTTCTCGCAGCATTCTTGTGCAGTGCCGTCAAGCTTTTTCTCCAGCCGTCTAGTTAGCGTCCATGTAGTGCATCTATATAGCAGTATCTACACGATCGCTGCTTGGGAGAAACTGCGTTTCATTTTATCGGTCAGGTCTGACGTCCATATGACCGATAGCCTATTGATAGCTGTCCATGCCTTTGTTAGTCAAGTGTCGATATCTGTCTCGGTCGATGAGACACTGTTTCCTAGGTAGGTGAACTTGTCTGCTAGTTTCAGGGAGCTACCGTTTAGTGTGGAAATGTCACCTGTTGACTGAAGCACATATATTCTGTTTTGTGTGCATTGACATGGAGGCCAATGCCATCGGAAGCTCGTTCCAGACTATGCAGTAGGGTTTCTGCTTGGGCAGGTGCATTTGCCAGAAGCGCTATATCATCGGCGTAGTCGGCGTCGGTAATTGTTTTTACGGGGCACCTTCTGCTTCTTTTCCTTGTCAGCTCGAAAACCGTTTTCTTTGATTTTATCGATCGATGTGCTATATATATATATAATATATATATTAAAAGGAATAGGTTCGCAAATGAATGTGTTATTTCATATATTTGTGCTCTAGACTTGTTTCAGACTTCATGGTCTTCTTTAGGAGTTTTGGAAATGGTTAGGGGAATTCTTTGTTTGTGTCTTTTATAGTGAAGATTGTTTTGAGTGGGTTGTGATTCTTTCTAATTCTAATATTTGTGTCTGTGAATGTCCAATTCTCGTTAGTTAACCGTGAAAACCTCTCCCACTGCAATTTTTTTATGTACGTATGTATATACAAGAATATACACTGTGTGTGTGTGTGTACATTCACATATATGGACATCCATGCAAATATACACCTGCACACACATATATATTTTAAGGGTTGTCGTTTTTTTCCTGTCTCTTTCTCTCTGTGTTAAATGAGTATGAGAAAGTATTTGACTCCAACGATAGATATATTTTAAGGTAGTCAGTGCGTGTATATATTGGCGTTTATGATTATGTGCGTAAAATTCGGTTCTGTTTGCGTTTGTGTGCCTGTGTGTGTAATTTTTTCTTTCATTTGGAGTAAAGAGTTGTCTGGTATATTAGCATTATTTTAAAGTTTCTTTTGCCGCATTCATAAAGGTGTTTCTATACAAGTTTTCAATTCCCTTGTATTTCAATGTTACTTTTATGTAATGAGACTCTATTTTTTCGAGCTCAAGCTGAGTCTCTCTCTCTCTATATATATATATATATATATAGTTGCAACATTCGATTATGTAAACCACGTTTTTTTAATTGCAGCTTAGATTTTTATTTATTATCTATAATGTTTTGGGGTTTTCGAAGTTATAGGATTTTCTTTTTATATAACATACTCCACATCTTTTAATTTTGAATTTTTAGACTCGATGCATTGTGCCTTCTCCAAATTTCGCGTACGTTTAAATTTTCTTTAAATGATTTTTGTTGTGTCTTGTATGTTTTTTAGAACAAGTTTAAAACAATGACAAAATTACAAACATAGCAAAAATCATTAAAAGACAATGACAACCAAAAAGTTTAAAACACTCACTAGCCTCAGCTAGATTTGGGGAAAACAATGCATGGAGTCTCAAAATACAAAAATAAGAGATGAGATGAATTGTTTCTTTATTTGTTTGTTCGTCTGTTTGTTGTTTTTTTTTTCCATAAGATTTCAATCTATACAATTTCTTTAAATCATCATTTGTGGTATTTTTATTCTATTCGTTGAAGCAATGTTCGGGAATCGTACTGTGTCTGTGGTTGATAAATAATAGTGTTATCTTGCGTACTTGAGGTTTTATTAGTATTCAAAGTAGTTTCATTTCGAAGAGAAAATAAACCGTCAAAAAAGCTTGGTTGGATAGAGTTTCCAGGGATATGGTCCTAATAATTCTTGAAAATTTTGTGGGGAACGGGCTAAAAATAAGGAAGCCAGAGTATAGAGAGAGATATTTGATAAATTATAAAACTCTTTACCAACACACACACACACACACACACACACACACTCTCTCTCTGTCTCTATCTTTCTTTTACATACACACCTATATATATATATATATATATATATAATGCATAAAATTTTAAGTAATAAAGCTGACATAAGGTGGTGAGATAACAGTTTTTTTTAAGTTTATCCTGCTCTACTGGACAGCATTTGAGCACTCTCATGATTTGAGAAATATGTTTTTAAACAATCTGTTTATTCATCTATATACACTCACACACGAGTGCGCAACAACACACATATTCAAATATATATATATATATATATATATATGTGTATAAATATCATCATCATCATCATCAAGTCATGCTGATAACACGGCGTTCACCGACTCTCTCTCTCTCTCTCTATATATATATATATATATATATATATATATATATATATCGCTTCTAGAAGGTCCTCTTGACAGAATCCAGTGTTCATACTGCTGATGAATATAAGTCCTTGGTGGTCAGCCAACACTGATGGGTCCATGTATTGGAGACCATAAGAGTTTGTCCTTATATTACCTGTATGTCTTGTTCGTCTTACCTGGATGGTTTGTGTGATGGGAAGTAAGTGGACGTACAGCTTCTGTTTTGTTGCTTGCTGCTTCCAGGATTTGTTCAAAACAACACGTAGCATCCTATAATTGTTTTTGGTGGCTCCATATTTACATTTTTGATTTCCGAATTTCAGTGCTTCCTAGTGTTTGGTTATAAAAGCTTCTTGCGGGTTTCCTCACTCCTATGTGTGAGGTAGTTCAAAGAATTGTCCAGTCTTGTAAGTATTTGTTTTATTTTGTTTTGGAAGGCTTCAATTATCCGGAAGTAACCTTGAAATTATTCGTATAAATACAGTTGACATGAGAAACATGGAGGTCTTCCACGCCAAAAATGGATGAGTTCTAGAGCCTCATGCCATAAGAGCACAAAGTAACAGATGTTTCGGTTTCTTTGTCTAATGGCATATCAAACTTCGTCGGTTATTTAATTCCAAATCCATCCTTGTAGAAGAACAGTACTGGTACTATTTTACCCATTGCTAGAATAAGGGGGTTCCTACCTTTCCGAAAATGAATACAATAATGCAACTTCACAGTCCAGCATTTTACCTAGTACGTCACGAGGTCTCCCTCCCCCCTCGCCAAATAGATTGATAGTAATGGTCTGAGATAGAAAGATAATGAATATTCATATATATACTAAAAAAATTGTTTCAAAATTAAGTGTAATTATGTTTTTATAGGACGTAAATATGACGTGTTATATCGAGCACATTACCCAAAGATTAAAGTGGAGCAGAAAGAACTTCGTATTTTTGTTTGGTGTGTAAATTAATTTGACCGTTAGGGTCGACGCATATTTTCACTCAATGAGGATGACCTATCCTATTCAGCCCTGACCATTTTTCTGGGCTGCACCAACAATGTGAAAGCCCGCCAAACTACCTCTTCCATTGAACCTTTCGAAAAGCACAGACGTACTTACTGTCCGCTCCCTTCAAAGCAGCAGCATCATAACACCATGAGGAGAAAAGCCATTTAATTTATGGACTTCTTGGGTCTACTTTCTTAGACCAAGGGTTCCCAGTTGAATATGAATTAGATGCATGGGATCAGCCACACACAGGAACACCTTTATGTCGCCTCCAACTTTTGCTATGTCGACAGCGACGCGTAAAACGCTCAGACATCCAGCAACTTCATCCCTGGGCAACATTTTCTGGAGACGTTCATGTTTCTCTCTTATAACAACCAGGACTACACATTCATGGGTGACCACATCATTCCTGTCCTTAACCAGAGAAAACACGACCTTTGCTACATCTATGGCGACCATATCTCACTCAGACATTCAACAATGCCTTAACGGTAGCGACGCACATTTCGCTCAGGCATTTAGCTGCTGAAATTCCTTCTCAACTCCATAACTATTTCCTTCCTTCCTTCCTACGAGACTTGTAGCATAGAGGTACCCTTTATTCACGCTGCCATTTAAACTATCATAAAAACTTTTCGACATCTTGGTTCTTCTCTCCTTTGTTTACGACAACATAGCGAGGAAACACGTAACAATATTTCTTTGCTCAAGAAGAATAGAACAAAACAAAGTAGAACATGTGCCCCCCTACTATCTGATGAAATAACTTGAATCACTCAACCAATTCATCCAATCAGAGTGCTTTTCCTTCTATTACTCAACACCTATTGGCTAATCCACCTTGCGCCAATGCCTGTAACCATAACATGTTTATTATTATGGATACCTCTGGTAGCAAATTACAACTCTCAGTGATATAGTTGCTCTGAATCACTAAATACCAACCTATTCTTAGCAATGAAAAGGAATTCTTTAATCTTCTTTTGTTCAACCCTGCTGATTATATTTCAACTAAGCCTGGTTTAGTCCAAGAAAAAATGAAAGAAACCCTAACAAATCCCTCCAGTTAAACAGGGGGTTTCTTTTCTTTTTTCCTATTCTAGAAGTTTTTTCTTTGCTTTATTTTTTCTTTCTTTTGTCGTCAACTACTATGACTTATTCCTCTTCATTGCTTGCTTGTCACGGTGTTTCTCTGATTAGACGTCACTGAAAAAAGATCCTTTCTTTAGAGAACTTACAATGTATTCTCTACTTAGAGCTATTCTAAAATATGTGTGTGCGTGTGTGCACGCGCGTATGCGGCCTTTACCCAACAAAAACAGTGCATCATATTAAGTTTTTATTTTGGAAATAAACTCAAAATGCTCTAACTTAAAGAATAAAACAATTTTCAGTTCAATTCAAAAATTATTAATAATCTTGTAAGGTCATTTGTTGATCATCCAAATTCTCGATGAAAATGAGGAGAACTAAGAAATCCTTCACCCTTTTCTGCGAGAGATCGTTAGGGATTGCCGTTACAACGGAAACTCAAAGGATTCACTGGTCATCCTATCACGTACATAAAAATAGCATCGGATTTTCAGTAAATCTCATCCCAAATGAATAATCAGTCGTCATTTTACTCAGATTAGTTTAATAGAAAATCAGAAGTACGGAGATTTGAACTTAAAAACAATTGTCTACTGGCCTAACTCGTTAAACATAATACTATGCAAAGTCCTTATTCATAAATTATCCCTTGGTGATTTCTAATATTCTCATGGTTCATTTCGTTTACATATATTCAGGTATCTATCGTTTTCTAATACTAGAATTTATCATATATCATTTTCAAAAAGTCAAATGATGTACATAATGTTCATGAAGTTTGGAAACAGTTTTTTAGGGGGAAGTGGAGTCCTTTTGCTTAGTGGACAGCAACATCGTAGTAAGGGAGTTCGAACTCCAGTCGCGCTATTATGTTCACTTTCGAACTAATACCCTTGGGAAAGGCATGAACTCCCTTATCCCCACCAGTTACGGGTCAAATGATACCACTGTTATTTTTCTAAAGGATGGCTTTGTTGGCATAATCTAAGATTCACTTGCAGACAGATAACATTAGGAAAGGCATGAACTTCCTTATCCCCCCAGCTATCGGTTAATATTACCACTACGATTCTTCTTCAATGATGGTTTTAGCATTAGTTTGGTTTCTTTGTTTAATGGCATTTCAACCAACGAGGGTTATTTAATACCTTGAAAGAGAACAGCAAGGATAGTATTTAACCTTTTCCGAGAGTGTTAGTCCAAGAGGGAACGTAATAATGTGCCTGTACTTCTAACCCACCTTCTACCAGACTAAGGAAAACTTAATAAATATCAACAAACTCTAAGCCTCGACATGAAATTCCAAACAAGCGTTTTTTAAAAACTTTTTCAGGTTTGACTTACACCTAGGGGAGATAACTCCTGTCCAAAAGTTAAGATTTAAATCTATTTTTCAATAATTGCAATGCTTATTTGTTCCCTAAAACTTTTTAAAAAGTTTACCATGATTTTTTTTAATATAAAATAAAACTTCTTTTATAAATGTTTTCTTCCTTGGCAGATTTGCTAGTGAGTGACGAAGTAAAACATGAAGTACCACTTGATTCTTTTCCTGTTTAACCTAAGCGTAACCACCAGTCTGATCCCAGGTAAGTCACTTTTACGAAAGGAACTCTTATAACTGAATTTTATTACTATTATACATTGATTGGCTCCCTATAACCTTTTGTTTTTCTCAAGTGATAGTTGAAGAAAACTGGAAACAAGAACAACTGAATAAATTTTCGAGATACGCTCCGAAAGTAAAGCCTCCTGTTTCTCAAGAACAATATACCGTTGGATAGAACAAGTTTTCTGCTATAAAACACTATTTTTTTCAATTGGCAATGCATTTTCGCCTGTAATGAGCAAGAACCTAAATGCCGCAGTTGTAAGAAGGTCACACCAAAAGTAATATGGTCTGTTTTATCTTAAACCATGATAGAATTAAATGTTGATATTGTGGCAATTAAAGTTGAACCTTATCACTAATAAATCATATATATATATATATATATATATATATATATATATATACTAATTCCTCTGCACAAGTCGAATATGAAACAAAGTCATTTTTTAAATGAATTTTAACAGGTTTGAATTCAGGGTTTTTCTTCTCCAACACCGATTGTTATACCAAAGTTAAAGAGCCCCGTCTGCCCTACTATTTACCCTTAGCTAAAGGGAGAATAGTTGTATTCATACTTTTCCCAAAGGGTAATAGAGCTATGTGAAATGCAAGCAGTCTCGAGAAGGATTTGAGTCCATTTCTTACAATGATAACCATTACACTCCGAGCGCCTTATATATATATATATATATATATATATATATATATATATATATATATATATATGTGTATGTGTGTGTGTGTGTGTGTGTGTGTGTGTGTGTGTGTAAGTTAACAACCATTGTCGAGGACAACCCAAAGGTTGCCTTTTCAATAGCTACAACATGGAGGTGTAAGGGAGGGTGCGACTCCTTTCCCTAGATTGATCTACTTGCCCTTGATCCGTACCTTATCTAAGCAAGGGAGCATTAAGTACCATTTTTTGAGTCCGGTATGACTCGATCTGGAATTGAACCCCGGTCTCCCGAGCCATCGGTGATCATTACCCACTATACCAATGGGCCGATATATATATATATATATATATATATCGACAAAGCAACCTAGTTTTACTACAGACTAATGAAAAGTTCCGTTTTTATATTAATATAAGGCATAACTAGACACTAATATGCTTAGTGTTACTATAGTAACGAAATTTTTCATTACACACAAATAAAATCGGGTTGAGAACACATCTCTAAAAGTTTCGTATACAGTTTTCAATTTGACAGACTTTTAATCAAAAATTAATATAAATTCTTATAAGAATATATTTTTAAATATTTAGTTGTTTTTTTTTTGTATCTAGTCTAATCTTTGTTAAAACTAATGGTGTATACGCTTAAAAAAACTAGACCTCTCCCCACGTATATTTTTTTATAAGTTGCCAATTGAATTTAATTGGAAATTGCTTGATTCTTTAGGAACATTTTAACCCCCTTGCGGTAATAAAACTCTTGCTGCGATGTGATATTTTCACTGCCTTACGGCAATATGAAAAAATTATATCTTTCGTCCAAAACTTTGTCAATTTTGAAGTTGTATAAGTTCAAATAAACCCATCACATATTTGTTTTTTAGTTGCAAATTGGACCGGAAACTGTTTTATTCTTTAAGGTCATTTTAACCTGATTGTAGAGGGAATCCTCGTGGCATTATGGTTAAAGTGTTGTACTGCTATCTCGAAATAAAAGAGTTCAAACTCCAGTCGCTTATGTTCACTTTTGGACTAATACCCTCGGGAAAAGGTATTGAACCTCTTTATCCTCTAGCTAGGGATTAAATAGTACCACTAATAGTTTTCTACAAGGATAGCTTTGACATCGAATAAGGTTGATATGCCATTAAATAAAGAAATCAAACCAAACCAAACCTTTTGCAGTGACAAAATTCTCTATATGATGTGCGATTTTTAATCTTAAGATAATATACAAAAATATATGATCTTTTTAAAACCTTTCTTTAAATTGAAATCATTAAACAAAACTTCCGAAATTATTAATCGCTTCAACTAAATCATCATCATCATTATCAAGTCGCACTGACAGAACTCTCTCTCTCTCTCTCTCTCTCTCTCTCTCTCTCTGCTATCGTTCTTGATATATCCTCTAGATGGCATTCAGTATCTGCACACAACTGATGAATGTAAGTTTTTGCAGGTGTTCATTTGTAAAAGTCCATAAGAGAACGTCGCTAATGAGTTCGTTCTTCTCCAGTAGTATTTTGCGTGATGGTTTGTGTGATGGCAGGTAAGTGACCTTACAGTTGCTATTTTATTAGATCCTGTCGCAAGGATTTGTTCAAGATAGCACGCAGCGACCTCGTGTAGTTAGTTCCCTTCTACTGGCGTTTCGTTAAATTCCAAGTGGGAGAACCATACAATTGTCCAGGCACGGCTACAGTTTAGAGGAATTTCGGATTATTAGGGATAAAAATCTGATCAATTCGATATCCAACAATCAAATCCGGTGAAACGGGTTTTAAAAAAAGTAAATAAAAAAAACAGTCACAAAATTTTAAAAAATAACTTAGATTTATTCCATCTTTGTTCGGTAACCATCTTTTTAATAGACTTTTAAAATAGCTGACGCAGAGGACTTCGTGTTAATGACGGTCGCCATTGTTTGATTCTCGATCGACTCGTTGAAATCAAGCTAACCCCAAGAAAATATAATGCCTTTAATTTTTTCTTCATTTCTTCTTCTTCTTCTTCTTCTTCTTCTTCTTCTTCTTCTTCTTCTTCTTCTTCTTCTTTACGCACAAAATGCCAGTCGATACCATCCTTGATATACGTTGGTGGCCTATGCACATAATTTAGTAAAACCAATTAACTAACGAATCTCTTTTAGAAGAAGAAGGATTTAATTATGTATCTGTCAAGTGCATACTTGCAAGGAAAACGTGTAATTCCAGTCGTCTTTGTACAAAATTCCTTGTAATGTTTATTGTGGGGTCGATGGATACATCTTCACGCTGTCAAAGCCTGAATGGAAAAATAGTGTTAGCGTCAATCGTTCTGATACAGACGACACATTTTCAAAGACACTTTGTAAATAACATTGCGATAACGTCATTAGTCAGATGTGTTAGTCGTTATGCGTATACAAGTCAAGGTATGTGTGTATTTATGTAAGTGTTTTTATAATATGTGTGCATGTGGTTATATGTAAGTGTAAGCACCGTATATACACGTCAATTTTGTGCACAGGTTGACCTATGATTTTTGGCCAAGAAATCTTTAATTTCTGATGTGCCATTTAAAATGACGCCAAATTTTCGCTACAATCCAAAGAATTAAGTCAAAAATACGCACTTTTTTACGGGAATATCAACAGTATTGTAATGTTACTGGGATGGGCTATTAGAATTAATAACTCGAATTGTAACTTACAATGAAAAGGGTTTGATTTACAAAGTACGTACAAGAATTTCTTAACAGAAGTATATTGCTTGCTAGTCTCCGTAGAAAGAGAGAAGCCGTCCGGCAAATACGGTCAATGTTCATATTCTATTTTAGACAGAAGCGTAGCATCTCTTCTCTACAACAGACTTTATCTGAAATATAAATTTTAAATTTTAAACAGTTATTTATTTATTTGTTTATTTATTTATTTTTGCAAGAATAAAACAACTATTTTCATCAATTATAATCTAAACTGACTCATTTATTGTTTAGTGTCTGTAATTTGTTTACATTATTTCAGCAATTTATTGACTGAAACCGTTTTTTCTGTAATATAATTGCCGAGGGATTTCGTTTTATATATCTTGCCTTTTGGTTTAGTTAGGCTGGGAACCTTTCACTTAGCGCATGGGTTAGTTAGGTGCAACATTAACGCAGGTGTTCACGCGTACGCGGAGAGGATGTGTCATTCAGAGATGTCAAAATAAAAATCCCAGATAGGAATTGAGACCAGGGTATTTGGGTGACGTCACGCACCGGAAGCGTGGGCTGAGATTTGAGAAAAAGTCAGTGGGTTGAGTTCCTGCCAGGGAATAAGAAGGTTGACTTTTAGAGCTGGGCGAGGCCAGACGACTTTGTGCGCTACGGGCGCTGCGCGTTGGTTGGGTTGAAAGCTGACGATGTAAAAGCAGTCAGCATAGAAAGATTGTGTCTCTCTCTCCTCATGTCGAATAACCTTTAACTCAAAGGTAATAAAAAGTTTCGTACCTGAACCAATTTCATCAAGTTTCGTGCTTTTAGATTCCCTATGTCTATTTCACACATCCGTATATTATAGGTATGTAAAAATTCTACCTCGAACTTTCAAAAATATGGAGATGTAAGAGAAATATTATCTATTGCGTTTTAAAACTTATCTTAAATGAATATGCTTCTGTTGGTTTGGAACCTTCGTGGGTTATTCAATGCCAAATCCATCCTTATAGAAGAAAGGTAGTGGTACTATTTAATCCATAGCTGGGCAATAAGGAGCTCCTACAATTCCCATGGATTTTAGTCGGAAAGTGACGGAAGTTCGAACCCGATTACTACGATTTCACTGTTCAGCACGTTAGCCACAACACAAAGTGACCCCACCCCCACTTCTGTTGGTATGCTTGATACTAAGAAAGATATTTAGTCGGGTCTCTATTCTCCAAGAATCAATATTAGTATTAGTATATTCGTGATATACTGACACTGATCACAGCTGAAGGAAAAACATGATAGACTAATTTGCACACACAAGAACATTAAACCTTTTATATACATAACATACGTTGGTGGTGTAAATTGTTGCTGTCGTAGGAAATGGACCCGGTGACTCGAATTTAAATCCTGAACGAGATTGTTTGCATTTCACATGTCGCTAATACCCTTGAGAAACACAACTCTCCAGCTATAGATAAATAGTAGGACAGATTGGTCTCTTTGACCTCTATACAGCAACCGTTCAAGGAGAAGAAATTTTCTGAATTTTAACCTGTTAAATTCTGCGTAAAAATTGTCCTTGTGTCGCACCTTGTTCGTACGGCGGGGTTGGTAAACATATATTTACATTATATACAGACCAACGGTATGAAGTAGAAATAATGCACAAACGTGTCCCAACAGGTAGAAATATGCACATATTGTTCCATGAACAAGCAGTATATAAGAGAAGTACAAAAATGGAAGTAATCAATAATGAAGACTACATTAGATAATGTACACCAAATAATGAAGCTTAAAATACACTGTATTCCCCTGCATAGACATAAGCTCCGACACCGACTGAAAAAAAAGGAGGGCGTCCTGGGTATGATACTAAACTGCATCTGGTGGCGACAGTCCATTTTTGGAGATCTTGGTAGTGTAGTGTACCATTTCATTGCCATTACTCCCAGGTCCACTCTGATCCAAAGTGGTAGTATCTATGAGGGTCCTATCTATGAATCAAATAGATTCGTCTGAAAATTGTTTTTATTTGAAAGGAAGACATGATATTATATACCTGTGAGCCAAAAAAAATCTTTAAACTCAACAAATAAATGTAAATATATATAAACGTACAATGAACACAATTCTCAAACTCCAGAAGAGTTGATGTGCCGTTAAAATCGATCACTAAATCAATTTGAAAACACAATACAAAATACGAAAATTATTTTTACAATTTAAACAACAGAACCTTTTTATTGATTGATTGATTGATTGATTTAACGACATGTCAAAGCGTATAGGGTTACTTGATGCCTAAAAGTTAGGGAATTGCGTTCATTGTATATTCATAGTAACATTTTTTTGTAGAGTTTGCTTTTTCTCACGATAGGACCTATCGAATATTAATAATTTTTAAATAAATCTATTTGACCCCGAGATAAAATCCTAACAGATATTATCACTTTGCGTTAAAGTGAACCTGGAAGTAATAGCAATGAAGGATTATTCCACACTTTCCTGATCTCTAAAACTGGAACCTTAATATCAAATGCGTTTTAATGTCAAACCCCATGACACTGTTTTGAGGGGAAATTTACCCCTCTGAAAGGGGTACAGTCAGCATAGGCAAGTTCCGCCAAAAGGTTGGGATCTGAAGAATAGAAAATTAAACAGATTATAATCTCATTGCAGTATCATTTCAGTAAAAGTGAGTCAGCGTCGAAGAGGGCTGAGACAGGTGCTACAGTAGTATTGCAACAAGGAGAGATGGTGTGCGTAGAATTGATTCAGTAACTTGGTTCATCTGACCCTTCTAATAAAATTATATGGGTATGGAAGTTTATTAGTTAGTCTTTTATACCAATACCTCCGCTTTCACTTTGAGTGGTACACGCTAATCCTAACAAAGGAAAACAAGTAGCTTCATAGGTTGGTTGGTTGGATTTATGGCATATTAACCCTTGTAGGTTATTTAATGCCAAATCCTGTTCACATATGTATTATTTGTGGACGAATAGTTTGTAGGTAACATTTTAAATAAGCCAGAGTTCATTTGTTTGCACTCGTAAAATGGCTTCAAGTATTGTTAACTCTTATATTTTTATTGTCACACAGTTAAATGGCTTCATGTATTACTATGTAACACTAACAATTTAATTTAACATCAATCATTTGTTTGCACTCAGTTAAATGGTTAAATAGTATCGCTTGACCCATAGATCGGACTCAAACAGGCACTACCACTCCGAGTCAGAGTGGACCATGGAATAATTGCAATTATGGGGTACTCCACATTCTCCAAAGCTCCTGAACTGGAGCCTGGACATCAGATGCAGTTTAGTCTCATACCCAGGACACTGGTTCTATTTGACTCATCGGTAGGACCCTAACATGTACTTACACTCCGGGTCAGAGTGGACCTGGGAGTAATGGCAATGAAGGCATACTACAGATTCCTCAAAACTCTAAGACTGGAGCCTCACCATTAGATGCAGTTTAGTGTCATATCGAGGACAATTTTTTATGGTGGGTCTCACTTCTCTACAGAGATGCAGTCGGCGTTTTCTACTGCCTCATCCGAATGGGCTGGGTAGTTTCATTGGTATAGATAATGCATAAAATTTGTCTAAAGTGAAAACGAACTTTTTTAAAAATATTGTGGGGCGGCCGCTCAGACATTTGAGAAAAACGAATGTTACGAAAACAACTGAAAAATTTATTAGAATTTATTGATAGAAATGTGGACAATTTAAGAGAGAGAACAAAAACATGTGAATGCAATAAATGGGAGGAAGTCTTTTCATATAAGACTATTAGTTCTGTGTGTGTGTGTGTGTGTTAGTAGAAATTCTACCTTCTAATGTCCAATGAGGCTTGGAATCTAAAACATCGTCAAAGCATGAGTCTTTTTGAGTGGTGCTGGCAGAAAGAGAATTTGATTTTGCTACTCTCTCCTTATATAGTACCATGACCACGTCCTCATTGGAAAAACTATTCAGGTAGATACGTGAATTATCTTCCAAAATAGTTCTACAAGTTTATCTTTTGGGTCACCAACTGTCAAATAGAAGAAATCAACGAAAGACAAGGGACGTAATCCATACAAGAACAAATTTATTGACAGCTGCAACTTCGCTGAAATTCAAAGCTTTTGTCCGTTTGAAAGGCAGTAAAAAAGAATTTTAGAACAAATACGAAATTTAATGAAACTTTCAAAAAACCAATTAGGTAGAATAAGTAAAATCATAAAGAAAAAGTTTAAGTCAGAATTAAGAATATTTTTCTTGAAAAAATACAGAATTATTGACTTGATGATATTCTAACACAAGATCATAGAAGTGCAATTCAGCAAAGATCGAACTCACTAACAATAGTTTGCGATACACGTGCAGTAAACATCGACTTATATGATAACCGCCCCCTGTAGTTGTACTAAGCAATATTCAAGAGGCACACAGTGAGGATAGAAATTAATTTACTGACTGATTGTACCGGATGTTTCAACGACCAGATAGATAGATAGATATTTGATTAGGCGACTCTGGTTTTAAACCAAATTGATAAAAGACTCACTGAGAATTAAATCCAATCGAAACTATAGCCGAATAATGATGCACTAATACCCTTGGGAAAGGTATGGCTCCAATTATTCTCCCTCCAGCTATGGGTAAATAGTAGGGCAGACTGATTTTCAGCCTTGGCTAGGCAACTAGTCTAGGAGAAGGAAAACTCTTTATTCAAACCAGTTAAACTCCGCTTAAAAATTGACCCTGTGTCATATCCTGCCCGAGCGGAGGGGTTGGGTAAATAGGATAATGCTATGAATTTATATAAATAAAAGATTTTGCGAAAATTTTCTTGTTACTTTTGCATGAACATTTACTGTAAAAGCGATTGTTCGTCTCGAGTAATAGTTAGTTATCAAGGAGAGCGAATCATTGTGAGTGATTTTGCTTCTCACTGAGCGCTACATACTCTCTGGCCTTGTACCACCCTAAGCTCAGCTTAGTAATTGTCAACTTCTTTTTGCTATAAATGTGAATGCGTACGTCTCTATATTTACACAGTTTTGTACCTGTGTTTTTGTGCGTCGGTATGGGTGAGTGTTGAAGTTAGCGATGTGTGATTCCGTCGTTGTGAGTGCACGTATGACTGTCTTCATGAGTAGGCCCCTGGTGTCGGGGAGGTGTGTACCTGAATCTGTGGTTTCCGGACAGGGCAGGCTACTTGGAGACTTCTTCTTAATGCAGAAACATGATGAAAGCCATAGCTTCTTGTCAGTTTTCGTCTAATCTGATTGACGTTCAACATCATCCCCAAGGACATTTCACCGGATCCAGTTTTGATGGTCCGTCGACAGTTGATGGGTCGCGCGATGTTTTTAGTCACAAAGCTTCTTTGATTTCAAATTCAGACTATTTTATCTTTTTTTAGTTTTGTATGGTGTAGAGAAAATTCAAAAGAAGAAACACAACACTTTATTTAAGATATACAGTGGTTGGTTAAAAAATATACAGTGGGTGATTAAAAGATATACGGTGGGTGATTAAAAGCATTTTATATTTATGCTTATCTATCCCCTCCACACGAGCAGGGTGTAATAAAAGGTCAACTTTTAAACGAATTTTAACAGTTTTGAAATTCTTAATTTTCCTTCTACTAAACCAAGATTAAAAAGCACAGCCTGCCCTACTATTTACCCAAAGCTAGAGGGAGAATAATTAGATTCATACCTTTCCCTAAGGTATAAGCACGATATAAAATGCACTCTTCAAGGGTTTGAACTCTGGTCACCGTATCCATTTCTTACAACGATGATCATTACGTTATGAGCGCTGGGGTGCCTCTGATGATGTAATGGTTAGCAAGCTTGACTAGCAAACCTACACGAGTGAGTTCGAGTGTCATTGGGTGCCCCTTTCAAATGTCCTTGTGCCACATCTAAGCAAAAAGTTTTGTAAATTATCACGAGCGATTCTATAAAATATATTCATAAGGAACAGTGTGACATTTTTTGTCCCTGTTTTTCTTTCTTTCTTTGTCCATGTTTGATATTCCGCTCGAAGTGTAGTATCTGTGCAACTATCTGGGATCAAAATATAATTCTCAGACACTTGTTCAGGATATGAATGTAGTATATGCGCATTCTACCAAGAATTAAACTTTTATTATTATGCTCTTCTGTCTAGGATCAGAGCGTAGTATCTGCTCACTCTGTTTAGAATCAAGGTGTTTGCACACTGCCAAGAATCAAAACGTTACTACAATGCTTTTTTTTTTACTAGAATCAGTGTAGTATCTTTGCACTGTGCCTAAAATCAAAGTGTTCCTTTACCAGAATTTCTGCTGAAGATCAAAGTGTGGTATGTATGCATTCTACAAATAAAGTGTTACTACCAGACACTTCTGTTTAAGCTCCAAATAAAGTATCCAGGCATTCTATATCTAGGATCAAATTGTTACTACCAGGCCCTTTTGTCTTGGATCAAAGCGTAGTATCTATCCACTCTCTCTGACCACAATCAAAATGTAACTTCTCGGCTCATCTCTCCAAGATCAGAATGTACCCTACTCAGAATTAAAATATTTTCACCAGGCACTTCTGTTAATACCACGATAGGAGGTGTCAATACCCTTATAGGACCACGAACCCTAAAATCACTAAATAGCATCTACAAAATACAACTGAGGATGATGGCAGCTACTTTTAATGGCAACCCCAGCCCAACAACCATCTCTTGTTTCAGCCCTACCAATGTTAGTGAAGAAAATTACCTCATTGCCTTCTATAACGAGCTATCCTCCCTTGTTCATAGCATCCCGAAACATAACGTTCTCGTCATTGATGGAGACATGAATGCCCAAATTGGTAAAAACGTAAACCACAAATTCAGCTTACACAACTCGTCAAACAGAAATGTGCAACATCTAACAAATTTCACACTAGAAAATAGATTAACATACAAAAATACTAAATTTTAGAAAAGAAACGGAAAACTATGTACCTACACCTACACAAATAATACTAAAACACAGACAGACAACGTCTTTATAAATAAGAAATTGAATTGTTAGGCATATTCCTCTTTCGGGGGCGTATTCTCCGATCACCGAATTGCCAAGACAAAAATACGACTGAGCCTACGAAGGAAAGCGTCCCGAACGACAACAACCGTACACTATGACTGGTCCCTGCTTAACAACAGGATATTAGAGATAAATATACGTTAACACTAATAAACAAATCTGATGCACTTCAGGAGATATCAAACACACCTATTCCAAATGACGAATATGAGAATTTTGTCAATGCCCACTTCAAAGCAACCACAGAAACAACCAACTAAACAAAGAGCTAAACCTAGAGTCCCATGGGAGACAAGAGCAGTTTAAAAAAACCGTGCAGACCTGAAAACCGCTTCCAAATGCAATAGGTGGAACCCAACTGATATCAATGCCCTGAAACTTAAGAAGGCACAAAATGAAATACCCTCAGAAGTATAGAAGACCAGGGAATTCGACGACATACTGCTCCGGCACTATAATGCCGTATATAACCAAAACAAAATAGACAGATGGACAAAGGAGTGCATCCTCCCCTTCTCTAAAAAGGGTGACCAAGAACTACCGAAGTATGACCTTCACATCCATAGTAGAAAAGATCTACAATGCTCTACAACGAAACTGTCGATGACATAGAGCTTCTGGCAAATACACCTGCCCAAGCTGAAACCCTGCTACATTGTCTAGAAGGTGCAGCTGCTGGCATAGGCCTCCATTTCAACGCAGACAAGACGGAATTCATGTACTTTAATCAAAGAGACGACATCTTCACAATAAAAAGCGGTCCTCTGAAACTAGTAGACAAGTTCACCTACCTAGGAACCAGTGTCTCGTCAACCGAACCAGACATCAACAAGCGACTAGCAAAGGCATGGACAGCTATCGATAGGCTACCGGTCATATGAAAGTCAGACTTGACCGATAAAATAAAACGCAGTTTTTCCAAGCAGCGGTCGTGTCGATACTGCTATATGGATGAACTACATGGACGTTATCTAAACGTATGGAGAAAAAGCTTGACGACAATTACACAAGAATGCTGCAAGCAATATTGAACTAGACCTGGAGGCAACACCCCACAAAGCAGCAGCTCTACGGCCACCAACCACCCATCACGAAAACAATCAAAGTTAGAAGAACCAGACATGCAGGACACTGCTGGAGAAGTAACAATGAACTCATAAGTGACATACTCCTTTGGACCCCTTCACATGGACGAGCAAAAGCAGGACAACCAGCTAAAACCTATATATAACAGCTCTGTGCCGATACAAGATGAAAACTCCCGGGAGCGATGGACGATAGAGACGGATGACGAGATATTCATGGAGATCCATGCTGGCAGCGTGACATGGTAATGATGATGATGATGATGATAATTATAAAAAACTGGTACATTGAAAAAATTTAATCATTTAATCTTTTGAGTCATAAGATTAACCCAAGGAAATAAATTTTCAGCAAATTGTGAATAATGATATTATGTAGATGGTTTTCATTTTCATTGGACCCTAATTAGAGCACTTTGCAACACTTTGCAACACTTTGCTCCAGGTTCCTGTGGTAAATATCTGAATATTATTCTTAATCAGTTGTTGTGTTTTAGAGTTAATCTCATATACATGTTCCTTCAATTAATACCCTGGTTGGCGGCTGATGAGGGCAGGGTATCGCACGTGCTTTCACACATTGTATGATGAAAAAAAATTATATCATATGCATGTTCCTTTAATTAACTCTACAAAAAATTAGGAAAACAAAACGAGAGAATGTGGGGGGGGGTCATTTGAATTCAGAATTTCTTGAAATTATTCTGCTACCAAAAATTACTTTTTGTTGAAATTATAAACCTCTCAATTGAACAGTAATATTCAGTCATTTTGATTTGTTGTTTCACACTGTCACTTGACCTTTTCACTTTGCTCAGGTTACTTACAATTGCTGAAAAATTATATAAAAATGGAATTTAAAAACAATAAAGTTTTCCTTAATTTGATATCCTAATTTCTAAGTAAATATTTGCTCATGGCTTGTAAGCAGTTGTCTGAATTTGAAAAAAAATGGTCAGATTGTGTCATACTGTCACTTGGCGATATTGCAAAATTGTTTTTCTCCAAAATTATCAGGAAACCGGAAAGGATCAAAAAGAAGATCACAGCAGTAAGAGAAAAATACATCATCTGAGGCTTTCTTTGTTTTTTTTAATGTCATATCTACCTTTGTGGGTTATTAAATGCCAAATCCATCCATATAAAAAAAAGCTATGGTACTATTTAACCGATAGCTGGGTGGGGTAATAAAAGGATTCATATCTTTTCTCAAAGTGGACGTAATAACGTAATTCGATGACTACGATGTTGTGCAGTAGGTTAGCCACGACGCCACAGGGACTCTCTCTGTATTCGATGCTAATGGATATTCTACTAAATTTTAAGTGGTCGTACATTGTCTTTAATTGTTATAAACTATATAAAGCGTCATCAATTGTCTTAATAAAAATGTATATCAATTGTCTAGGAACTGTCCAATATTGTACACACCTTTATGTGTATGTGTGTGTGTGTGCGTAATATTTTATCATTATCTATTTTCATATCTATTTCAGACAATAACAAAAACACCAAAAGAGAAAGTGTTATCCAGTATCGCCGCCTGTCCCCAAGTTTTCCTATGCGAAGAAATTCCCGCGGACAATTAATACCGCTTTTTCATTCCACTACCAGGGTTCTCTATCAGCCCAACGAAAGGTTTTTCATTTTAAGGCCAAGATTTGGTAGTTCCCGTGCCAAACGGCCGATATCTCGTCTTGTGTCCCCAAGCGCCGCCAATTACGGCACTTCGTCGCTTAGATCCATCGATGCCAGATCTACAAGAAACTTTCGAATGAATCGTTTCTTTACAGAAGCAAGAAGAAACAAGTCGCTGACAATGCCTTTTAGAAGCAACACTCGAATGTCGACACCACGTCGAAGTTTGACTTATAGCAAACTGCCAAGGAGAATAAATGTCCCACCAAAATTCTTTCCTCGGGAGACAGCAAAAAGAATACACACAAATCCAGGTCGGTTCCCTCCTTATCCGGGTAAATTCAACCTTTCAATCGTTCGCTCGACTTTTGGTGATGAAGCAGGTTCTTCAAAATTAGCAAAAACCCAACGAGCTTTAATTTCTGGTAGACATGTTTTTCGTCCCCCGATCAAACCGACGCTGAAAAGAACCGGGGATACGCGTACTTTTTTATCCCCCGCTTCTCACCCCAAATCAACAAACGTAGGTATCACGTCGCGAATTTTGGTCAAGCGACCAATTAGACGTCATTTTGGTTCTCTCACTTCACCCCGATCTCGTCTACTCTCAAGTCGCAAAATAACTGCTTCTCGCTTTTCAAGACCCATTTTTAAAGATACTAGATCCCCTTTTCGTTCCTCGTCCGCAAGAATTCCTTTTTCGTATTTAATACCCGGTTTTCGTTCTTTCGACAAAAGAGTATCTCCCTGGAGTTGGGCCGATACTGCTTCAGTTCATACAGTACCTAAATCTACTCTATTAATTGCTAACAAATCCAGGTCTCTTCATGGTGATTCGAATATCCCTCGAAGCAACACTAGCCAGATAACTGCTCTTTTCATTGAGACTTCTCCTGCAGTAACCACTGAAAACATTAAAAATAGCGCCAAAGTCTTTAACAACTCAGAACTTGCAATTATAGACCAGTTTACATCGGGAAATGAAGACGCTAATGGTACTGGTTCCGTTTCTATTGTCAAGGAATCTCTGCCTGTTTCAAAAGTTTCTGATGAAGCTATGGTTTCAAATCAAACAATTCCTTTGGTAAATGGTGTATCAGATGTGAGCGATTCGTCTTCCAGAAACACCACCCAAGATTTAGCATCAACTATTGACTCTGGGAGACCAAATGCAGAGGCTCCTGCTCAGACTAACTGGAATGTGGATAGTATTGCCGGATATCCACCAGTGAGAAGACCGAACGTTGAAAAACTGACCTGGCTAACCTCCATTGTTGATACTCGTGAAGGTTTAGAAGAAGCAACGGATGATGGTGAACTTACATCGAAACTCAAGCAATTCAGCCCTAATACTTACACTGAAGAGATGGCTGCACTTCATAAAGAATTTCGTTTTAGTGAGGAATTCATTACGGACATGAACAACGAGGGAAACTGGGAGCAATTTCTAAGTGCAACTGGAAATACTACAAAAGACCAGGTCAAATACGAACTAAACTCTCAAGAGGAATATGAATTAATATGGCCGACAGAGACTTTAGCAACTAAGAAAGAACAGAGAGAATCAAAAAATGACGGGAGACCGGTAAATACACAGCAAAAAAACGAGTCCAGTATATTTGATAAAATCATGGCCGAAATGAGACGCAAAAGGAAATTGGACAGTATCTTGAGTCCTTCCGGATTGAATTCTAACTTTAGCGAATGGATAAATAGAAAATCTGAAGCCAAAAATGCTGCAACTAACAAAATTAAAAATGGGCAGACTTTAGTTTCGAATCCAGCTGTGGTTGGCGTTCCAGCCGAACAGAGAGAAGTCTACAGAGTTTCTATAGATCACCAAATGACCTAGGGGTTCAGCAACACCAGAACACATAGAAAAATCTGGGCTTGGTGTCATCATTCAATTTTAAACAAACCCACCGGCTCATAAATACCCACAGGGGTTTCTTCTCGCGTTGCCCCTGTCTCATTGACAAAGCTCTACTCTAGAATGAGCCCAACAAACGTAGTTACAGTCCCGAAAACACTGTGGGCAAAAAAGGAATTTTTAAAATAAAACAGACAAGATTATTGGTTTAGGATTAACCAATAAGAATTTACTCGCTTCTTGTTAAGAAGTTTAAGCAAATATACAAAGATGGCCTTCAGTAAATAAACACAGAATAGGTCATTAACCTTGAAACTTTAAAAAATGTGTTTTCAATAAGAAAAGTAACTGTACAGGTTTTCATTTTCTTTTATGTCAAACTTAATTTCTTCATAATAATTTTCAACTAGGAAAAAATGAATTCAAAAAATGAATCCCAAATGTCTTTTAATCGTTTAAAAGTTGATCATTTGTAATTAGATAATTTTTGAAAAATAAATGACTTATTTGATTTTGTCGTTTGTTTACATTTATAGTTATACCTCTCACAGCTCTGGTTGTAGGAGTGCTATATAAGTAGTGCGTCTTGGGACAGGGATAGACTGGCGGAGCCCATCCTTCTCCTGGTCTACAATTGTTTTGAATCCAGAGTGTTCCCTCTAGACCGTTTACTATACCAAAGTTAAAGATCCCAGTCGAATTCATGCCTTTCCCAAGGGTATTAGCTCTATGTGACATGCAGACAGTTTCTTTTAGGATTTAAATTATGGTAGCTGTGACCACTTCCTACGATGATAACCGTTCATTGCTTGAAAAAAAGGAGAATAACCGTAACACTACGAGCACCACCAGCCAAGGAATAAACGCGATTTCAAAGCCTGGACAAGGCTATTGGCATTTGACTATGTGCTGATGTCCTTGTGATGAATCCATCTATTGTACCCACCCCCAAGTTATGGGTATATAGTAGTGAAGACTGCGCTCTTTAGCCTTAGTTAGATAACCAATCTAAGAGAAGGAAAAAATTGAATTCAGACCAGCTGTACTCCTCTTAAAAACTGACCTGCCTGTGGTGGAGGGGCTGAGTAAATCCAAACACATTGATGAAGAAGTCGTTCCCACACAAGGAAACAAGGAAAGTCTTTAACTGACACTGCCTTAGGTGATTCGTCATTATCTGGTTGGTTGATCATTATCTGGTGGGTTTTACGGCATATCAAAAATCAACCAGATAATTCGTCATTATCTGGTTGGTTTTACGGCATATCAAAACTTGTAGTGTAATTTAATGCAAAAGTCAGTTTTTTTCCAAGCAATGAACGATCATCATTGTAGGAAACAGACTCGGCGCCTCAAATTCAAATCCTGGACAAGTTTCACTTGAGAAAAGTCTGAATCCATCTGTAACTGCAGTTATGTGTAAATAGTAGGCCAGACTGAGTTCTTTAGTTTTGGCTAGGTTACCAGTCTAGGAGAAGGAAAAAACTGAATTTAAACCAGCCGTACTCTGCTTGATAATTGACTTTGTGTTAATTGGTTGTCAATTATTAAATTGGTTGCCACCGATGTCCAATATATTTATGATAGCTTGATAATTTACGGACTGACTTTACACAATTTAATATCTGCTGGGGAATAAGAGGAAACAACAGGTTAGTTTCAGTGAGAATTGGCTTATTCTTGTAAAACTAGGCCAAAAGTATAGGACACTCGCTTAGAATCAAACTCACTGACAATGGTCTGTTTGTCTAGCTCGCCAATGATCATACAAGGCGAAACGTTCCACCTACTCTTTATTGGCATTTACTAAGCTTTCCTTAGCTTGGCACAAGATTAGACGTAAGAAACCCCCTGAAAATTATATTTGTTAACTTAGCTTGTTAACCATTACACAACATGAAGTGCTCTACCTATTTGCTGGTTGTCATTCACTGAGCTTAGTTGTGTTGAGCAAAAATGTCAGTTAGAATCGAACCTGCGTATTGGTCTGCTACAATAACTCGCTAACCCTTACACTATGTAAAGGACTTCATATATTTGCCTTTCGTCATGTACTTAGCTTAACATTGTACAAGGCCTGAAGTACAGAACACCCTGTGAGAATCGAACTCGTTAACAAGGGTCTGCTAGTTTAGTGCATTAGCCATCACCACTGTTACTATTGACAAAGCTTAGCTTTAGTTTCGCATAAAACCAGCACGAAAACTATCCGCTTTGTAGTTGCAATCCATACTTAATTTGTCTGCATCTAATCCAACATTGACTGCCCCACTCACACAGCAGTCAGCTCAGCCAAAAAAAAAATATGACAAAAGCTATATGAGCCACACTCTAGATGACATAGCAAACATGGTCTCGTTATGGGGTTCCCAATAATAATAACTACATATTGTAGGAAGAAATAACATTAGTTAAGATTAATAATACTTAACAATACTTCATCAAAGAAAGTTATATGATTTAAGTCTATTGCAAAGAGATAAATAAAGCAATTAAGATAAAAGAAATACTAGTGAAAAATGAATAATGGTTGACAATGCTAGATCTAATGAAAATTCAAGAAAATATTACTTCTAGTGGAAAGAAAGTAGTTGAAATTAAGATAAAGAAATACTTGTCAAAAAATGAATAATGGTTGACAATGCTTCATCTAGGCAAAATTCAAGACAACATTACTACTAGTGTAAAGCAACTGAAATTACCTCCCTTGTCAGCAAAAGAATTCTCCAAAAGGCCACGAAGTGGCGTTGTCAAACTTTTTAATAAACGCCAGTGCACAAAAGCCTCTCTCTTACAACCTGCAGCATGGGCACCTCTGGTTAGCAAGTTAGATCAGCAAACCTCCATGGGTGAGTTCGAGTCTTGTTGGGTACCCCATTCCTATGGCCTTGTGCCATATCTAAGCAAAAGGCTTCGTAAAATACCTTAAAACGGAGGTGACTGTTCCCACGAGACAAGGGCATTCTGTACCCAACAAAACATCAAACAATACACTTCTTAAATATGTAAGTCCTTACTTAAAACTTTCATCTCTCTTACACGTGTGCATGCTTATGTCATTTCTTCACATAAATTTTGTGCTTCATGTCATTTTTGAATTCATTCTATTAAGTTTGTTCCGGTAAAATAAATGTTTACTCGCAGAGTTCTTTGAAGCAGATCTGACTCTAGTCCAACAAGATGGACTTTTCATCCCCAACAGCCCTTATGTCGAATTGAACACCACACCATAGAATAATGAACGCTTTAGATTTGCCAAAACTCCCATTTCTTGTAGATTTATGTACCTTTTCTTTCACTTTTCAATCATACATCCTAGATGCATCAAGGTAGGTCTTCAGTGATGCACTGTCTTCATCGCCGATTTCGGCTTATATGCATCATATCGGCTCCGACAGAAACCCCGGCATGACTCTGGAAGAGCCAAGCCGCCTCCTTGATCGCGACGTGCAACGCTCGTGCCTCTACCAAAGCAAAAAATAGAACTAATAAGGCCGAACTGGTACACGAACATTCACTAAGGACATTTCATCTTGTATTAATTTTATTACGTTTCCTCAGGCAATAAAATATATTGTTAATCCAACATAATTATTCTTGCATTTTATTCTGCACAAGGAAAAAATATTAAACCAACAATAAGTCCTCTTCAATAAGAGTATGAATAAAGCAAGTGAAATTAAGATGAACTTTAAAATTCAAGATAAATATTTTGTTTCTGCAAACAACACAGCTTAATTATTTTTACTGAATTTATTTAAGTTAACATAAATATTGATACAATCTTCTTGAATTTTCTCATTCACACAAATGCGGTTCTTTGCTTTTTCCGCTTGGAGCCACTGATTTCTTCTCCTCTATGCCTTCTTTGATGGTTTCAACGCCATAGTCGTGTGTGTAACTTCTGTGATGAGACCATTGAAAGGCCAACTGACGGGTCTAGACAAGGGATAGAACTGCTTGTACGTTCCCATGGGCAAATTCAAGTTGACTGAAGCACAACCCGGCCCGAACCACCAAGCAGAACGAGAATCCAGAGCGCACCCGTACTCGTCCTTGTCTGGGGTGGCGAAAGGCTGGCCGTTAAGCTCTTGTTGTTTGTCTTCGGGTGAGAAACCGTCTCCAAGACGTGGGTCTGAAGGTTCGAAAGCTTCGTAGTGCATCCTGTAGAGGTTTTCCTCACTGTCAATTCGAAAATGGGTGTAAGTGACAATATAATCCCCTACTCGGATCTCCAGGTCATAGTTAGCCTGAAAAGAAAAAAATAATCATAATTGACCTGATTTATTTCTTGTTTAATTTATGATATCAAAATAATATTTATCACAAAAATTAGTTAAACGTCCGTTAAGATAAGACTTGAATATTTCAATTATCTTCTAATTTCATCTTTTCTTATACGGTTGATTGATTTTAACGGCATGCCAACATGTCGAGAGTTATTTTGTTTCAAAAATTTAGGAAATCGTGTTCGTTGAACCTTCATATTTACATTTTTTGTATTGTTTATTACGTGTTTTTCATGGAGTTTTAAAAAACATTAAACAATGTTTTGTGAAAACTTCAAATAAACGTCATCAAAAAGTCAACTTATTGCTCTCACCATCTTGTAGCTCGTAATACAAATATAAACACAACAGAATAACGATTTAAAGTTTTCACTGATTGGTTATTAGTTATTTTATGCCAAGAAATTAAGGAATCGCGTTCTTTGTAAATTCATATCTACATTTTTGTCTAATTGTTTCATAAGAGTTTTTTTTCACACAATTATATGATATCAAGTATTCCTATCTAATACAAATAATTTGCACACTGTTGTACGGTTTCAAGTATTCCTATCTAATACAAATAATTTTCACACTGTTATATGATTTCAAGTATTCCAATCTAATACAAATAATTTGCACACAATTGTATGGTTTCAAGTATTCCTATCTAATACGAATAATTTGCACACTGTTATATGATTTCACGTATTCCTATCTAATACAAATAATTTGAACACTGTTATATGATTTCAAGTATTCCTATCAAATACAAATAATTTGCACACTATTATATGATTTCAAGTATTCCTATCTAATACAAATAATTTGCACACTGTTCTATGATTTCAAGTATTCCTATCTAATATAAATAATTTGCACACAGTTATATGATTTCAAGAATTCCTACCTAATACAAATAATTTGCACACAGTTATATGATTTCACGTATTCCTATCTAATATAAATAATTTGCAGACAGTTATATGATTTCAAGTATCCCTACCTAATACAAATAATTTGCTCACAGTTATATGATTTCAAGTATTCCTATCTAATACAAATAATTTGCACACAGTTATATGATTTCAAGTATTCCTTACTATAATATCATATACACAAATTTATGGTTTCAAGTAACTATTTCTTTTTAATAATAATCATTTGTTTCCAGATATATGGTTTCAAGTAAATGATGATAATCCTTAGTAAATTATTACAGCTTCAAGTAACTATTCTTACAACAAATAATTTACACACAGCGTTGGATATAAAGAATTCCCATCTAATATCAATATTTTTTTAATATATCAATTTAACCCATAGATACTATCATTCCGGGTTAGAGCGGTCCCGACAAAAATAGCGATGAAGGGGTGCTCCACACTCCTCTGAACACCAGAAACGGAGCACACCACCCGATGCTATTTAATGTCATACACAGAAAGCCATTTTTTAGAAAGGGGTGTACAGTCAGCATGTTCTAAGTCCTGCTGACTGAACGAATAAATAAAATGTAAATAATAAAAATCACCATTCGGAACTCTAAATAAGGTTCTAACATTGACTCCTGTCCTAGGTACGAAATATGGAACTACCTCAGCCCCATGAATAAGGAATTATTTACCTGTTTAGTAATGGCATGCAGTACATCATTGCCTAACCAATAATCACAGTCCTTGCTCCCGAACCCTCCCTGGTAATCTTGCCATCCCCTGAAGAAATCTTCACGTTCACAGTTCTTATCAGTACGAATCTGGAAGATCATTTGACCTCCAAGAGACATCATACAGTAGACGTCTGTTGGTTTGGTCATGTTGATTGGTTGAATCTTGTAAATACCATCCTTACTGCCACCTTGTTGATAAATCTCTTCACAGTCTGTAAATGGAACAAAACATAAATTAGTCAAGTCAGGAATTTTTATTTGGCCCTTGGTCATTTTTATTTGGCCATTGGTCATTTTGATTTGGGTTTGATTAGATTTACATGGATCGAGACTGATACGTTGTCGTCACAAAAAATGCTTGGTCATTTGGCCCTTGGTCATTTTTATTTGGCCCTTGGTCATTTTATTTGACCCTTGGTCATTTTGATTTGGGTTTGATTAGATTTACATGGATCGAGACTGATACGTTGTCGTCACAAAAAATGCTTGAGCCTTTTGGGGGGGGCCTCTGGCGCCAAGCAATAAAATAATACCTGCCAAGCAGGTATTACCTTCAGAAAAAAACTCCTGGAACAAGACGATCAACTTAATATCGCCCACCTGGCGTAAAAGCCTGATGGGTCCCGATCAGTGTTTTATATATAGAGAGAGTTGGCGACCTTAGTCGAGGGTGACCCAAAGGCTCCCTTTTCATAAGCTGTTACACCAACGTATAAGGGAGGGGGGAACTCCTTTCCCCTTGATACGTACCTTATAATGCTGAGTTTTAAGCAAGTAGGCATCAAGTACCATTTTTTCAGTCTTTGATATGAATCGACCTGGGATTAAACCTAGGTCTCCTGGGCCATTGCCGAACACTCTACCGACAAGGCTGATATATATATATATATATATATATATATATATATATATATATATATATATATATATATATTAGTTAGACAGTTAAAAAACAAAATAGATAATCACTAAAATAAGAAAATAATCTGAAATTATGAAATGTTTTCATGAAATAATTATTTTTGGAACGCCATTCAATGAAGAAGATAATATTTCACAAGATGAGTTGGGAATAAGAAAAACTGTTTACAGTTGCACCTTTTTCAAGTAAGTCAAAGGTCATGGGTCTTTTCATGTCCTAGAAGACGGTCAGCATCAGTTTTTTTTTTTAATGACCCCAGCACCCGGATTTTTTTCTTTACCGGAGAATCGGTGTGTTTCTACTCCATAGACTGTCTTTTCGACTCGGATTCGCAGTGGCAAAACAATGTGTTAGTCCATTTGAAAACATTTTTTTACTAAAAATGTAAATTTCATTTGGTTTGCGATTCTTAACCACCAAAAATTTGAAGACAGACTTTTTTTCAAGCTAGGAAGACTGTTTAATTTGCTGTTTGAACAATTTCAAAACAAATATTTTTGCGAGATTAAAATGATTTTTTGTAATAAACCAATTTCAAACGATATAGAGTTTACATTTATTGGTAAAAAAATTCTGAAAAAAAATCATTTTTCGTTTCTTTTTTTTTTTTCAAAAATTTCCATTTATTTATTGAATGACCCTCGTAGATAGATAGATAGATAGATAGATAGATAGATAGATAGATAGATAGATAGATAGATAGGCATCGTCCAGGGAGTTTCATTATTTCCACGACTAATCGTTATTGTAATTCTACAACTAAACTCGTATATCCTAAAAAAGGGCAAAGGAGGCTTCACATGTAAAAAAAAATCGCAAGAAAAGATAAACCACTTCATCTATTTTGATTCATATGAAAATTTTACGGAGAATAAAAAGGAATTAGAAAGTCTAGAACAAACAGTTAAAATCTTTAGTTTGGGATATTGGAATGGAATTTGAAATTTGGGTATCCATAATGCTTAAAATGAATAAAGGAAAAATAGAAACAAAAAAAAGAATAGAACTACACAAAAGGGAAAGCCTCAAGCACACGAAGTTATAGATACGTGGGAAGGTTAGGATCTGACACAGAATTGAAAGAGGAAAGGAAAAAAGAGAAAAAACAGACTGAGGTATTCTGGAAAGAGGAAGAAAACGGGAATACGACGAAGAGAAAAAGAGAAAGAATGACGTTGGATGGAAAGAGGGAAAAAATAGGAAGACGGTGAAGAGAAAGAAAGAGAGAAAGAACGACGTTGGATGAAAAGAGGAGGAAAATAGAAAGACGGTGAAGAGAAAGAAAGAGAAAATGAACGACGTTGGGTGGAAAGAGGAAGAAAATAGAAAGACGGTGAAGAGAAAGAAAGAGAAAATGAACGACGTTGGATGGAAAGAGGAAGAAAATAGAAAGACGGTGAAGAGAAAGAAAGAGAAAATGAACAACATTGGATGGAAAGAGGAAGAAAATAGAAAGACGGTGAAGAGAAAGAAAGAGAGAAAGAATGACGTTGGATGGAAAGAGGAAGAAAATAGAATGACGGTGAAGAGAAAGAAAGAGAGAAAGAACGACGTTGGATGGAAAGAGGAAGAAAATAGAATGACGGTGAAGAGAAAGAAAGAGAGAAAGAACGACGTTGGATGAAAAGAGGAAGAAAATAGAATGACGGTGAAGAGAAAGAAAGAGAGAAAGAACGACGTTGGATGGAAAGAGGAAGAAAATAGAATGACGGTGAAGAGAAAGAAAGAGAGAAAGAACGACGTTGGATGGAAAGAGGAAGAAAATAGAATGACGGTGAAGAGAAAGAAAGAGAGAAAGAACGACGTTGGATGAAAAGAGGAAGAAAATAGAATGACGGTGAAGAGAAAGAAAGAGAAAATGAACAACGTTGGATGGAAAGAGGAAGAAAATAGAAAGACGGTGAAGAGAAAGAAAGAGAGAAAGAACGACGTTGGATGGAAAGAGGAAGAAAATAGAATGACGGTGAAGAGAAAGAAAGAGAAAATGAACGACGTTGGATGAAAAGAGGAAGAAAATAGAAAGACGGTGAAAAGAAAGAAAGAAAGAAAGAAAGAAAGAAAGAAAGAAAGAAAGAGGTAGGATGGAAAGAGGAAGAAAAAGCACTATGCCCTTTAGAAAGGAAAATCTTTAAAAGATGAAATGGAAAAATAAAATACGAAAACCATCTTATATTCTTTGCGGTAGAAACCATCTAGATGAAATGATTCGGTATTTGTATAGGAGTGTGGAACCAAAAATGGCACGTTGTAGCGAGGAGTTTCATTGAATAATTGCTTAAAAAATAAAGCAATATTCAATCTAATTTGCAATTTAATAATAACTTCTCAAAAGAGATAATTATTACATACTAATTATAGAGAACTTCCCCTGATTTATTTGTCTGCAATTAATATTGTAATATTTAGCTTTATTAGCATAAAGAAAGAAAGATAAAATCTGTTGAAGAAAGAAAGAAAAAACTCCATGAAAAGAAAGAAAAAGAACAAAGAAAAAAAGGCGAAAATTTCAATGTAGAATTTGTCTCGTTATGTTTTTTTCGACAATCAAAATTAACTGAGACTTTACTCAGGTACAATGAAATGTTATACTTACCTTTGACACGTCTTTCGCAGTATTCTCCAGTATAGCCGTTACGGCATGCGCAGCGGGTTCGAACCCAATCACCACCATTTTTGCAAGGATTAGGTGCTTGCTGCAAAATAAACCAAGTTCTGGTTTTGTTTTGTTTTGTTTTTTAGGGGGTGCTTTTTTTATTGTTTTGTTTTCTTTTGTTTGCTTGTTTTTTGGGGGTACATGTAGTTTTCTTTTCCAGAAGAAAAGCAGTCTCTCCGAACTTTGACAGTATATATATATATATATGTGTGTGTGTGTGTGTGTGTGTGTGTGTGTGTGTGTGTGTGTGTGTGTGTGTGTGTGTGTGATGACTGCCACTTCTTGACAGATAATAGCCGTCTTTACCAAAATTTACAACTCAAATATTTTGATAAATAAAAATACATATGCGTAAGATGATATGGTTTGTAAAACATTTGTATGCCGTTCGATTATAGTGACCTACGCTTGTACGACTCACCGGATCTACAAAGCTACATCCCAGTGACAAGCATTACAAAATAAGTGGTGAATATGCAAACTGCAGGTTTTATTTCAGAATACATTCTCCTGGCAAAGGAAACCAAAAGATTAGCAAAGGTTTGATTCTGGAATTTCTTTCTCCACTTTTAATTTTGGAGTTAACTTCTCCTAGAAGAGTTGCCTTCACCACAGCTCTGTCATTAGAGTGGAGTATATATATATATATATATAGTTGGTTGTTTGGGTTTTATGGCATATCAACTTTTGTAGTTTATTTAATGCCAAATCCATTTTTATACAAATAAACAATTGAGTTTAGCATGAGTACACAAAAATATTTCTATTTCAAGCTATTCAGTTTGGTCAAACAGTTCTAATTCACACAATTCAGTTTAGTATGAGTATAAATTTTGTTTGCACACAGTTAAACGTCAAAACAATTCTATTTTAAATAATTCAGTTTAGTTAAAGTACAGTTTCAATGTCAAAAATAGTTCCATTGCAAACAATTCAGTTTAGCATAAGTACGCAGTTTAGTTCTATTTGACCCATAGACAGGACCCTGTCAGGTGCTACCACTCCAGGGCCAGAGTGGACCTAGGAGCGATGGTAATGAAGGGGTGCTCCGCTTTCCCCAAAGCTCCAGCATCATTGGCACCTCCCCATCAGATCGTTTAGTGTCAAATCCAGGACACTCGTTGGAGAGGGGTCTTACCCCTCTGCAGAGGTACAGTCGGTGTATTTTACAGCCACAGCCGACTGAGCAATATATATATATATATATATATATATATATATATATATATATATATATATATTGATAGAAAAAAGGTGTGAGATCTAAAAAGCCCCTTTTGGTTTGGTTTGGTTTGGTTTGGTTTGGTTTTATGGCATATCAACCATTGTTGGTTATTTAATGTCAAATTCTGTTTTTACATATATACTAAATAGATAGGATTTGGTTTGGTTAGGTTTTATGGCATATCAACCATTTTGAGTTATTTAATGCCACATTCTGTTTTTACATATTTATTAAATATATGCGATATAGTTTGGTTGGGTTTTACGGTATATCAACCATTTTGGGTTATTTAATGCCAAATCCTCTTTATACATATATATTAAATATACAAGATTTGGCTTGCTTTGGTTTTATGGCATATCAACTATTGTCAGTTGTTTAATGCCAAATCTTCTTTATTCATATATATATATTAAATATATATATATTTGTAATCACATTTTGTAGATAACATTCTTAAAGGAGCCTGAGTTTTTTTGTACAGTTAAATGGTTTCAAATATTGCTAAATAACAGACACAATTTAACATCAGCCATTTGTTTGCATACACTTTTTTCTATTTAACCCATTGGTAGGGCCCTATCAGGTACTACTACTCCGGCAATATGAAGGGCGACTCCAAATTCCCCAAATCTCCATGGCTAGAGCCTCGTCATCCGATTGTTTCATGTCATATCTAGGACACTCGTTGCAGAGATGCACTCGGCAGAATCCCTTTTGGAGGGGGGATCTTACCCCACTGCAGGGATATAATTAGCGTATTCTACGCCTTACTAACAGAACAGAATGTAAACATCAAAAACCAAAAATGGTTATAATATCACGATGTAACGAAAAAAAAAAAATATAAAGAGGGCTTTAGGGAGTGGATTGGTTACGTTTCTTTGTTTTAATGGCATATTAACCCTCGTGTGTTATTTAAAGCCAAAGTCATCCTTATGGAAGGACAATAGTGATACTATTTATCCCATAACAGGGCGGATAAGGAAGTTCATATCTTTCTCAAGGGCATTAGTCCAAAAGAGAACGTGATAGCACAACAGGAGTTCGAACTCGCTTACTACGATGTCACAGTCCAGCACGTTAACCACTACACCACGGAGACTTCCATAATTATTTATCACAGCTAAAATCATTCAACATACATTTTACAGTCAACTTATTGGAAATGCATTTTATTAAGTAAATATCATTTACAAATGAATTCATAACAAATAAACCATCGACAAAATATTATGGAAAAAATCATTGGCAATGGATTATCTGCTTTCTGGTTGTTTGTTCAAAGCCATATCATATTTACCCAACCCCTCCGCTCGGGCAGAATATGACACAAGGTCAATTTTTAAGCAGAGTTTAACATGTTTGAATTCAGAGTTTTCCTTCTCCTAGACCAGTTGCCTCACCAAGGCCCTACTACTTACCCATAACTGGATTGAGAATAATTGGATTTATACCTTTCCCAAGGGTATTAGTGCAATGTGAAATGCAATCAGTCTCGTCCAGGATTTGAACTCAGGTTATTGTGTCCATTTCCTACGACGCTAACCATTACACCACGGGCACCTCCATATCAACCTTCGTGGGTTATTTAATCAGAAAGCCATCCTTGTAGAAGAACAGCAGTGGTACTATTTAACCGATATCTTGAGGGAATAAGGGTGCTCATACCTTTCCCAACACGTTGGTCACTACGCTGCGAGGACTTTCTCCTCCCCCATGAATATCCCACATAAACTAATTTGTCATTTACTCTTAATCAAACATTTGTACTTACCATTTCGTAATAAGTGCAGTTGGTTTTGGCTTTCAATAATTTACAGGCACCATTCGCTCTCCATTGATTTAAAGTGCAGATTCCTCCATCTCGGTTGTCATGGAGACAGTAATTGATTGACATACAGAGATTGTCCCTCATGCAAATGTAGGCACACTCCCCAATACTGT
Organism: Sepioteuthis lessoniana; assembly: GCA_963585895.1. Taxonomy (NCBI): domain Eukaryota; kingdom Metazoa; phylum Mollusca; class Cephalopoda; order Myopsida; family Loliginidae; genus Sepioteuthis; species Sepioteuthis lessoniana. The sequence goes on along the minus strand of OY757941.1, from coordinate 58,684,858 downwards.
CAGAATGCAGCCACCTGTGGGCTTGGTCGGGAAACTCATAATTTTCCGTACAACCGTTGATGGCGTTCAGGACTTCACTCTTCTGAGCCCCATGGCATCCCACCAACTGAGAGGTGAGAATTAATAAGGCGGGTAAAAGACAGGTGTGTATGTCCATCACAGATTTACCTGAAAGGAAAACTTTGAGAGATCAATAAAAACAATAACCCATAGGATAAGTAAATGGAGAACACGTGAAAGAAAACTACGAGGTGCTTACGATAAGTTTCCAGACTTTTTTCGTATGGGCACTTTTATTGATAGTACACACATGAAACTCTAGTCCCCTTCGAAGTAATCTCCTCCGCCTGAAATGCACTTGTTCCAACAACTTCTGGAAGGCCCCATGGAAGTCCTCTTGTGTGAGTGTGTCAATGACCTTCGTCAAAGCCTCTTTCTTCTCCTCAATTGTCTCATAACGACAGCCTCTGAGCTTAGGGAATAACCAAAAGTCACAGGGAGCAACGTCTGGACTATAGGGAGGCTGAGGAAGTGTCTTGATGCCCATCTTGGTCAAATAGTCTGTGACAAGGATGGAGTTGTGGGCTGGTGCATTGTCCTGGTGGAAATGCCACTGACCCGATTTGAAGAGTGCTGGCCTCTTCCCAAGGAATCTCTTCCTGAACTCCCTTAAAACCCTAACCCTAACCCTTTGGCCAATCAACTCCGGTGTATTGACTTCCTTACTCCTCCCACACCTCTCATTATCCCTCACAGACTCCGTGCCTTCTTGAATCTCTTATACCACTCAAAAACTGATGCTCGATTCATGCAAGAAGGTCGAAAAGCAGTCTGAAGCATTCCGTACGTTTCTGTGGCATTTTTTCCAAGTTTAAAACAGATTTTTATTGCATATCGTTCTTCTAAAGTGCCCTCACGTCCAGATTGCATTTTTTAAATTCACCAGCTATGACAATCCGGCTTTAGTGTATTCCAATTGCTGCTGTAGCTGTTCATTTGAAGCTGAAATCATAAAAATTGGTCAGTCATCTCATAAGATGTGCAGCAATCATCATCATCATGTCGTGCTGGTAGCACGTATATCCCTGACCCTCTCTTGCCACTTTTCCCTACCGTTCATCGCCTCTGGCAGGTCTTCTGGACTACATCCCGTATCCTCACATAGCTGCTGAATGTTTGTTCGTGCTGGTCGGCCTGCTTTTGCTTGGCCATATGTGGGGGTCCATAAGAGTACATCACTTATGAGCTCCTCCCTGTTTCTCCAGCAGTGTCCTGCATGTCTGGTTCGTCTAACTTGGATAGTTTTCGTGATAGGAGGCAGGTGACCGTACAGTTGGTGTCTTGTGGGGTGTTGCCGCCAGGACTTGTTCAATAAAAGATCTGGAAACTTATCGTATGCACCTCGTATTTTTATATGTATTATATTTTAAAAAAAAAACGGTGAGAAATGATCAGAAACAATGACTTAGTGGATAAGAGGATGATAGACACTTGTCAGAAAATTATCTCTTGAATGTGTTATTCTAAAGTGATGTTACATAAAAAAAGCATAATCTCAAAAATGTTGTTTTTATAAAAGTAACAATAGAATCGTATTTTTAAAAAGCAGTCCAAAAATTAATTTTAAACAAGTTCGGTTTGATAAAAAAGGAGAAGGAACTAAGAAGAAAAAGAGAAGAAAAGAAAAAGGAAAAGAAAATAAAGGAAAAAGAAAAAAGAAGGAAAAGAAAAAGAAAAAGAAAAAGGAAAAAAGAAGGAGAAAAAAAGCAAAACCAAAAGAAAAAAGAATGAAAAGAGAAGAAAAGAAAAAGGAAAAGAAAAACGAAGGAAAAGAGAAGAAAAGAAAAAGGAAAGGAAAAGAAAAAGGAAAAGAAAAAAGAAGGAAAAGAGAAGAAAAGGAAAAAGAAAAGAAAAAAAGAAGGAAAAGAGAAGAAAAGAAAAAAGAAAGGAAAAGAAAGGAAAAGAAAAAAGAAGGAAAAGAGAAGAAAAGAAAAAAGAAAAGAAAGGAAAGGAAAAAAGAAGGAAAAGAGAGGAAAAGTAAAAAGAAAAGAAAAGAAAGGAAATGAAAAAAGAAGCAAAAGAGAGTACATAAATACGTGACCATGTGCCAAACTACGTTTAGTGTGTAAAGTAAAATGTTACGTAAATGGTCTGTGCCTTTAAAGAGAATAGGAATGCAGCCATACCACATTAGGGATTGTGCTGCAGTTTCGTAGCAAGCTGATTTTTATGGGGTTTAGATACTATCCCCACACTCTCTGGTTTTGAATTCAGAATTTTTCCTTCTCCTAGACAGGTTGCATTACCGAAGTTTAACAGCCTATACTGTCCTACTATTTTACACATAACTGGGAGTGGAGGAGTATTAATGAATGCATTCCTAAAGCGAGATTAGAAAACTTCATGCCAGATTTGAACGAGGCTCGCCAAGTTTTTTTAGTTACAATAACCATTATATTGCATATAGGATCATACAACCCAAATAACGCTTACACTTAACAGATTTTGCTATTATAGTTTATAGATGATTTTGTACATTCGAAAACTGTTTCCCACATTCCTATCGTGTACATTTTTATTCTGATTTCTGTGCGATTTTATGTATTCACTCAAACTCTGCGCAAGCGTAGTCGGGAGGAGCTATAAAATATGCTGACGGCATCTCTGCAGAGAGGTCAGACCCCCACCTCCATCGCTAACAAGTGTCCTAGATATGACACTAAACCATTTGATGGTTAGGTTCCAGTCCTGGAGTTTTGGGAATGTGGAGTGCCTCTTTATCCTATTTACCAACCCCTCCGCTCGGGCAGGATATGACACAAGGTCAATTTTTAAGCGGAGTTTAACAGGTTTTAATTCAGAGTTTTCCTTCTCCTATACTAGTTACCTCACCAAGGCTGAAGAACCTCTTTATTGCCATTACTTCCAGGTCCACTCTGACGCAGAGTGGTAGTGCTTGTTAGGGTCGCATCTATTCATCAAATAGAAATATTTTATCGTTTTCTATACTTTAGACTATTTAACTGTGTGCAAACAAATGAGTTCTTTCTCATTTTTAAAAGGTTAACTTGAAACTATTCGTTTTCGCATCTTATATATATATATATATATATATGTGTGTGTGTGTGTGTGTGTGTGTGTGTGTGTGTGTGTGTGTGTGTGTGTGTGTGTGTAAACAGGATTTGACATTAAATAACCTACAAGGGTTGATATGCCATAAAACACAACCAAACAAACAAACCAGCAAACTCTGCACCTTGAAATAATTTAATTGTGTGCAAACAAATGAATACTATAAAATAGAATTATTAGTATTAGATAGGAATACTTAAAACCATTTAACTATGCACAAATGTGGTCTAATAACTTGTTTAAAGATAAAATTACAAACAAACTATTCGCTTACAAATTATATATATATATATATATATATATATATATATATATATATATATATATATATATATATGCATACAGGATTTTGCATTTAAATGACCAACGATGGGTTGATATTCCACAAAACATCAACCAACTAATAAGACCATCTACAAAGCATACGCCTGTGAAGCAAAATTCGTCGACAAACATTTGTCTCAAACTATAACAATTTCTTTAAAAACAAAAATATTTAACTACAGACTATTCGCTAACCAATCGTATCTAATAAATAAAAATCATGGTTGTGTTTTGTGGCATACCAACCCGCAATGGACCAGAGAGTAAAGGTCATGAAGAGGTACTCCTCATTCTCTAAACTCTAAGATTGTTTAGAGTCATATTTTGAATATTCATTGTATAGGTTGCCCAGTCGGCTGGGGCAGTAGAATACACCGACTGTATCTCTGCAGATGGGTAAGACCCCCCCCCCCAACGAGTGTCCTGGATTTGACACTAAACAATCTGATGGTGAGGTTCCTATAATGCTGAAGCTTTGGGAAATGCGGAGCCCCCCTTCATTGCCATCACTCCTAGGTCCACTCAAGCCTTGGAGTGGTAGCACCTGATAGGGTCCTATCTATCGGTCAAATAGAACTAAACTGCGTACTCACGCTAAACTAAATTACTGGAAATAAAACTATTTTTGACATTGAAACTGTACTTACACTAAACTGAATTGTTTGAAATAGAGCTGATTATTTACATAAACTACTCTTAAACTAGTAGACAAATTCACGTACCTAGGAAGCAGCGTCGAATCAACCGAAAAGGACATCGAAACGAGGTTAACGAAAGCATGGACAGCTATCAATAGGCTATCGATTATATGGAAATCAGACCTAACCAATAAAATGAAACGCAGTTTCTTCCAGGCAGCGGTCACATCGATACTACTATATGGGTGCACTACATGGATGCTAAAAAAACGGCTGGAGAAGAAACTAGACGGCAATTACACAAGAATGCTGCGTGCAATCTTGAACAAGTCTTGGCGGCAACACCCCACAAGACACCAACTGTACGGCCACCTGCCCCCTATCACGAAAACTATTCAAGTTAGACGAACCAGTCATGCAGGACACTGCTGGAGAAGCAGAGACGAACTCATAAGAGATGTACTCTTATGGACCCCCACACATGGCCGTGCAAAAGTAAGACGACCAGCACGAACATACATTCAGCAGCTATGTGAGGATACGGGATGTTGTCCTGAAGACCTACCTAGGGCGATGAACGATAGGGAGGAGTGGCGAGAGAGGGTCAGGGATATCCGTGCTACCAGCGCGACATGATGATGATGATGATTTACATAAAAATGGATTTAGAATTAAATAACCTACGAAGGTTAATATGCCATAAAACCCAAACAACCAACCAAACAAACAAACAAACAACCAACCAACCAATCATTATCGAGGGGTTCTTACCCTCCTGCAGAGATGCAGTCGGCGTACTCTATAGTACCAACCAACAGGGCTTAAAAAAGATTTGGCATTGAATAACCCATAAGGGTTGATATGCTATAAAACAAAATAGCCTAAACAACATATTGATATTCATAAAGAAATGATAGTGACAACATGTATATGCATTATTCAATTAATTCTTTGCATACAGAAGTAAAAAGGTTTAAAAGGTCGCAACAGTTATTCCCGGCTAAATAATTACATAATAATTACAAGGATTTAAAATTTAAATAACCTTCCAAGATAAATCGTTGCCAATTTTTTATTTCATGTTTGTTTTGTTTGTAATTTGTTTTTGTTTTTTGTTTTGTTTTGTTTTTTTGAGTTAATGATAATTCATTGATAACAACAAAAACAAATTAAAATAATGATAAAATAAAAATAATGAAGAATAGAAAAACTGAAAATTCAGTTTTGTGAAATAAAGAACTCACTTTGCAAGAAAATATACTTATCTAATTTTTTGATTAGAAATAATTAGCAAAAATTAGTTAATTTTGTGGTGAGTAGTTCGATTTACAATATGAATTAGACTATTGCAGCCGAGAATGATTATAAAATCAATCAATGAAACAACTGCTTATTTAGAAGAAAGAAGAAAAAAAAAGAAAAGAAAGAAGAAAACAAATCTTAAAAAATAAGATTGAAAGTGAATAATAAAACCTTTCACTCTCTTATTTGCATAAGTAGAAGATTTCCGACTCGCGATTTAAGTTAATTTTGTAATTGGCTCCACTCGTGTTGAGCACTCTTGTAATTGTGGCATTGCAGCGTTTACGACAGGTTTTAGTTTTCTTTTGACCAACTGACTGCATATCTCTTGATTTTTTTCGATTGGTGGGACGGGGTTGGCCTTTTCTTTCTTTTTGTCCTATGATATTTTTTCTTTTTCCCCCGGGCGGTGATTCGAGATATTTTTATCTCTTGTTCCTGGCGGGTTTTTTTTTTTCTTTTTTTTTTCTGGTAACCGTGAATGCTGGTAGATAGTAGATTAGTAAATATATATATATATATATATATAAATATGTATATATATATATAGCGAGCACTTTTCAAAGTACTTTGTTTTTTGCGTTTTATCTTCTTGTATATATATATATATATATACTACAAATTCTCGGAGCCCTTCATATTAAAAACAAATGTCCTAACCTCAACAAAATTAATTTCGCAACCAATGCTAATGAACTTAAATGTCTGTAGCTACTGCTATCATATATATAATTTTAAAAAATCACACTAGTATGAATAAAATGTTGTTTTGTACTTGGGCAATATACACACCTACGGAAGATGGTCCGAGAGGGGCACGAAAGAACTGGGAAACCAGTTCAATACGGAAAATTTTTTTAGCTAATTTCAGCTAATACGACGATTTGAAAGGATCGAAGCTAACATATCCAGACTAAGACACACACACACACACACACACACACAAACAAAAACACACACACACACACATATATATATATATAAAGAAAAAATGCAAATAATTAAAGTGCATTAAAAAGTGCTTGATACTCCTATGGCAGAACAAGTCTAAAACCTAAGATATACAAATTATTAACTCTTAAGTCCGTTTCTTAAAATTTTATATGAATTATAATCGTTGGACGAAAACATAAGTAAGAATTACTTTTCATATTTCTGTGTGATCCACATGAACTTTTAAAGAATGGATTTTAAGAATATATATATATATATATATATAAAACAAAACTTATTTATCGCTTCAAATGGCAATGTGACACTGACTATGTGGATAAAACTATTCAACGAGTACTCAATATGACCCGGATTCTACATCAAAGACATTCACCAATAACATCATTCCGACACTCACAGACACATGTATCTGCCATTGGAAAACACTTGTTAAATAGAAATTTATGTCGAATAAATAATTCAGATGAGTATTTCTATATTTCAAAAAAGAACTCGGACTAAACACCACCTTAACATCTTACAAGTTGTGATTAATAGACAACGTCTGACTCTGTGTAGATAGAGAGAACTTAGACACAAATTAGAACTATATATATATAGCCTGTCTAGCCACTCTGATGATTCTGATAGAACAAAACAGATCTGTCTGTGGATGACAATATATATATATATATATATGGTCCCCTACCCCTGTAGGGTTGAGCTCTCTAGCGAATGAAATAAATGTGTTGCCATTAGCGTATATCCAAGGCTCTTCATATGAATCGAGCTCTCAGTAGCCGTTAAGCAGATTTATGTAAACAATAACAATTGTGATTCATAACCGTTTAATTTCCTTCGCTTGCGCTGGTTTCCACGTGGCTGAGTGGTAGAATCTTGGATTGGCGTTTCGATCCCAGTTTCTGGAATCTAGCCTGTCTAGCCACACTGATGAGTTCTGATCGAACAAAACAGATCTGTCTGTGGATGACAATATATATGTACTCATCCCTCCGCACGTGATTATTTTTAAGCGGAGTTTAACAGGTTTGAATTCAGAGTTTTTCTTCGCTAAGATTGGTTGCCAGTTTAAGAGATTAGTCTGCCCTACTATTTACCCATAGTTGGAGAGGGGATAGTTGGATTCATACCTTTCCCGAGGGTATTAGTGCTATGTGATTTGCAAACAGTCATATTCGGGGTTTGAACTCGTATCACCATGTCCATTTCCTACGATGATAGCCATTTCACCACGAACGCCTCGTGAATATATATATATATATATATATATATATAACGAGAAATGTTAAACGGGGAAACTAGCGCAATCACCAGTAAAGAAACTTAGAGATACATAAATAGCAATGAAAAGATGCCACGGATAACTGCCAGAGATTAAAAAAAAGAACAAAAAGAAGATAAACATGGATCAGAGAACTGGCCAAGGTAAAAAAAAAATAACACCGAAACTTTGCTAAAACGGAAGATAATAGGTGAAGCAAAAGGTTAATAGAATGCTGCTCAAGAAATAACAAGCGTAGTAAAAAAAATACCTAACAAAAGATACAGAGATGTGACAGTAGAATTTGATGGTAAAACATGGCAGGAGCGTACATGATCAATGCTGTCATGTGATTTGGAGAAAGGCAATGGATTCAAAATGGCTGTTAACGAAACTTATAGAGAACAAACAAGGGAAAAATGGACTCAACACAAACCTTTGAACTGTAAAGAGATTATTCAGTTTGTCTCCCAGAACTTGTCAAAGCTGTGCTTGCTCTTATTTGAGCCACGTCTTGTATCAGGCACGATTTTTCCGTCCAGTGAGTCAGGTAACCAAACCTCCAACAGAATCCTTTACTAATTAAAAAACCTTTAATGAAATAGCGTCTATAAAAACAGGTGCTAATCAGACCGTTCCATTTAAATGCAGAAATATTGACCCGAGGATACATGTCATGCCACTTCCATTCTTGAAAAGAGGTGAATATCACCACAAATTGACACCAAACGATATTTTTTTTAAACTAAACTAACAAACGTTAATAAATAAATTAAAACCAAAATTGTTTAATTCGATTGAACCATTTCAATTTCAACTAAAAACATAAAGATCTTACCTTCCGGTTAACTATGGGCTCTTCCATCGAGAATTTTAATTATCGTTAAGTGACAAACTGTCAGGAACCAATCAGATTAATTTGGATTTAAAACAATCTGTGTTTATATTTCGTCCAGTCTTTCTGATTGGGAAGCTTTGTGATTGAATAATATCAGATTGTCAGCTGATGAAAAATCATCACTGATACAAAACTATCGATCCGTTTTAGCTATGTTGAGGTATTTGGCCTTGATGTTTGGTAAGTTAGCCGACACTGAAACCAAACGTTTAAATATATAGTTATTTAATAAACTTTTCTTAGAGGTGGTACAAGGTCGCATGTATGGAGCACCCAGTGAGACATGTAAATATATATACGATCATATTTATTTTCTTCAAATCTGTGTTTTGTATTGCCCATAAATAAGTACACTAGGTGCCAGTGGTGTAATGGTTATCGTCGCAGGAATTGGACACGGCCACTCGTGGTGTAATGGTTATCGTCGCAGGAATTGGACACGGCCACTCGTGGTGTAATGGTTAAATCGATGGACTGCGGAATCGTAGTAAGCGAGTTCAAACTCGCTTCGCGCTATTACGTTCACTCTCGGGCAAATACTCTTGGGAAAGGTATGAACCCCCTTATCCTCCCATCTATGGGTTAAATAGTACCATTACTGTTCTTCTAGGAGAATGGCTTTGGCGTTAAATAACCTACAAGAGTTGATATGCCATTAAACGGAGAAACAATTTTATTGATTGATTTTAATGTAGTGTTATTTTATGCCTAGAGGTTAGGGAATTGTGTTCATTGTACGTTTATATATATATATTTTTTGTGGGGTTATTTTCTCAGAGATTTTGCATATATTTGCTATCAAGTACACCTATCTAATGCTTATAATTACATGGTTTGTTTTTTGTTTTTGTTTTGTTTTATGGCATATCAACCTTTGTGGGTTATTTAATGCCAAAGCCATCCTTGTTGAAGATATGTAGTAGTACAGATGCAGTTATAATTATATGGTTTCAAGGAACGAATAATAATCCTAAGGCTTTAAGTCTTCCAATTTGGTTTGATTTGACTTTATGGCATATCAACCCTTGTTGGTTATTTCATGCCAAATCCTGTTTTTACATATATATTAAATATATGATTTGCAAACATATTTTGTACACATACACAGTTAAATGATCAAACAGTTCTATTTCTAACAATTCAATTTAGCATAAGTCAACAAAGTTGAATGGTTCCAAGTATTGCTATGTGTAACTAACAACTCAATTAAACAGTCATTTGTTTACACACAATTAAATAACCAAACAGTTCTATTTCAAACAATTCAATTTAGCATATGACATTTATCTAGACTCGGTTTAAATCAGTTTTATTTGACTCATAGATAGGACCCTATCAGGGCTAGAGTGGACCTGAGAGCGATGGCAATGAAGGAGTACTCTGCATTCCCCAAAGCTCCAGCATTACTGTAGCTTCCCCATCAGATTGTTTAATGTCATCTCCAAGACTCTCATTATGAGAGTCACACTCCTCTGCAGAGATGCAGTCAGTATATTCTACAGCCCCAGCTGACTGAGCGTGTATGTGTGTGTGACAGACAGACAGACAGACAGTGAGACCAAGTATCTTAAGTCATAAGTTACTGGCCTGACATATCATTAAGTAAATTTTGATTAAAAATTTTAACTTAATAAAGTTTGATCCATGTGATTTCAGTGCATTGACAAAAAAAGATTATATTGAAAACTAGGCCACTGGCCTAATGAGTACAGTGTTCGGTAATAGTCCGGGAGACAGGGATTCAATCCTCGGTTGAGTCATACCAAAGACTCAAAAAATGGTATTTGATGCCGCCTTACTTAACACTCAGCGTTATAAGGTAGGGATTATGGGTAAAGTGAATCAGTTCAGGGAATTGAGTAGCGCCCTCCTCACACCTCGTTGTAGTAGCTATTAAAAAGGGGGCCTTCGGGTCACCCTCGACTAAGGTCACCAACTTTACTAATGTAGAGTGATGGTCAACATTTTTTTCCCGATTCATATCGCATTTATTGTGAATTCGATCCTGTCTTAGCACCCTACACTTGTGGCTTTGTGCCAGACTAAACTAAGCTACTTACCGTTGGGTAATGGCTGTCAAGTTAATCTAACAAGCCATTACTATTGTATAGTGAATTTGATCCTTACTCGGTGCTCCTCATTCGAGTCATTGTGTCAGACAAAGCTAAGTTTTGTACATACCTTTACGTAGAAGTATATATTTACCAAGTTTAGCTTTTTTTGGCTCTGACACAAGAATATACATATTTCATATATATATATATAGTTGGTCTCTTAAAATTGCTTTATCTTAGGTGTAACGCTTTTCTCTCCATCGTGTAAGCTGGCATTTTCAAATACGATTTGTATGATGAAGATCAAAATGCTACATGATATATATCTTAATGAGTAGTGTGTTCGCCAATAGTCCGGTAGACTGGGGTTCAATCCCAGGTCGAGTCATACTAAAAACTCAAAAAATGGTACTTGATGCCGCCTTGCTTAACACTTAGCATTATAGAGGTGCATTTTGGAGGTGCCCGTGGTGTAGTCTAGGAGAAGGAAAACTCTAAATTCAAACCTGTTAAACTCCGCTTAAAAATTGACCTTGTGTCATATCCTGCCCGAGCGGAGGGGTGGGTAAATAGTAACACTTATCATTATAAGGTAAGGATCAAGTTTAAAGTGGAGCAATCCAGGGAATGGAGTAGCGCCCTCCCCTACACCGCGCTGTAGTAGCTATTGAAAAGTCACCCTCGACTAAAGTCGGCAACTTTACTTACTTTACATATATATATATATATATATATATATATTATGGAATAACCGTTGCGACCCTCTAAACGCTTTTACTTCTGGATGCTAAGAATCTGAATAATGCAGATACGTTTTGGTACCATCACTTCTTTATGAATATCAATACATTGTTTAGGTTATTTTGTTTTGTGTCTTATCAAACCTTATGGGCTATTCAATGCCAAATCTTTTTTTAAGCCCTGTCGGTTGGTGCTGCAGATTACGCCGACTGCATCTCTGCAGGAGGGTAAGAACCCCTCGACACTGAGTATACTGGATATGACACTAAACAATCTGAGACTTTGGGAAATAGGAAGGATAGATATGAGCAGACACACAAACACTAAATAATCAAAAGCATAAACAGTTACGACTAATTTGAAACATAACCCACCCTGGCCAAATAAATATCTTACAAGTGTATGGAGCAGAAAGAAATAATTTCAAATTTATTTTTTAGCGTTGGAATTATTTTGGCCGTTGAGGTTTCGATTTATATTTTCGACCAATGAGGATGATTTAAGCCATTCTACTCGGATGACTTTCCTGTGTAATATAAAAGGCGCGCAAACGCTCTCTCAGTCTCTTCCTCATTCATTCTAGCAGCAGAACAGACCAACATCAACATGAGAAGAGCGCATCCAATTTTTGGACCATCGTTTTCTCTAGAAGATCATTTGTAACGTTACCCCCCTCACCCTCACACGTCATATCAAATCTTCTAACCATTCACTTCTCGGCCGGTCGGTGATCAACTAGTGGTCCGAGGGGGGTAACGTACATTTCTTGTCACTACAAGAATACGATCGGGGGGACAGGAGAAAATAAAACAAACGAACAAACACGAACAGGGGTTAACTCAAGAGCAGAAGGAGAGTTATGCAACACTTTGCAATCCTGATAGCATATATGGACTAACGCTAGCGTGGGTTACTAGCGAAAATTCCACAAAGCAACTGGAATGCCGACTCATCTTGACTCAATCTTCTTCGCTGGACTCTATCTTCTCTGCTACTGTCTCCGGAGTCGACCGCATCTGTCCGTGGTTCCACGCCAACTGCTTGTCAGTTCCTTTCTCCAACCAACTCTCTTTCGTGTCCCCTTACCACTTCGCGCCAAAACAGACAAAGGAATCGTCTGTTTTGCGGGCCACCTATATAGTGTTACACATTGTTGTATTTTTGGCCTTCGACCCGGCCAAAAATGCCATTCCAAGGTGATGTATCGGAAGGAGGTGACACATTCTAATGGCAGTTATGAGAGGAAATCACGTGGGCGGAAATTGGCTGATGAAATGGGACGAGGTAAAAAAATTCCCATGGTACACTCATAGACTGATGCACCGGGAGAGAGTGACCTGTGAACTGCATGACAGTTATTTCCGCTTGATGACGATCAAACATGCGATTTCAAAGATCGAGTAGGCGACTGGGTGGGCGTGAACTATTATATAACTCAGTCAAGACAGAAGTCAGACAGTGGCAGTTAGAGATCGGACGGAGTTATAGACGAGATGTGGTAGGGAAAGCCACACCAGGCCGATAAGATGCAGTAGAGAAAGTCAGCAGAGTGAGCCCCGGGCCTCCGGTCGAGCAGCCTTGGAGAACGAGACAGACACAACGCTGACGGCCATAAGAGTGGGGGTCAAAATATTGCAGTTCCGTTCGGTCTCCAGCTCCCTCTCACACGCAAACCTTGAATAGCCTTTTCGAACCCTTGTAATAAAGTGAGAGGTACATATATTTATAAAGAAGTCTTCCTGCATCTGTCTTTATCATTGTGTCGTTGTGAATTATTCTACATATATATGTGCATGTATGTAGATGTAAATCTGCATATGTGAGTATATAACATCATTTCTTTATCATTTATTCATTCCTTCTAGACCAACTCATCTTTGAAACTTCAAGTTGGATGCTTAATCTCTGCTCTAACATCCGCAACTGCTTTCTTCCCTTTGTATGGCTCACAGTTCAGGGTTATCTCAGAAGCTGACATTAAAGTTTTTGGAACTCATCAATATTCTCGTCCACTCATTTGTTTTACCCCCTTTCTTAGCATAACAAAGCAAAAACAAAAAAACAACAATTTGTCTTGTTAAATGTATATCTCACTGCCAAGTGTTTACGATACCAGAGGTCATTTTTGGTTCAAAACTCTTAAATACTAAAAATAGTTTTTATTATATGAATTGATTGGCTACATTACCAGTTTTTTTTTTTTTTCTCGCGTCTTTTGTGGCAAATTAACTTTTTTTCTCGTTGTGTGTGTGTGTGTGTGTGTGTGTGGCAAATGAATTCTTTTAAAAATTTTCCTTTACAAAAAACTTTTCTACGGGCCATTATTTTACAAGCTTTGGTTATTTTTAGGAAAGAAGAAGACGAAGATACCCTCTAACTCAAAACTTTATTATTGGGTTTAACGACCTTTCCATGGGCGTAGAAATTCTCCCTGAAACCAATGGATATGGTCGTGTCTCCAAGACCAGGAGTTAAAGTATGGGAAGTAATTTTCGTTGGTTTTGTGAAGTTGAAGTTTGTGATAATGACTGGTACATGTTATCAATAGAGGCTTCTGCTTGCAGGAGACACAGTGTTCTGCCAAGTCCGAGACCAAGGCAAATTGGTGCTCTACTTGCCCCCAGCCGAGGGAAAGAAGGTCCATCTAATATTAAAGGTTAAGCTGAAGTGAGGCAAAATTTCTCTTTAGCGCCCGGAAGCGATTTTCTTTAGGCATGCACCGTTCCAACTTCCTGTCTGAGGTCTTCTGGCAACCGCTACACATTTTAATTCATTTTATTTCATTTTATTTATTCATTTTCTTTTTTTCTAACCCCCACAAAAGTTAGATTCCTATTTGTTACTTTTGTTCATCTTTCTTTATATATATATATATTCAGTTTTATTTTTGATATAATGGAATGACCCATCTTCCTCGTACCCCAACAATAGTAGTAATAGTACTAACCATTATTTAAGTACACACATATCATATTTACCAATCCCTCCGCTCGGGCAGGATATGACACAAGGTCAATTTTTTAAGCGGAGTTTAACAGAGTTTTCCTTCTCCTAGACTAGTTGCCTCATCAAGGCTGAAAAACTCAGTCTGCCCTACTATTTACCCATAACTGGAGGAAGAATAATTGGATTCATACCTTTCCCAGGGGTATTAGTGCTATGTGAAATGCAATCAGTCTCGTCCAGGATTTGAACTCGTGTCGCCGTGTCCATTTCCGACGACGGGCATACAAATCACTCAGCGCGGGACTCTCGCGATCATCCGTTGCTTGGACTTTATACTACCCTTGCGAGGAAAGTAAAATTACTACCAATCGACTTGTTATATTTTTACACCCGTACGAATAAACCTGCCTTTTGTTATACCTACCTAATGTGTTGTCTATTTTTTTACCACTCAGAATAGTCTGTCACTGTATATCATTTACGATATAACAATTTTTAGATAAAGATGTAATGCAATTGTGATTTTGTTTACATAGTTTATGATAGAGAACATAGATAATAACCAATAATATAACCAAAGAAAAACTGCGTATATATATATATATAATTTTTATTTCAATCATACATCTTAGATGCATCAGGGAGGTCTTCAGTGATGCGCTGTCTTCATTGCCGATTTCGGGTTATTTCTGCATCATATCAGCTCCGACAGTAACCCCGGCTTGACTCTAAAATAGCCAAGCCGCCTCCGTGATCGTGACGTGCTACACTCATGCCTCTACCAAAGCAAAGAAAAAAAATAAAAAGGCTGGACTTCGGCCGTTCTTATAGACATCTGTCTTTTAGTAAACAGCCAATGAAAACAGGGCATTCCACACTCCTTTGCTATATAATACCATCTTTACCTCATCCGGTTTCGCCCGGCTACTTCCGGAATCGATACCGAGGTAAGATGTTATTTTTAATACTCGTTCGTGTCTATGATTTACACTTCACTAGACTTACACGAACCTCCCGCCAAATCTGTCCTATACTAATACTTCTAAACTTACATGAATTAAGCCCCCGCTCAAAACTATTCAGTCAGTCTTTAACTCTTACCTTATACCCCTATTCGCAGAAAAAAAAATAATAATCCCGTTTATTTGGCTCACAAGATTACTTGCTACAGATTAACTCATGCTTTTTGCCAAAATTTCCCTCCCTGTTTATCATTAATCTATACTCATATTACCAATCTAATGCATATTCCTCAAAAAAAAAAGGAAAAAAAAAAAAAAAAACGCTACTCTCTTTAACTCCTTACATTCTAATTTATTACTGTTTCGAACCTATCTCCAGTTCCCTCACCTTCGTCGCATGAACTATTTGCAATTAGGTTTCAATCAATTAACCAAAACTATATATATATATAGAGAGGGAGAAGGGGGTGTACCATAGCCAGATACAGATATGCGAAACGTACATAGAATGTTCATAAAATGTTCATATACATATATACATAGAACATAGGAATCTCGAAACACGAAAAACACTTACGACTTCTTAGTTCAGCTACGAAACTTTTTATTACCTTTGAGTTTAAAGGTTTTTCGACATAAGGAAGAGAGATGCACAATCTTTCTATGATGAATTTTCTATCTGTGCCCCCCCCCCCAATCACGTGTGGCACCCGCCACAAGGCCACGGGCCTGGCTTCGGCGAGCAAGCGAAAGTCAACCTTCTCCTTCGGAATCTAGTTCTCAACTAACTGACTTTTTTCAAATCCCCCAAAATCCTCCGCGCACGCTTCCGGTGCATGACGTCATTCACATCCCCTGGTCCTGGGATTTTTATTTTGACATCTATGAACGACACATCCTCCCCGCGCGCGCGTTAACACCTGCGCTCAAGTTTGCACCTAACTAACCCATGTGCTTAGCCGAAAGGTTCTCAGCCTAACTAAACCCAAAGGCAAGATATATAAAACGAAATCCCTCGGCCATTATATTACAAGGGGACAAGAAGTAAATCCGACTGTATGAAAATATACAAGTAAGGACAAAATACAAAGTCTTCAGAGGATGATTTTATTAATACTTAAAATTATTTACCAAGGTTAAACGTTTTGCTTTTTTATGCAAAAACATTAAACCTTCGTCAAGGTATTTGAATTGCAAAATGAAACTTACCCATGTTTTTCTTTTATTTGATAATCAAACGCCTTGAGGAAGGTTTTATTGAATGCACATTTTTTAGCCTTAAAATAGTCAACCTCAAAAACATAGATAAGAACATTCTACAAATTTCGAATCAAAATCGCATTAACATTGAAGTTACACTTTTATAATTTTCAACCAATCGGCTAAAAACACAAAATAAGAACATTCTGGAAAATCCGGCTCAGAAACTAATTAACAGAAAAATATTTAGTCTCTAAAATAAATAAGTAATTATACGAATCTGATTGGTCAAGAAATGTCCGCGCACTTGAACTTTAGGACCGCAATAAAAATCAACGAAATCCTATTTTTGATCCACTTTAGTTCCCCTAAAAATGTATAAATGACGAGGAATTTAATTAACTGAGGCATTCCATTACCAGACTGAGAGAGGCAAGGACGACAAAAGGCATCACACACATCACAGAGCGAAGAAACGTGTGACGTTCTTTTGCCAACTACTGATACGTGACACGTTGTCGCCAAAGATCATAAAAAACGCAAGTGTTGACTTAAAAAAAACAAAAGGCCCATACTTACGATCCTTCACGATACACACACGCATACACATGTATGTAAGTAAAGTTAATTTTCGTCCTCATTACTTCGGTCAATTATGGACACATTGATTTAATTGACTTTCCCAACATGTACACACACACACACACGGGCGAACAAATCATATTTTTATTCAACTGACCATAGCTGTATTTTCTTCATACACACTCACGCACATAAAATGAACATTGTATTTTAATTATTTTTTATCCTGTTTGTTATTAGGAATATTAGATTGTTTGTTTGTTTCTTAATATTTGCTGTTGTCACATTCCATTTGTTTACATACTTGTAAAATTTGTGTTGTATTTGTGGAAACGAAACCTGAAAGTAATTCCAGTAAACTACGGAAGGTACTTAGTCCTCCACAGTTTAATGTTTCTATATGTAAAATACCGAAACGTTTAACATTGGGAAATTATTTAAACGATAAATAAAATAATCCTCTGAAGACCTTGTGTTTTTTATATTTCATACATTTTCATATATATATATATATATATATATATAAACGGTGTGTTTTTGTCCTGGTGTATTGTTATATTTTGGGCCACAGAATTTCAGTTATAGAGTTTGTTCATAAATAAGACGTAATAATAATTCTTCGGTTTTTTTTCCTCATATCTTCGTGATTTAATTACAAAACACACACACACATACACACACACACACACACACATATATATATATATATATATATATATATATATATGAACGGATGTATGTAAACAATAGTAATTGTGATTCATAACCGTTTAAAATTTACTTCGCAGCTAATATCTCCTCGTGGCTAAATGGTTAGAAGCTTTGGCTTGGCGTTTGAGTCAACCGGGTTTCGATCCCAGCTACGGGGAGATACTGTCTAGCCACACTGATGAGTTTTGATAGAACGAAACAGATCTGTCTGTGGATGACTATATATATATATATATATATAAGAAAATAGAGTCCATAACCCGCGGGAGAGTACCTGTGATGTAGTGTTTAACGAGCTGGACTGTGACATCGTAGTAAACGTGTTAAAACTCCAGTCGCGCCATTACGTTCAGTTTTGGACTAATACTCCAGCAATGGAGTAAATAGTACCACTAGTGTTCTAATAAAAGGTTGACTTTGGCATTAAATAACCCATGAACGTTGATCAGCTATTAAAACAAAAAAAAATCAAACCAAATCAATTGACAAAACGAGTTCAAACCTGAACGTGGCTGTTTGCATTACCCTTAAGAAAGGCATGAATCCATCTCTTCCTCTCCCAGCTGTGGGTAAATTGTAAGGAAGACGCGGCTTTTTAGCTCTAATAATCAACCAGTCTAGGAGAAGGTAAAACTTTGAATTTAAAATCAGGAGGCATGCGGTTTACAACTGGGGGAAAACAGCAAATTGCCACTTTCATTTTTCTTCAACACTTTTCCCGGTTTGAAGAAACCCACAAAAAAATAAACCTGTGTGTTTGTGTGCATATATGTGTACGTAAGGTATATCCACTAAAGATCTTTTTTCAATTTCTTTAATTACTGATTTACACTTTGGTTAAGTCATTAAGTTTAATGGTATATTATAGTATACTACCGCTCGGTCTTAACAAACAACGAGGAACACGTGTATATAAAAATTATAATCTTATATTTTTATTCTTCGACGATGACGGTTGCGTGTAGCAGGAGAGAAATCGGAGAGAGAGTTCCTCACACGAAGGAACTGTCGGGAGTCGGAACAGCCAAAATTCTAAACCTTATATAGTCTTTAAACTCACACACGACCCACGTGCAATGCTCGATTTTTATTGGTCACGGCTAAGACCCACACATTGCTTGCTTTTCATTGGTCACGGCTTAAACCCACCCAATCCTTGTGTTTCATTACCAGTGGTTTACACCCACCCAATGCTTTTTCTCCACTGAATACCTACACCCACGCTTTGCTTGTTTTCCGGTAATCACTTTGTTGATTTTATCTACGGCTGGATGTATCTGTTAACAACATCCGCCGGTTCCATCGCAGGCCAAGATGATATATTACAATATTAATCCTTCTCGGATATTTAATATCAATTCCTGTTCATACATGTATATGATTTGTAAGAGGATAATTTGTAGGTAACTTTATTTTTAAACAAATAAAAACTCATTTGTTTTCGCACAGTTAAATCTTTTCAAGTATTTCTATCTAACACAAATAATTCTATTTGATATTAGTCATTTGTTTGCACACAAATGAATAGTTTCCAGTATTGATATTCAACACAAACAATTCTATTTAATACCAATCATTTGTTTGCACACAGTTAAATGGTTTCAAGTATTTCTATCTAACCCAAATAATTCTAATTTATACCACTCATTACTTTGCACTCAATTAAATGGCTTCAAGTATTGCTATTTAACATTAGTAATTCTATTTATCAAGTATTCTTATATAACACAAATAATTTAGGCTAGGTTAAAGTAAGTTATTTCGTTTAATAGCATATCAACCCTTGTTGGTAATCTAATGCTAAATCCTGATTATATATATATATGATTTGTAAGCAAATAGTTTATAGGTCACTTTATTCTCTAATAAGTTGGAGTTCATTTTTTTTGCACACAGTTAAATGGTTTTAAGTATTCCTATTTAACATTAGTAATTCTATTTATACCAACAATTTGCATATAGCTGTAGGGTTTTAAATTGATAATAATTCAAATTAAAAGATTAAACAGTTCTATTTTACCCATAGATTAGGACTCTAACCGGTACTCAGAGTCAGAGTGGACTTAGGAGTAATGGTAATTAAGGGGTACTCCACATTTCCCAAACTCCAGGACTGGAGCCTCACCATCAGATTTGCATTTTGGTGTATGCTGTCCGTCACTAGCTACATGAAGTCTGTCAGAAACATACAGTTGGAGCTTGAATACCGAGCATTGAGGCTAGGCCTAGTATTAATGTAGTCGCCTAGTGGGGTCATAACTTACGATAACCGGAAAAGAGTGATACATAACACGACAATGGAGACGAGACAATATTGAAAAAAAAAAAGAAATTTTATTCTCGTTTATTGTTTTTCCGTTATAACCATAGATTCTTTGCAACGTGAACAATAGAACAAAATGCGAAAATCTTTAAAGGCGTCAGACTGGCCTACCGAGGGATAAAGGGTTAAAACAAGGGGATAAAGCGAAGAATTAACTGTACAAATTTGTAGCGTACAATGTCAAGTGAAAGAGTGAATCGATGTGTGTGTGTGAAGCCAGAGTTGATGGACGGTCACGTATCTTATAAGTTAAGGAACTCACTTGGTGGGTATGATGGTATAAGGGTGGTAAGGGTATCAGATGATCTTGGTGGTAGTAGCAGTCGTGGACGGGGCGGAGATGTAGGTAAGTCAACAGTTGTTCACTGCAGGTGGTGTGTCAAAATTCTGTCAAAGTTCAGATGAGTTCTTATGGCTTTAGGATGTTCTTCCCTTCATCCCTCGGTAGGCCAATCTGACGCCTTTGAAGATTTTTCGCTGTTTAAGTAGTTAACCTTTGGATCAAGTCGGTTCTGGGAAATTTTTTGTGTGTGTGTGGGGTGGGGGTGGGAAATTTATGATTGGCTGAAAAAGAGTATTTTGTTAATGTGAATTAATTTCTTGCATTCTGGCCCGGAAGCTCTGCGCAGAGCCTCTTGCGCAAAGACACATTTTATTCATTGTCTCGACAGCAGTCGCCTGGCTAACATCCGGGCGAATGCTACCCTTCTCCAGTTACGTGTATGTTTTTTGAATGACATCGTAAATCGGAAGAGATCTGATTCCTGCTATTTAACACTGTCCGTTACGAGCTCCATGAAGTCTGTCAGAAACGTACTGTTGGAGCTTGAATACCGAACACTGAGGATAGGCCTAGTATTAATGTAGTCGCCTAGGGGGGTCATAACTTACGATAACCGGAAAAGAGTGATACGTAACACGACAATGGAGATGAGACATTATTGAAAAAAAAAAGAAATTTTATTTTTGTTTATTGTTTTTCCGTTATAACCATCGATTCTTTGCTGCATGAACAATATAACAAAATAGTCACTGCCACAGAACTAATAAAACATTAGATTGGTTGGTTGATTGGTTGATTGCATGGTTGATTGGGTGATTGGTTCGTTGGTTGATTGGTTGATTGATTCGGTGGTTGGTTGGTTGGTGGTTGTGTTTTGCAGCATATCAACCCTTGTGGGCTATTTAATGACAAATCCTATTTATACATATATTAAGTATACATGATTTCTAACAATTTTTAAACAAACCAGAGTTCATTTGCTTGCACATAGTTAAATGGTTTCAAGTTTTGCTCGTACACACAGTTTTATATGCACACAGTTAAATAGTTTCAAGTTTTGCTATCAAATACTAACAGTGTTTTTTGCACACAGTTAAATGGTTTCAAGTATTGCTATCTAATACTGACAGTTTTATATGCACATTTAAATATGTTGCGGAATCGATAAGCACGTCGACCCCGCCAATGATTTAAGTTAAGCGTGCGAGTAATGACAGCCAAAAGACAATGAAGGAAACAAAGGCGAGATTACAATATAACAAATACAATTTATTCGTCGAGTTTACAATGATGTTTGTAAGTTCATGGACTGTTGTCGATGTCGTCAGCTAGATGGTTGATGTCTGTAGCTGGTATGGTCGAGGTCGTAGAGAGGCAGCTAGACGTTTGATGCCGGTAGCTGATGTTGGTCGAAGTTGGTAGATCGATGTCCCGGTTTTTTTAAGGATATTGGATTAATCGGGGGGGGGGGGTCGATGTGGTTCTTGCCCGTACAGCGAGTCATACGTGGGCTAGATCCTGCAATGCTAGAGCATGTCGTCGTTGTGGTCGGCAGTCCGTACAGTGAGTCGTAGGTGGACTTGATGCCGCATTGCTGGGGCATGTCGTCGGTGTGGTCGACAGTCCGTACAGCGAGCCGTACGTGGACTGGATGCTGCATTGCTGGAGCATGTCGTGGTCGAAGTTGGTGTTGGCAGCTTGGTCGCGTAGAGTCGAGTGGGTGAGGTGACAAAGACTTAACCATGTCTTAGAACTGCGGACAAGTGAACAGACATGGTAACCGTGGCTAAGGTTTGCCATACCTAAGCACATGCGAAGTCGAGCGAGCGAATCGGTGAGGCTAGGACTTTGCCGTGTCCCTAGCTGTGCGGACGTATCGGAAATGGTAGCTAAGGCTTAACCCGGGCCATAGTTCTGCACAGTCGTGCAAACGGACAAAGGAACCGACAGTTAAAGCTAACCCGTGCTTTAGCGCTGCGCAGTCGTGCTAACGTATCGAGCAAACGGACCGGAAGGTCGCGGCTAAGATTGGCGGTATCTTAGCGCTGCGCAGATAGGGAAGCGGTAGCTAAAGGCTAACCCGTGCCTTTAGCGCTGCACAGCCAAGCGGACAAACGGAAAACGGAACCGACTGAATGGTTTCGACCGGATGGTCTTTGAGTCCTCTTCGTGTGTGCCTCCCGGCCGTCTATTTCGACGAATCTTTAAGGGCCGTCAAAGATACTCCAACCCGCAGAAGGTTATCTCTAATGGCCCTTAAAAGGACCTTTTGGCATATCTATGTGATGCTAGGCGAATGCGACCACGAGAAGTGGGATTCAGCCTTGAGGTAAGGCGAATGCAACCACGAGAGGTAGGATTCAGCCTTGGGGAGCCTCGCTCTGAGAGCGGGCTCTTGAGAGCTTCGTAAAACGAACTCTGCTTTTCTCGACCCCAGAGTTTTGTTTATATAAAGGGAACGGTATGTAACACAGCTGAGCGACGTAGAAATAAAGTTCGTCTATTAAAATTAGCCTTAAAAGTAAAGTCCTTCTTTAGCCTGAGATAGGCTACCGAAGATAATTCACTCAATTTTAATAGAGTTACTTTTGACAGTCGAGTTCTGTAAATGTTGTTAAATGAAATTTATTCCCTTTTCTTAGCTGTAACGGCTGGTCAGGAGCATATAGATGTCGTGTTTGTATGGGTATGAGTAATCCGATCTGTTTATGTTTGTGAACAGGTCACGACAAATAGTTTCTAGTTTTCTGTCTAACATTAAGTTTTATTTGCACATAGTTAAATTGTTTCAAGTATAGTAAATTATTGAATATTTTTATTTGACCTATAGATGGGACCCTAACAGTACTACCACTCTGGGTCAGAGTGGACTTGGGAGTAATTGCAATAAAGCGGTACTCCACATTCGCCAAAGCTCCTGAACCGGAGCCTTACCATCAGATGGTTTAGTATTATGCCCAGGACACGCGTTAGGAGGGTCTTATTTCTCTGCAGAGATGCCCCAGCCAACTTGGCTGTTATATAATAAATATAAAAAGATCTTTGCAACGGAATCAATCTGACAGGTGTATATCTGTACACTTGTAAAAGTGTTGCGATTTTGTCTGAAGATTTGGATAATAATTCTTCTAACAGCCCTGATAATTTTCTTTCTTATGGTTGTCTTTCTTTCTTCTTCCGTACCTGAAAAATATTCATTAAAAAGAGAACTCTGCCGGCAGCTATGGTTTATTTAATGATGTAAAATAATATTTCTTCATTTTCTTTTTTGAACTGGCAATTAGAATGACTGTTCCATTTCCTCAATCAATCCTATGTTTACAGCAGTCCTATGCTTTTTGGCTTCAACGGAAAAAGCACTTCCCCCTTTACTCTCTCATTTACTCTGCCGTTATAAGTGTGTGTGTGTGTGTGTGTGTGTGTGCACGCGCGTCGTATAACAGTTTTCAGAGAAGCTCAAATGAAACCAATTCGTACAATTCTCTCGGAACAAATTTTATTTCGGCGAAACAGATTCGCACAAATTTTTCATAGTGAAGATCTTCTTTCGGCCAAAGACCAGAACACCAACAAGTTCAATTCCCGATTATCGATCCATTTCTCCAATTATTCATTAAAGTTCCTTAGGTTTTTTTTTACATTAGCTGATATTTGATAGTCATCTCAATTTACCATTTGACGACCAAAACAAAGGATGAGGAGCATCATTCCTACAGATCCGTAGACAGTGATGCTTGCAACACTGTTATACAAGATGTTATTTGTTTGTTCATTCAGGAATATGTTGCGTACCAGTGTTGTAGGTGGAAAGGATCTCTTTGGAAATCTACGTGGAGGGTGCTGGTACCTTGTAAGGCCAAACGTCATGGAAGTGGGAACTGCTTGTTGAACGTAGTCTCTCTTAGCTGATTTGGTTCTGTCTGCCTTCTGGGTCAAATCAACCTTTCTTTATATAGAGCACGAATGGCTCAGATCGCCTTTCTGTGAGTCATGTAGCTCGTTTTCTTATTGAACAAAAATTATTTTTGTGACACCTTATATTTCTCTTCCATTCGTCCTGGAAGTGAGTGCATGGAGCCAGTTGAATTTCATTCAGTCTTTGCCGTATGAGCAGTGGCTATTGAGGTGAACACCTCCGAAGTGGAGTCTCCATGACGTAGTGGCTAATGTGCTGGGTTGCAACATCGTAGTAAGTGAATTTGAATTCTAATCCAACTATTGAAGGGAGAAAACTTCAAACAGTTGATGATATTAAGAAAAACAAAACTAGGAAGCTGATGATAATTCCAGAAATGGAAAGGATGAACACTGGGATAAATACGTAAACTTGCAAAACAATCTTTGAAGGAGATTAATGTCATCATCATCATCACCATCATCATCATGTCGTGGCGCTAGCACAGATATCCTTGACCCTCTCTCGCCACTTTTCCCTATCGTTCATCGCCTCTGGCAGGTCTTCAGGGCTACATCCTGTATCCTCACATAGCTGCTGTATGTATGTTCTAGCAGGTCGTCCTACTTTTGCTCGGCTATATGTGGGGGTCCATAGGAGTACATCACTTATGAGCTCGTCTCTGCTTCTCCAGCAGTGTCCTGCGTGTCTGGTTCATCTAGCTTGGATAGTTTTCGTGATGGGAGGCAGATGGCCGTATAGTTGGTGCTTTGTGGGGTGTTGCCGCCAGGATTTATTCAATATTGCTCGCAGCATTCTTGTGTAATTGCCGTCTAGCTTCTTCTTCAGCCGTTTAGTTAGCGTCCAAGTAGTGCATCCATACAGCAGTATCGATACGACCGTTACCTGGAAGGAACTGCATTTCATTTTATCGGTCAGGTTTGATTTCCATATGAACGATAGCTTATCAATAGCCGTCCATTCCTTCGTTAGCCACGTGTCGATGTCTTTTTTCGGTTGATGAGACACTGCTTCCTAGGTAGGTGAATTTGTCTACCAGTTTCAGAGAGGTTTCCTCTAGTGTGAAAAATGTACAAATGCCTTAAGTAGGCTACTCTTTTTTCATTGATATTAAATAGATTCTTTCTTGGCAGACCAAGAGTACCTTGTGGTACCTTTGACAAGCTATGCTAGCAGATTATTTTTAGTGAGTTTGGTTTTCAATCTTATAGTCATTTTTCAAAGTTAAAAATGCTGTTGAAATGTTGTGGGTGAAATTAGGAAAAATTTAACAAAAGCAGCTGATGGTGATCCCTAAGGTGCTAAGGAAGAGTACTTTTAAGGAGACTAATGTAGCATT
This sequence comes from Sepioteuthis lessoniana, assembly GCA_963585895.1. Taxonomy (NCBI): domain Eukaryota; kingdom Metazoa; phylum Mollusca; class Cephalopoda; order Myopsida; family Loliginidae; genus Sepioteuthis; species Sepioteuthis lessoniana. The sequence goes on along the minus strand of OY757941.1, from coordinate 58,659,292 downwards.
GCACTTAGTTAAGTTAGCGACCATAGTCGAGGGTGACCCGAAGGCTCCCTTTTCGATAGCTACTACACCAAGGTGTAGGGGAGGGCGCTACTCCATTCCCTGGAAAAACGCACTTAGTAGGCTATTTTAGTACTACAAGGAGACACACTAGCCCCGTACCTCTTTATCATCTGTCTAGACTATGTGCTTAGGACTTCGATCGACAAAATCAGAGAAAATGGCTTTGAGCTGACTAAGAGAAGAAGCAAAAGGTACCCCGCAAAAACAATCACGGACGCCGACTACGCTGATGACTTGGCGTTACTAGCGAATACGCCTAATCAAGCAGAGACACTACTACATAGTCTGGAACGAGCTGCAGCTGGCATTGGCCTACATGTCAATGCAAACAAAACCGAATATATGTGTTACAACCAAACAGGCAACATTGCCACACTAGACGGAGCCTCTCTGAAACTAGTCGACAAATTCACTTACCTAGGAAGCAGCGTCTCATCAACCGAGAAGGACATCGACACACGACTGACGAAGGCATGGACAGCTATCGATAGGCTCTCGATCATATGGAAGTCGGACCTAACAGATAAAATGAAACGCAGTTTCTTCCAGGCAGCGGTTGTGTCGATACTGCTATATGGATGCACCACATGGACGCTTACGAAGCGGCTGGAGAGGAGGCTGGACGGAAATTACACAAGAATGTTGAGAGCAGTATTAAACAAGTCCTGGCGACAACACCCCACGAGACTCCAACTATACGGACACTTGCCCCCCATCACAAAAACTATACAAGTTCGACGAACCAGACACGCGGGACACTGCTGGAGAAGCAAGGACGAGCTCATAAGCGATGTACTCCTGTGGACCCCCACTCATGGATGTGCAAGTGTGGGACGACCAGCACGAACTTACATACAGCAGCTATGTGAGGACACGGGTTGTAATCCTGAAGACCTGCCGGAGGCGATGAGTGATAGGGAGAAATGGCGAGAGACGGTCAGGGATATCCGCGCAGACGGCGCGACATGATGATGATGATGATGGATACTTTTCAAACACAACTTTTACATTGATCTACACTAGAGTTTCACAAAGACCCCTGGAAGTGAATAAAATTTTGACAAGGGGTACACGGGGGGGGTTACAAGTTTAAATTTATAAATCCCTTTATAACAGAAAATCACAAATCGCTGGATCATGCTAGATATTGTACACCTCATAGAATGCTTAATTAAGTGTTATGGCCACGAGTGATGTGTCATTCATATACAACCTATTCAAAACATTGGGTCGTTTAAATGAACAATCTCGCTCCGACCAAAAAAAACCTTTAAACAGAATTATGGATGCATACAATCATATTTTCATGAAAGTTAACGATCAAAAACATTTATATTTTAAATTAATTATTTTATAAAAATACTTAATTCTAAAATATCCCTTTTTATAATTATGAGATCTCTTTAGAAAAAAAGATTATTCAAGAATAAAAAATATAGATTTAAAAAAAAGAAAAAATGATGAAAAAGCAAAATCAAAATACAATATCTGATATTTTAATTCTTATCTGTTGCAGCAGATTTTTAAATGATAAAAATCAAATTATTATTAGCAAAAAATCCCACTCAAACAAGAGATACAGGTCCTCGCTTTTTATTTGTCAGTGTGAGTGGGATTATATGATTCAATATATAATTTCTGTCCTGTTATTGGAACTTAGAATACACTAACTGTATGACCCCACAGAGGGGTAAGAACCTCCACAAAAATTGGGTTTCTCCATTGGCATAATGGTTAGAGTGTTTACCAATGGTACAAATTGGTTGGTTGGTTGGTTGGGTTTTAATGGCACATCAACTTTTGTAGGTTATTAATGCCAAATCCATTTTTATGCAAATAGTTCTATTTCAAACAATTCAGTTTAGTATGATTACACAGTTTGATTGTCAAAAACATTTCTATTTCAAGCTATTCAGTTTAGTCAAACAGTTCTAATTCAGCTAATTTATTTTAGTATAAGTACAGACTTTGTTTACACACTGTTACATGTCAAAACAGTTCTATATTAAACAATTCAGTTTAGTGTAAGTATAGTTTCAATGTCAAAAACAGTTCCATTTCAAACAATTCAGTTTAGCATAAGCACACAGTTTAGTTAAAATATTTCTATTTCAAGATATTAAGTTTAGTCAAACAGTTCTAATTCAAACAATTCAGTTTAGCATAAGTATGAAGTTAGTTCTAATTAACCCATAGATAGGGACCTATAAGGTGCTACCATTCCGGACCAGAGTGAACCTGGGAGCAATGGCAATGAAGGGGTGCTCCATATTCCCCAAAGCCAAAGCATCACTGGAACCTCACCATCAGATTGTTTAGTGTCATATCCAGGACACTCATTGAGTGGGGGTCACTCCACTGCAAAGAGATGCAATCAGCTCCAGCAGACTGGGCAATACACAGAGTTAATGTCAAAACAGTTTTATTTCTGATAATTCAGTTTAGCATAAGTACACAGTTTAAAGGTCAAAACAGTTCCATTTCAAGCAATTCAGTTCAGCATAAGTATGCAGTTTAAATGTCAAAACAGTTCTATTTTAAACAATTCATCATAAATATGCTGCTTAAATGCAAAAAACAGTAAACTCAAACCCTGGTTTAGTTCTATTTAACCCATAGATAGGACCCTTATCAGGTGCTACTACTCCAGGCCAGAGTGAACCTGGGAGCAATGGCAATGAAGGAGTACTCCACATTCCCCAAAACATTACTGGAACCTCACCATCAGATTGTTTTGTGTCATATCCAGGACACTCATTGGCGGGAGGGGATCGTACCCCTCTGCAGAGAAGCAGTTGGTATATTCTACAACCACAGCCAATTAGGAAACAATGGAGACCGGGGCTCAATTCCAGGTCGAGTCATATCAAAGACTCAAAAAATGATTCTTGATGCCTCTTTGCTTAACACTCAGTATTATAAAACATGAATCAAGGGTAAGTGGAACAATCCAGGGAAAAGAGTTGCATGCTCATCTACACCTTAATATAGTAGCTATTGTAAAGGAAGCCTTCAGGTTGCCCTCAACTACGATTAGCCAACAACAACAAAGTACAAAATCAAACTGCAACTGGTTTTATAGCACATCAACTCAGTAGTAGAGTTTCGGCTCTGCAATCTGTGGTCGCTGGTTCAATCTCTTGTGGTAGAGATCATGGTATACACTGCTGATAAGACCTAATAAGGTTGAAACAGCTGTCCAGTGTTTCCATATGTCATTCATAAGTGTTCACCGGATTTTCTGTTCATAGTAATTCAATTCATAAAAGTATTACCCTCAAAAATAATTCTTAGTGCTAGCGGCAAAACAATCACTTATTTAAAAAAAAGAAAAAAAAGTTATTAAAAAATAAGATTTTAAATAAACAATAATAGTCATTCATTTTAAATCTTATTTTTTTAATAATTTTTTAAAGTAAAATATGCAAATTAGCAAACATCAATGGGGAAAAATTGCTTCCTTTGTCAATGGATGGTCCTCAAAAACTTGTTTCTTATGGGAAAAACCTGCTGTTTTGATGACAATATTTTGTGTCAAATCCAGACCTGATCAAAATATAAACAAACACAGAAGCAATAGATAGATAGATAGATAGATAGATTATTCCTTAAAATAAAAATTCCAGATATTTTTCTTTTCAGTGATGTTTTATTTACAAAATATTTACAAAAAATAAAAGAATGAAGAGTTAAGTAAATCTCTTCTCTGTTAATTTTCCCTGATTTCAAAACTGACATCATCAATTATTCAGAATAGAAGCAGGAGAATCTCTATTGCGTAATGGCTAATATGCTGGACTATGATATTGTAGTAAGTGAGTTCAAACTTCAGCCATGCTATTACATTCACTTTAAGACTAATACCCATGGAAAGGCATGAACTCCCTTATCCCTGCAGCTATGCATTAAATAGTACTAGTACTGTTCTTCAACAAAGATACCTTTGGCATTAAATAACCCATAAAGGTTGATATGTGATAAAAACAAAAATAGAGCAGAAGCAAACAAAATTCATCTTTGGTAAAATAGTTTTTTGAAGGAATTGGCCAGGAACATCTACAAATCCAAGTATTAACTTTTATCTTTAACCCTTGGAACCCAAAAGAACTGCAATAATACGGTATGTTCCCCTAGCATGGAGGTATTGTAGGATTTTAGCCATTTCGGTTCAAAGAGTTAACAAAGAAAATTCTTAACAAAATTTCTATTTCACTACAGTGATAAAATTCTTCATATACATATATATATATATATATATATATATATATATATGTGTGTGTGTGTGTGTGTATGTGTGAGTAGGCATGTATATATATATATATATATATATATATATATATATAGTACAACAGTAAAAAAAATGGTGAGAAATATATATATATATATATATATATATATATATATATATATATATATAATTTTTTTTTTCATCATACAATGTGTGAAAGGACATGCGATACTCTGTCCTCATTAGCCGCCAACCAGGGTGATATATATATATATATATATATATATATAATGAATATATATTAGATATACATCTAATATATATTATTTATTATTATTATATAATAGCTCTATCCTAGATATTGAGCACTCTCCATATTATATTGCACTTAGTTCGACACAAACCCACAAAGTGATTTAGTGACAACCAACACTGTTATAATATATATATATATATATATATATATAGTACAATTTGATGGAGACTCAAACTCGGTTAAGTCGTTATAATAAATTTATTTCGGCGGAGAATATTACTATACTCTCCATCTCGTCAGATGACTATTTACATGCTTCTCTCTCGTCGCAGAGTAGCAAATGTGGAGTTACAGTTCGTATTCGGAAGATAAAATAAAGAAATAAAAAAATAAAAAAACAAAAAAGTAAAAATAAAAATTAGAAAATAAAAATGAAAATAAACAATAAAAATAAAGGTGGAAATCAAATTACAAATTATTTCATTCATTATTCTTAACCATCGAATTGAGGTCCACCGGGGTTAAATATTCCTGTCTGCCTTGGAATCTGCTGTCCTTCAGGGCGTCATCATATCTACCCTTGAAAATTTTCTTACATGAAGATAGCCTATTAATTCTTTGGTTCACCACATTGGGGATCTGTCTCAGTACCGATCTTGGGTGATTTGAGGAAATATTTATGTACCTGGGGGGCGGAATCGTTCTTACTAAAAGGTTTGAAAGTAACATTATTTAAATTTAGTGTGACGTCAAGAAAGTCTACTATTTTTAAGTTTGAGGCTATTTGAATTCTTAAACCTAGTAATTTGATGGCCCTAATAATTTTCTTCTGTATACTAGAGGTCTTCGGACGGTTACTATCTGGGATGTAAATAATTCCGTCATCTCGGTAAAACTCCACTTGTTCTAAGTTGACAATACGACCCAGCGTATCTAGGATATAAATCCCCACTAAGTTGGCTACCTGAGCCGAATCATAAGCCCCCATGGGGACGTCGGAATTGTCTACGTGACTTTTTACCCAGGATCTGCGGCTATTGGATAGGACGGATTTCCTACTTGCTAGGATAATTTCTATCTCCTCTTCCCTGATATCCGTATATTCTCTAGTGTGGTTAAGGCTCCTCACTAATAATTCTTTAGTGATGGAAGGGTAGAACTCTATGATACTAAATTGTACGAAAGTAGACCTCTTTTTATCCCTAATTTTCCTAAACCAATCAATAGTATCCATAGAGGTTTTTCCACAAGTTATTTTTATGGCTACTCAGCAGTCTAGATGTAATCCTCTGTATTAAATCCTTAGATACAAAGTTTGTTCGGTTTTTGTGGGGTTAATTAATCTAGTTTGCTTCTTATCTAGGAATTTTTTTTTATGATCCTTAAATAAAATATAGGCACTCTTTTTTTCCAATTTCCCTAATCTATCTATCATATTCACTTTCTGAGCAAATTTAGCCGTATCCCTGTTAATTTGAGTAATTGTGTCACGATGGTCTAGTTTATATAATTCTGTGATTTTATCATTAAGGATTCACTCATATTCATATGGGCTGACCTGGTATATGTTGTTAGATTTATCGGATCTGACCCAGACTTTCTTTGATTTCTTAATGCACTCTATGTCCTCCCTCATTTTAGCCTGGAATGTATTTTTAGAGTTCATGAATTCAATCTTCCAAATTATACCGAATAGGTCATTTTAAAACTGGCCCAGTCCGCTGTTGCTTGGTGATGTCCTCTGCGACTTCAATCTTCTCACGCCGGGCCTCTGTTCCTCTTTTGGGACTGCAGGGTTGAGATGGAAGTGGGCTTTCCATCGCATCCTCTTGATAAAGTCCACTATCTTATCCGTTAAGGATAGGACAAAATCGTGTTTTTTAGGGAATGGGTTGTTCTTCAGGGAGTACTTCGGCTTGAATTTTTCCATTTGCATGTTTAACCAGTATCTCCTTTCTCTTATCCACGGAGTGCTCAACTTGTTACATCACTATAAAAACTTTTTTAAATTAAAAAAGAGGTCAAATGCTGGCTATTAGACCAAGCCATTGGCCTAATGATTAGAGTGTTTGCTAATGGCCCGGGAGGCTGGGGTTCAATCTCAACTCGAGTCATACCAAAGACTCAAAAAATGGTACTTGATGCCGTCTTGCTTAGCACACAGCATTATAAGGTGAGGATCAAGAGTAAAGTGGAGCAATCCTGGGAAAAGGGAAGTATCCCCCCCCAGCACCTTGATGTAGTAGCTATTGAAAAGGGAGCCTTCACATTTGCCTCGACTAAGGTTGCCAAATTTTTAGGTCAGGATGAAAATTAAACAAAATAGTTTTATCACCACTTTATATCAATCTCATGATGATAAATTTCATGTTTTTTTTTTTTAATACAATCATCGCATAAAATGTACAACTTGATTGCATTAAAAAAAAATGCATAAAACAAAATCATGAGAAGAACATGAAAAGATGCAAAAACATTCATTTCAGTTTATATATATATATATATATATATATATATATATATATATTATTAAGTATATATATACAATTGCAAATAGTGGTGATAAATATATATATATATATATATATATATATATATAGATATATATGAATAAAAGATCAGAGGGAGTAGCTAAATGCCACCTTGAAAATAATTATATACTTTCTTTCCTATGAGATCATCACTATATATATATATATATATATATATATATAATGAAAATAATTCCTACATGGCCACAAGTCTGCCTAGGTTTCACCAAATGGCTCTTCAGGATTGCTTCAGCCTGAAGCACATTATATATATATATATATATATATATATATAACACATTATATATATAACACATTATACATATAATGCATTATACATATAACACATTATATATATATATATGTATGTATATATGTAATTGGGTAGCACTCTTTCATTAAAGTATGTTTGATTAAATGATTATTTAATCAAACATGCATATATATATATGTATATATATGTATATATATATACACACACATACACGTGTGTGTGTGTGTGTGTGTGTGTGTGTGTGTGTGTGTGTGTGTGTGTGTGTGTGTGTGTGTGTGTGTTTTATCTTCAATTCCATTGTTGATACTTGAAACTAGAAATAATAATATGATGATAAAGTGAAATTTTTAACAACTTTTAATTACAATCATATATATATATATATATATATATATATATATATATATATATATATAATAACAATAATATGATTACATGGTTTTCTATATTTTAAAGTGAAAAAGTGACATAATTGTCAATACCTTATTGTTTTAATAACTGATGTTAGACTATAAGTTAGAGAATACATAAACATTCAAACATTTGTTCAGACAACCAAATACTTTTTTCATTACTTGATTTTAACAATGTTTCTGCTGATCGATTGTTCAGCTCTCATCAGCTTTCTTGGAAAGACTTTATTTCCCTGGCACTAAAGAATAGTATGAAGAATGCAAAGAAGAATATTTAGATGTCTAAACAAAATTTGAAACTAACTTTAAACCTCAAAGAAACCAGACACTTTCTAATTCTTGAAATTAAATGAAGACATAGATTATGGCAGGACACTCCACAGACTTGGTACTGTGACTCCTTCTGGTAACTTTTCAATCGCCAAACCTAAATGATCAGAAAAAGCAGGTTCACGATCTCTTTCTTTATTTCCATCAGCAAAATAAGCCTGTGAATAGACAAGAGAAAAAAAAAAGATTTGCATTAGACATTTTGGTTGGTGTGTTGTAGACATTGGTTGGGGCTTATACAAAGATTTAAAACTTGAATCCCAAAATAAAAAAAAGAATACAAAGTTATTGAAAAAAACATTTGTTAAATATATAAAATTTATTTTTTACAATTTAAGTGAATTTTACCAAACTTTTAGTATATTTTAATTTTTTTCCCCCCATTTCCCTAACAGGATCAAAATTTCCACAAACTTCAGTTGAAAGAAAATTATCTTACAAATAATTAAAGTAACTATTGGTGTTGGGCAAAAAAATCAAGATTTGGATCATAGTTGGTAATTATTACAATAAAAGAATTCTTTACTTCTGATAGTAAATTAGTTTCAATCAAAGTCACCTTATATGAAACTAGTAGATAATCCAAGACTCTGGTCAAGACTCACTTTTTCTTTGTACTGTATCTAGTCTGCAAAGAAAAAACATGATGAAGGGAAATGAACAGATACTACATTTTATTCTCAATCTGAAGGTCAGAAGAAAATTTGGTCCGTAAGTATCTGAGGAATGTGTTAATTTTTAGGAAGAGTTTTTTGTCCTTTTTAAACAGCCAAATGGCTTAATGCAGAGACCCCAAATTCAGTGCGAATATTTCTTGAGCCGAGGGAGAAGTTTAATATGAGTATTTCTTGTACCTCATGGAAAAAATGGAGAGTTGGTCACTAATTCTTCACCATCATTCATGGTTTCTACAAACAATGAGTTTTTACAAGGCTTTTCAACATTATTTATATATATATATATATATATATATATATATATATAAAACCGGCTCATTGGCCTAGTAAGAAAAGTGTTCACCAATGGTCCGGGAGACCTGGGTTCAATCCCCAGTTGTGTAATACCAAAGACTTTAAAAAGTGTACTTGATACCTCCTTGCTTAACACTCAGCAGTATAAGGTACGTATCAAGGATAAAATTGAACAATCAAGGGAAAGGAGTAGCACCCTCACCTACACCTCGGTGTAGTAGCTATTGAAAAGGAGCCTTCGGGTAGCCCTTGACTCTGGTCGCCAACTTATATATATATATATCATCATCATCAAGCCTCACAGCTAGTACGGATTTCCCTGACTCTCTCTTGCCATTCGTCCCTATCTTCCATTGCTCCCAGCATGTCTTCTAGACTACATCCTATGTAGGTATATTCTTCTTAGTCTGCCAACACTAGCATGTCCATGTGAAGGGATCAATCATCATCATCGTTATCATGTCATGCCATTGGCAGGGATATCCCTGACCCTTTCTCGCCATCTCTCCCTAACATTCATCGCCTCCGGCAGGTCCTAAAGACTACACCCTGTATCCTCACAGAGCTGCTGTATGTAGGTTCTAGCTGGTTGCCCTGCTTTCACTCGGCCATGTGAAGGGGTCCACAGGAGTACATCACTTATGAGCTCGTCCCTGCTTCTCCAGCAGTGTCCTGCATGTCTGGTTTGTCTAACTCGGATAGTTTTCATGATGGGTGGTAGGTGGCTGTATAGCTGCTGCTTTGTGGGGTGTTCCCTCCAGGACCTGTTCAATATTGCTCACAGCATTCCTGTGTAGTTGCCGTCAAGCTTTTTTTCCAGCCATTTAGTTAGCGTCTATGTAGTGCCTCCATATAGCAGTATCGACACGATTTCTGCTTGGAAGAAACTGCATTTCATTTTATCAGTCAGGTCTGACTTCCATATGACCGATAGCCAATTGATAGCTGTCCATGCCTTTGTTAGTCACGTGTTGATGTCTGTCTCGGTCGATGAGACACTGCTTCCTAGGTAGGTGAACTTGTCTACCAGTTTCAGAGAGCTTCCATTTAGTGTGGAAATGTCTCCTGTTTGATTATAGCACATATATTCCATTTTGTGTGCATTAGCAAGGAGGCCAATGCCTGCGGCAGCTCATTCCAGACAAGTAGTAGGGTTTCGGTTTGGGCAGTTGCATTTGCCAGAATCACTATGTCATTGGTGTAGTTGGCGTTGGTAATTGTTTTTGCGGGATATCTTCTGCTTCTTTTCTTTGTCAGCTAGAAACCATTTTCTTTGATTTTATTGATTGATGTTCTAAGCACGTAGTCTAGACAGATGATAAAGGGGTATGGGGTCAGAGTGTCTCCTTGCAGTACCCCAGCTACAATGTCGAAGTAGCCTGTGTCTCCATCTGGGGAACACACTTTCCTTTTGATGTTTTCTGTAGGGAATCATTATGGCTGTGACGGTTTCTTTTGGTAGACTGTATGCGAGTAGAATTTGTTCCATCTTCCCTCTGTGTATGGAATCAAAAGCCTATGTAAAGTCGACAAATAATATTGTAGCCTGTAGGTTTTTTGCCCGTACACCTTCTAGAATTCTACAGAGAGTCAATATTTGTGAGGTCGTGGATCTATTTCTCCGGAAGCCATTTTGGTTCTTCCAGAGAATGTTGTCAATTTGGAGTTCTATGCGGTTGTGTAGTAGGGCATTGTATATTTTGACTGCTATGGATGTAAGTGTTATATCTTGGTAGTTCTTGGCTAATCTGAGGTCGTCCTTTTTAGGGAAAGGGAGGATGCATCCCTTCATCCATCTGTCTATTGGATTTTGATTATAGACTGCATTATAGTGTTAGAGCAGTATGTCGTCGAATTGTCTGGTCTTCCATACTTCTGGGGGAATTTCATCAAGCCCTGCGGCTTTTCTATTTTTAATTTTTCTAAGTACTGAGTTGAGTTCTTCTGGCATAAACAGTCCCAGTTTGATGTCTAATTGCTTACTAATAATTTCCTTGATTGGTTCATGTGTAACTTTTGGTGGTTTTCCAAGTAGATTCTCGAAATGCTGTTTCCACAGTTTTATTCTTTCTTGTTGGTTTGTAGCTTTCAATTTAGCTTTGGCTGTGCTCTTCCTTCTACACACATCGTTTATCGCTTGTCATGCTATCCTAGATTGCCTATCTTCTACTGAGTTTCTAATCTTATCTATTTGATTTTGTATGTATTCTGTCTGTTCTTTTAGGTATATGCTTGCTAATTCATTTTGTGCCTTTTTTAGTTTCAGGGCATTTGCATTAGTTGGGTTCTTCCTATTGCATTTGGAGGCTGTTTTCACATCTGCATGTTTTTCTCTAACCGCTAATGTCTCCCATGGGACTCTAGATTTAGTTCTAGGTAGGCATTGACGAAATTCTCATATTCATCATTCGGAGTACGTGTTTCAGTCTTCTCCTGTAGTGCATCGAATTTGTTTCTTAATGCTATTACATATTTATCTCAAATATCCTTGTTATTAAGAAGGGCCCAGTCGTAGGGTATGGTGTTCGTTGTTCAGATGGCATTTTTTCGTAGGCTCAATCATATTTTTGCTGTGACAATTTGGTGATCAGAGGACACACCCACAAAAGAGGAGTAAGCCTCACAATTCACTGCGCTATTTTTCCATTTCTTGTAAATAAAGACATAGTCTATCTGTGCTTTAGTATTGTTTGTGTATGTGTAGGTCCATAGTTTCCCCTCCTTTTTTTGAAAGTTTGTATCTAGGCATGTTAATCTTTTTTCTATCATGAAATCTGTTAGATGTTGTCCATTTCTGTTTGACAAGTTGTGTAGGCTGTATTTGTGGTTTCCATTTTTCCCGATTTTGAAAGGATCAATAGGTTTTTCATCATTAAATATATATATATATATATATATATTAGTGGCAACTCTAGCCTATTTTTGCTACTCATGCCCCCCCCGCCCTCTGTCAACTTCAGTTCCCAACCTGTGGTTCATGTGTTTATGCGTACGTATGTGTCGACGATATACACAGACACAGCTAGTAGTTTCAATTTCGCTTAAAATAAAGATTATTTGTTGAAAATGTATTCAAATAAACAAATTTTAGTTACAGAATGTAATATATGCAACATTCATTGAAGAAATAGAGATCTGTTAGTGAAAAAAACGAATTAAAACACGCCGTTTAACCAACATTTACCATAGCGATGATGATGACATCAGCGACGGCTATAATCTGTGATCCCCTCTCTCTCTCTCGGTCCCTCTCCCTCTTCCCAAGACAGGCGTCAGCAGTCACATTGTGCTAATTTTTTTGAGCACGGTATTTGGACTTGCTTTTGCCATTGGCTACAGCCAAAAGCGAGATTTCTCTAATATTACTGTTATTATAAGGGTCTTGTGCTTGGCACGGATTACGCGTGTTCAACATTATAGCTGATTTTATGGGATGTTCAATGGATCTGACGGTGGCCGGACAAAGACCATCCATTCAAAACAGCATCGTTGTATTATTCCCAGATATATTTAAGAACTTTTGGCTACTTAGTTATCGAAACTTGAATAGATACATAATTTAATTGAGATCAGACTAAGTATGTTTGCTTGAAATTAATGGATGATTTTTAATCCATTTTGAATAACATTGACCGAGTTTTTGGTCGTGCCGGGCACAAGTAGCACTAGTCCCATCTCCACCCCTGATATATATATATATATATATATATATAAACTTATATACATATATATATATATGTGTGTTTATATATATATATATATCATCATCATCAAGCCTCACAGCAAGCATGGATTTCCCTGACTCTCTCTTATCATTTGTCCCTATCATCCATTGCTCCCAGCACGTCTTCTAGACAACATCCTATGTCCATACAGAACTGTTGTGGGTATATTCTTCTTGCTCTGCCAACAATGGCATGTCCATGTGAAGGGATCAATAGAAGAACATTATTTATGAGTTCATCCTTGCTTCTCCAGCAGAGTCCTGCATGCCTTGTTCCTCTTATTTAGATGGTTTTATAGATAGAAGGTAGATGGCTGTACAACTGTTGTTTCGTGGGATGTTGCTTCCAAGATTTGTTCATTATAGGTTTTTGCATTCCTGTGCAGCTTCCATCTAGCTTTCTCTCTATATATTTCATCAGCATCTATATGGTCCATCCATGAACTGATATATATATATATATATATAGGTGGAGGTACCCATGGTGTAATGGTTATCGTCATAGGAAATGGACACGGTGACACAAGTTTAAATCCTGGACCAAGCTAATTGCATTTCACATAGCACTAATACCCTTGGGAAAGGTATGAATCCAATTATTCTCCCTCCAGCTATGGGTAAATAGTAGGACAGACTGGGTTCTTCAGCCTTGTTGAGGTAACTAGTCCAAAAGGAAAACTCTGAATTCAAACCTGTTAAACTCCGCTTAAAAATTGACCTTGCATCATATCCTGCCCAAGCAGAGGGGTTGGTAAATATGGATATACATATATATATATATATATATATATATACAAGGTTTTACGAAGCTCTCCAAAAAGGAGCACACTCCTTTCTGCTGGAATGAAGGAGAAGAGGGCTCATTTTGTACTCTGCTGGAATGGAGTTTGAGCAACTCCATTTAGGGCTAAAGAGCATAGTTTTTGTGTTCCGTGCTCCTCACTCCAAAATTATTTGAATTTTTTCTTTTTAACATTAAACAATAAAAAAGAAAAGAAAAGCAAAGAAAGTTTAAACTAAACTCTTTGGGTTTTTTATAACAGTGTTAAATGTATATGAGAGAGAGAGAGAGAGTGGCGGAGAGAAAGAGAAAAAGGGGGAAGTTACACATGAAAATTAGACATGAATACTGAAAAATTTGAACTTCTCAAATTTTTGTTTAGAAGCAAGCATGATTTGTCAGCAAGGTGCTACATTTTTGATGAGCCATTTTTCTTAGAAGACAGGAGACAGCCTGGAAAAAGTCTCTTCAAAGATGTTATTTGTTATATGCTGTTGTAAATTTTGAATGAATAAATGTCTTCATTAAGAAAATTTGATTTTAGGCTATATACTTTTACGTCTTTAAAAAGAAATAACTATCAGTAGCTCACCAGACTGAGGCAGTTTTGTTAATCTATACTGTTTTATTAAATTAATAATTTGAAAAGAAGACACAATAACTTCACTAAGATACTTTGATTTTATTTGCTTGAAAACAACAGAGTCTAGTAATAAATGAAATGGCAATTTTCAGCCAATTGCTACCCTGAATTCATTTTGAAGCCATTTGACTACCCATTATATATAATCCCCACCCCAGAGAAATAATATGACATATTGCCACAACTCTTGAAAATAGAATATTTGTGTTTTTGTCAGCTGTTCAAAGTTTATTTCACAAGTTTCTCCTGCCAACTGCAATACTGACAAGAATATTTTTTCACCCCAAAACTGTAAGTTAAAAATATTTCAACTGATCTTTTATAAATTCATATGTTGTGATATTTAAATTCTGTCTCTCCTCTCTAGGAGAAATGTTTGCTGCTTCTTTCTTTAAAAAGAAAATAATCACTAATGTAATGTTTAAAAGTAAAAATTTATTTACTTAGAACAAATTTAAATTCCCTTCCAAAATGAATAATAAATAATTAATTTTCAAAGAAATAAGGCTCACAATAGTCTCTTCTTTAGAAATGACTACTGTAAATATTTATTATTTACTTTTTTATTAATAATAATTTGAAAAAAAGTTAATGAACTTTGATAAAACAATCTGAGTTGTTTGAAAAACCATTAACAGAGTATTTATCTTGGTTTTTGATCTGAAATATAAAGTGTATTTTTGAATAAATGATGGCCAAAAAATATCAACAAATTGCCAATAAACTATTATTCAGAGATCCAATTAATGTCCTGAAATTTCATACAAAAATATCTGGTTGAAACCTTGGGATTGAACAAATATCGGGTCAAATTTTCCTACCCTGAAAAAATAGATTGTTAATGTAATGAACAATTAAATTGTTTTTAAATATTTCAGAGATTTCTATTTCTATTTTATACTGCAAGCAACAAAAATTTATGCATAATCTTATGCTCCGTCCGACATGTTCTCCTTTAGGAACAAGAAATCCTATCTTAGTAAATCTCAAAATATCAGCGAGATTTTGTCAAATATTATCTTACAGTCTTACACTTAAAGAGACATCCCCACCTATATTGACGAGATCTTTTGACTCCCCCACCTATACTTTGACCACTTATTGGCGAAATAGAACATTTATGAAAGAAGGTATATTTTCACTATAGAGTGCTGAAAAAGAGCCGCTCTTTTTTAAAGGAGTTGGAGCTGGAGCGGCTCCATTCTAAAAATGAGGAGTGTGAGGGGAGCTAGCTCCAATTTTGGGTGTGTGAGCAGGAGCTGGAGCAGCTCCAAAAGTAATGGAGCACATAAAGCCCTGTATATATATATATATATATATAGAAAGAGAGAGAGAGAGAGAGAAAGCCACCCAGTCGGCAAGACTTAGAATTTGCTGACTTTATGTAGAGGGGTAAGACACCATCACCAAAAAGGGGAGTAATGAGTATGATAGTAAAATGCATCTGGTACTGAGGTTCCAGTTCTTGAGAACTGGGGAGTATGGAGTACCCCTTCGATTACCCTTACTCCTTAGTCCTCTCTGACCTAGAATAGTTGTACCTGTTAGAATCCTATCTTTGGATCAAATAGAACATTTTAAAAAC
This sequence comes from Sepioteuthis lessoniana, assembly GCA_963585895.1. NCBI lineage: Eukaryota > Metazoa > Mollusca > Cephalopoda > Myopsida > Loliginidae > Sepioteuthis > Sepioteuthis lessoniana. The sequence continues at coordinate 58,643,496 of OY757941.1, read as the reverse complement.
TATATTTATTAGATAGGAATTCTGAAAATTATACAACTATGTAAATTATTTGTATTAGATAGGAATACTTGAAACCATATAACTGTGGGCAAAAAACTCTTAAGAAACAACTGTACAAAAGATGTAAACATAAATGTATGATGAATACAATTCCCTAACCTCTAGACATAAAATAACCCTTGATGGGTTGACATGCTGTTAAAATCAACCAATCTTTTAAACTTTTAAAAAGTGTGGTATACATTATAAAATATGGATATGTAACTTTTCAAAAATGAGTACATATAATTATGCAATTTTATTTTTACATAAGGAGTTTCTATATTGTAGAGTTTGGTCATAGATAGTACCTAATAACATCACTTTTGATTGGATAATGTTCCACTAGCAATAATGAACTACTGCTATCATCAGTTTAAAAAAAGATAACTTTGAATAAAAAAAACTTGTTAGGTGTAGGAACTTATTTATAGGTGATACAAAGCACAGTCTGGCACATGGTCACCAATCTATAAGGGATATTGTATCGATAAACAAATAGAGAGACTAAAATGTATTATACCCACTGTAGATATGTAAGTAGCTCTAAGTAAAAGGTAAGAATATACAGACATTGCAACAAACACTTTTTGGTATATTTCTTTTATTTTTGAATCCCTGAATAGATAGTTTCTCTATTCAATTGTTGGAATCTCCGTTGAGTAATGGCCAACGAGCTCAACTGCAACATCATAAAAAACAAGTTCAAACTCCAGTTGTGCAACCGCAGTCACTTTTGAACTAACGTCCTTAGAAAAAAGGATAAACTCCCTTATTGTCCAATCTGTGAGTTCAATAGAACTACTACGATTCTTACAAAAGGATGAGTTTGGCATTAAATAACCCACAAAGGTTGATATGCCATTAAACCAAGAAATCAAACTAATCAATTATTTAGAGATGGTTCAATGTTCACATTTGACTGAAGTGAGAAATTGATTTTTTAAACTAAATAAATGTTAAGAACAAAAAACATGGATCTGAAATAATGCAGTGAGAGAAAAAAAACTTGGTACCTACAGCAAATGCATCACTGTGTCCCTCTTCATCAATTTCTACATCATCAAAGACATCTTGTCGAACAGGAGGTGATACTTTTGATGACTGCAAAAGAAATAAAAAAACATATTAACTCCTGAATACTGAATAGAGAAGAGATGAGTTCATGCCTTTCCAAAGAATTATTGGAATTCAAAACTTTGTTTTTTTATTTAGATAAAGCCTATATGGTTTTTGATTACATATCATAGTTCAGGTAGATTTTAATAGATGCTAAACTTGAAAGAAAAATTAGTTGGAAATAGTAAGTTTTTAATGTCCATTATAAACACAAATCTTTAGCACAAGTACAGTCAGAGGTCAGGAGATAAAAGTATCATCTTTTTAAACACTTTAGTTGTTAGATGATCCATGCAAGATGTGTTCAGGTTCTTTTAGGCCCATATATTCAGGAAAGAAATCAGAAGACTGTAATTAGAGTCGTGCTCCAGGCAAAAACAAATGGTTGATTGTGTTGGACTATAATGCAACTTTCTTCTCCATTTTATCTTTTCAAACAATTATTATCTACTATCAGCTAAACCTGTTGCAACCGGTTTTGAATTCAAAGTTGACTTTCTCCTATACTAGTTGCCCACCAAGGCTAAAGAGTCTAGGATGTATCATTAGTCAAAACTAAGAGTTGCTCTTGTTAACAACAAAGAGTTAAAGTTAATTCCTCTTGAAGAATTATGCAGTAAAGTAAATGGTGTCTAGAACCTTTAGCTGTAGAGGGAACAGATGGATTCCTGCCTTTCTCAATGTAATTAGTGTGCAGTAAACAGAGACAACTTCAACCAGAATTTAAATTCAATTCACCAATTCTATTGCTAGTATCACTAGTAATTCTGATTTAGTAACAAACTAACCAAAATAAAAAAAAAGTCTTATTAATAATCAAAAACAATCTTTTTTAGCTATTTCTTCAGCCATGTTTTCAAAAATTGAATGCTGATTTTCTAGGAAATATATAACTATCACTTAGCACACTGCAATGGAAATCAAGATAAAAAAAATGAAGTGATAAGGATATTAGTCTGGAAATGTTCATTAAAAACAATTCACATGAAATTAAAAAATGCATTACGTTACCTTATTTTCTATCTCATATTGCACCCCAAATTCGGGATCAGATCGGAAAGCACGTAAAAGGCTGGTTATCTCTTTGGAAATTTCTTCTAGTTTTTCCTTTGGGTCAATACGAAAACCAAGAACATAGGAACCGCTCTGAAATGGAGACTCATAGTAATCAGTAGTGGAGACACAAAATTGTCATGAGGAATGAGAATGAGAAATTCCAAGAATTGAGAGAAAGAAAATCCAAAATATGAAAGATCATCATCAAATTATGCTGAGAGCACAGATTCCCTGACTCTTTCTCACTATCCATCCCTATCATCCATCACTTCTCTAGATTGAATTCCATATCTGTATAAAGCTGACATAACTCCTTGCTGTTCAGCCAACACTAGAGTGTCCATGTGTAGTAGTCCATAAGAGAATGTTGCTTATGAGTTTGTCTTTACTTCTCCCACAGTGCCCAGCATGTCTTGTTTGTCTTACTTGGATGATTTATGAGACGGGAGGTAAGTGGCCATACACCTGCTGTTTTGGGGAATGTTCCTCCCAGGATTTGTTCAAAATTACATGTAGCATTCTTGTGCAATTTCCACCTAGCTTTTTCTTCATGAATTTTATTAGTGTTCAAGTGATTAAAATACTCAGTCTTTAAAAAGAAATTTCAATTTTTCAGGTTCAATTCCTGTTGTGGTATCATCCCTATTTTGGAATCACAATGGACTCTTCCAATAAAGAAATAACATTTGACAGAAATCCACTCCAGGAATTGGTAGCAAAGCTACACTGGCAACATTGTATTACTTGTTTTACTGTAATATATAACCTTCATTCTTCTCTCTAAACACGTGTTTGTCTTATTTGTTTTATGCCCTTTTCCAAGGACATAACAATTCCATTCTAAACATCTCAAAACAATATCAACAAAATATATGACTATATTAATTTCAATAAAACCTTTAGTATTTATTGATAAACAAATAAGTAATTGTAGGAAATATTTTGAAGTCAGTCAAACTTCACTTTGATTTTATGATAACTCTAGTAAAACATTTGAACATTTAAGTTCCTAAAAATAAGTTTACCTTATGCGATCTGAGTATAATTTCTGCATGGGTAAAAAAAACTTGTGTTACTTGAGTGGGGGAAAATAAAAGTACCACCAGCATACTAGTGTAACAGGCTCAAAGGATTTATATACAATTTGAGTGTTACATCTAACTCTTTAATCATCATCATCATCATGTCGTGCCACTAGCACGGATATTCCTGACCCTCTCTCGCCACTTCTCCTTATCGTTCATCGCCTCAGGCAGGTCTTCAGGGTTACATCCCGTATCCTCATATAGCTGTTGTATGTATGTTCGAGCTGGTTGTCCTGCTTTTGCTTGGTCATATGCGGGGATCCATACAAGTACATCACTTATGAGCTCGTTCCTGCATCTTCAGCAGTGTCCTGCACATCTGGTTCATCTAACTTGGATAGTTTTCGTGATGGGAGGCAGGTGGCCGTATAGTTGGTGCCTTGTGGGGTGTTGCTCCCAGGACTTATTCAATATTGCTTGCAACATCCTTGTGTAATTGCTGTCTAGCTTCTTCTCCAGCCATTTAGTTAGCGTCCAAGTGGTGCGACCATATAGCAGTATCAATACAACCGCTGCCTGGAAGAAACTGCATTTCATTTTATCGGTCAGGTCTGATTTCCATATGATCAACTCTTTAATAAGCACCTAATTATCTATGGAAAATATTTTGATCAAAATTAATTCCTTTCTTCTTATTCAGCAGAATGTATACAATAAAAGGTCACAACTAAATGAAATGTATATATATATAATTTTTTTTTCTATAATCTTATTGTAAATCACCAAATGTCTGCCTGTCCATACAACTAAGGCTTCATCATTTTTTGCTTAATTTCAATCAAACTTTCAGTAATTTATGAGTCTTTTAAGAAAAATTTGTTTATTGCTGCTTCACTATAAAAGGGTGTCTGTCTCTCAGCACTTGCCCACTCTCTTAGAAATCATTACAATCTCTCTCTCTCTCTCTATATATATATATATATATATATGTATGTATGCACTTAGACCCACTCAGTCATGGCTAAGTGTCAGGCTAAGAGGGAATCCATTTCATCTTCACCTGGTCAAAAAAAAGGCTTAGAAAACCATTGTTTTATTACTTCTGTTCTACCCCTCTAAGTCTGGAAACTGCCTTGTCGAATTCTATCACAAACATTTTGTTATCATTGGAAAGTATTCAGATCATGGATGATATCTTTCTTTTTGTTTAACAGAATGTATAGATTGAAAGAGAGTCATTATAAAGATAACATCCAGATGAAACAACTTTTTATTAGCTGAAAATAATTTCATTGAGCCAATGGGAAATATGTATCCATTTCAAGAACATTCAAAACTATTTGGCACACATCAGGTCTTTTTGAATTATTCCAATGATTCATTGTCTCAAACATTTCCTGTTTTTCTCAACTGTTATTATTTTTTCTTTTTTTCATCAAACCTCTTTGGGCATCTTCTCAAATCAACCTTTAAAAAAACATATTTATATTGAACATTATAATTAATACAATATCCATACACAGATCAAATTTCGTTGAGTAATTCATCCAAAAGTTCCCAAAAATGCCCTCTTAAATTCTTTTTCCTACGATTATTTCAGAAATCATCTAATTCAATCTTGAAATTATTTACACAATTGCAGCTTTTGATCTGATACGGCAATTTGTTCCCTAAATAAATTATTCTATTAGCAAAGAAAAATCCAAGTGGTTAGTAGACTTAGTTTTTATTGCCTATAAATTTTTAAAATTGACTCATGATAACTATGAGAGAAAGATAATAAACACTTAAATACTCAATTTAAAAAAGGAATTTCAATAAGGATCTACAGAACTAATCACCAGAAAAGTTACACATAAGGAAAAGAGTAATTTATTTCCTTCTATAATCTAATCACAATTCACTAAATGTCTGTCTGTCCATACAACTAAGGCTCCACCATTTTTTGTCTAATTTCAATTAAACTTTCAGGAATTTTGATAAATGGTGTTTGTAAATAACAAAAAAAAATATCTATTCAATTTAACTTCCTGTTATTTGTTTTGCTGTTTTCTTGTTTTATTTTATAATTCATTCCAGTATTAACTTTAATGGTTTTATCACAATAACCAAAAGACTCATCTGCTATGATATTAAGCAACTTTATACATAATTAGCTAAATTTACGCTACTCTCAAAACAATATTAACTGATCAAGTCTGGTAATTATTTCTCATGAATCTTGCTTCCAACCCATAAAAATAAAAAAAAATTCAATAGGCTGGAAAAGGATCTTTTATAATTTTCCATTTCATTATCAATGTGATTGATATGTTTAAACTCACCTGTGTAGAACTTTCAATAACAAGTGCAATTCCAAACTTGGAGTCACGAATTTTCAGACTTTTCTGAAAAAAATTACAATTTCATATTCAACTTTTTTTAAAGAAAACAGTTTTAGTCCTGAAAGAAAGGAAAAAAGCTTTGACCATAATGGTTAGATTGACTATATTTTTTGTCCCTCTTTACATCTTCAATTCACTGTGAAAATCAAATAGGATGGATCAGTAAGTCCATAACCTGAATTTCCACCCTAATGGTGAGGCTTATACATTGATTGCATTCTCTAAATAAGGGTAGGACCTCCCCCAGACAAAAAAAAAGGGAGTGTCCTGATTATGACATTAAACTGCAATCAATGGTGAAGCTCCAGTTCTGCAGATCAGGGAAATGTGGAAACTCCATTACTCCAAGGTCCACTTTGTAGTGAGTAACCTTCAGGGAATTTGAAATGGAATGGTTTATTCAATCGACAGAAGACTATTCTCATTCTACTATCCATGCCTTTTGAAGTTCAATTCCTGTGCCTAGTTCAGTAAAAAGAAAAGTGACATTTCAAGGTAAAACTTAGTAAAAAGATGAATCAACTGATATAAGACATGATCAGTAAAATGTGAACAGTCTACCTTCATGGGTACAGTTCAAAATGAAGGCAACTAACTCTGACAAAAGACACCTGGAGAAGGCAAGAGAATACAATGGCTGAAATATGAGTATAATAATTGATTGGTTTGATTTGGTTTGGTTTGATTTCAAGGCATATCAATCATTGGGGGTTATTTAATACTAATTCCTGTTTTTACAAATATATTAAATATATGATGTGTAAACACATTTTATAGGTACACAGTTAAATTATCAAACAGTTTTATTTTTAAAAATTCATTTAGCATGTCAACAAAGTTAAATGGTTCCAAGTATTGCTATCTATCACTAACAATTCAATTAGACATTAGTCATTTGTTTGCACACAGTTAAATGATCTAACAGTTCTATCTCAAACAATTCAGTTGAGCAAGTTATTTGTTTGCCCTCAGTTTAAATGTCAAACAGTTCTATTTGAGCCATAGATAAAACACTTTCAGGTGCTACCACTCTGGGTCAGAGTGGACCTCGCAGCAATGGCAATAAAGGGGCATTCTACATTCCCCAAAGCTCCAACATTACTGGAGCCTCGCTATTGGATGGTTTAATGTTGTATCAATGACAATCATTGGGGGGAGTCTTACCCCTCTACAGAGACACAGTCTGCGTATTCTATAGCTCTTGCCAACTGGGCTATATAATGATTGACGACAATAGTCTGAATTGTATACATAGCATAAATAATATCAACCCCTTGTTACTGTTATTTAGACAGATATTATCCAATTTGTAAAGACTAAATTTGAGCATTTAATTTAATTATAGAAGATAGCTTTCATTGTTATTAAAGCTTGCTTTAACACTAAGGACCTAAAAATTCAATACTTGTGCAGTTACTTAGAAGTTAATGTACTCAAGTGGACTGAACTTTGTTCAGAGAATCCCCATTTCTACATCACTATTGCCTAGTTTGGTGTAATGATTATCATCAAAGGAAATGGACATGGTGACCCAAGTTCAAATTCTGGATGAAGCTGTTTGCATTTCCCATCACATGTAGGAAAGGCATGAATTCAACTATTCACCCTCCAGCTTTGGATAAATAGTAAGGCAAACTGAGTTCTTTAACTTTGGTATGGCAACTCGTCAAGGAGAAGGAAAAGTTTGAATTCAAACCTGTTAAACTCTGCTTAATAAATTGACCTTGTCTCATATCCTGCTCATGCATAGGGTTTGGTAAATATATGTTGCCTAGCAACAATACAACCAATTAAATGTGCCTTTAAATCTGAGTCACAGCACATTCAGCCAGTATCTATGTCACAGCCTAGAAGTGCATATATTTTAGAAGCCTGAATTTTGGCAAGAGGATCTCCATTTCTAGATTACTATTAACAATATTTTATGTTTTTAACCAAGAACCCCAATGGTGAAAAAACTGACAGGCATCAGCGGAGGCTCAGGGTTCTAATAGTTAATGATAAGCGATCAAGAGTAAAAGATAAAAAAAACAAAAATAGAATAAAATCTTGTCAGAAAAAAAATGACTTACCATTTGTAAATAAGGAATACTGACATTAAAGGATTCATTCATGGTAGCATTCCATACAACACGAATATTTGTGATGAAGAAAACTCCAAGGTTGCCCTGGAAAAAAGATTAAAAAAATGAAAAAATTAATAAAGCTAATCAAATATCCGTAAGCATCTTTGTTATACAATGTTAATTAATATACTATCTTTGTCAAAATTTCAGAGATAAAACTTGATAATTTTTATCACTTAGAATATTTGGACTATTGTGAGAATACCCACCTCTGCAGCTCGTTGTACAAGTTACTAACCACACATCAAAGAACTTCTGTGCAGCCGGATCGAGCGAGAGGCAGGTTCACAGGGAAAAGAAAAAAAACACAACTTTGTGGTTAGAACACCAAGGGAGGAGGAAGAGTGTGTAACACTTAGTGGATAATTAGTTCTGGGCTGAGTTTTGGCTGGCAAAACATTATCTTAACTAACTAGGTCTGGCTGGTAATGTGGCAGTTTGTTCTTCTTTGTTACAGCCTAATCAACTTTCCCTGAACCTAAACTAAGTCTAACTGCTAAGACCCAAAATGCACCTGTATATATACAGAATGTTTCATTATTATTTCTGGCCAAGGGACACACACGAATAAACCCATAACTTTTTTTGTGGCAATTTCTCTCTTTAAAAAAGTGGGCATAAAAATATTTTCTAGCCTGGCTGTCTCTGATACAAGGACATTAAATTCAGACTCTTTTAAGTTTTTGACCAGAATCCGACAAGTACTTAATACTTACCCATGCCCTTGGTCATATGTATAAAACATTTTCTTATCTAGATTTCCTTAATCTAGTTAATGGGTTTTCCTAACATTTGAAATTTGACACCCTGGCCGAATCTAACACATCTTGTCACATATATATATGTGTATATGTGTGTGTGTGTGTGTGTGTGTATGTGTGCACACACATGAGCGTGGGTGTATATATATACACACACACATGTATAGGTGCACACACACACACACACACACGTGAGTATACATGTATGTGCATATATCTAACTCATTGTGTCACACTATTGTCTTCATCCTTATTGTTACACTCACAACATTTGGGCTGATATGTTCTTCGGCCTTCTTCAGGTGTTCCATGTCAAACTCAAGAGCCCACACAGAACCTCAAACTGAACACTTTATTTAATTCACAGAGAAAGATTGTTCCACTCCTGTTAACCATGACCGGGTACAAGTGTTAAGCAATAGTAAGTATTCTTTATCCTTATTTGTAGTTGGGATTGAACCTACAACCTCCTGATGATTTTACTCAGAAACACTTTTCAACCAAACGCCTTATCCACTGCCGGACTAGATACATGGCACAGTAGATAAGGCATTCAGTTGAAATATATCGCAATGAGGATGACAACAATAGACTGTATATTCTAAGTGATAAACTCTCTTTGTTGAGATGTAATAGTGTCATGAGTTTAACACTTACTAGATGCTCTATTTTCATGGCCTTGTGCTTGAGCAAGTTAAGTAAATATATCTATTTAAAGATGTTATACAATACATGATAGCAAAATTAATTTATATGGAGGTGGGCTTAGTGTAATGGAATCATCAATAGGAGTTCAATTCCCGGACAAGTTTCTTTATGCTTCAATGCTAAAGATAAAGCTACATTTAACCTAATGGTTATCGTCATAGGAAATGTAATTAGTGACCAGAGTTCAATTCCTGGATGAGGCAGTTTGCATTACACTTTATGCTAATGCCCTTTAGGAAAGGCAGGAATCTATCTTTTTTCCCTCCAGCTATGGGTAAATAGTAGGGCAGACTGATTCCTTTAGCTTGGTTTGGCAACCAGTCTAAGAGAAGAGAAACACTAAATTTAGACTAGTTGTTCTCAGCATAAAAATTAACCTTGTGTCACATCCTGCTCATAACAGAGGAGTTGGTGTATACATTCTCTTGGTATCTAAGAAATTTTAATACTAGTTTATAAAGACTAAATTTGCATTAACCTGGTTACTGGAAAGATTCCAGACACCATTTACTTTACTGCATAATTCTTCAAGGGGAAGTAACTTTAACTCTTTATTGTCAACAAGGGCACCTCTTAGTTTCAACTGACGATACATTCGAGAACTGTCATAAGCCCTGAAATGATAGAAAAATAACAATCTTAAAATGGAGATTTTAAAACAAAGAAATTAAACAATTCTGAAAATCAAGATTGTAAATGATCAATAATAAATCAAGAAACAACAAATTACATCACTTTTAAAAAAGACAAAAAATATAAGGGATGTTTAAAAAATGTTGTAGCGAAGGAATATTCCCCTGTATAGAATGAACTATTCTTTTTGAATAAAAGCATTGATGGCATTGACTGGGAGCCAGTATTCCTAGTGAAATTAGCTAGCAAATATACCTCTGTTAACACATCTTTGTACGTCTTGTAAAATAAACCATTTTCATTGTAAGTTATAATTAAATTTATTATTCCAATAAGCCACCCCAGTAACATTGCAATGAAAAGTAACTAATAAAACAATTAAAGCATTTTGAAAGCTGTAAATATAAATAAAACAGGGGATATTCAATACTTCTTATAACAGTCAGAACAGTTTTAATATTGAGTGTATGTGTACAAGACATTACACAGAAGTAGGAGGTGTATTAACCTTCATGTAGCTGTAGAACATGCACTTCTGAAATTGCAGGGAGTGGCTGGTCTATGAAACAACCCATGAGAAGTGTCATCTTGTTGGGTCCTAAAGCAATGGATTGAAGAACACAAGTTCCAGTTTACGGGTTGATATGATTGGGATGTTTGACCACATCCGCCACACAGTTCTGATTTATCTCATTCAGGTTATCATTGGGCTCCTTCAATGCTATTTATCTAGGAAGTAGTTCCACACAGATGACACTGTTGTTGCAGAGTTGCAAGGATGGCTCCAGTCACACCACACTCTTTAAGGAGAGTATTTGTGAGCTTGTGCACAAATAAAACAAATTCATTTTTGCAAAGTGTCACACACTCAGATTAGATCAAAAAGAAAACAAGGAAACAGAAAATTCTTTGAATTTATTTTTGATTCCTTTTCTGCTTAGTGCAGTTGATTTGTGGTTTGTATAGTTTTGAACTTACAAATGATGAACATGTCTTATAAAAATCTAAACAATGTGGAGTTGAATAATTCTACACATGAAACTGTGCAGCTGCAATGAAAATTCTTCTGCAACTCTCAACTGTATACAGATCTTCATTTAAATTTTAAGCTTCAGACTTGATATTATCACATCTCAAACATGTTGAATTAGAAAATGTCCCTACCTTACGTTTTGGATATCCTATATATAGATAAAAAAAAGAGAGTCTTGGCCAATAGCCCGGAAGACTGGAATTCAATCCCAGGACAAGTCATATCAAAGACTCAAAAAATGGTCCTTGATGCCTCCTTGCTTAACACTCAGGTAGGGATCAAGGGTAAACTGGAGTAATCCAGGGAAAGGAGTAGCGCCCTCCTTTACAGCTTGGTGTAGTAGCTATTGAAAAGGGTGTCTTCAGGTTGCCCTCGACTGCAGTCACCAACTTTACTTGGATAGGTAGATAGATAGATAAATAGATAATGAGGTGACCAAGATAGATAGATAGATAGATAATGAAGTCACCAAGATAGATAGGTAGATAGATAGACAACTAGATAGATAGATAATGAGTTGACCGAGATAGATAGATAGATAGATAATGAGGTGACCAAGATAGATAGATAGATAGATAGATAATGAAGTCACCAAGATAGATAGATAGATAGATAGACAACTAGATAGATAGATAGATAGATAATGAGTTGACCGAGATAGATAGATAGATAGATAGATAGATAGATAATGAGGTGACCAAGATAGATAGGTAGATAGATAGATAATGAGGTGACTGATATAGATAGATAGATAGATCAAAATCAAACACAAATGTGAATTGACCATTTTGATCCCAGAAAATTGGATGAAAAAAGGGCTAAACAAAAAGATTTGTAATTGTAAACTGGATTGATAAATAAATAAACAAACAATAAATAAAGATAAAATGTTTTGATCTTTTGATAGTCAGATTAAAAGAAGGTTGGAGTACAGGACTTCTCTCATGGATTGATTTTGGCTGAGTGTCAGATAGATACACAGATGACATAGAAAATCCATTTAATAAAAAAGGAAAAAAAAAAATAAAGATAAAAAAGATTCTACCTGTGTATGGCAATGACAGACGTGAACAAACGAGAAGACCCTGAAACCTGGAAGAAATAAAAAGTTGAATTATCACCAAACAATTTTCTCATTAAATCAAGGATAATTCCAAAGTTTCAAACAATAACAATATCACTTGCCTAAATTTTTTAAAGAAAGCATAGTCACTATCCCAGTAATCATTCAGGTTAATATTAACCTCATATTCATAGGCATAGAATCTAACCCCAATGTTTCCAAAAACTTTCGCTACTGTATTTGTACTGACATCATAAAATAACAAATCTAAAAAATAAACAGTGTATTATCTTGTTAACTGACTAGACTATTATCTTGTTAGGTAAATATTTTGTAGCAGAAAGAACTTTGTATTTTTGTTTGGCACGTAAATTAATTTGACCGTTAGGGTTAACGCATATTTTCACCCAATGAGGATGACTATTCAGCCCGGACCATTTTTCCAGGCAGCACCAAATTAAGGAAAGCCCACTAAACACTCACTTCCTCAGAACTTTTCCAAAAGGACAGACGTACTTACTGTCCACTCTCTTCATTAGCAGCATCATCACTACACCATGAAGAAAGCCATCTAATTTATGGACCTCTTGAGTCTATTCTCATAGACCAAGGGTTCTCAGTTGAATATGAATTAGATGAATTCAATCCGCCTCACACAGGAACAACTTTACGTCCCCTCCAACTTTGGCTATGTCGACTGCGACGCAAAATTCCGCTCAGACATCCAGCTACTTCATCCCTGGGCAACATTTTCTGGAGACATTCATGCTTCTCTCCCAAACAACCAGGACCACACATTTATGAGTGAATACATCATTCCTGTCCTTAACCAGCAAACACGACCTTTGCTACACCTATGGCGACCATATCTCACTCAAACATTCAACAATGCCTTAACCGTAACGCTGCACATTTCACTCAGGCATTTAGCTGCTAAAATTCCTTCTCAACTCCATAACTATTTCCTTCCTTCCTTCCTACGAGACTTGCAGCATAAACGTAAATCCTTTTCCACGCTGCCATTAAAACCATCATAAAAACTTTTCGACATCTTGATTCTTCTCTCCTTTATTTACCTTATAACTTAGCGAGGAAACAACGTAACCACACGTAACGATATTTCTTCGCTAAAATCTTGTTAACTAACAAGAATATTATCTTGTTAACTGACAAATGTATAATCTGTCCATGCTTTTCAATTCATTTGCCATCTTCAATCATTTCATGACATAGTATTCATTCTTCCAATTTATTCATTGCCATATCATCATTACCCTTTCCTGAGTACTCCAAGCTTTTTAAGTCCAAAGTCAATAATTATGAGGATTATTAAATAAGTTTCCAGACATTTTTTGTATGGGCACTTTTATTGATAGTACACACATGAAACTCGAGACCCCTCCAAAGTAATCTCCTCCGGCTGCAATGCCCTTGTTGAAACTGTTCCAACAACTTCTGGAAGGCCCCATGGAAGTCCTCTTGTGTGAGCATGTCAATGACCTTCATCACAGCCTCTTTCATGTCCTCAATTGTCTCATAACAACAGCCTCTAAGCTTAGGGAATAACCAAAAGTCACAGGGAGCAAGTTCTGAACTACAGGGAAGGTGAGGAAATGTCTTGATACCGATCTTGGTCCAATAGTCTGTGACAAGGATGGAGTAGTGGACTGGTGCATTGTCCTGGTGGAAATACCACTGACCCGATTTGAAGAGTGCTGCGCTCTTCCAATGGAATCTCTTCCTGAACCCCCTTAAAACCTCAACATAGTAACCCTAACCCTAACCCTAACCCTTTGGCTAATCAACTCTGGTGTATTGACTTCTTGACTCCTCCCACACCTCTCATCATCCCTCACAGACTCCATGCCTTCCTTGAATCTCTTATGCCACTCAAAAACTAATGCTCGATTCATGCAAGATGGTCAAAAAGCAGTCTGAAGCATTCCATATGTTTCTTTGGCATTTTCAAAGTTTAAAACAGAATTTTATTGCATATCATTCTTCTAAAGTGTCCTCACGTCCAGATTGCAATTTTGAAATTCATCAGCTATGACAATCAGGCTTTAGTAGGATGTATTCCAATTGCTGCTGTAGCTGTTCATTTGAAGCTGAAATCATAAAAATTGGACAGTCATCTCATAAGATGTATAGCAATAACATACTGAATTTTCAAGAATCTACGACAATTTTAAATGCCTGTACAAAAAACATCTGGAAACTTATTGACGGCGTTACATATCTTTTTGGTGTGCAAATACCTCCTTTTCCATCAACACATTCATCTTTCTTCATCCCTCACTCACCAATCATTCTTCCTATTCTTTTACCCCATCTCATTTCCATATCACTGTAACCTTTTCCTCAGTAATCACCAATTTGGCTTTGTTTAGAGTGTCTCTTAGTGAAATAAATGAAAAGAGAGAAAAAAAACTGATTTTACTCGGATGACATAAGCTCTTCAAGTCCAAAGCCAATAATTATCTATGAAAGGTCTCCAATCCATGTGTTTCATTAAATCTAAAAATAGAAAGACCCACATGTCTCATAATTCCCTAAAATGACTTTTCTCTATTTTGCCACCAAAAGATAGATGTTCTGAATACCAACTATCCCCTCCCCCAAGTCAGTAACAGTACAGAAGATGAAGAAGACAGAACTTAAATACCCAAGCCTCTGAACCAAAAATATCAGTCCCAAACTTTATGATGATGAGCATGTTTTATCCTAAAAGGAATTCAGGACAGACACATAAGTAAGCGATTAAAAAAGAAATACTAAAAACATTTATTTACTGTGTACACAAACAAAAAATCAAGATACATTTACTATGATATTAAACTACATTTTGCTACCAACTCACCACACTAATTACCTTATTCATACTTCCTTTGTAAACAATCCTTAGACACCTTTATAAATATTGAATAGATATAAATATATATATTAATAATATATTAAATATATACACTTTGGTAAAAAAAGATAAGGCCCCCACGAAAAAAATGCAGAAATTTGGATTGATCTACGTTTTCTTTCAAAAATTCATATTTTTATAAATGTATTTAGTAATAAAATTATCTATTAAAAATTGTTTTCTTTGATTATTATTTCAAAAAATATTAAAATTAGCATGTTGCAAAAAGATAAGGCCACCTATGAATTTATTAGATAAAACAAATTAACTCACAGATTTTTATGTTAAGATTAACTTTTACATAAAAATTAGCAATAAAAATTTAAAATACATCATGAGACTTGGCAATTCTCTTACAGATCACAAGAAAGGAATGATCGATGTTTTTAAAAAAGATGGGCATTCTCAACAAGAAATCACCAAGAAAATCAACAGATCAAGATGTGCAGAGAATAATTATATAAAAAATAAGAACAAAACACCCAAAAAGATTCCAGGTAGGCCAGAAAAACTCAGTCCAAGGAATAAACGGGCCATTATCAGAGATGTTAGAAAATCCAGAAAATCCGTTTCTTAAATTCAACTTCCTGGTGACATTAATGTTCCACATTGGACCATATGGAGAACATTAAAAAATTGTCCTAATGTTGAATATTCAAAGGGACAAAAAGCTCCTTCATGGAAGGAGCATCACATAAACGCTAGATTTAGTTGGGCCAAAAAGTATGTCTTGTCGGTGGGGGGGGGGTAAATGTATTTACAGATTAGAAAAAAATGGAATTTAGATGGTCCTGATGGGTTCCATTGCTATTGGCATGACCTAAGGAAAGAAAAAAAGATTTTTAAAAAACGCCAAAGTAGAAGTGGCTCTGTAATGACATGGGGAACATTTTGTTCTAATGGAATATTCAAATTAGTTCTTGTAAGCAGTAACATGGACTCAAAACAATACACTGACATGCTCACCAAACATTTTTTGGAAGATTTCTTTCGTATTACAGGAAATCGGGCTATTTTCCAACAAGACAATGCCCCCAATTCATGTGTCAAGGCATTCAAAAGTGTTTTTTTTAGTGACAAAAATGTTGTGCTAATGGACTGGCCAGCAGTAAGTCCAGATCTTAACCCCATCGAGAACCTCTGGGGTATAGTTGCTCGACAAGTTTATGGTCAGGATAAACAATATGATTATAGGGGTCCTTGACTGGTGCAATTATGAAATCCTGGTCCAAAATAGATGATCAAACTGTCAAAAGTCTGATAGGGTTGGTATAAAATCGTTACATCGAAGTGATTGCAGCGAAAGGAGGAAAAACAAAGTATTAAATGATGGTATATGTGATTTTATCTTAGTGGCCTTATCTTTTTGCAACATGCTTATTTTATTATTTAATGGTAAAATAATCAAATAAATTAATTTTTCACAAAAAAATTAATAGATGAATTTATTTGCAAAATTTAAGAAAAAAAATATGATTTTTTGAAATAATAGGTTGCATTTTTCGGCATTTTTTCATGGTGGCCTTTTCTTTTTGCACCAAAGTGTAGGATTTGGTTTGGTTAGGTTTTATGGCATGTCAACCATTGCGGGTTATTTAATACCAAATCCTCTTTATACATATATATCAAATATATATGATTTGGTTGGGTTGGGTTGGATTTTATAGCATATCAACCATTGTAGGTTATTTAATGCCAAATCCTCTTTATACATATATATTAAATATATATGATTTGGTTGGGTTGGGTTTTATGGCATATCAACCATTGTAGGTTATTTAATGCCAAATCCTTTTTATACATATATATTAAATATATATACGATCTGTAAAAACATTTTATAGATAACATTCTTAAATGAACCTGAGCTCTTTTTTTTGTACACAGTTAAATGGTTTCGTGTATTGCTATATAACAGTTACAATTTAACATCATTTTTTTGCACCCAGTTTTTTCTACTTGACCCATAGATAGGACCCAATCAGGTGCTACCACTCCAGATCAGAGAGGACCTGGGAACAATAGCAATGAAGGGTTACTCCAAACTTCCAAAGCTGGAGCCTTACCATCATGGTTTAATGTCATATCAACATCACTCGGATACCAGAGTCACTCCTTGTCAACCTACATATTCCTATATCAATCTTCATTCACTCCTACTCACCAATAATTCTTCCTATTCATTGCCATAACATAACTCTTTGTTGAGTAATTATCAATTTGGCCTTGTTTAGGGTGAATCTTGCTTAGGGTGAATCTTGCTTAGGGTGAATCTTGAAATTTTTTTTATAAAAGCAAAGAATTTCTTTGATACTCACCAAATTTGTGAAAATAAATTCAAATCTTGTTTGACTTTTTGCTAAGACGTACAGAGCCTCAGTGTTTCCTCTTAGTTTCTGTTGATGACAAACAAAATCAACAAGGAAAGAAAATTAAAAATCAAACATGAAGATTTACACAACTAGATCAGCAAAATATCTACTGAAATAAGAAATATTTTTGTCTGAATTTTTTAGACAAATGTTGAAGATTTGAAGAAATAACAATTATTTTTATCTGAATTTTTTAGACAAATGTTGAAGATTTGAAGAAATAATTATTTTTGTCTGAATTTTTTAGACAAACATGTTCAATTGTACAAGATCTTGTATTAACAGTATCAAATATACAAAGAAGATGTTCAATTGTATGGACCATATTTGCACTTTTCACAAAGTTATCAACAATATATTTACAATCTTTGTCTTTGCTGTCATTATCACAACGTTTTGGGAGCCACTCTATTATCTGGTTATTTTGCTATCCAATTTTTTTTTTAAAGTATTATATATTGACACTTTTAAAACTACATCCTCATCTTGTCTTTATCACAATGTTTTAGCTTTGAGGAAGGTCTGAGTGTAGAACAGTCAAACAATATGAAAGACAGCAAATTAAAAGGAAACTGAATAAGAAAGAATCTGTATATAATGAAAATAAAAGTCGTTGCTTTTTTAATTACCCTAGAATTTCAGGATTAGTAAGCATTCAATATTGCTTTATGTTTTTCTCAGTGTATTAATTTTTTAGAATACAATAATTTTGAAGAGAAAAACTGAAAAATAAATATGAAATATATATATTAATTTGTACATGTGAGGCAAACTATCTTAGTAAGATAACCAGTCTAGGAAAAGAAAAACTCTAGATTCAAACCAGCTTTACTCTACTTAAAAAGTGACCTTGTGTCACATCCTGCCGATGGTATAGGGGTTGGATTGGGCTGGAGAAACACACACACACACACACACACACATATGTATATACATGTATACACATGGGATAATAGTTATTGGCATGGAAAATAAAACTGGTGATTGAGGTTCAAATTCTGGCAAAGACTGTTTCCACTTCACACTAATACTATTAGGAAAGCAGAAATATATCTTTTTTCCCTTCAGTTATAGGTAAAATAGTAGGATAAACTGGAGTTTTCTAGTTTTGGTGGGCAACCTACTTAGGAGAAAAACAACTTTGAATTCACACACTCACACACACTTTTAGCTAACAAATCATGTGTCCTTGTGGCTGTATAAGGCTCATTTCTCTTAATAGCTGAAACACGTTGAGGAAGACCTGAATCCTAAAATGATGTAAGAAAATAACAGATTGAATAGAAATATACATATCATCATCTAACAATTTAGTGTAGGTAGAAAAATAATAATGTACAGTGAGGAAGATGCAGGATAAATTTTCAAATGTTGTTTGAGAGAAAAAGTAAAATCTTTGACCCTAGAAAATATGGTGTACAGGTATACGTCAGGTTATGTCATTTCAAGTTAATTCATTCTTGATTATACGTCATTTGTCAAAAAAATATATGGAAAAATAAAAATCAAGTTTACACCTCTGAGCCACAAATACTGAAGTCATACTATCACAAGAAAAGCATTAAAAGCACATAAAATCATGTCACCATACAATAAATGTAAAAGTTGGCGACTGTAGTCGATGGCAACCACAAGGCTCCCTTTTCAATACCTACTACACCGAGGTGTAGGGGAGGGCACTACTCCTTTCCCTGGATTGCTCAACTTTACCCTTGATACATACCTTATATTTTTTAGTGTTAAGCAAGGAGGTATCAAGTACCATTTTTAAAGTCTTTGGTATGATGCGACCTGGGATTGAACCCAGGTCTCCCAGACCATTGAAATTTAATGGAAATATTAGTAAACCTAACATAAATGAATTTATTTTCTACCATCACAAAATAATTTTAATAACTGTATCTATTATTCAACCTAACAAAATTGTTTTATTTTACAATATCTTAGACTAAGCCACATTCACAAATAAAGAATCCACAATGTACTGTAAAGATTGCCAAATTGTAAACATCTACATTTACAAGTATGTATGTACATCTATTCATGAACTTAGATTACTTTTTTCTGTACAATATTAAAAACTAAAATTTATTTGCTTGTAAACTTAAAATATATTCTTCTTGATCATATATTATTAAAAATACATTTATAAATAAAATACAAAACTGGGAATGGTTATTTGAGGTTTAGCCAAGTGACAAGTAAATTCAATTTACGTTATTTTTCAAGTTAAATTGCTTTTCCTAGAACAAATAACCAATGAAAGGTGAGGTATACCTGTAAATATAAAATTCCAAGAAATACAGGGTGTTATATAAAATTTCTAGATTTTATAGAAAGAAACTGCAAACAAAACTGAAGACCAAGTATGAAGTTTACTTACTGAATTGGCAGATTTTGTTGAAAGGCTTATTATACAATTTAATCCAATGGCTAAAAATAAAAGGAAAAGAAAAATTAAATTAAATAACAGAATAAAACTGAATTCTCTTTAATTTTCTCTTTAATAATAATAATAATAATAATAATAATAATAATAATAATCAGACTCTATGTGTCAAGAAAAGGAGGAAGAGGACTTGCCGGCATTAATATAACAATTTAGAGACTCAAGAAATATACATTAAAGAATAAAGAAAGACAAATTATAGCAGCCATCAACAACAATATCAACAGCAATATCAACAACAATATCAACAGCAATATCAACAGAAGTATCAACAGCAATATCAACAGCACAGCAATATCAACAACAATATCAACAGCAATATCAACAAAAATATCAATAGAAATATCAACAGCAATATCAATAGAAATATTAAAAGAAATTAGGGACAAACAATAAATCAAAATAAAGAAAACAAAAATGGGAAGAAAAACAACTGTCCAGACACTTCAAATAACAAACTGAGAAAATTGCACATGAGATGACTTGGACATGGCTGTGAAGAGGAAACCTCAAGAGAGAAACTGATTCTCTTTTGATAGCAGGACAAAATAATGCCATACGAGCCAAAGCAAAAATTGATAATATACAGAAGAATAGTAACTGTAGGTAGAAGGCCAAATGAATGAGGCACCCAATGAGTAAAAGTTGGTGATAGAGATGAAACAGTTAATCACACGATAAAGAATGCAGCAAACTGGCACAAAAGTAGTCATGATTGAGTGGGAAAGATGATCCCTTGAGAATAGTGCAAAAGATTAAAATTTAACCCTGTTGACAAATGGTATATGCACAAACCAGAATCTAGAAAATGAGATCCATAAAATTGTCTAGTACGATGTTGAGTTGGTTAAAGTGCCTAAATTTACAATTCAAATCAAGACTACTTAAAGTGGTTCATATAGACCCGGTGTGGGAGGAGTAAATAAAAAATTTTGACAGAGTAAGTAAAATTAGTCAAAACTCATAAAAATGTATCATAATGAATATTATTTGCTTTCATTATGACCCGATGAAATATAAATGATGCTAAGGGAGGTAAATAAATACATAAGAAATCAAAAGTTGCGTCCCTTATCTCATTCACTTTGTGTGCATATAAAAATTTCTATCCAATGAAATTACAAAACCATTTTGGTGACTTATTGTCAAGTTTGACGATGGTAGCAACATCTTTTTTCCAGCTATTACCTGAATAAGTAAAATAGTTATAAGACAATGGTTTCTTCAAATGTTCACTCACTTATTCTTTTCTCTACCACCACTGTATACATAGCAGATTTTATCAAGATAAAATGGGATGAAGAAAGATGGTAGACATTTGGTATATTAGTGATTGCTTTCTGCTACCATTTTCTCAAGAAATAGTTTCTTCCTCTTTTTCTCTTTTTTTCTATACATTTCATTTTTTCTTTCAAATATTTTTATAGTATAGTTTATAAAAAAATTCACGGATATATTTGAATTTGTATGAGATGTTTTTTTAAAAAAAAACGTCTCATTGGTCTAGTGGGTAGAGTGTTCGCCAATGATCCCAGAGATCTGGTTTCAATCCCAGGTCACGTCATACCAAAGACTTTAAAAATGGTACTTCCTACCTCCTAGCTTAAAACTCAGAAATAAAAGGTAGTGGAGCAATCCAGGGAAAGGAGTAGCACCCTCCCTTACACCTCAGTGTAGTAGCTATCGAAAAGGGAGCCTTCTGGTTGCCCTCGACTATGGTCGCCAACTTACTTTTAGAAAATGAACTAAAAATATATTTACATTTTAGCATCATTTAATATATATTCAAATTTCAATTGGTATTTTTATTCTTCAATTTGCAATGAGCAAATGTCATATTATGATAACATCACCAGAAGTGACATTATTATGGTAATTCCTGCTGATGCAGAAGAGTGCTACAAACACATTACATATATATATATATATATATATATATATATATATATATATATTACAACAATATATGGTTGTCACTATCTCACTTGGTGGGTTATTGGTAAACTAAATGCAGCATAATTTGGAGAGTGCTCAATATCTGTGATAGAGCTATTATAACAAATAAGTATATATTAGTATGGATGTTTATCTGTGAGCACTGATGAACCGTGTAAAGACAGCATGAAACTAGTGGTTGTAGATAAACATCCATGCTATTAAATATATATAAAAACTAATATATATTTATCTATTATATATATATATATATATATTTAAAGATGACAAACAAGGACTTGAAAGTGAGTTTTTTATAAGACTTTTCTTGTTCATGAGTGAGAGGTCATAAATGAGAATGAAAACTGTTTAATAATTATCCAAAATCTTTGATGTTATGACCTGAGCACATATACTTTCGATGTTTGTTGGTCATTGTTGACAGTGTCAGTGAACCCACACCATAAATTAACATTGGTTTATATTTTGGTTTGGTTTGGTGGGTTTTATGGCATATCAACCTTTTGTAGGTTATTTAACGCCAAATCCATTTTTATGTAAATAATCTGTTCTATTTAAAACAATTCAGTTTAGCATAAGTACACAGTTTAATTGTCAAAAACATTTCTATTTCAAACAATTCAAGCAGTTATATGTAACAATTCAGTTAAGTGTAAATACAGTTTTAATGTTGAAAAACAGTTCTATTTCAAATAATTCAGTTAAGCATAAGAACACAGTTTAAATGTAAGTACGGTTTGTCAAAAACATATCTATTTTAAGCTATTCAGTTTACTCAAACAATTCAGTTTAGCATAAGTATGCTGTTAGTTCTATTTAACCCATAGATAGGACCCTTGTCAGGTGCTACCCCGCCGGGCCAGAGGGGACCTGGGAGCGATTGCAATAAAGGGATACTCTGCATTCCCCAAAACTCCAGCATTGCTGGAACCTCGCCATCAGATTGTTTAGTGTCATATCCAGGACACTCGTTAGGGAGGGGGTCTTACCCCTCTGCAGAGGTGCAGTCGGTATATTCTACAGCACCCCCAGCTGACTGGGAAAACATAAATTAAGAGATATTTTATATGATCAATGAATACTTTGAATAAGAGCATTCATCATATGCAGTTGAAGTTGTATTTTGTGAACATTTTTTTGAAGAAGGATTCATTTGCAGAGAGAAGAGCAACAGTTTACTATCCTAATTAGAGAGAAACAGATTGCAAAGTTTTTTGTTTTTTTGGGTTCACCCACCTAGAGGGTGGCAAAAAGAGACATGGCTGTTTTTTTTAGCATCAGATTGGCTTAAATGGTAGGCTTGCTGATGCTATTTTGGCAGAAGAAGAGTCAAGGGTTTGTTTTTTTTTTTTTGATAGTGGGAGAAGGAAGTAAAATTTCGGCCTTTTTTCTCAATAACACATTGTAGGGTGAAGACGTACCAGAGAAGGCTTATGAAGAAGTTTATTTTTTTAAGGTCTAGCAGAGAGACGTAGTTTCTGAGAGATGCAGGCCAGGAGATTTTTGAGTAGAAGCTCACTTTTATGGTCAAGCAGAGAGATGAGTAATTCTCTGAGACATGCTCACTTGAAGTTGCCAATTTGTTTATTAGCTATCTTATAGAAAAACAAACCAATCGGAATAATTCAGGTCTAAAGGACCTGTAGATTCCAAACAGAAAGAAAGAAGAAACTAAAGAAAAAGAAAGAAAGAAAAAAGAAAAGAGTAAAGAAACTAAAGAAAAAAGAAGTCTCCAACTAAACTACAAACTTTCACCACAGACAACAGGAAAGAGAAAGAAAGAAAGAAGAAAAGAGTAAAGAAACTAAAGAGAAAAAATCTCTAACTAAACTACAAACTTTCTTCACCGACAACATGAACTAAGAAGTTTTTTACCTTTCTCCCACTAAAAAAAAAAGACAAAAGGGAGCCGGTTTCAGCCGCTTACAGGGAAGTAAGATACATGAACCAAGAAGTTTTTTACCTTTCTCCCACTAAAAAAAAAAGACAAAAGGGAGCCGGTTTCAGCCGCTTACAGGGAAGTAAGATACATGAACTAAGAAGTTTTTTACCTTTCTCCCACTAAAAAAAAAAGACAAAAGGGAGCCGGTTTCAGCCACTTACAGGGAAGTAAGATACATGTAATTTTAGATACTATTTTTAATATTACTTTTGTTTTATGTTTTCTTAATGAACATAAAAGATACGTAATTTTTGCTAATCTTTTTAATGTTGGCTTTGTTTTATATTTTGTTAATGAATTATTTCCTGCATAAAGACTGTTATACAGTAACTAGCTGTAGTCTGTTTTTGTCCGCTTTATAGAATAAAGCATTTGTAACAAGTGTAATAAGTGTTTGGTTTGTTTTTGGCTCCAACTTATTAATTTTTAACATTGAGACCTTTACGTCCAGTAGGTTTTTAGTTTATACTTTTGTTAATTCGTTGTCCCAACGTTGTAGTAGTGCATCTTTCGAGTTTCTCTTTTATCACTTCCTAGATTACTTCTCACACCAACTCGATATTCACCTTATTTCATGCTGACGCACTGATCGGAAACACCAGAAAAACAAAAAGTCTCACACAGAACCTTTCCTATGCTTATATTTACATCCAAGTAAGCTCAAAATTTGCATATCAACATTGGTCCTGTTAGACTTTGGCCCAGTCGGCTGAGGCTGTAGAATACACCAACTGCATCTCTGTAGAGAGGTAAGACTCCTCCAAGTGTCCTGGATATGACACTAAACAATCTGATGGTGAGGCTCAAGAAATGCTGGAGCTTTGGGGAATACAGAGTACTCCTTTATTGCCATCACTCCCAGGTCCCCTCTGGCCCAGAGTAGTAGTACCTGATAGAGACCTATCTATGGGTCAAATAGAACTAAACTGTGTGCTTGGGTTCATCTGAATTGTTTAAAATGGAACTGTTTTTTGACATTGAAATTAAGTACTTATGCTAAACTAAATTGTTTAAAATAGAATAGTTTTGACATTTAACTGTGTGTAAATAAAACTGTACTTATACTAAACTGAATTGTTTGAAACTTTTATCAAAATGACTTAATTCAGCGTTAAATGACCCGAAAAGGGTTAATACGCTATAAAACAAAACAACCAACCAACTCGCAAGATTTTGTGAGACCACCATCTATACATCCTCATGTCAGTGGCGACCATGTTTCTTTTTGAAAGACACTCTGCACGTGAAGCATATGTGTTGCCATTTCTGCCTTGGAGGTAAGTCAACTCTTTCACTACATACACCTATTTTATAATTCTGACGGTGTGAAAAAAAAACAGAAGATACAATTTGTAAATAAAAAATATTACACTGATATCTGAGAAAAAACATTCCATAAAAATAAGAAGAGACTAAAAACATTCATACTACTTGAAAATAATCAACCAATATCACAATGCCTTGTTAAAAGTAAAAACACCAAATCAATCATCATCATCATGTCATGCCGCTAGCACTGATATCCCTGGTCCTCTCTCGCTAGTTCTCACTATCATTCATTGCCTCTGGCAGGTCTTCAGGGCTACATCCTGTATCCTCACATAGCTGCTATATGTATGTTCAAGCTGGTCATCCTGCTTTTGCTCAGCCATATGTGGGGGTCCATAGGAGTACATCACTTATGAGCTCGTCCCTGCTTCTCCAGCAGTGTCCTGCATGTCTGGTTCATCTAACTTGGATAGTTTTCATGATGGGAGGCAGGTAGCTGTATAGTTGGTGCCTTGTGGGATGTTGCTGTCAGGACTTGTTCAATATTTCTCACAACATTCTTGTGTAATTGCCGTCTAGCTTCTTCTTCTTCTCCAGCCGTTTAGTTAGCATCCAAGTAGTGCATCCATACAGTAGTATTGACATGACCGCTGCCTTTAAAGAAAAAACACTAACAGAATACCTCAAGCTAAAACGTAATCCAAATGAATTACTCAACCAAAAGTTGGAGCTACTTAATATTTGTAGACATAAAAATAGTTTGGTTACGTCATAGGTAAAATACATCTTTTTTCTTTTCTTTTTTTTCATATGCTAATTTTTTTATATGCTAATTTTTTGTTCTTTCTGGCAGCCACTAAATCAATAAAATGTAGTTTGTTCCAACCCTCTTTAGTCAGAATTATCCAGATGATCCAGTGAGGTGAAACCTAGGTAGATCACTTCTGACTCAGTAAGTATATATATATATATATATGTATGTATATAGTATACCTATGAATATATATATGATATATATATATAAAATATATAGAAAATAATTTTCATTCAATATGCCACATAACCAGTTCATTTTTCATCTCATATCGCATATCAATACTTTTAAAAACTTTTCTAAAAATATTTTTCTTCACAGAAATTTTTTTTCCTAATGATGACCAAAGGTTAAAACTATTTCAGAACAATCCAAAAAATAACAAAAAAAATCTTATTTGTCTTATCACTTTTGTCCATTTTTGATACATATATAATAATCAATACATATCAATATTGTTTGTTATTTCAGTGATAGAGTGTGAATATTTAAGTCGGGATAACATAAATCTATAAAATCAATGGTGGTTAGTGACTGTTAGTTTTTCATCTATCCAATCATTGGATTGATGATCACTTTGGTATAATGATCAAATAAGCAAGAAACTGACAGTCATGAAGCACTGTTGACTCTATACCTATGCTATCCTAACTTAGGTAAATATAACCAGAAGAGATTTAGATAGATAGATAGATAGATAGATAGACTGAGATAGATAGATAGATAGATAGATAGATAGATAGATATGAACAGACTGATAGATAGATAGATAGATAGATAGACTGAGATAGATAGATAGATAGATAGATAGATAGATATGAACAGACTGATAGATAGATAGATAGATAGATATGAACAGACTGATAGATAGATAGATAGATAGATAGATAGATAGATAGATAGATAGATAGACTAATTTTTTTAGTACTTTTTTGTTTTTATTTTCTGCAAAGATAATAACTTTTGGTTTGGTTTGGTCTATTTCTTTAATAGCATATCAACCCCCAATGGGTTATTAAATGCTGAAAGTTGATACAAAAAATTTTCAAACAATTACATGGTTTCAAGTATTCCTAATGATTTTCAAACAGATCTATTTAACCCATAGATGGGGATCCTAACAGATACTACCACTCCAGGTCAGAGTGGACCTGGGAGTAATAGCAATAAAAGGGTGTTTCCACACTCCCCTGAGCTCCAGAACTGGAGCCACACTAATAGATGCAGTTTATGGTCATATCCAGGGTAAGTAGCAGCAGCAGCAGCAGCAGAAGAAGAAGAAGAAGAAGAAGTAGAAGAAGAAAAATCAATGTTTTTATTTAACCCTTTTGTCAGCAGATTATATTTTTAATCCTTGTAAAGTGGGTGAATTATTCTCTGAAAATTTGCAAAATAGAGTCGATGTTCAGACAAGTCAATTACCCATGTATAAAAAAAAAAAAAAAAAAAAAACCATAAATTAATCAGCAATTTTGGGTCCTCGTAGAATAAAAGAAAAATAAAACCCTCCACTTTTAATTATGATATTTTGTAAAACAACCTTTACACAATCCTACACCACAATGTTTTTATACATTAATATCTAATTGTTCAACAAGCAGTCAATATAAAAATGCCTTACATTCAGCTACAGATAAACAACAAAATGACACACTTCCTGTGTACCATAAGCAACAAAAATGTTGCTCTGCCTGCAAAAGAATTATTAGTCCATAACAACTATTTCTCTTTCAACATAATTTTCCAAATGGTCTATTTATAGTTTAGTGAAGAGATATTGTTATGTGTGTTAGTTACGTTGTTTCCTCACTAAGTTTTAAAGTAAATAAAGGAGTGAGAGAAGACGAAGATGCCATAAGGTTTTAATGGCAGCATGGAATAGGGTCTATGCTGGAATGCTGCAAGTCTCGTAGGAAGGAAAGAAGTAAGGAGGGAAATGAAATTGTTATAGAGTTGAGAAGGCATTTTAGCAGCCAAATGCCCGAGTGAAAAATGCATCTTTAGGTTAAGGCATTGTTGAATGTGTGAGGAAGATATGTTCGCCATAGTGTAGCAAATGTCATGTTTGCTGGTTGGGGACAGGAACATTGTCATCGTCCATGAAAGTGTGGTCCTGGTCGTTTGGGGAGAGAAGTATGAATGTCTCTAGAAAATGTTGCCCAGGGATGAAATGGCTGGCTGTCGGAGCGTTATTTTGCATCACAGTCGACAAAGCCAAAGTTGAAGATGACTTAGAGTTGTTCCCGTGTGAGGTGGATTGAATTCATCTAATTTATATTCAACTGGGAACCCTGGGTCTAAGAGATTAGACTCAAGAGGTCCATAAATTAGATGGCTTTCCTTATGGTGGTGTGATGCTGCTGCTAAAAGGAGAGCGGACAGTAATTACGTTTGCCCAGTTTGAAAAGTTCTGAGGAAGAGAGAGTGTTTGGCAGGCTTTCCCCAATTTGGTGCTGCCCGGAAAAATGGTCCAGGCTGAATAGGATAAGTCATCCTGATTGAGTGAAAATATGCATCGACCCTAACGGTCAAATTAATTTACACACCAAACAAAAATACTAAGTTCTTTCTGCTGCAACAGCATATCAAATCCTTATTGAACTGGAAATTACTCTATTCTTCAAAAGGATACATGTATATTAAATATATGAAATTTTAAATGAACAGTTTGTAGTTAACAATTTTTAAATGATCAAGAGCTCATTTGTTTACATGCAGTTAAATGGTTTCAAGTATAGTAAATGATTAAACAGGTCTATTTAACCCATAGAGAGGACACTAACAGGCACTACCACACCAGAGCTGAGTGGACCTGGGAGTAATGGACAATTTAATATACCCCAAAGCTCCAAGACTAGAGCTTCACCATCAGTTGGAGTTTAGTGTCATATTCATCATCATCATCATGTCGTGCCGCCAGCACGGATATCCCTGACCATCTCTCGCCACTTCTCCCTATCATTCATCGCCTCCGGCAGGTCTTCTGGGTTACATCCTGTGTCCTCACATAGCTGCTGTATGTAAGTTCGGGCCGGTCGTCCTGCTTTTGCTTGGCCATATGTGGGGGTCCATAGGAGTACATCACTTACGAGCTCGTCCTTGCTTCTCCAGCAGTGTCCGGCGTGTCTGGCTCGTCTAACCTGTATAGTTTTCATGATGGGAAGCAAGTGGCTGTATAGTTGGTGTCTCGTGGGGTGTTGTCACCAGGACTTGTTCAATATTGCTCTCAACATTCTTGTGTAGATGCCGTCAAGTTTCTTCTCCAGCCGTTTAGTTAGCGTCCATGTAGTGCATCCAGTGTCATATTCAGGACAGCATATTCTACAGTCCCAGCCAACTGGGCAAGACAACAAAGATACAACAAAGATCAATATGTAGTTACAATGGCATTAATATAGAAATACTTACAAAGATTAACTCTTGGGATGATATGTGAGTGCCAGATAATCCTAAGGTTCGTCACAAGCAATCTTCCTGTAAGTAAAAGATGATGGAGATAAAAAGTATAGTGGCCAAGAGGTTCACATTTTTAATCAACAAATTTCCTGAAAACAGGAATGTACCTTAAAACTCCTCTTCATTCAGTTGTACAGATCCACAGAAAGTTTAAGCTAAAACTCTGAAAAAAAATAATTTTGAGTATCTTCTCAAAATAGAGTGTATTTCCAGACTGAAATTCACCTAATAATTGTATCATACTATGAACTTTCTGATCCAATTTTAATTATATATAAATATATATATATATATATATATATATATATCTTCTGTTTACACAAATTAAAAATTTCTACTCATGCTAATAGTGAGGTTTAGGTACATTCAAGGCTGTTTAATGCTAAAATTGATCTTTAGAGGAGGGAGAGTTGCAAGCAAATCATTATGGTATCAAGTAATAGTTCCGAGATAATAATAATAATAATATTAATAGAAAATGAGACACAAAATTCTCTGGGATTTTGAGATTCAAACAGATCACCTAATTACAAACAGAAGACCAGATCAATGATAATTAACAAAAAAAAAGAAAACTTACCATATAGTGGACTTTATCATCCTAGCAAATCACACAGGGAAAATCAAAGAAAGTGACTTCCAAGCAAACCAATTGATATCACCAATACCTTCATGTTCCACAGTTTTCTTAGTTATCAGGTGAGGTCCAAGTACTTGTCTATTTTTCCACTTACTTTGATTTCTGTGGTCTGCTAGAATGGTAAAGTCCACTATATGGCAAATATTTTTGGGGAAAGAGGAATAGAAAGGTGGAAATCGAAGGATGAACCAAGGCCATCCAAACTACAGCATTGTTGAAATTGGCTAGAATACTGAGAAGAGTGCTGGAAACCTGAGGAGATTTACTGTTACTCAGACTCCAGTGAAAGACCATCAGTTAATGCTGATGTGAAAACTCATTAGAGGTAAAATAATAATGACTTAAAATTTGACATTACTGACAAATGGTATTTTCCCAAACCAAAATCCATCCTAAAAAATGAGATGTACAAAATTCTCTGAGAATTTTAGATGTAAGCAGACTATATAATCTCAGTCAGACCTAGTGTTGTATTTTGGCCTTTGACCCAGCCAAAAATGCCATTCAAAGTGATGCACCGGAAGGAAGTGACACATTCCAATGGCAGTTATGAGAGGAAATCGCATAGGCATGCTTGGCTAACAAAATAGGACAAGGAAAAAAATCCCATGATACACTCGTAGACTGATGCACCGGAAGAGAGTGACCTGTGAACTGCATTACAGTTATTTCCACTTGATGACGATCAAACATGCCATTCCAAAGGCCGAGTAGGCGACTGAGTGGGCGTTGAACTATTATATAACTCAGTCAAGACAGAATCAGATCAGTTGGAGACGGAGTTAGAGACGAGATGTGGTAGGGAAAGCCACGCCAGGCCGAAGGGGCCCTCGATGAGTTGGGGACCAGACCAGTTGGTGATAAGATACAGTAAAGAAAGCCATCACTCAGCAGAAAGCTGAGCCCCTGGGCCTCTGGTTGAGCAGCCCTGGAGAACGAGAAAGACAACGCTGACGACCATAAGAGTGGGGGTCAAAATATTGCAGTTCTGTTCGGTCTCCAGCTCCCTCTCACACGCAAACCTTGAGTAACCCTTTTTGAACCCTTACAATAAAGTGAGAGGTACATATTTTTGTTAGAGAAAACTTTGCTCGTCCTTTGTCATTGTGTCGTTGTGATTCATTCTGCAGGTATATAAGCATAATTATTATATGACTATATAACACTAGTATTAATTAACAAGAAGAAAGGAATTTGCCATTTCAACAAACTGAAAATAAAAGAAAGGGAAAAGACAAATACTTGGATTTTGCAAGAGAGCTGATAAAGCTGTGGAGCATAAAAGTGACAGTGATACTGATTGTTGTTGGAACACTTTGTACAGTCAACAAGAGTTTGGAAAGGAGACTGGAGGAATTGGAGATCAGAGGAAGAATCAAGATCATCCTTACCACAACATTGTAAAAATCAGCTAGAATACTTAGAAGAGTCCTTGAGACCTGAGAAGACTTGCTGTCACTTAGACCTCAGTGAAAAACAACCAGTCAAAAAGGATGTGAAAAACTCAGAGAGTGAAAATAATAATAATAATTTAAATGTAAAACTTGACTTTTGATTCGAATAGAAATTTGTGGAAGGTCTTGCTATAAATATAAATTGCAAAACAATACCATCAGAACAAAAGCGGTCATGTTGATACTGCTATATAGATGCACTACATGGACACTGACTAAACGGATGGAGAAAAAGCTTGACAGCAATTACACAAGAATGTTGCGAGCAATAATGAACAAGTCCTGGAGGCAACACCCAACAAAGCAGCAGCTATACGGCCACTTACCTCCCATCACAAAAACTATTAAAGTTAGACAAACCAGACATGCACAACCTAGAATCCGTTCTTCTCAGGTTTTTTGAGACACAAACAGATCCCGTAATCTAAGCCAGATGACCAGACCTACTGATAGTCAACAAAATAAAGAGAACCTGACAAATATTGGACTTTACAATCCCAACAGACCACAGAGTAAAATTAAAAGAATGTGAAAAGAAAGATAAATATTTACACCTTGCAAGAGAACTAAAAAAAGCTATGGAATATGAAGGTGACAGTAATACCAATTGTAATTGGTGCACTTGGAACAATCCCCAGAGGCTTGATAAAGTGACTGAAAGACTTAAAAATCAGTGGAGACTATCCCGACTACAGCATTGTTCAGATCGGTCAGAATACTGGGAAGAGTTCTGAAGATTTGATGAGATTTCATCATCATCATCATATCGCGCTGGTAGCACAGATATCCCTGACCCTCTCTCGCCACTCCTCCCTATCGTTCATCGCCCTAGGTAGGTCTTCAGGACAACATCCTGTATCCTCACATAGCTGCTGAATGTACGTTCGAGCTGGTCGCCCTGCTTTTGCGCGGCCATGTGTGGGGATCCATAAGAGTACATCTCTTATGAGTTCATCTCTGCTTCTCCAGCAGTGTCCTGCATGTCTGGTTCGTCTAACTTGAATAGTTTTCGTGATAGGGGGCAGGTGGCCGTACAGTTGGTGTCTTGTGGGGTGTTGCTGCCAGGACTTGTTCAGGATTGCACGCAGCATTCTTGTGTAATTGCCATCTAGTTTCTTCTCCAGCTGTTTTGTTAGCGTCCATGTAGTGCAGCCATATAGCAGTATCGATGTGACCGCTACCTGGGAGAAACTGCGTTTCATTTTATCGGTTAGGTCTGATTTCCATATAATCGATAGCCTATTGATAGCTGTCCATGCTTTCGTTAGCCTCGTTTCGATGTCCTTTTCGGTTGATTCGACGCTGCTTCCTACTGTCATTCAAACTCCATCAAAAAAAAACTCAGCTAACGCTGATGAGAAAAAACTCTCAAAAGAGTAAAATAGTGATAATATAAATTTAATCCTAATAATTTGTCAGCATTTTAAACAAGTAAACATTTTATAATTAATTACAAATGTTTTAAGAGCCAATATTTTAATGAAGTTCACTATCATTTTAAACATTATCTTAAACAAATCGATTTAACCTGTAACCCTAACAAGTACTACCACTCCAAGTCAGAGTGGACCTGACAATAATAAGAAAGAATAGAAGCCTCACCATAGAATGCAGTGTCGTGTCATACCAAGGACAAGAACATTAAAGGGAAATAATTCTTAAATGCTAATTAAAGAGTACTTCTACTTATTTAATTGCAATTAATTACAAAGATGATATTTTAATGATAATTAACATTTACAAAGAATTATAATATAATATACAGTATAACACTTAAATAAGTGACCACGTGCCAGACTTAGCTTTGTAAATACAGTATTGCTTATAAGTATATACCAAAAAGTTGTTTATAAAAAGTTAATTTTCTCATAAATCAAAAATAGCAAGATTTTATTATTTCTATTGGCCTAGTGGGTAGAGTGTACACCAATGGCCAGGGAGACCAGGGTTCAATCCCAGGTCAAGTCATACCAAAGACTTAAAAAATGGTACTTGATACCTCCTTGCTTAACACTCAGCATTATGAGGTACGTATCAAGGGTAAAGTGTAGCAATCCAGGGAAAGGAGTAGCGCCCTCCCTAACACTTCGGTGTAGTAGCTATTGAAAAGGGAGCCTTCAGGTCACCCTCAACTTACAGTTGCCAACCTTACAAAGGTACATTATTGTCGTTGTGTTGAGGGGTCAAAATGAAGACACACAGACAAGAGTAGTAGGTTGAAACAAATATATTACAATAACAGAACAAATATACAGAATACAGGTGTTATACAACGGTTAGGAATATCCTTCCCGTACAGTCAGGCAGCTCGGAGGTAATCAGTATTTGTTACACGTCCCGCCAACCGGATGAGTGTGGCACAAGGCTTTTTTTAGGTGGATCCAGGTGCAGGGCCGTAGCCCAGAGACTCCTGGCAGCACCAAAAATGCCTTGGACCCCATTGGTATTCCCCTAAAAAGGGGCGCCTCAGGCACCAGGCAATAAACCTAGCCCCTCCAAGGAGGGTTAGAGCCTTGGGAGATAGCCCCCTGAGGCTCAAGGATGCCGATCAAGGCGAACCTCAACCAACTGCCACTGGAACCAGGACACACCCGACCAGATCCACGCACTGATAAAATACAGCCAACTGAAGTGTGTCCCAACCCAGCGCCTCCCAGAGAGTAGTGCATACGCTCCACTCTACTAGGAGGTTATCTCTCCAAGTGTCAAGTAGAGTCCGTATATATTGAGGAGGAATAGCCTATTACAATATAGGTAGGTACCATAACAAATTATACAATAAAAACAGATACTATAAGATATTTTATTATTTCTAGTGGTACATTATACAATCAAAACAGATATTATTAGAAAATATTTATTACCAAACCCTTCAGCATTAAAACTCTGTATCCAAAAATATAAAAATGTAACAGTCCAAAAAAAAGTACACTCTTTATATATATTTACGCAAGTTAATTTTGGTAACAGGGTTTCAAAATGGTAAAGTTTTATCAAAAATAATACCTAATAATACTTACTATAATTTGATTGTATAATGCTCAATTAGAAATAATAAAATCCTGATGCCATTGATTTAGAAGAAAATTAAGTTTTTATTTTTGGTATACTTGTTTATATTTACAAAGCTGAGTCTGGTACAAAGTCACTTATTTATGAGCAATTTAATATATTCGATAAATAAGATATGATTTGACATCAAGCTAAATGGACACCAAAGATGTCCTTTAAGCAACTATCTATCCTATTTTATTACCTCGAGTTGTTCGAAGAGGAAAATCTTTTAATTTATTTAATATCTTTTCATATATTCAGTACTGTTTTTGAGATTTATGGATAAAAGTAGCTTACAAAAAAAAAAACAGATGCGACTTATTTTCAGGGCTGTAAGATAAAAAAAGTAGTTTGCCAAAGTATTCACTCACCTATTCTTAGTATCAATTTAAGTATGTAAAGCAATATTATCATTGAAATAATTTTCAATTTTTTGTTAAAAACAACATTACTTACCTCGTTCACCATTATTGCCTTTTGTATCTTCAACACTCTCGAGAATGTCAATAATTTTCTCCCCAGGACATGGCTGCATCTGTCTGAAATTTCAAATTTGTCATGTCATGAAATAAACAATATTTTGATAAGGACAGCATAGACCAGTAATTTCAAAACTTATTTTGTTGTTGAACCTGTATACAATATTCAAAAAAACACACAACACATAACTGTATTTTTTCAGAGAATTTCTTACTTTAATAAGACATTAAATGAAGTGAAAAATATTGTATTTGACAGCTTATAAGACATTTGACAGCTTATGAGATACACCATTTGGGTAATCATTTAAAAATAAATAAATGAGAAGATTCAAACTACAAATGTCAGACAAAGGATTTTCACCTGATATTCATAGCCCTTCACACTATCTGCTCAGTTGGTTGGTTAGTTGGTTTTTTCTGTTTTACAGTATATCAACCCTTTTCAGGTCATTTAATGCTGAATTAAGTCATTTTGGAAAGTTTCAAACAATTCTGTTTAGTATAAGTATAGTTTTTTGTTTACATGCAGTTAAATGTCAAAAACTGTTCTATTTCAAACAATTCAGTTTAGTATAAGTATAATTTTTGTTCAACACAGTTAAATGTAAAAATAGTTAATTTCAGACAATTCAGTTTAGCATAATTACACAATTCAGCTCTATTTGACCAATAGAGAGTACCCAAACAGGTGCTACCACTTCAGGTCAGAGTGGATCTGGGAGCAATCGCAACGAAGAGGTACTCCGCATTCCCCAAAGCTCCAGCGTTACTGTAACCTCACCATCAGATTGTTTAGTGTCATATTCAGAGCACTTGTCTTACCCCTCTGCAAAGATGAAGTTGGTGTATTCTACAGCCCCAACTGACTGGGCCAGGGTCATTTTTAAAGTTTCATATGCATTCATAACTTATTTACATTTGTGCAGATTTTTGAGGTTTGATTTAATGGCCTCAGCAGGACTAGAACTTCACTAGCCAGTAACCCAAAGATGACATTTGATCTCATAATATACAGGGTGATTTTCAAGGACAAGTATCTGTGAGGATACAGGATGTAGCCCTGAGGACCTGCCAGAAGCGATGAACGATAGGGAGGAGTGGCAAGAGAGGGTCAGGGATATCCATGCTGGTGGCACGACAAGATGATGATGATGATATACATACATACATACATATATATATATATATATATATATATATATATATATATATATATATATATAAAATTAACTTAAATCGTGAGTCAGAAATCTCCTACTAAAGTTTCACCTTAACGGATCATCAGGAAGTCCTATCAACTGGTGTGACAGGGTAGGTCTTTTCTTTCTTTTTGTCCTATGATATTTTCTTTTTCCCCCGGGCGGTGATTCGAGATATTTTCATCTCTTGTTCCTGGCGGGGGGTTTTTTCTGTTTTTCTGGTAACCGTGAATGCTGGTAGATATTAGATTAGTAAATATATATATATATATATATATAAACATACATGGTTTCTTTGATTAATGGTACATCAACCTTTGTGAGTCATTTGATGCCAAAGCCATCCTCATATATATATATATATATATATATGATATAAATTTATGGAAAGTTGGATAAATCAAACACTTAACTCTCATTTAGATGTATGATATTCCATTCTTTTTATTCCATAGAACTTTTACAAACTGAGACCATTTTATCTCAATTTGAAAAAGTTCTATGGAATAAAAAGAATGGAATATCACGCATCTAAATGAGAGTTAAGTGTTTGATTTATCCAACTTTCCACATATTTCTATCATACTGTCAGATTCACCACAATCTAACATTTCAACACAAATATATATGGGGGTGTCCTCGTGGTGTAATGGTTAAAGCGATTAACTGTGGAATCGTAGTACGCGAGTTCGTACTCCAGTCGTGCTATTATGTTCACTTTCAGGCAAATACCCTTGGGAGAGGTATGAACCCCCTTATCCTCCCAGCTATGGGTTAAATAGCACCACTACTGTTCTTCTAGGAGAATGGCTTTGGCATTAAATAACCTAAAAAGAGTTGATATGCCATTAAACAAAGAAACCAAACCATTAAAAATTATTTCAAACACTAGCTATCCAAAATTGAATAAACTGCTACCACCCTGCTAGTGAAGCTTAGAATACTCTATATTCCCCCTGCAAAGGGGTAAGAATCTCACCACCACCAAAAAGAGTTGATATGCCATTAAACAGAAGAAACCAAACCAAACCAAACCAAACCAAACAAATATATATATATATCTGTATATTTTCTTTTTCTTTTTCTTTTTCTTTCTCTTCCCCCTTTTGATTTGAAATTTTTCTCAATATACAAATGGAACATATAAATTCTACATCATATTCTCCAAAAATCATTTGACAATTTTAAAAACAAACACTAGTTTATTGATTAAACAGACAACCTTTACTGATAGGTTTTCCTTCACTTTTTTTTAGATAATTTTTTCCACATCCATCATTGATTTAACATCACTAATATCATCCCTCCCAGTTCTGTTGATGGATAATTAGAACTGAAACACGATAGTGTCAACTGTTTCTCAATAAATCTCTCCTTCGGCGTGGATTACCTTCTTATCAATTTTTTCTCTATATATGTAATCTGTATATATTTATATGCAAACATCTTTGTAAATCAGTATATACCTATACACACACACACACACACACATAAAAAAGGTGGCCAACCATAGTTTAGGGCGACCCGAAGGCTCCCTTTTCAATAACTACTACACTGAGGTGAAGGGGAGGGTACTACCCCTTTCTCTGAATTGCTCCACCTACCCTTGATCCATATATATATATATACATATGCACACACACACACACACACACACACACACATACATATATATATATACCAGCCCATTGTTCTAGTTGGTAGAATGTTCACCAATTGCCTGGAAGACCAAGGTTCAATCCCAAGTTGTCACACCAAAGACTCAAAAAATGGTACTTGATACCACCTTGCTTAACACTCAGCAATATAAAGTATGTATCAAGGGTAAAGTGAAGCAATTCAGGAAAAGGAGTAGTACCCTCCTCTACACTTCGGTGTCGTAGCTATTGAAAAGGGAGCCTCCAAATCACCCTTGACCATGATCACCAACTCATATATATATATATATATATAAATTTTAGATGAAGCAATTTGCATTTCAATTCAGGCAAATTCTCTTGTTTGAGGTATGAATTCATCTCTTCATCTCTCCATAATGGATAAACAGTAGGGCAGTCTGGACTCTCTAGCCTTTTTACAGCAACCAGTCTAGGAGAAGGAAAACTTTGAATTTTAAAGGCCACTACTCTGCGGAAGAACTGATCTTGGGTCATGTATATGTGTGTGTGTGTGTGTGTGTGTGTGTGTGTGTGTGTGTGTGTGTGTGTGTGTGTTCTAGTATTTTAGGTTCTGGTCCATATTCACTGAATAAGTCAAACCAGACTCCAACCATCATCATGTTGCCTAAACACCTGGTGTCTTCCCTCTCACAGAAAGGACTAGAAGCTGTGGGGATACCATGTCCCCTTATGTTGCCAGGGCTCCACAAAACCTAAGGGGTCTAGGAAAAAATTCTAGTTTCCACAAGTTAAGGTGTCTTTTAATAAAAATTTGATTTTAAAAATCTTACTAAAAAACAATAGTCACAATTTAAAAAATAAAGGATTTTTTTTACAAAATTGAATGAATCATGTCTATCTCTACAAGGATAGGACGAGAAAAAACTTCAAACCTAAAATAGAACCATGGGGACATATTTCTATATTATTTTTGACCTTAAACAGTGTTTGAATTACATTTGAGAGTGTGTTCACTTTGTTCTAATACACTTTGGGAAAGCCTGAAACCACTTCTCCCTGTACGCTATTCGATTCTCAGATATTTTGTGTCTGGCATTCCACAATGATTGACAGAGAATAGAGTGGTGTAGCAAACATTTAAACAAACCACTCCTCCATAATTAGTGCATAGACAGTAATAATTTAAAGAGTCATATACTTTATATCAGCAAGACATTTTTTCGTTTTGTCTGACATGTTGGGCACTCGGTAAGGATCAAACTCACAATAACACTCATGATTTTAATAGTCTATTGAAATAGTTTACTCACCACGGCAAAATATCTTATTGTTTATTAGGGATTTATTAATTATAAGTAGTGAAGGATACCTGAAAAGAGTATTTCATTTTTGTGGGGGATAGGGGATACCCACAGAGGTAAAATCCGATACTCAAAGTGTGACCGAGGGGGTCGTTGGTAAAAACGATAGTACAGCAATTATTTGTGTGTAAGACGCACTATGTTTCAGCTCAAAATTTGGGTATGCGTATAATACACGAAAAATACCTCGCAATATTTAATGTAGGATGACAGAAAGTAAGGTTTATATTTAGTCCAAATTAATACTTTTTACGCTGTTACGGAAAAATATCAATTAGAATGTGTTTGTTTATAATATTTTTCTTCAAATTTCTCCTTATTTCTGCAGCAAAATGTTTGCCTCTTTGTGGAAACATGTCCATGTGTTTACTCTAAATACTGTGTAAATTTTGTATTTTAAGACATAATGTAAAATATATAAATTCTTATATTTAGTCAGTAAGAATTGGTAAAAAGTTGAACAAATGCTAAATTTATGTTAAATGTTGCTGCTGCAAATTTTAAAATGTCAATACGTATCATACACAATCAATTTTCTCCAGGGTTTCGTTGACTTGAGAGAATATGAAATTACTTTTAAAAAATAGAAAAATCATTTTAAACTGTAAACAATTAAAAAAAACACAAAAAAAACAGTGATCGTCACCAAACTTTTTTCGAAGTTAAAGTTACCTAAAACTTTAAAAAATAATCTCTTTATGTAAAAAAAAACTAAAAATACTTTAAGTAAAACCTGAAGCTTAATAAATTGAAATAACTTATTTTTCTGAATAATAATAATAATAATGATAATTAATTGATCAATTTAAAATTAATTAAATGATAAATACACGTCAACAGTATTAAAAGGTAAAAAATATATTCAAAGGGACTTAACTCCTGATGTTTTTGAAAAATAAACTTCGAAATATAAATTTTGAAATTACCTGAATTAATTTATCAAATAAATACTACTTAATCGAAAAAGAAAACAAAGTTTTACTTACGAAGAAGTAATATCAAACTTGATGTCAAAATCTTCCCACATGTTATCGGCCGCCATTTTGTAATTGTTTCTGTTGCTATGGAGACAACAGGTGGCACTTTGACGATCTTGTTAACTTGGATATTTCCCTGTGGATTAAAGTCCTGGTCAATCGATTCTTGTTAAGATAATCGATATGAAAAAAATCCGAGGTGATGACACAAGTCAGATCTCAACGTTTAAAAAAAAGACAACGCAGTTGTCTCCCTTTGGGGTTCTTAGTCTTTTTTTTTTAAAGGAGGTTCTTATCTTCAATTTATATTTGAAAGAGAACCATTTTAAACTTTACCTCTAGAACCAAGAGACAATTCTAAAAAGACTCAAGAACGGAGCTCTTAAACTCATTGACTCAAAAGTAGGGTCGGACTTTCACCTGCTGAGGGCCTTAGCGATATGAAATATGAGACCATTCTCTAAAAAAAAAATTATATCTTGATGTTGATGAAAAAAATTACTCACACACACACTCACACACACACGTGTGTGTATATATATACTAACGAAATTTCGGTGTCTTTCCGTTAAAACAAATTAAAAAATAATTAAAGTGATTATATATATGTGTGTGTGTGTGTGTGTGTGTGTGTGTGTATGTGTGTGTGTGTGTGTGTGTGTGTGTGTGGTTAGGCAGTAGTCGTTCATTTAAGCATGTTTCATTATATAATAAAGACAAATTTTGTCCGTATAATTTATTTAAGATCCTTTCAAGTTTTCTGATAAGTGTCTTAGTTTCCGGTTGGAATTGATAGATGAATTTCCCAAAATTGTCCCGAGCGCTTTCGGACCCTTCATAGGCTATCATCTATGATACCGGGGTTCAATCCTAGGTCGAGTCATGCCAAAGACACAAAAAAATGGTAATTGATGCCACCTTGCTTAGCACTCAGCATTATAAGGTGCGGATCAAGGATAAAGTGGAGCAATCCAGGGAAAGGAGTTGCGCACTCTCCTGCGACTCGGTGTAGTAGCTATCGAAAAGGGGGCCTTCGGGTCACCCTCAACTATGGTTGCCAACTCTACTTACTTTATATATATATATATACAAACATATATATTAAGTTGTTGGCGACCTCAGTCGAGGGTGACGACCCGAATGCTCCCTTTTCAATAGCTAATACACCGAGGTGTAGGAGAGGACGCTACTCCATTCCCTAGATTGCTCCACTACCCTTGATACGTACCTTATAATGCTGTGTGTTAAGCAAAGCAGCATCAAGTACTGTTTTTTGAGTCTTTTATATGACTCGATATGGGATTGAACCCCGGTCTCTCGGACCATTGGCGAACGCTCTACTGGTTAGGCCAATTCAATCTTTTTTTCCGGTAAAATATTATTTAAGGCTTAATTTTTGTTTTATTTGAAAGATAATATTATCATAATTATTCCAGCCCAACTGATTGGGGTTGTAGAATACGCCGACCGCATCTCTGCTGAAGGATAAAACCCCTCCCCCGCTCCTTACTTGTGTCTTGGATATCACACTAAACCGTCTGATTGTAAGGCTCTTGTCCTAGAACTTTTAGGAAATGTGGAATACCTCTTTATTGCCATTATTCTCAGGTCCACACTGAAACAGAGTGGTGGTACCTGTTAGGATCCAATCGATGGGTCAAATAGAACTGTTTCTTTATTTTCTTACTTGAAATCATTTAATCAGAGCAAACGAATGAATGATGTTGAATGGGATGACTAACGTTAAATAGCTATACGTGAAACCACTTAACTGAGTGTTAATAAAACTATAAGTGTTAGATAGCAATACTTGAAACCATGTAACTGTGTGCAAATAAATGAGCTCTAGTTTGAGTAAAAATTGTAACCTACAGACTATTCGTTCAGAAATCATATATATCTTATAAATGTAGGGCTTTATAGATGTGTGGAATGCATAGAGACTACCACCTACTTTTTCCTATAATGCATTGGGCCATCTAAAGAACCACTAACATAGAATTTTTCGGTATGTCCATTTAAACTATAACATATATATATATATATATATATATATATATATATATATATATATATATATATATATATATATATAGTACACATAATTCAGAATCTGACAAAGCGTCCCTAACTATAAAAAGGTATGTAGGGAACGAATAAATAAATTTAAAAAATTAAAAAAATTAAATTGAATTAAAAAAAGAAAACTATTGAATTTGCAGAAACTCCCAGAGGTCCCTGACAGGAAAAAGGGACGACACATGCATAAAAAAAGCGACCTCCCGACAGGTGGGGGGCTCTTTATCTTTCAGGCAGTGACCGGCGAATTGACAACACCCTTGCTGAGTTGGTGACAGGTGCCACGCACACGTCTTTGGACGAGGCGTTGGTTAGTCCTTTCACCCAGTAGCAACCCTCTCGGTTAACAGCATGCCGAAATATAAAAGGCTACGAAATGGAACTACGAACTAAAACAACTGGACTTCGACAAACTACCAAAAGTAACTAACCATTGTTGAGACTTTAAAATATTGTGGAAGCTTTAAAATACCAAATGAGGACAAGCAGATGCAAGAAACGATAAACATATTTTTAGACACTTTAACTGGGGGATTCAACCATTTCAATTGTATTCAGGGAAAACTCCCTCGCCCATGGACTGATTGTTGAACCCAGGAAATAAAGGAAAAATATAAAAGAAACGTCTTCGTCTCCTATCTGTTACTGTCTTCTTTTGTATAATTCTTTTTGGGCCTTTCATGTTCAAGGAGTTACACCGACTAACCAAATGGGGTAAAATAAAATAACCCCATAATGGAGTCAGATATCAAACGGCAACACAGCTTTGCCCTTGACCCTCAGTCTGAACCCCATAGGTACAAAAACCGTTCCACAGAACAAGCAGTGCTGATAAACTTACATTTCTTCTGGTGTTGAGAAATGGATCTCATAGGGTAATTTGTACGCATGTACTGCTCGAAAAGCAGAGACGAAAGAATTACGTTCATTGTACATTGATATTTGCAATAATTGTGTTATTGTTTCTTAAGAGTTGTTTTTGTTTTTTGTTGGGTTTTTTTTTTGTTTTTTTTTTGCACACGGTCCTTTCGAATAGGAATATTTTAAAACATATCGATTTGACCCATAGATGGGACCCAAGCAAGTATTTCCAGTCCGGGTCAAAGTGAACCAGAAAGTAATGACAATTAAGTATTCCACCCTCCCCAGGCTTACAGACCTGGAGCTTCACCATCTGATGTAGTTTAGGACGCCTCTGTGGAGGGGTCATACCCCTCTGCAGGAGATCTAGACA
Source organism: Sepioteuthis lessoniana (assembly GCA_963585895.1). Taxonomy (NCBI): domain Eukaryota; kingdom Metazoa; phylum Mollusca; class Cephalopoda; order Myopsida; family Loliginidae; genus Sepioteuthis; species Sepioteuthis lessoniana. The sequence continues at coordinate 58,600,278 of OY757941.1, read as the reverse complement.
GCGTATTCTAAGCTCAACTGAAGAGGTCTACTTCGTGGAAATATACGATGTTTCTCCAGAAAATATCCAGTTACTAAATATTCATGAAACAAAATAAAAACAATGGTACTTTAGCCGGGATTTTTGGTTGTTTATGTTTAACGAGGGAAAGTGGTGTTTATTGCGAGGAAGATGGTGTAACGTGCGTGTGTTTATGTTGAGTTGTTTCCTCGCTAAGTGTGTAAGGTCTTTCGCTAAAGCTTGTAGAATAAAATAAAGGAAGGATGAAGAACTAAGATGCCGATAGTCGAAATGTGTTTTTGGGAATAGGTTTTATTTGCAGTATGGGATATTGGGTTTGCTTTTGGTGCTGCAAGACTCGTGGAAGGGTTGTAAGTATTGAGACGAAATTGAGTTATGAGAAGTTGAGAAGGTTGTCGTCGGACGTGCGAGGGATTGTGTTCGCCGTAGTTTAGCGAAAGCCATGTTGCCGTTGAAGGAAATGAACTTTGGGGTCACCGTGGTTTTTGTGCGTCTGGTGGAGAGGCGTGAGTTGGTCTCCATTAAAGTGGCCCAGAGGTGAATTGAGAGCTAGGTGTCGACCGCTTAATTGTGCGTCGAATCGACATAGCCAATTTTGGAGGTGACATAAAGTTGTGCCTGTGCGAAGCATGTTGAATGTATCTAATTTATATTCAACTGGAATTCCTTGCAAGGAATCCATAAATTAGATAGATTCCCTCATGTGTCCATGCTGCTGCTGCTATTTAAGAGCCCCCAGTGAGACGTCTGCCCTGGGCGGCGTTGTCCAGCTAAAGAGGCTGTGTTTGGCAGCTTATCCAACTTTTGCTGCCCGGGAAAGGAGGTCTGGGTTGAATAGGATAAGTCATCCTGATTGGGTGAAATTATGCGTCGAATTAATTTGCGCGCCAAATCAAAATAAGAAATTTTCCTTCCAGTACAGTACCTTAGATCCCTTCGAAATATGGATTTATCCGACTTCCCACCAGACCAGATTTGACTAAAAGTCATTTTAATGGGGGGGGGTAGATATGCACCAATCATGACGAATGCGTAGTTATTGTGGGGTCAATCCCTTCGGATTAAAAAGTAAAATTTATATTCGAATATCCTGTCCACAAATACAACACAATTTATAAAAGAACAACGCGAAGAAAAGATAAGAAGAATTTCAGATTGAATTAGTTAAATATTTATAAACATATTAACAATTGTATTTACACACCAATTTGTTTGGGGATTTGGTGTATTGGGGTCAGATAAGACCAAAAGTTTAAAAGTTCAAAAACGTTCTTGGTGAGAAGTTTGTATAATTTGTGTGTATATGTGCGTGTGAATGAAAAGCACATGGTAGCGGAGCATGTGTTTGACTGCTGATTGACTCTGTGTGTGTGTGTGTGTGTGTGTGTGTGTGTGTGTGTGTGTGTGAAAGGAGACATGTGAAGTGTAACTGAAGTGATTCTATCAGAAAACGAATAGGCAGAAAGATGGTAAACTTACTTTCGTTGCGAATATGAATGGTGTTTGTTTTTTTTATTTGGTGGGGGGACTCGCAGTTGTCATTGTAATGAAGTGGAATTTTGGTCGATGTTAGAATGTCGACATAGCCGCCAGTGTATCATCATTACTATGGAGTGTTCGAAAGTTTAGCAACAAGGCAAATTGTAGTCTGTCCTGTTACATTAAGAAGAAAGGAAATACAGGAATGAGGATGTGAGAATATTGATGAGTTTTAAGAAGTTTAATGACAACCAGAAAGATAACCCTTGTGCTGTGAGTTCGTTCATTGGAAGAAAATAGTTGCAAATGATAGAGCCGGAATTAGACATATAACCTTGAAGTTTCGAGGGCCAGTGGGTCTAGGAGGAATGACTAAATGATGAAAGAATTAACTCCTAAAGGAAAACTAGCCCAAAAAGTTGAATGTGCTCATCTCATGTTGTGATGGTTTGTTATCGCTGCTGGAGTCAGTCAAGAAGAGTCAGTGAAGAAGAGAGCCGGTCTGTCCTGCTCGATAAATATATGAGGAAGAGAGAGAACGAAGGAATGTTACACCGCCTTTTATATTGCTCGGGGAAGTCATCCGGGCAGAATGGCATAAGTCACTCTCATTGGACGAAATATATAAATTGAAACCCCAACGGCAAAATGATTCCAGCGCTAAATGATATGTGCAAAAATTCTAGAAAATAGGATCCATGATTTACTCATTCCCGAAACAAAAGATGGTAACGTCGGTAAATGAATTAGTTTCAGGAGCCAATTGGACAGATATATCACGTGCCTTGTGCTCCCAACTACGCCCGTGCATTTAATTTTGTCTCGCACAAAATAAATCGTGTGTTTGGAGCCGGTCACGTGACATGGAAACTATATATACCCTACACTTTCGATTGCTAATTCTTTCATTCTTCGCTTTGCCAGCAAGCGACACATTGCTCAAAACTCGTAACATGGGCGTGTATATAGTCTGCGACCTTTTTCCTTTCCTGTTCTGCCTTTCGGTTGGACTAGTTTCGGTCTCACGCACGCGCACGGCCTCGGGCATTTCGTCCAATCCCAAAAGGGACAAACGACGAACATGGGAGCAAACACGGCCTTCTAAAATCATCATCATCATCATATCGTGCTGGCAGCACGGATATCCCTGACCCTCTCTCGCCACTCCTCCCTATCGTTCATCGCCCTAGGCAGGTCTTCAGGACAACAACCTGTATCCTCACATAGCTGCTGAATGTACGTTCGTGCTGGTCGTCCTGCTTTTGCGCGGCCATGTGTGGGGATCCATAAGAGTACATCTCTTATGAGTTCATCTCTGCTTCTCCAGCAATGTCCTGCATGTCTGGTTCGTCTAACTTGAATAGTTTTCGTGATAGGGGGCAGGTGGCCGTACAGTTGGTGTCTTGTGGGGTGTTGCTGCCAGGACTTGTTCAGGATTGCACGCAGCATTCTTGTGTAATTGCCATCTAGTTTCTTCTCCAGCCGTTTTGTTAGCGTCCATGTAGTGCATCCATATAGCAGTATCGATGTGACCGCTGCCTGGAAGAAACTGCGTTTCATTTTATCGGTTAGGTCTGATTTCCATATAGTCGATAGCCTATTGATAGCTGTCCATGCTTTCGTTAACCTCGTTTCGATGTCCTTTTCGGTTGATTCGACGCTGCTTCCTAGGTACGTGAATTTGTCTACTAGTTTAAGAGGGGTTCCTTTTAGAGTGGAGATGTCCCCCGTTTGGTTATAGCACATATATTCCGTTTTGTGTGCATTAACATGGAGGCCTATGCTTGCTGCTGCTCGTTCCAAACTATGCAGAAGTGTTTCGGCTTGGTCAGGTGTATTTGCCAGTATCGCTATGTTATCGGCGTAGTCGGCGTCGGTAATTGTTGTTGCGGGGTATCTTCTGCTTCTTTTCTTCGTCAGTTCGAAGCCATTACCTTCTAAAATACATTGCCATTTTTACGTGTATTAGTACTTCCCTTGAAATACTGAGTCAACATACACATATAATCTACAGGACATTTTTAGTTGTCTGAATTTTTTAGAGGAAGCTTGTGGAACGATAAAAAGGACTCTTTTAATATTTAGCTTTCTCGCATACACCTAGATAATGTAGCAGAGAGAAAGAAATTCAAATTTATTGACTTGCGCGAGAATATTTTGGCCGTTGGGGTTTCGATTCATATTTTCGACCAATGAGGATGATTTAAGCCATTCTACTCGGATGACTTTCCCGGGTAGTATAAAATGCCGCGCAAACGCTCTCTCAGTCTCTTCCTCATTCATTCTAGCAGCAGAACAGACCAACATCAACATGAGAAGAGCGCATCCAATTTTTGGACCATTGTTTTCTCTAGAAGATCATTCCTTTATCATTTATTCATTCCTTCTAGATCAACTGGTCCTTGAAGTTTCAAGTTGAATGTTTAGCGATGATAATTTTGTTATTTTTGGCGAGGAAAATTGTTGGAAAATAAATGAGTTGGAACGAGATATCAAAAAGTTTTTATGAAGGTTTAATGACAGCCAGAATAAATGGTACCTTTATGCTGCAAGTCTCGTTGGAAGGAAGGAAGGAAGAAAGGAAGGAAGGAAGGAAGGAAGGCGGGAAGGAAGGAAGGAAGGAAATAGTTATTGAGTTGAGAAGGAATTATTGCAGCTAAATGCCTGAGCGGAATGTGTGTCGTTACAATCAAGGCATTGTTGAATGTCTGAGCGGAATATGCGTCGCTATAGGTGTAGCGAAAGCCGTGTTTGCTGGTTAAGGACAGGAATAGTGTAGTCACCCATAAATGTGTGGTCCTGGTTGTTGTAGGAGAGAGGCATGAAAGTCTCCAAAAAATGTTGGCCAGGAATGAGGTAGCTGGATGTCTGAGCAGAATTATGCGTCGCTGTAGACATAGTAAAAGTTAGAGGTGACATAAAGGTGTTCCTGTAAGTGGCGGATTACATGCATCTAATTTATGTTCAACTGGGAACCCTTGGGTAGACTCAAAAGGTCCATAAATCAGACGGCTTTCCTCATAGTGTTGTGATTCTGGTGCTATGCAGGTAGCGGACAGAAAGTACGTCCATCCTTCTCAAAAGGTTCTGAGGAAGTGATAGTTTGGCGGGCTTTCACCATTTTTATGTTGTCTGGGAAAATGGTCCTGAGTGAATAGGATAATTCATCCTCATTGGGTGAAAATATGCGACGAAATTAATTTACGCGCTAAACAAAAATACGAAGTTCTTTCTGCTACAAGATGCTTAATTCCTGCTCTAACGTTCACAACTGCTTTCTTCTCTATGTATGACTCACAGTACAAGGTTATCTCTCAAGCTATCATTGAAGTTTTTGGAACTCATCAATATTCTCGTCCACTCAAATGTTTTATTCCTTTCTTAATGTAACAAGGCAAAATAATAACAAATAGACGTAAGTAAAAATTCTGACATTCTTACTCTTCGTTCTTAAACAAGATAATTTACCGTAATATTCGTGTTTGTCACACACACACATATACACACACGAATAATAAACAAACTATATTCGAACATTCATACTGTCTTTGTAATATTTCCTTTTTTTTTTCTTTTTGCTTGTTGATATATAAATTTATTTTTGTTTGTATTGCCTTGTAAATATTCTTTTGTCTATGTCGTTTATATTGTTTGCAAATAACAACACACCACCACAATGACACGTGACAGTCCTGTCCAATCAGATTCCAGAAACAACTTATTTAATTTTGGTCCTTATTTTCACTGATTTGAACCGAAGTTTTTGTTTTAGTGATTCTAAACCGTTTTACGTGTGGGCGTTCCTTACTTATTTGTGTTTCACCTATTGGTTGCAAAATATACGGTTTTAAATCCAATAGATACTTTTCATTTTTTTCTTTCTTTACGTATATCAGTTTCTTCTTATTATTTTTTATATACAACAGTCATCATCATCATCATCATCATGTCGCACCGCCAGCACGGATCTCCCAGACCCTCTCCCACCACCCTTCTCTATCGTCCATCAATCACGGTTGGTCTTCAAGGCTACATCCTGTATCGGTACAGAGCTGTTGTATATAGATTCTAGCTGGTCGTCCTGCCTTTGCTCGTCCATGTGAAGGGGTCCACTGGAGTATGTCACTCATGAGCTCGTCCCTACTTTTCCAGCAGTGTCCCGCATGTCTGGTTCGTCTAACTTTGATAGTTTTCGTGATGGGTGGTAGGTGGCCATACAGCTGCTGTTTGTGGGGTGCCGCTCCCAGGACTTGTTCAATATTGCTCGCAGCATTCTTGTGTAATTGTCGTCGAGCTTTTTCTCCATACGTTTTGTTAGCGTCTATGTAGTGCATCCATACAGCAGTATCGATACGACCACTGCTTGGAAAAAAAACTGCGTTTTATTTTATCGGTCAGGTCTGACTTCCATATGACTGAGAGCCTATCAATAACTGTCCATGTCTTTGCTAGTCGCGTGTTGATGACTGTCTCGGTTGATGAGAAACTGCTTCCTAGGTAGGTGGACTTGTCAACTAGTTTCAGAGAACTACCATTTAGTGTGGAGATGTCACCACTTTGATTGAAGCACTTGTATTCCGTCTTGTGTGTGGAGGCCTATACCAGCAGCTGCTCGTTCCAGACTATGTAGCAGGGTTTTGGCTTGGGCGGGTGTATTTGCCAGAGGCGCTATGTCATCGGCGTAGTCCGCGTCCATAATTGTATTTACGTGGTATCTTCTGTTTCTTTCCTTTGTTAGCTTGAAACCGTTGTCTTTCATTTTATCAATAGACGTTCTAAGCACGTAATCTAGACAGATGATAATGCGGTATGGGGAAAATGTGTCTCCTTGCAGCACACCTACTACAATGTCGAAGTAGTCTGTGTGTCCATCTCTATATAGCATCATTATGGCTGTGATGCTTTCTTTGGGTAGGCCGTAGGCGAGTAGTATTTGCTCCATCTTCCCTTTGTGTCAAAGGCCTTGGAGAAGTCAACAAAAGATATTGTTGTCTCTTGGTTTTTGCACGTACACCTTCAAGAATTCGATGGATAGTCAAAATTTGTGATGTCGTGAATTGACTTCTCCGAAAGCAATCGTTACAATGGTTCGGGAGCATCCGAGGTCGAGGAGTGCCGTGCATGGTGTCCCATTGGCGTGGACTCTAATGACTGACAGCGTCTGGTGTTCATTTCTCTCGTGCTTGTCTCAGAGCCTACTTTTATTCAACAAAAATTTGCATACGATGTAGGCCTAGTCTCTACATATACCGCTCAACATCGCATTTAAAGTAAGTATTATTTCTCAGCTCTACAAGTTCTTGTTATATACGAAGATCATTCAATAAATAATATGAATTTTCCGATATAATAACTCATATTTTATCCAGAAATAAAAATTTTGCTTCATTTCTTTTATATAATCTCCATTTTTTCAAAAAATATTTTTTCCTTTAAAAAACAAACTTTTGTTGTTGTTCAACATAGAAATCTTTTAACTGAGTTTTTAGATATTTGCTCATAGTGCTCTTTGCTTGAAAACTTTATTTCACCCAGAAATTATTTGAGGGGGCCAAACTAGTGGAAACCAAAAGGAGCCAGATTTTGACTGTTAGGCTGACATCACAGCTGTTCCCAACCAAACATTCCATTATTCTTGCTGCATTATCAGGCTTTGCATTGCTTTGGTGAAACCCAACGACAACAGACTTTTCAAAAGATAAGGTCATTATGCATGATTTTGTGTATTGTATCTAAAAAAAATTCTACTTGTTCAGTAATGTGCTCTATTGTAACGCTTCTATCAGCCAAAATTCGCACATTAACTGAATCCACCATTTCAGGTGTGCTCGCCGTTGTACTTCTGTCTGATTGTATTCATCTTGAATACTATTTCGACCTTCTCTAAACAATTTCAACCATTTGTACACAACACACATTCTTATGTAAATTGCATATGGTTTGCACTTCTCAGCCACCAAAGACTTATATTCAAGCATAGAACACTCTGATTTTTTATCATTTTAAATTGTTTTGCTTTTTCAAAAAAAAATCATCATATTTATTGAATAACCCTCATAGATTTAGCATATTTTAATATGTAGGGAATAAATAATGAAAAAAATATATATAGGATTTACACTCCTGTATTTTAAAATGGTGTGACAGCGAAAGAAAATCAAAAATGGAGATTCCAGAAGAGAGAGGGCAAGAGTTTGTTTGGCGTGTAGAGCTGAGAAATAATACTTACTTTAAATGCGATGTTGAGCGGTATATGTAGAGACTAGGCCTACATCGTATGCAAATTTTTGTTGAATAAAAGTAGGCTCTGAGACAAGCACGAGAGAAATGAACACCAGACGCTGTCAGTCATTAGAGTCCACGCCAATGGGACACCATGCACGGCACTCCTCGACCTCGGATGCTCCCGAACCATTGTAACCGCGAAGCTCTGCCATGTTTGGAAGAAGAGGAGCGTCAGAGTGACCACTATAAGCGGCGAAGCAACCAAGTGTCATGGAATAGGGACATTGAAGGTCCGCACAGACACCGAGAATTCTGCTGATATCGAAGCACTTGTAATACACGAGAGGCCGTTAGAATTCGACCTATTGCTGGGCTACGACGCTATCAAAGCTTTAGGTGGTGTTCTAATCACACGGATCAGAACAGTAAAGTATTGTGAAGAGGCACTTGTCTGTGCAGCACTCAAAATTGACCGACCTGACTTTAGTGTCGAATTCGACCGGCGAAAGAAGGGGTGGATCGATCGGCCAAGCTACAAAACAGCGTAGCCGAATCCTACGTGCCCAGTCAAACAAGACCGGTGTATGAAAAGGAGCTCCATGCATGGATTGACGCTGGCTGGCTGATTCCCTACCCCCATATGAAACTTGGACTTCCCCCTAATGGCGGTTGTGCAGCAGAGCAAGTCAAAAGTGAGGCCAGTAATGGACTATCGGGAACTCAACCAATACGTCGACACATTTACGGCTGATGCCGATGATTGTGCCAGCAAACTGCGGGGGTGGCACCAGCATGGGCCTAATGTGTCTTTGCTCAACTTGAGAAGGGCCTACTTGCAAGTCCGGGTCAGCAAATCCTTGTGGCCGTTTCAAACAGTGATGTTTGCCAGCAAAAGATACTGGGTCTTTCGACTAAACGTGGCACCGCAGATAATGAAAGCAATTATTGATGCAGTGCTGTCTCAAGAAGAGAAAGTGAAAGACGGGATATCTGCGTACATTGACGATATCTATGTGAACGAAGATAGCGTGTCATCACTACACGTCAAAGCGAAACTGGCCCAGTTTGGTTTGATTTGTAAGGACCTAGAACGACTGGAAGATGGCGCTCGTGTATTAGGTTTAGACGTCCATGGAAAGCAAGGAAGCTTACGATGGAGGCGCGGAGTCACACTCCCAGAAGTACCTGATGCCCTAACGAGACGTGATGTCTTTTCACTATGTGGTATACTCGTGGGACACCTACCAGTATGCGGATGATTTCGCGTAGCGATTGGCACTATGAAACGCAGAGCTAGTATGGTCACTAAAGGCTAGGATGACAAGACTGCTGACGCCCTGCTTATTGGTATGGTGGCGGAAACCGTAACCAGGGGGAAGAAAAGCGATCCAGCAAGAGGGGATTGATGCGTCCAGGGAAAAGAGATGAATGTCTGGGTTGATGCCAGCTCCCAAGCGATTGGGGTCTTATTGGAAAAGAATGGAGTCGTAACCGAGGACGCAGGCTGGCTGCGGCCAATGAATCATGCCGCGCATATTAATCTGGCAGAACTGGACGGGGTACTGAAAGGCATTAATCTGGCGCTCCAGTGGGGTGTCAAAGTATTACATGTACGGACCGACTCCTTATGCATGTACCACTGGGTGTCGGACACTTTGTTAGGCAAAGCCAGAGTGCGAACTAAAGCAGCCAGCGAGATGCTCATAAGAAGAAGGCTGAGTGCCATCAAGAAATTGGTTGCTGAATATGAACTGTGCATGGATGTGACCATGGTGACATCGAACTGTAACCTTGCCGAAGGGTTGACTCGGGTACCCCAAAAATGGTACGAGTCTATGAAAAAGGGTGATGAGCTTGCACAGCCTGTATGCGCAGCCTCCATGGAAGAATTAGATGAAATAGCGAAGATACACCATCTCAGCGGGAACCCTGGTGTACGAAGGACCTGCTATTTCGTGCGGCTGACCAATCCATCAGTGTCCACAAGTGCTGTGAGGGACTCAGTCAAGAGATGTCAGACGTACCAGTCAATAGATCCCGCATCGGTCAAATGGCAAAAAGGAAAACTTGGAGTAGGTAGTGCTTGGAGTAGACTGGCCATGGATATAACCCATTATGGCAGCCAACATTTCCTCATGCTCATCGACAGTGGACCTTCCAGATTCGCAGTCTGGCGACCATTGCTACGCCAAGACTCTACAAGTATCATCCGCCAACTAGAATCAGTGTTCTACGAACGAGGGCCGCCAGAGGAGATACTCACAGATAACAATACCGCTTTCCACAGTAAACAATTCGAGTATTTCCAGGATGAATGGGGAATCCAGCTCAGACTGCGATGCGCGCATGTACCAAGAGGCAACGGCATAGTGGAGAGGTGCCATCGAAGTATCCAGAGAATCGCCGCCAGAAAGCAGTGTACAGTCCCCGAGGCCGTGTATAGGTATAATACAACACTAAAAGAAAATGTATCCATTGCAAGTGCACCAGCCAACGCGATCCACCGCTACAGAGTTCGAATAAAAGGAATTGGCGGCATTATCCCGTCCAGTTGAAGAGAAGTCCGTGGCCCACACAGAATAGGAGATCCTGTCTGGGTAAACCCCCCCCCGATAGCCGGTGCACCTCCAAGTTCAAAAGGGGGCTTGTCACTGATGTCATCAGTGACCAGTCCGTATCAGTCAATGGAACCCCGCGTCATGTGAAGGATCTCCGCCCTGCACTAGAAATAACCCCATCGGCGAGTGATAGCGAGCAAGAATCATCTGAAAGTGAGTTATTGATTGAGCTTGCAACTCCTAATACGGGCGGCTCACTTGAAAATCCACCAACCGATCATTCCGAGAGCTCTTCTGAGGAAGAGATTCAGCCAATTCTCCTTCGGAGAAGCACCTGAAGCAAAAGACCACGTCCGCATTGTTACCTTTGTGGTCATGAGTCCAGGAGGGGGTGTGACAGTGAACGAGTCAAATGGAGATTTCGGAAGAAAGAGGGGAAGACTTTGTTTGGCGTGTAGAGCAGAGAAATAAGACTTATTTTAAATTCGATGTCGGCGAAAATCGAGAAAAATGTAGAATGTTAGTGAGCGGAACATGTAGAGACAAAGCCTACATCGTATGCAAATTTTTGTTGCATAAAAGTTGGCTCGGAGATAAACACGAGAGAAACGAACACCAGAGAGCAAGCGATTAATTGAAGAGAAGAAGAGGGAAAGAACGGACCGGACGAACGAGAAGCAAAGTTGGAAGTTAAGATACTCTGCCTATAAAACGGCGAACTAGTATTAGCGACCCCTTCCTCAGAGACGAATATTTTTTTTTGAAAGGCGAATACCGTAATCAATTTCAAAACAAATGGCCATGATGCCACTTGTTCCCGAAACAAAGATGGCGGACGTCGGTAAACTAATCAGTCTCGGGAACCTATTGGTCAGGAAAGTCACGTGGTTAGTGCTTACCACTACATCCGCAACTTTGATTTTTGTCCCGTGCATTTGGAGCCGACTGCATGACAAGGATTGCCTATATATACTCTCGTCTTCCAAGCACTCACTCTCTTACATTGTGATTTCCAGAGACAACACACTCTCTCGTACATTTTGACTTCCAGCAGTCAACTCCACGAAAATGTATATATTCTGCAACCTTTTTCTTTCTTGTCCGGCCTTTTCGGTTAGACTTGAACACAATCATAGAAATTTCGTCAAATCCCGAAAGAGACAAACAACCAACATTGGAGAAGACACATGCCTTCTTGCACACGTTGCTATATTTCTATATATCGATACCTTACATGAAATACTTAGTCCACATACATTTTATTGTCGACATGACACTTTCAATATTTAGTCTTTTTTCCTTAATATCCATGTTAGTACACATTTCCATACACACAAAGGAATATTCAACAGACTCGTGTTAGTTACATACACGCACACACACACAGAGGACTATTCAACAAACTATATTAGAATATTTGTAATGTTTCTTTTTTCTGCATTTCTTGATATATAAATTTAATTTTGTTTGTACTGCTTTGTTTTGAATATTCTTTTGTGCGTGTCGTTTCACATCGTGTACTTCATTTGCCTTTTCAAACAATGAGCCAACATAAATTGTGGGGGACCAAACATATTCACCAAACACAGTACTCCGACAAACATATGTATTTTTTGTTCATGTGTTGCTTTTTTTTTGGGTGGGGTTGTCTCTATTGGATTGGTTGGTGTTAAGGGAAATATTTAGTCGATTCCCTACTCGCCAAGACCTAATATTATGAATAAAAAGAAAGAAAGACAAGTCAAACTCATTTACACATATTTTAACATTTAATCATCATTTTTGTTCAGGTGTTTTCTTTTCTTGTCTCTATTGGATTGGTTGATGTTAAGGGAGATATTTAGTCGATTCCCAACTCACAAAGGTCCAATATTATGAATAAAAAGAAAGACAACTCATTTACTCATTTAGAAGCATTTAATACATTATATATATATATATATATATATATATATATATATATATATACATATATATATATATATATATATATATATATATATATATATATATATATATATTAGAATAAATAAATAAACGTGTTCCAACAGATAAAAATATGCACATATTGTTCTATGAATAAGTAGTATAAGCAAGGTGTACAAAATTATAAAAAGGCTCATTTTATGAGTGGTCATAGCCATGAAGGTTTTATGTTTCAAAGACATGACAAATGATACTGACTCAACTTCTCAAAAAACAGAAGCAAAAAGGGCATATATTTACTGTTAAACTATAGTAAAAAGGATGAGATGGATTCTGAAATTATCATATGTGATCACTGACACGCCTCATTATCCTAGAGTTTACTATGTTGGGAGACAATAGAAAATTATTTCCCTTAGAGAATGGGTGAGTCTGTCGGGTTTAAAGGTTTTTTTCGCGTCGAGGTCACCAATGTGGGTTTTGAAAGGGTTTTTATGTAGTCAATGGCTAAGGGCAAGGCTGTGTTGCCGTAAGATATCTGACTCCATATTTTGGTTATATTATTTTACCCCACGTTGACTGGCCGGCGGAATGCCTTGCCCAATGAAGGTCCAAAAGAAATATACAAAAAGAAAAGATAGAAACAGATAAGAGACGAAAACATTTCTTTCATACTTTCCTTTATTTACTTGGTGAATGGACTAACCAACGCTACGTCTCAAAACATAGCTTGGTATCCAAAAACACCAGACAGTAAAATCGGTGTTGTCGGTTCGATGTCACTACCCGAAAAGAGTTCGGTTCACAGAAAACCTGAGTATTTATCTCTCAACACCGGCTCCAAATTCGCTACTCCAAAATCCTTCTAATCTTGGCGCGACCGCTTCCCATTGGCTACTTTACTTTTTATTATTTTTCTTTTTTCTGATTTTAAACCGGATGGATGCGTGGAGCCTTATGCGTGGCGACGCATTTATACATTTTGTATCTGGCAGCCGACGAGTCAATATCCGGTTGGGAGTTTTACTGTTAATTCCTAAATCCCCACAAGTCCATTGGGTGCCTTGTGTGGTGTTACAAAACGAAAGTCATTTTCAATCTCTGTTGCTTTTGTTCTGTCAAGGAATAGTAAAGCCAATTGGTTTTTTTTTACTTTTACCGTCAACAAGTAAACTTTTTCCATTTTTACCTCTTCTCATACTATTTTTTTGATGAAACAGTATGTGCATATTTTATCTGTATGAAAATATTGATGTATTCTTTCTTCTTAATACGATTGGTATGTATATTATGTGTATATCAAATATTTCTGAATGGGCGAATAAACTTATCTTTACTTCCATTGTGTTGAGTGTTGAGTGTTAGTATATTATGGATATATCAATACTAATATTTGTCCTTGGTCACTGAGGGACCAAATATCTTCCCCTACCACCATATACACCAATAACTATATATACATATGTGTGTGTGTGTGTGCGTATGTAGAAAAGGTAAAACAGAAGAAAAATATTTTTGACGGTTTGTTTATTTGCCAACGCGTTTCGACTTCAATCTTTTTTAATGCAATATATATATATATATATATATATATATAGTATAACAGGAATTATATCTTTTTGAGTGTCCCCATTAAAGGAACACATTCTTAAATGTATTTCATAAACGAGATATGTTTAAAGAATTGTGTGGATGACAAACCATAGCATCCTCATCCATTACATTTCAAAACAATATGTAAAGTTTTCTTTCGGGATTACCATCATCTGCCTTAGCATGTTGTCCTTAATCCAATTCACAATCTGAAATCTTTTCAACAGCAATTTTAACTTTAGGATAATCAGATGAAAAAAGTTCACAGACTTGGATAGTGCAAAAACATTATGCACAAGACATGTAGAATGGAGAAAATGCATTTTCAGAATGAACGCAAGTATAATGCAATACACAATCTCATTTAGTAGCATTTCACGGCTGATTGACTGACTAAACCCATGGAAAAATGTTCACTCATGCACAGTAAGGTGCTCTCTGATTGCTTGCCAATGTACAAAGGCTATAAATATTTATCTCCCTTTGAGAATAAGGCCGTCCATTGATGGGGCCTCTTGCAGTGTCACATGTTAGTTCAGAAACCCATTCTCAGCCTCTTTTGCTTGTTCTTTGAACCGTCAAGAGGTTTATTCTGATTCTGCCAAGAAGTGGTGGCGCCACATTGCTACAATAACTCTGCTCATCAAGTAAGCCTTTTTCCATTTTTGTATCCCTTCTTCGTACTGCTTCTTCATGAAACAGTATATGAATATTTTTTGCTGTCGAGACACATTCATGTATTTATCTTTCAATAGTACCTATATGTATCATTATCATCATCAAGGCATACTTACAGCACAGATTCCCTTAATTCTCTCTCTCTCTCTCTCTCTCTCTCTCTCTCTCTCGCAGTCTGTCCCTATCAATCATCACTCCTGGTATGTCCTTTATACAGCATTCAAACTTTGCACAGAGTAGAAGAATGAAAATTTTTGCTATCAGTCAACACTGATGTGGCTTTGTGTAGAAGTCCATAAGAGAATATCACTTATAAATTTGTCCTTACAGTGTCCAGCAGTGTCCAACATGTTTTGCTCATCTAATTTGAATGCCATCCAGTTGGCTGGGGTTGTAGAATACAACAACTGCATCTCTGCAGAGGAGTAAGACCCCCCCAAATGAGTGTCCTGTAGCCCAGTCGGCTTGGGCTGTAGAATGTCCTGGATATGACATTAAACCATATGATGGCAAGACTCCCTTAGAGAATTGGAGTACCCCTTCATTGCCATTGCTCCCAGGTCCACTCTGATAGGGTCCTATCTATGGGTCAAATAAAACAATGTGTACAAACTGATGATTAATGTTAAATTGTGACTGTCATATAGCAATACATGAAACCATTTAACTGTGTGCAAAAAACATATCAGGCTCGTTTAAGAATGTTATCTACAAAATGTATTTACAAATCATATATACAGGGGGTCCCAAAAAATTTAACATCATTTTTTAAATTATCTTGAAAACTTCTGAGTCTGGCTCAATGAAACTGAACTAGTTAGGTGTTGAACACCATGTTTATTCAGGGATTGATTTCATAAGTGTTCAATATGTGCACCACCTGTGACACGGCACATGTCAAATCAGTAGTTAAGCTCTTGCCAAACACACCGTTGCATATCTCTGGTAACATTATCCAGTGTGGAAGTGATTTTCTGCTTGAGTTCATCAATACTAGCAGGAAGAGGGGGGGGACACAGACCAGTCCTTTTGCATATCTCTATGAAAAGAAATTACATGAGGAAAGGTCTGGTGACCATGGTGGCTATTTCATCTGAAAACTGTCTTCCTCTCCATCAAGCCGGATCCATCTCTCAGGCAGATAAGCACATACTGTCCTCTTCTATTAAATATGAAATTTTAATCTGTTTCTATACATTCTGTGAAAATTTGAGATTATTTCTATAAGAATTGCCAAAATTATTGGCCAGCAAAATGATGTCAAATTTTTTTGGAACACCCTGTATATATAATATATATGTATAAACAAGATTTGGCACTAAATAACCTGCACTGGTTGATATGTCATAAAACCAAACCTAACCTATCCAGGATGGTTTGTGAGATGGGAGGTAAGTGGCTGTTCAGTTGCTGTTTTGTAGACTTCTGCATCTAGGATTTGTTCAAAACAGCATGCAACATCCTTGTGTTGATTGAATCTCACTTTTTCTCCAAGTGTTTTATTAATGTCTAAATGGTGCAACTATACAGTAGTAATGACACAGCTACAGCTTGGGAGAATTCTTTTTTATTTTACCAGAAAGATCATATAGTCCAAACTTGTCAATATTAATTTGTGCTATACCTATGAATATTTTGACATCACTTTCAGTAGATGAGATATTGCTTCTGAGGTATGAGAACTGATTTACTAATTTCAGAGATTTGCTATTTAATGAGATGGCACCATTTTGATTAAAACACATTTATATTAGGGTTAGGGTTAGGGTTAGGGTTAAGTTTAGAGCTAGGGTCAAAGTTAGGGTTGGGGTTAGGGTTAGTGATCAAGATAAAACAGTTAATTGTATAATAAATGAATGCAATAAACTGGAACAAAATGAATACAAGACTAGGCATGATTGGGTGGGAAAGATGATCCACTAGGAATTATGCAAGAGACAGAAATTTGACCATACTGACAAATGGTATATGCCCAAACCAGAATCTGTTCAAGAAAATGAGATGCAGGAAATTCATTGGGACTTTGAGATTCATGTAGCCCACCCAATCTTAACCAGAAAACTAGACTTAGTATTAATTAACAAAAAGAAAAGAATTTGTTATCTAGTGGATTTTCTGATCCTGCATACCATAGAGTAAAAAAAAAAAAGTAAGCAAAAATGTATGTTTCAGTCATAAATCCCTAAATTACGTCTTCAACTAGCTTCAATTCAACTATCGACCATATTTCTTTAGTCAGTCCTTCTCCTGTCGAATTAGAGTGGAGAGCCAACTTGTAATTTTGGAAATTATCACTAATTGTTCTGTTAAAAAAAGAAAATAAAGCAAATGATTAAACGTTACTCTTATCTGGATGGTGAATGTAAATATTGCATTTCTTAATAATCTCTTTATATATTACCACAAAAATGACAGAAATTTTAATCAGCAAGATATTTTAGACAAGCAGCTATTAGCCTACAAGATGCCTTAATTTTATGTATTCGTTTGAGGTTTTTTTTTGTTTTTTTTTTTTGCTATTCTTGGAAAAAGTGGGATCCTTGTATGTTATCAAATGCAGTAACTTGATTATTGAATAATGATGCTATGAAATAATATGAATAATAGAAAATTTATGCCTCATTCACATAAAATTTTGAGGGATTACCTGTCCCTGTCAACAGAACAATGCATACTAAACACTACAACAAACTAAAAGTTTTTATTTTTTTTACAGATTTATTTATTTGTTTTTTATGCCTTCTTTTTTTATTTTCTTCTCACATCAACTTGATTAAAAAAAAAGAAGCTATCTTAGCTCAGAACATAAACATTATTGATATAACATCTCTATACAAAACAAATTCTATTAAGGAATTCTAATAATTTCCAAAAATGTCCTATTAGATTCTTTTTCTTACCATTATTTCTGAAATCATCAAATTCAAACTTAATTTTTTTCAAACTATTGCTGTTTTTGTTCTGATTTGGCAATTTGTTCTCAAAATATATTACTCTATAAGCAAAAATATCCAATTAATTAATAGACTTAGTTTTTGTAATCTGCCTTGACAGTAAATTTCCAGTTCAAGAGGAAATATTAAAAATGTAGACCACCATTAGGAATTTCCTTAATTCTTTTGAAAGTTTTGATAAGATCACCTCACATTCTTCTTTCAACTAATTTATCCTAATTTCTCAAATCTCTCCCTGTAACAGTAATTTTTTTATCCTTTTAATAGTTTTGTCACTCTGTCAATAAAAATTGGACACAACTGAGAATAACCAAAGGAACTTTTCCAAATATTTATTTCTGTTACCAATATTCCTATTTTTTTCTCCAGGCATTTCATTAGAGTCCAAGCGGTGCAGTCATACAGTAGTACTGACTTGGCCTCAGCTTGGAAGAATTCCCATTTTATCTTATCCGAGAGATCAGATTTCCATATGATCAATAACATTCCAATAGCAGTTCTTACTTTTCTTATATGCATGTTGATATCACTTTAAGGAAGCAGCACCCCATAAAACAACAGCTCTACAGTGACTTTCCTTCTCATAAACCATCCAAATGAAACAAATAATACATGCTGGCCACTCCCAGAGAAGCAGGGACAAACTCATAAGTGATGATTCTCTGATGGTCTTCTACATAATGTTTGATTTGGTTTTGTTTTTGCTTTATGGCATATCAACCTTTGTGGGTTATTTTGTGCCAAAGCCATTCTTGTTGAAGAACAACAGTGATAATATAACTGGATGGGATAAGACGGTTCATGCCTTTCCTAAAAGTATTTGTCATGAAGTGAATATAATAGCACAATTGGAGTTTAAATCACTTACTGCAAGGCCACAGCACTTTACCCATTACACTGTGAGGGCTCCCCTTCCGACAAATAGACATACCAATGGTGGCTAACCAGCACAAGCCTACATACATCACCTCTGTACAGATATTGCATACCATCTAGAGGACCAGCCAAGTGCAATCCTTGATAGGGATGGATGGTGAGAAAAAGTCTATGGAATCCAATGCTCGACTTGATGATGATGATGATGATGACAATTACCCAAATATTGTCTCATATTTTTATTTCGAACAATAAGATGTCTTCATATACACTCATCTTTCCTTTTATGCACTTTGCCCCTGTTAAGTTTCCTTATCAATAAAAGTTGCTCTCAGAGCTCTCAGAGCTTACCCATATTACATTCATCTTGTAAGATGGTTACCATTAAAATTAACCCTTTTGCAGGCAAAGACTTTGTTAAACCCTTGTAGACTGGACGAATTATTTCTCAGAAAATTTGTAGAATAGAATGTTGGAATTCTATCAAAAGGCTCCGTAGCAATGAGTCAGTGCTCACATGTGTAATGAATTACGAGTTGAAGTGAGATTATATGGACATTGGGACGTTCCGCAATTCGAAGGTGGCCAAGTCCATTCCCTGCACAGTGATAAGTTGCAGGCCCAGAGAGTGGGCATATTAGTGTATATATACACCGGCTTACTTCAGTCATGTTTCAGGTGTTGCCGGTTCAGTATTGAGTTACCGCCTGTTCTACTTTTTGTCTGCCAGCCGGATGCTAGCTGGAGCCACTGAGTCAGTAAGTGTTGTTATTCTTGTTTATTCTTCACATAAGAGCAGTGACTTCTATATAGAAGGTAGGTTCAAACAAGTCAATTAATTTTATATAAAAAACAAAAGCCATATCACGCTGAAAACACCGGTTCTTGTCCGATCACCGAAGTTAAGCAGCGTCGAGCCTGGTCAGTACTTGGATGGGTGACCGCCTGGGAATACCAGGTGCTGTAAGCATAGAAAAGTTCATTCCTCACCCGGAGCAAGTAAATTTTTATCCATGCTACCAGCGCGAGATGATGATGATAATGATAAAAGCAATAAAGCACAAACTTTTTATTATGATGTTTTGCAAAACTTATTTTTCACAATTCTACCCAGGGAATCCTTGTGATGTAACAGCTAAAGTGCTGGACAGCAGGTTCAAAGCAAGCAAGTTTGAACTCCAATCACATTATTACATTCACTTTCAGGTTAATACCCTTAGGAAAGATATGGACCCCTCCCCCATTATTCTCTTAGCTATGGATCAAATAGTATCACTGCTGTTCTTCTTCAAGGATGGCTTTGGCATCAAATGCCATTAAACCAAAAAAACAAACCAAACCAAACCAAACAATTGTACACAATAGTGAAGCCTCCTAGCAATGTTTCTATCCTTTAACATTGAATCATTCAATGAGCAGTCAACTGAAAGATAACTTTCATTGAGCTATTACCAAAAATAACAAAAATGTCACTCTACCTGTGTACCATTAGTAACAAAAATGTCACTTAGCCTGCAAAAAGGTTAACAGACATAAAGACCTTTTTATTAAAATGAAATACTACACACCACATAACACTAAATGCTTTTTAGATATATTGTTACATATTTCTGTAACAAACAAATACGTATTTGTAGTGTCTTGGATATGACACAAAACCATCTGATAGTAAGGATCCAATTCTGAAGCTTTGGGGAATGTGGGGAATGTGCCATCACTCCCAGGTCCATTCTTATGCAGAGTGGTAGTAGCTGCTAGGGTCCCATCTAAGGGGTCAAATAGAACTGTATAACCATTTAACTATGTGAAAACAAATGACTTGATGATAAATTGAATTGTTAGTGTTACATTGTAATTCTTTAAATCATTTAACTGTGTGCTAATAAAACTATTGGTATTTAGATTGGAATACTTGAAATCATTTAACTGTGTGCAAACAAATGAGTTCTTGCTTAGTTAAAAATGTTATCTATAACCTATTCATTTACAAATCATATATATTTAATATATATATACATATATATATGTTTGTATATGTGTTTGTGTGAGTGTGTGTATATAAATAAGATTTGACTGTAAATAGCCCAAAACAGTTGATATGCCATTAAACCAATCAACCCACCATATTTGCAGATACATACACATCATTTCTTTTCTCATATTTTTGTTCCTGTTTAGTTTATGCATCAATAAAAATTGCTAAACAACAACAATTGTCACAGGATTTCTATCCAGTCAAAAATCTATCTCATATCTAATTTTCCATAAAACTATCCACTCCAATCTGATATATTATTTTTTGTATTCTTACAATTATCATAGTCCACAGACAACTTACATAAAAAAAATCCCAGTTTAAAAAAACGCAAAGTCATCTATGTTGTCAGCTAACGGAATTTTTCACCACTTCCAGAAGCAAACCCCAGTATCAACAAAAATAACATCACAAGGTTTGACAGCAAGTGAAACTTTCCAGGACCAAGACAGAGGCTATTTTCAAGATAAATTAATTATGAAAACCGTTTCGAAAGTAGTTTCTAACTGTTGAGCTGAATAGTTTGTATTTGCAGGCTTCTCTCAACGGTATATAGATTTATTTCATTATTACACTCAATTAAAGACAAAGTTCCTATCTGGGTTCGGATACATGCAAAAACGACGGATATGTAACCCCCTTTTGCAATAAAGCAAAAGTCAATGACGACAAAGATCAGTTCAACTACCGCCTGCAGAGTGACAGGTGCCAGCTGAGGCAACTGCAAAATGCCATCTTCACAGGTGCGCCCTGAATGGGTAGTATAGAGCGTTTCGTCATATCAGCTTGGTCTCTGAGAGCCATCCTCCCCCACCTCCCAGGTAGTTCCTGTTTTGCAAGGCTGAGTTTATGATTCAGCCCCTAAGGTGTCCCAAAAGAGAATGCCGACAGGACCGAGAATTTTTTGGTCCGGCAGCTCATGGTTTTCAATATGCGCATGGCTCCACTCAATAAAATTGCTTTCGCTGCATTCTGGCTAGGCAGAAAATTGGTTAAATATAAGTTCAGTAACTGCCTGTGGCTTTGAGGCGAAAGGAATTTATCCCTTTCATTGGCCATTGCACCCCTGAGCAGATACCCCCATGAATCCCTTTTTGCTGACGCTTTACATCAGCACCCAAACACCTCTACCCGGCCATGGCAGCAAATGTCAATGTTCAGATTATCACCAGCTTCAGTTTCTTCACACTTCTCTTCAGATTTGTAAGTCTTACCTCCACTCTTTAGTCCTTTTTAAGGATTTTCTGCAGGTACCACAGGGATGATAACACACCAGCCTGCTAGACGCCATGGACACTAGGAGCAAAGGACCAGTCCATGAACAAACGACACAACTCAAATTATTGTTGACACTTCAAGGCTAACAATGACTATATCTCCGGATAACCAACAACTTAACAACCGAGAAATTGATCACCCGGTTTCCGCGACCCCACATGTTCGATTCTCCAACCGTCTTCTGATACCTGATCACGTAGCTACATCTATGACCTACCTAGAGCATCAAAACTTGTTCCAGATCCTCACTGTCACCAACAACTATTTGACAGTTACACTTTCGATACCAACACAGATTATATTCGACAGCAGAGACTTTCCACATTACTCTTAGAGCCACTCTGAACGGAAGAAATAATACCATTTAGGGTCTTATCTATGGGTCAAATAGAATTATTCATTTACTATGCTTGGAACTAAACCAAATAGCTATACATGAAACTATTTAATTGTGCACTAACAAATTATGAATATTACGTAGAATTATTAGATAGCAACACTTGAAATTATTTAGTATCCAGGGTATGGCATTAAACAGCATCTGATGGTGAGATTCTAGTCTAAGAGTTTGCTAAATGTGGAGTACCTCTTCATTACCATTACTCTCAGGTTCCCTCTGGCCCAGAATGATAGTACCTATCAGGGTCACATCTATGGGTCCAATAAAACTCTTCAAGTTTTTTTTTATTGGCATTATTATTACTCATCTTAATCATTGCTATAAAAATTAGAATGAAGTTCTTCAGATGCATTTTTATTTAGCCCTTTCTACACATCTTTAGTACAAACATTTTTTATTATTTCAAATATCAATGATTTTATCAGATATCAAAATAAGCATTTCTCTTCAGGTAGAGTATATCATTTAAATTTACGAGTTGTATTATAAACAGGATATATATATATATATATATATATATATATATATATATATATATATATATATATATAAGAAGATTGCATATCGTATGAGGCTTAAGTTTTATTACGTTAAAAAATGTTGCGTAAATCGAGAAGGGGAAATTAAACGATTGGTAGTACAAAGTGATCTCCCTTGTCGACTTCTGTGCTGCCCTCTGGCGAGTTATCTCCCTTAATAGCCAAAATGGCAGCGATAAGCGAAGAGTTGGCTGCTTTGATTAATAGAGGAAAACGTGCCACTGCCACTCATTTAAGAACTGTACTCCGTGGAAATAAGCTAGTCGATGAACTATTACGTAAAATCTTCAGTCCTGACAAAGCTATTGATGATTACGAAAACTTGGAATGGTATAAAGCCCTGGTTGCTGGAGGCAGGACGTATGACGAATTCGATAACACAGGTTAGTAAACAAATCTTTTTTCCATCACCTATAGACGTATAGAGTTTGTTTATAAATGGTATAGATGAGATTTCTATGTAATACAACAGTTTATCTTTGTGTAATAAAATATGAGATGATGAAATATGCTATATTTGTCTGTTAATTTATAAGCTTTAATTCGTGCTACTGGTGTTTATTCAACATTCCTTTGGTTTGGTGGTGTGTGTCTTTTGTGATGGATTCTTATCATTTATATTTTCAAGAAGCTGTTATTGCCGTATTTAATTCTTCTTTACTCATATTTTATTTCTATTATTTATAGATAAATTAACTATCAAATTCGTGAAATTAGGTTCCTTTTTTTTTCTATAGGTTTTCTATTCTAAAATTGTTTTTAGGTTTCAATTATCTAGTCATTTTTTTTTTTTTTTTTTTCAAAATTTTATATATTGTTTTCCTTGAAAAAATAATTTTTAGCTAATGAATCTACTTTATATACTTTTTACTTATATTTTAAGATAAATTGTTTAATTTACATCTTTTTAAGAAAGATTCTTGTTTGTATTTTGTTTTGTTTTTAAATACTGTGTATCTTCAACTTCTACAGGTGGTGAATCGATACGAATGTGTGAATTTACAAAAACAACAAAAATTGATAATCTTGGCGATAATTTTTTATTTATTTTTCTTTTTTTGCGTATTTTTATTTTTTGATTATGCTTATATTTTCTTTTATTAGATATCTTTAAATAATTGTGTTTAATTAATAAATAATAAAATATGTCTATATTTCTTTTTTTTTTTTTTCCTTTTCATTGAAGATACTTCAATGTCTGTCTGACTTGACCGACTTGTATAATTTTTCCCTCGTTGTTATCTATTTAAAAACTTATTTAAGATGGTTTTATTATGTGAGTTAATATGAATGGATTTAAAATCATTTTTTCCAAACATTGTTACTTTTCCAAATTTCAAATAATGTCACGAAATAAGTAAAATGTTTTCAAGTGTTTGTTATGTGTCATTCTGGTTTTAATTCAATGTTGTCTTGTTTACTCTTCATGCCAAAAATATTTTCCTTTTCCTAAAAGATTTCACATAACTACTTTTGAAGAATACAAATTTTTTTTCATAAGTCTTTAAAATTTTAATATGGTCAATCTTTAAAAAAATATTTATTTTTGTTTTATTATTCATTTATTTATCTATTTTACTTTGGTTGTTAGATGTCATCAAGTTGTCAAGAGAATATGTCTTTTTGCCGTAAAATATTTATAAGTTTTTTAAAAGTCAGAATTTGAGTCCTTATTTAAATAAAAATGAAAAATACATTAACGCCCTCATAAATTCAAAATTACTTTTCAAATGTTTGAAATTGAATTACGGAATCTCACAATTTTAGTCTTGAATTTGGTAAAGGGGATTTTATAATGTTATCAAAATCCCCTTAAAAAAAGCTTATTTAAAACCAAACTGTCAATTCTTGATATTTTAGCTTTCCTATTTAAAAGAAAAACAAAAAAACAATAACAAAAAACACGCAAGTTGGTGATGCGGCAAAATGGCGGGTTTAAATTATTTTTCATTTCCTTTTATTTTATTTCAAGCTTTTATTTGCTATTTTTGACATGATTCTTCATTCTTTTGAGCATTGATAACACTTTTTTTAAGCCGGAAGAAAGATTTAAAAAAAAACGTTGTTCTTACCCTTCCTCATCTATATATATTTATATATATATATATATTTGTGTGTGTGTGTGTGTGTGTGTGTGAAAAGAACATACCAGTTTTAATAAATCCCTATAACCCTTAAAGAAAAGCTCTCATTCTTTAAAAGTAATTTAAAAAATGTTCCATAGTGCTGTATAAACTTCTCTTTCCATTGGTGGTGGGGTAAAAAAGTTTCAATTATATGAACTAATAAATATTTGATTCCAAAATAATTATTTTTCTAGTTCATTTGGTATTGCAAACATCACCCTTACTGTGTCAATAAAAACTTACCCACAATTATCAGTCATTTTATTCTGTAAGTAAACACATATTTCAGCATAACAATCTCATTTTATTGAGGACTTGCTGCACTCCTGGAAATTTCATGGAACAAAAAAAAATCAAGAGTAACTATTTAAGCAAGAAAGGATGATTTGCAAATCCTATTGTTACCTTTGCAATAAATAATGCCCCAAAATATATGGGGGTGGGTGTCCTCGTGGTGTAATGGTTAAAGCAATGAACTGTGGGATTGTAGTAAACGAGTTCGTACTCCAGTCGCACTATTACGTTCACTTTCGGGCAAATACCCTTGGGAAAGGTATGAACCCCCTTATTTTCCCAGCTATGGGTTAAATAGTACCACTACTGTTCTTCAAAGACAATAGCTTTGGCATTAAATAACCTACAAAGGTTGATATACCATTAAACAAAGAAACCAAATCAAAAATATACAATATCAATCTATATAATACTTTATACACATATCAATTTTTTAGTATTTAATGGTATATCACCATTTGTGGATTATTTAATGCTAAAGTCGTCCTTGTAGAAGAACTGTAGTGGTATCATTTAACCCATAGCTGCAGGGAATAAAGGGGCTCATACTTTTTTGAAAGTGAATTTAATAAAGCACAGTTGTAGTTCAAACTCACTATGATGTCACAGTCCAGCATGTTAACCACTATGCCTCTCCCTTGTTGGTATTTGATCAATATATATTTGATGAAGTCATAAATAAATTCTAATTTTTAAAAGCACATAGTGATTATTCATTTCAAACTTCCAATATTTTAAATGCAACCAGAAATTACCTGATTAAAAATTGCATTTGTCAGTCCTTCATATTTCAGTTGTGAAGAGTGTGCATCATAATGTAATCTATGATCTTATGCCCCTAAAATGAAGGAACTGAAAGTGTATATTCGACATGTAATGTTGTCAGAATTTAAAAATAACAAATATGCTAAAAAAAAACAGCTAAGAAAATTTGTAGTGTCTATAGCCAAGGACTCCATGTATAGCACTAGACCTTGCTGTCTAGTTCAAGCTATAACCCGGCATACGTGCCCAGACCCACATTTGGTTTGCGCTTAGTGGGTCAATGAGCAGCACAGATTAGCAGGGGTTGAGCCTTGGCTCGTTCCCGACCTTCCCCTCCCCTTTATCCCCACTTTAATCGACCTTCGGGCTTTTGACCTTGTGCCAAGTCTTGTCTGGTGGGAGATATTGGCCAATAGTGTCTATAGCCAAGGTGTCATTACTGACTACCAAGTTTGAAATTGGTTTTCAAAGGTTCATTCTGACAATATGTTATTGTGATATGAACCCAGACCAGGATGTGCTCATCCAACATACATCAAAGTGGTTTAAGAAGATTAGTGGAATACAGTCTCTATAAAAGTACTCGAGAATTTGCACTTGGCCTCAACACATCCCAATCCACAATCTGCTACCTCTTGGGTTTTTCATACTTTTAGTGAATAGAATAAGGAAGGCTGCATATCCATAGTGACAAGTCTTCTTTCAATAAATATATCCAACATATTGCTATTAAATTGAAACTCATGACCTCTACCCGCAAACAGTATTTGCTCATCCCAATTGTTTATTAAGTTAATTTACTTTCCCCATTGATGGATCAAAGAAATCGTCTAAAGATATCAGATCCAAAATTTATCCCTTTCCATGCCATAAACTTATCAGCCTTGTCTCCATTCTTAACCATTTGAATTCTCTACAGCTTACTTTTAACCATTACAATAACACTCATAAAAATTGTAGCTAACACATTTAGTGTCAAATTCTTTTCACCAAATAAGGAAAATATCTCATTTCTTCATCCCATTGGATTTATTTTGCATTTTTTTAATACATGTTAAGGAAAACTGCAAACAAATTTGTGCCCCACATGAATCAATTAAAGGGGATATTGCAAGGAAGTACCGTAATTATTTGTGTATAACACGCACTTGCAACTTTGATCTAAGAAATTCTGGGGGAAAAATTCTCGTGTATAATATACACTGATTTTTTTTTTTTTTTTTTTTTTTTTTTTTTTAAATCTAACCTTGGATAAAATAAAATGGGAATTTTTCCAAGCTGTAGTTGTGTCAATACTATTGTATGGTTGCACCATTCAGACTTTAACAAAACGCCTGAATAAAAAGCTACATGAGAACTACTCAAGGATGCTGTTTTGAACTAATCCTGGAAGCAGCACCCAACAGAATGGCAGCTCTATGGCCACTTACCTCCCATCTTACAAACCATCCAAGTTTGATGAGCTAGACAAACAAGACATGTTGGGCACTGCTAATGAAATAAGGACAAACTTATAAAGGATGTGCTCATATTGGATTCCTACCCAAACATGTTGCCAACCAGCATAAATTTACATTGTGCAGAAACTGGATGCTGTCAAGAGGACTTGCCAAGAGCCATGGCCAATAGGGATGGATGGCAAGAGAGTCAAAAGAATTCATGCTCTTGGCTTGATGATGATGTATTTTGTTAAAACCATTTATATAAAGATTTTCTTGTATTATTGCTTTGACCAGTCTTTTTTCCATATTTAAACCCCCCCCCCCGGCGCTCGGGCAGGATATGACACAAGGTCAATTTTTAAGCAGTTTAACAGGTTTTAATTCAGTTTTCCTTCTCCTAGACTAGTTGCCTCACCAAGGCTGAAGAACCCAGTTTGCCCTACTATTTACCCATAGCTGGAGGGAGAATAATCGGATTCATACCTTTCCCAAGAGTATTAGTGCTATGTGAAATGCAATCAGTTTCGTCTAGGATTTGAACTCGTGTCGCCATATTCACTTCCTATGACGATAACCATTACACCATGGGCACCAGTCTTTTTTCGGGGGAGAATCCCCATGTAGTTATGGCTAAAATGCTGGATTGTAACATCATAGTCAGCAAATTCAAACCCTTGTCACACTATTATGTTCACTTTTGGACTGATACCTTTTGAAAAAGTTATAAATCCCTTTATTCTTGCAGTGATAGGTTTTTAAATAGTATCATTTCTCTTCTTCTACAAGGATTGCTTTGGCATTAAATAAGCCAAAAAGATTGATATGCCATTTAACAAAGAAACCAAACCATTTTCATTCTCTCTCCTCTCCTCTTGTATTATAATCAAACAATTAGAAATAAATTAAATTTCAGCATTAGATAACCCATAAAGGGTTGATAGGGCATTAAACCAAGAAACCAGTCATTTTTCTAGTCACTAATCGGAAACATGATTATTTTCTTTTCCTCAAAGCAATATTTTGGCGGAGATGAAGAAAATGTGGGAGAATGTATTCAAGAATCTACACTAGGATTGTTGGTGTTTTTTTTTTGTTTTGTTTTTTTTTAATGGCATATCAACCTGTATGGTTATTTGATACCAAAGCCATCATTGTTGAAGAATAGTAGCAGTACCATTCAATCCATAGCTTGGGGGGAGGGTTATACCTTTCCCAAGGTATGAAAGTGAATGCAACAACATGACTGAAGTTTGAACTCGCCCATCATGATGTGACAATCAAGCTTGTTAGCCATTACACTATCGGGATCACTCCAGGTTGGCAGAGCTATGTTGCTGAGGAACAGATTGAAAACATCAAAGGAATCTTTTGATACAATCTATACCATCTCAAACAGAACAGCTCTCAGCTGCTAGAAACACAATTTATTACCTCAAACCTACAACTTTGGGGGATTTCAGATTATAAAACCCGTTTAGAAAATAAAGTTACTTGTTTCCTTCCTTATAACTTGCTCTGTCAGTGGGGCTTTAAATACACTAACTGTATCCCATGTTGAGTGGGAAGATCCCCTACAAAAAACAATGTCTTGGGTATGACACTAAACTGCATCTGATGGTGCGATTCCATTTCTGGAGCTCTGGGGAATGTGGAGTACCTCTTTATTGATATTACTATCAGATCTACTTACCCCAATGATTGTCCTACTTATAACATGAAACCATCTGATGGTGAAGCTCCAATTCTGGAATTTTGGTGAATGTAGAGTACTGTCTCATTGCCATTACTCCCAGGTTCAGAGTAGTAGTACTTAGTAGAATCCCATCTTGGGGTCTAATAGAAATATTTAATAGTTTTTTTATACTTGAAATCATTTAACTGCACACCAAAAAAATGACTGTTAAAATGAATTATTAGTATATCACATAGCAATACCTAGAACAATTTAACTGTTTCTGAATGAGTAAATAATGTTCAATAAAAGTACTAGTTTTAAAGAGCAATACTTAGAACCATTTAACTGTGTGCAAACAAATGAGCTCTGGCTTATTTAAAAATTATTATCTATACACTATATGTTTACAGATAATATATATTTAATATATGTATAAACAATTTGGCATGCCCAGTCGACTGGGACTGTAGAATACACCGACTGTTTCTCTGCCCCCTCAGTAAGTGTCTTGGATATGACACTAAACAATCTGATGGTGAGGTTCCAGTAATGCTGGAGCCTTGGAGAATGCGGAGTACCCCTTTTATTGCCATCACTACCAAGTCCACTCTGGCCCAGAGTGGTAGCACTCGATAAAGGTCCTGTCTATAGAAATAAAACTAAACCGTGGTTTCTTGAGTTTACTGTATTTTGCATTTAAACTGTGTATTTATGCTAAATTGAATTGTTTAAAATAGAACTGTTTTGACATCTAAACTGTGTACTTATGCTAAACTGAATTATCTGGAATAAAATTGTTTTGACATTTAACTCTGTGTATTGCCCAGTCAGTTGGAGCTGTAGAATACACCGACTGCACCTCTACAGAGGAATAAGACACCTCCCCTCTGAGCGAATGTCGTGGATATGACACTAAACAATCTGATGGTGAGGTTCCAGTGATGCTGGGGGCTTTGGGGAATGCAGAGCACCCCTTCATTGCCATTGCTTCCAGGTCCACTCAGGCCTGGAATGGTAGCACCTGATAGGGCCCTATCTATGGGTTCAGTAGAACTAACTGCATACTTATGCTAAACTGAATTGTTTGAATTAGAAGTGTTTGAGTAAACTGAATAGTTTGAGATAATTTAACGGTCAAAAATATTTCTATGTACTTATGCTAAACTGAATTACTTGAAATGGAACTATTTTTTCACATTGAAACTACTTATGCTAAACTGAATTGTTTAATATAGAACTGTTTTGACATTTAACAAAATCTATAATTATACTAAACTGAATTAGAACTGTTTGAATAAACTGAATAGCTTGAAATAGAAATGTTTTTGACAATTAAACTGCGTACTTATCCTAAACTGAATTGTTTGAAATAGAACTGATTATTTGTATAAAAATGGATTTAGCATTAAATAACCTATAAAGGTTGATATGCCATAAAACATAATCAACCAGCATTGCTAATATTAGATAGCAACGCTTGAAACCATATACCTGTGCAAACAAATGAGGTCTGGTTTGTTTAAAAATATTACAAACTATTCACTTACAAACCATGTATGTAAAAACAAGATTTGGTATTAAATAACCCAACAATATTGTTATGTCATAAAACACAACCAACCATATCCACTCTGACCCAGAGTGGTAGTAGATAATTAATCTCCTCGATGGGTCAAATAGATCAGTTTAAAAAGTATTCATATTTAATAGGACTGTGTGCAAAAAAAAGAAGAAAAAAAATAAATAAATAATAATAATGTACAATGAATGTAGATTTCTAACCTCTTGGCATAAATTAATCCCAATTGGTTGATATGGTATTAAAATCAGTCTTTGTAACCTTTTGGACCCTCAAGTACCCTATACTTGAGCTCATGAAATTTTAAAAAGAATGAACATAAAATGCATTCTGACTTCATTCCAGGATGAAAATTTTTTCTTTTTTTTTTTTTCTAACAGGGCCTGTACTTCCTTCTGGAGAGGGTTATTTGGAGTTGTAACTTTGTGGTAACTAAAATTACTTCACAATGAACATTTTAGAGGCTTGAAAGAAATGGTGAACATCATGTGGAAAGAACTACATATTATGTTATCAAATTTAATTAAGTTGAAGTTAGCTGTGTTGTTACTGTATTCACTATCTGTTCGGGATGGACAGTATATTTGTCTCTGCTTCCCATCTGACACAAGGTCTTTTCCTTCTGAGTCAAATTTTAAAAAATCTTGTAACATCAGTATATAATGATAACAGATTTCTCTTAAGACCCTCAACCCCAATAGGTGTCCTGGGTATGACACTGATATGCATCTGATGGTGAGGTTCTTATTTTGAAGCTTTGAGAACTGTGGCGTGCCCTTTCATTGGCATTACTCCAAGGTCCACTCTGATCTAGAGTGGTGATACCTGTTAGGGTCTCATCTGTAGATCAAATAGATGTTTGAAAATTTTTGGTTTAGTTTTATGGCATATTAATCATTATAGGTTTTTTAATGCCAAATCATGTTTACACAGATATATTAAATTTGTATATGATATGTAAACACTTTCTGTAAATAACATTCTTAAAAGAGCCTGAGCTCTTTTTTGCACACAGTTAAATGGTTTTAAGTATTGCTATATAAGTTACAATTTAACATCAGTCATTTGTTTGCACATATAGTTTGTTCTATTTGACCTATAAATAGAACGCTATCAGGTGCTACCACTTCAAGTCAGAGTGAACCTGGGAACAATGGCAATGAAGGGGTACTTCATATTCTCCAAAGCTCCTGCTTGTTTAATGTCATATCCCAGACACTTGTTGGGGGGAGACTTACTCCTCTGCAGAGATGCAGTTAGTGTATTCTACAGTCCCAGCTGACTGGACTTATTGGTATTGGGTAGGAATGTGTAAATCCATATAACTGTGCAAACAAATGATTTGCATCAAATAGAATTATTAATGTTAAATAAGAATAGTGGAAAATATTTGATGGGATGCAAATTATTTCTATTAAGAATAATTAATTGATACTATAATTTACTAAAGGTTTCTTTGTTTTAATGGCATATCAAACATCATTGGTTATTCAATACCAAAGCCATCCTTATAGAAAATGGCTAAGGGAATAAGGGGATTCTTGCCTTTTCCAAGGATATTAGTCCAAAAGTGAATGTAATAGTGTGACAGGAATTCAAATTCCCTTACTTCAAATCTGTTGTCCAGTACTTTAGGCATTATGCCATGGGGGATTTGGCCTGTTTATGGAAGATTATTCTTTGTTAAAATCAAAATTATGTAAATTATTAGATAAGAAACTTAAAGTGCAATAGCATAAAAAATATTCATTTGTTACTTGAAATCATATAAGTTGGTCAACCATAGTCAAAGGGAATCCGAAGGCTCCTTTTTCTCCACTTACCCTTGATCCATACCTTATAATGCTAAATGTTAAGCAAGGAGGTATTAAGTACTTTTTTTTTTTTTTTTTTTTTTTTTTTTTTAGTCTGGTATAACTCCACCTGGAATTGAGTGGTAGCACCTGATAGAATCCTATTTATGGGTCAAATAGAACTAAACTGCGTACTTATGCTAAATTGAATTGCTTGAAATAGAACTGTTTTTGACATTGAAACTGTGTACTTATGCTAAACTGAATTGTTTGAAATTTGATTTGGCATTAAATGACCCGACAAAGGTTGATACACCTTAAAACAAAAAATTTTACAGTTCAGGTTAAAAGCATGGTTCCCTTTACCCTGCTTTTAACTTGAACTACCCCAGATTTTAAAAATTTACCAAAAATCAGTTATCTGATTTCAGGGTTTTATATTTTTAAACTCTTATTTTCTTGTGTTATTTTAGTTATACTAATAATAATTTTTTTTTTTTTTTTTTTTTTTTTTAATCACCAATCTTTTGGCTGGGCTTAAAATATGTTGACTGTATTCCCTGGAGAGGAATAAAACCGTCCCCACCCCCCAGAAAAAAGAGGTATGAAACTAAATTGCATCTGATAGTGAAGCTCCACTTCTTGAACTCTGTAGTATGTGGGGTCTTTTTTTTCTATACCATAACTCTTACTCTGACCCCAAGTTGTAATATTTGTTAGGGTTACATCTATGGATCAAATTGATCTGTTTCAAAAATTATTTGTATTTCATGGGACCATGTGGAAAAAAAAAAAAAAGACCATTAAGAAATGACTATACAAAAATGAATGTACAATGAAATTAGGCATGAAATAACCCTTGACACATTGACATGCCATTAAAATCAATCAATCTTTTAATCACATTGAAAAAAAAATGTACCTTTTTTACCAAGAAAATAATTCTAGAAGTTATTCTAAATTCTGTTACAATCACTACGTTTATTACATAAGGGTATAATTTGTGGGCAGTAGATTCTAGATATGATCACAAAGTAGTTTTAAGTTTGCAGTAGACCTGATGCCTAGAAAGGGGTATGTGCTTGTTAATGTCATGGGAGGGTGCTTGAGTTGTGATATTGGAATCAAGTAGGTAGCAATCCAAAAATTTTGGGAATCATTGGTTTAAAGTGATCCCATAATTTCATTTAAAGAACAGCTGTGACTAGTCCCAGTATTAAGCTTTTTATTAGTAGTAAGTCTGATATAATCTCTGTAATCTCTAAATATCAGCATTACAGTACCCAATTTTAGAAATGGGGATGATATCTAGTAACTGGGGAGATAGGATCATAGACTATTTTAGATTTATAGTAGATTTGATTGTATTATAAAGGAAGTGCTCGCTCGGAAATATCAGGTTTATAGGTATAGTAAAATAGTCTAGCCTGAAATATTTAGCTTATATGTGTAAATGATTAAGATAAGTTTGTACACCTTCTCAACTAGGTCATTTATATGTTCCATTCTTACTGTCAGTGAAGCCTAGAATATGCAGATTTTATCTCTTGCAGAAAGGTAAGAGTCCCTCACCTGTAAGGGTTGGTCTGGATATGATATTGATCTCTATGTGGTGGTGAGTCTCCACTTCTGGAGCTCTGGGGAGTGTAAAATTAACTCCTCATTGCTATTACTACCAGGCCCACTCTGACCTAGATTAGGAGTATCTGTGGGTTAAATAGATTTGTTTGAAAATTATTAGTATTAGATAGGAATACTTGAAACCATATAGCTGTATATGAGTGCAAATTATTTGTATTAATAGTTAATTGAAGTTATAATTGTTTACAAAAGATTTTTATGTCAATGCACACAAAACTAAATATATGTGTTATAACCAAACAGGCGACATTTCCACACTAGGCAGAACCTCTCTGAAACTAGTAGACAAATTCACCTACCTAGGAAGCAGTGTCTCATCAACCGAAAAAGACATTGACACACAGCTAACGAAAGCATGGACAGCTATTGATAGGCTCTCGATCATATGG
This sequence comes from Sepioteuthis lessoniana, assembly GCA_963585895.1. Taxonomy (NCBI): domain Eukaryota; kingdom Metazoa; phylum Mollusca; class Cephalopoda; order Myopsida; family Loliginidae; genus Sepioteuthis; species Sepioteuthis lessoniana. The sequence continues at coordinate 58,566,012 of OY757941.1, read as the reverse complement.
AAATCAGATCTGACCGATAAAATGAAATGCAGTTTTTTCCAGGTAGCGGTCGTATCGATACTACTATATGGATGCACTCCTTGGACGCTAACTAAACGGCTGAAGAAGCTAGATGGCAATTACACAAGAATGTTGTGAGCAATATTGAACAAGTCCTGGTGGCAACACCCCACAAGGCACCAACTATACGGCCACCTGCCTCACATCACAAAAACTATACAAGTTAGACGAACCACACATGCAGGACACTGAAGCAGGGACGAGCTCATAAGTAATATACTCCTATGGACCCCCACATATGGCCAAGCAAAAGCAGGACGACCAGCTCAAACATACATACAGCAGCTATGTGAGGATACAGGATGTAGCCCTGAAGACCTGCCAGAAGCGATGAATGATGGGGAGAAGTGGCGAGAGAGGGTCAGGGATATCTGTGCTAGCGGCACGACATGATGATGATATAACTGTGTAAAGAAATTATTTAATAGAAATAGTTACTTGGAACCATATAGATACTTGAAAAATACTTAGTTACCAAAAAAGGGGATGACATACTGTAAAACCAACCAACCAACCATTCTTATTGGGTACTCAATACTTGTGACCTTGTGTCATACTAAGTTAAGCTTAGTAAATGACCAGGTCATTCAGCTAGTAACCATTGAGTACAATGAATTATTACTTTTGATATTTACATTGCTAAACCTCGTCTGGTTCAAGGTCATAATAGTAGAGCATCTAGTGATAAACTCTCTGAGAATGGCTTTTAAGATTGAATATGAAATCCTTTTTAAGATGTAGATTCAGCTCAAATTAATGTTTCATAAAACTTGTAAACTCTGCATTTATTGATATTTCTTAGACCCATCCCAAATAAATTATTTGATTGTCCGTCCTTAGTAGACACATTGACTAAAATTATAAGATTAAAATATACTTGTATTCCTTTTATGCATCTCCCTCTCTAAACACAATTTGCATATTTGTTGATAATTAGTAAAACATTCCATTCATTTTTACTCTATTTTTAGTTAGATGATAAAAACTTAGCAATCTTTTTTTTTTTTTTTTTTTTTCAAGTTTTATACTTGTATAAGTTTCGACTGGGTCTTTGCAAAGGTCATATTTGTGAACACCCGTGTGAAAGATCAAATTATAAAATTTTGGTTTAAGAAATTTTCAAGTCATGATTTTAGCTTAGAAAAATTGTACAAAAATGATGGGTTAATAAAGATTTAAAGGTTCTGATAGGAAATGTTCCAAAAACCTCTGTTAACTTGCTGCAAACTTCAGTTCTATTGGTTGGAACTATTTCAAAATTATTACAGCAAGGTGGGTGGTAAGTTGATATTGTATAAATCTATTTATCCAACCCTTCTGCATGAACAGTATGCAACACAAATTCAATTTTTAAGCAGTTTAACAGGTTTGAATTCAGTTTTCCTTCTCGACCAATTGACATACCAAGGTTAAAGAACTCTGTTTACCCTAGTATTTTCCCGTAACAGGAAGAGAGAATAGACTGATTCATACCTTTCCCAATGATATTAGTGCTATGTGAAAAGCAACCTCCCTCATCCAGTATTTGAACCCGTATCACCATGTCTATTTTTTATGATGATAACTATTACACTATGAGTGCCTCCAAGCTTCATAAATAATCATTATTAAAATAAAATTGGAATAGTTGATATTGCATATAGGATGTATGTATTACATATATTTTTAAAGTTTTATTTAAGCATATAAATTCAAGTCGCAGAAAATTAAACAATGGGACTCTGGTTTTTATACCTTGTTTGAAAAGCTTAGAATATACTATTTGTATTCCCTGCAGTGGGGTAAGATCCCCCCTCTCCCCAAAAGTGGGTGTTCTGGATATGACACTTAACTCCAGATGATGGTGAGGCTCTCTTCTTAGAGATATGGAGAGTGTCAAGTACTCTTTCATTGCCATTACTCCCAGGTCCACTCTAAAACCTCAGTCATATCTATTTGTGAAGTAGTCTCCATAGTATAATGGTTAATTTACTGAACTGCGACATCAGTCATCTTTAAATTTTGGTTGTATTAATACGTTCACTTTTACACTAATTCCCTTGAGAAAGATATAAACTCCCTTCTCATCCCAGTTATAGATTAGATAGTACCACTACTGTTATTCTACAGGGATGGTTTTGGCATCAATTAACCCATAAAGAATGATATGCCATTAAACAAAAAAATAAATCATTTGTTTACAATATACTTGAATTGTCTTGTTTCCAGTCGTTTTGGACAAACAATTCATGTATGGAGGAGACCACGAGGCTTTGAATAGAGCCTGTTAGCAGTTTTATACTACTTGGTATGTTTCTGTGAAGTAGTCGTTCATAAGAATCATTTGTAAAGCTAAAATCTGTCATACTATAACCAGATTTTTTTGCAGACTGTTACCATTCCTTTTTCTGGTTGTGGTGATTTTGTTCTAGCATGTCTCATGGGACACCAAACTGATTCCAAAAATACTTGACTTCCCCACCCTCTATTGGTCCCTACATTCACCGGATTTAAAACCTATTGAATGTATATAGGATATATTACAGACCTCACTAAATTCTCAGCTGCCACACCCAACTTTCATTATGCATTTTGTTGGCAGGGCTTAGAATACACTGACCATATCTTATGCACCACCAAAAAAAGGGGTGTCCTGGATATGACACTAAACTGCAGTTGATGGTGAGGCTCCCATTTTGAAGATCCAAGGAGTGTGAATTTACTCCTTCATTGCCATTACTCCCAGGTCCACTCTTATTCAGAATGGTATTACCTGTTAGGGTTCCATCTATGAGCCAAATTATTTGTATTGGATAGGGAAACTTGATCCAACATAACTGTAAATTGTTCATATTAAGAATAGCATTAATTCTACCATTCTACTTCCATGATGTTAACAGCTGGTCTTTTAATTGCTGTACGTTTTTGTAGTGGAGATTTTGCCTAGGGAACTTGTTGGTCCATCACATATGCCATATGCTCTGGCTCTGTGGAATTTGATGGCCAGTTGCCACTCTGAAATCTTCAAATTAATAAACCTATTCTTGTACACTCTGACCCAGAGTGGTAGTATCTCTTAGAGTCCCATCTATGGTTCAAATTGATCTGCTTAAAACCTATTCCTATTTAATAGAACCCTTGCAAAAAAAACCCTTAAACCACTACGCAAAAATATGTAAATAGAACATGATTCCCTAACCTCTAGGCATAAAATAATCTTAGAAGTATTGACAAGTCATTATCGTGAATCAACTTTTTTTGGTGCAAAATTTAGTTAAAAGCTGCGGCTTTCGTTATAGAATACTTTTGCCATGGTCTTCAATAATATTGCCATAGATGTTATGTAACATGAATAATGGGACCCCGTGTTTTTTCAACAGAACATGGCCCAACATATCATACTGCCTTTTCTGACTTATCATTTTTTTCATTATGCATCTCCCAGTATAACAAAACATGTGTAACATTGTAAATGATTGTTCACAGGGTGCAAATAGATAATATATATAAAAGAAAACAAAAAAATGAGAAAGAGAGGTTGACAAAGTTCAACATCTCATCCAGTTGGCTAAATGTTATAAGATATGCTTTATCTGACACCTTAGTGTGAAAATGGCAATTAACCTAAAGTTACCAAAATCACCAGACTCCATCAGCCATCTAAATGGTTATTAATAGCTGGTCAGACATGTTGTCCACTCTGGCAGAAGTCAGGGTTTGGTATACTGAGAACCCAAATAAAAAGTTGGATTTTTTTTTTTTTTTTTTTTTTTTTTTGTGTGGTTGGAGACATGAGTGAGACAAGTCATAGTGCGGACTGAGAAAGAAGGAACAACCCAAAGATCTAACGAAAGCTGGTTCCTAAAACAAAGGAAGACCTGTGAATCTATCCTGTACATCGTTATCTGTTTCCATGGCCTAAATGAAAGAAATAGACAAAAAAGATTCTATGTTTGGGGTAAATTGTGTTTCTGTGTTTTCTTGCATCCATAAGATGATCATCATCACAGACAAAAGCAGTTGTCAATGACCATGCTACACAGGTACCCTGCTGTCCACTTTATTCAGACAACATTTTACCATTGATACAAAGTCTGGTTCTAAAACGTGTGTGCTTATTAAAAATGCTTTCAGCAATGAACATTGATTAGCATGATATTCTGATTGGCCTGCAGTTGTATATAATAAGGATTGATGTACTGTGTGTTGTGATACTTTCCTCCCTTCACCTTGATGAAAGATATCTGGGTGGTATTTTACAAGAAAACCTTTGTTCACTTTTTATATTGATATGTTTTGGCTTTGTTGATTCCCCCCCCTGTCTGCTGATATTAATAACTAAACATAGCTGTACTGTTTGGAAATGCTCCAATCTAGTCTTCTGGCCATAACATTTTGATCTTTAATCAATCATTTAATTTTTTTCTTCTTTCCTATAAATAATTTAGCATATCAAAGTGAAGTACTTAAAACCATTTTCTCTGTTTATATACCCCAGACTCTAACATTTGAAGTTATATGACAGTAGCTGTCATTCTTGCCACATATCTCTAATCATGATGCTATGGTTGATCTGTGTATATCAATTTTTAGTATGCATTTTCCAAATGCAGAATGGGACACATTATCAATTTTTTTAGCATGTTTGAATTCAGTTTTCCTTCTCTTACCAAAGTTAAAGAATCAGTCTGCCCTACTATTTACCCATAGTTGGAGGAAGAATAGTTGGATGCATACTCTTTCCCGAGGTTATTAGCATTACATGAAATGCAAACAGCCTCACCTTGGATTTGAACTCTGGTTGCCATGTCCATTTCCAACAATGATAACCATTACACAACAAGCACCTCCTTTTTTTCTATACTAAAGTGATGGGGGGGGTCAGGTAAGAAAATGAATTTGACAAACCCCAGATAAGGCTGTTGGCATTTCACTTCATACTAATTTCATGGTGAAAGTTATGAATTCATCTCATCTCTCAGCTGTAGTTAAATTATAGGGCAGATTGAGCACTCATGCCTTGTAGGTAGGCAAGCCAGTGTCTAATAGAAGAAAAAAAAACTTTAAATTCAAAACTTAGTAGAATTGGGCTAGCAAATCAATCCCATTAAAATCTACTTGCAATTGAAATCCCAACCTAATCTACTAAATCTCTACAGGATTGGTAGCATTAGTCATAAGAGTTTTGGATTTAATATCTATTAATAACATGAATCTCTTTTGCAGTAAACATTTATAAATAAGCAAATCCTTTAGCAATCATTGGAAATGAAATCAGTAACAATACAAGAAGGTTTAACATGACATCAATTAATAATCATGATAGACTTGCAGGAAAACCTACTATTGCCCAGCATAAAAATATACTAAAGCACTTTTTATTAAATAAAGATTAAATCTATTTGCTTTCTCTATAAATAAGTCCGATCTTATCAATTTTCTTTCAAGACATCCCATTGATGCTCACCATCACCAACACTCCCTAGGGTGAAAGGAGTTTGCATACAAGGTTTCGCCAGGATTAATCCATTAACCAAGGAGTCTATAGAAAACAAGCACATAAGTAAATGTATTAAATTATATAGATATCCTTTTTAAAAAAATTGTGACGAAAGATAACCTATAGATTTTCAAGTTAGTACAAAACTTTAAAAAATCATAATACTACTGTATTTAATGACATTCATACCTGCTTCCTTTTTCTCCAAAAAAAATCTCCCAAATTTTATATGAAAAATTAATGAATCTGATTGGTTAATATTGACACATACACCATAGACTGCCAGTACTTGTACCATGCCTCATAACCTTTTGATATTAATTCAAATGATAGGGATGTTTTGTGCAATCAAATATGGTAATTAGTTGGCAAAAAAAGAGGGGGTATAGTTTAATTTGTCATTACTTAACTGCTTAGAAGCAGGATATTTTATGACTTAATATAAACAAAGTATAATATCAACCACTAAAGACAATTACTCCTTTCACTGCCTTGATGTATGAATTGTCTTGGATCAACCTCTGATTTCAGAACCACAAATTTTTTGAAAGCTCTATTGTCACTCGTTAAAACTCATTTAAATTAGGAATGCTTTTTTTTTTTTTTTTCAAATTCTGTAAATATTTCTTTGCAACAGTTTTCCAACTCATTAGTGTCGTTCTCCTATGGACTCCTACACATGGACATACCAGCAAAAATTTACATTCATCAGCTCCGTGCAAACACTGGATGCCATCTAGAGCAGTGCTTCTCAAATTATTTTATGTGGCATCATCATGTGCCGCTAGCACGGATATCTCTGATCCTCTCCCGCCACTTCTCCCTGTCGTTCATCGCGTCTGGCAGGTCTTCAGGGCTACATCCTGTATCCTCACATTGCTGCTGAATGTATGTTTGAGCTGGTCGTCTTGCTTTGGCCCGGCCATATGTTGGGGTCCATAGGAGTACATCACTTATGAGCCTCTCCCTGCTTCTCCAGCAGTGTCCTGCATGTCTGGTTTGTCTAACTTGTATAGTTTTCGTGATGGGAGGCAGGTGGCCATATAGTTGGTGCCTTGTGGGGTGTTGCTGCCAGGACTTATTCAATATTGCTCGCAGCATTCTTGTGTAATTGCTGTCTAGCTTCTTCCCCAGCCGTTTTGTTAGCGTCCAAGTAGTGCATCCATACAGCAGTATCGATACGACCGCTGCCTGGAAGAAACTGCGTTTCATTTTATCGGTCAGGTCTGATTTCCATATGATCAATATCCTATCAATAGCTGTCCATGCCTTCGTTAGCCGCGTGTCGATGTCCTTTTTGGTTGGCAGGATATGTTTCCTATGTGTTACGGACTGGTACCATAATTGTGCCATATTATTATATGATTTATGATCAAGTTCCAAGTATTTCTATCTATTGTATTATAGCATTTGGAAAAAATAACATTAAATAATGCAGAAAGATTTTATGCCTTTTCGTTTTTACATTAAATGTTATATAATGATAATGTGAAACTGGAAACTTGCCATGTATTGGCAGTCAAGGACTTGCATACCGGCACTTATAGGACTGATCTAGAAAACCTACCAAGAATGATGACTGATAGGAATAGATGGTGCAAGAAAGTCAAAGGAATCCATGTTGTCAGCCCACTTGGATGATGATGATGATCAATAACTGATCTCTCTTCTGTTTTGTTATTTGCTTGATTTATCTTTTTGGCCATTTAATTATGCACTATGTTGTTTGCTCTTTATCATTACCAAAACCAGCAACTTTCTAAGATTATTCTTTTTATTTTATTTCCTTAGTTCGTCAATATGACAATGCAACCACATGCGGATTAGTATGGACAGCCAACTTTGTTGCTTATAGATGTCGAACATGTGGTATTACACCTTGCATGTCTTTGTGTTCCAAGTGCTTTCAAGAAGGTAACCATGAAGGCCATGACTACAATATGTTCCGTAGTAAGGCTGGTGGCGCTTGTGACTGTGGAGATTCCAGTGTCCTAGACCCAAGTGGGTGAGTATTATTACATTATCAAGCAGATTCATTGTAGACTATTGCATAAGATTATTTGATGTCAAATTGTTGATTAAAAGAATTTAGAGCCTGACTCTCAACAAGGCTTTGATATCAATTTTTGGTATGGGACAGGGGAAACACTAGCTACCAATGTACTATTAAAACTTTTTTTTTATGTAAAAGCTAGGACAACTTTGAATTCTAATAAACTTGATCAGTGATCTCCAACTCTTTTTCCTGACACAACCCTCTCCCTCACTCTACTCCAAAGTATTACTGAGACTGATTTGAATGAAAGAAAAAAAAGTCACTTATTGGCCATAGGAAACTGAGTATGGAAGGAGAGAAAGCAAGAAATTATAGGTAGCAAAAATGACATCATAAGTCAATATGGGGTACAGTTAATAAGCACTGATCAAGTCTTCATTAAAGAATTGAAAGAAAGCAGCAGCAGGGAAGTAAGTATAAGATCTATATATTTTATATCTTTTGGACTTCAATAATGGTAAAAGTTATTCCAAGTTTAAAAGCCACACTTTCTTTGAATTTCTTAGTAAAATCTCAAAACCATAACGAGAATGCATCGCTCTCAAACATTTTGAAATTGGCCTTAAGTTCTGGCAGCTTAAGCTCCACAATGAGAAGGCTTTTAAAAAAAAAAAAAATTATTAATGAGCAATACTATATATCCGTAGTGGATGTTTTATCTCATTTTAATTTATGTAGAAAGATATCTTGGAAAAAATGAAGTATATTTAAAGAAAAAAAGATTTTAAAACATGGTGAAGGATTCATACAAAGTTGAGGTAAATAAATTCCTTATGGATGTGCTTGTTGTGTAATGGTTATCATTGTAGGAAATGGACATAGCAAATAGAGTTCAATTCCTGGATGAGACTGTTTGCATTTCACATTGTGCTAATTCACTTGGGGGAAAAGTATGAATCAAACTATTCTACCTCCAACTATGAGGAGGGCAGATTGGGCTCTCTAACCTTTGTGTGGCAACTGGTTTAAGAGAAAGAAAATGAATTCAAACATTAAAATCTGTTTAAAAATTGACCTAGTATCACATCCTACTCATGGGAGAGTAGTTGGGTAAATAAATTCCACATTTTTTTATTTTTATTTATTTTTTTTATTTTTTATTTTTTTAATCACCTGTAAAATCTCTTTCTATTTTCCTTTTTTCTTCTTTTTATCTATTTTTTCCTCTTTCTATCTATTTTCCTTTATCCTCTCTCTCTCTCCCCTCTTTCCTTTATCCTCTCTCTCCCCTCTTTCCTTTATCCTCTCTCTCCCCTCTTTCCTTTATCCTCTCTCTCTCCCCTCTTTCCTTTATCCTCTCTCTCTCCCCTCTTTCCTTTATCCTCTCTCTCTCCCCTCTTTCCTTTATCCTCTCTCTCTCCCTCTTTCCTTTATCCTCTCTCTCTCCCTCTTTTCTTTATCCTCTCTCTCTCCCCTCTTTCCTTTATCCTCTTTCTCTCTCCCCTCTTTCCTTTATCCTCTCTCTCTCTCCCCTCTGTCCTTTATCCTCTCTCTCTCTCCCCTCTGTCCTTTATCCTCTCTCTCTCTCCCCTCTGTCCTTTATCCTCTCTCTCTCTCTCCCCTCTTTCCTTTATCCTCTCTCTCTCTCCCCTCTTTCTTTTATCCTCTCTCTCTCCCCTCTTTCCTTTATCCTCTCTCTCTCTCCCCTCTTTCCTTTATCCTCTCTCTCTCTCTCCCCTCTTTCCTTTATCCTCTCTCTCTCTCTCCCCTCTTTCCTTTATCCTCTCTCTCTCCCCTCTTTCCTTTATCCTCTCTCTCTCTCCCCTCTTTCCTTTATCCTCTCTCTCTCTCTCCCCTCTTTCCTTTATCCTCTCTCTCTCTCTCCCCTCTTTCCTTTATCCTCTCTCTCTCTCTCCCCTCTTTCCTTTATCCTCTCTCTCTCTCCCCTCTTTCCTTTATCCTCTCTCTCTCCCCTCTTTCCTTTATCCTCTCTCTCTCCCCCCTCTTTCCTTTATCCTCTCTCTCTCTCCCCCCTCTTTCCTTAATCCTCTCTCTCTCCCCTCTTTCCTTAATCCTCTCTCTCTCCCCTCTTTCCTTTATCCTCTCTCTCTCCCCTCTTTCCTTTATCCTCTCTCTCTCCCCTCTTTCCTTTATCCTCTCTCTCTCTCTCCCCTCTTTCCTTTATCCTCTCTCTCTCCCCTCTTTCCTTTATCCTCTCTCTCTCCCCTCTTTCCTTTATCCTCTCTCTCTCTCTCCCCTCTTTCCTTTATCCTCTCTCTCTCTCCCCTCTTTCCTTTATCCTCTCTCTCTCTCCCCTCTTTCCTTTATCCTCTCTCTCTCTCCCCTCTTTCCTTTATCCTCTCTCTCCCCTCTTTCTTTTATCCTCTCTCTCTCTCCCCTCTTTCTTTTATCCTCTCTCTCTCTCCCCTCTTTCCTTTATCCTCTCTCTCTCTCCCCCCTCTTTCCTTTATCCTTTCTCTCTCTCTCTCCCCCCTCTTTCCTTTATCCTTTCTCTCTCTCTCTCCCCCCTCTTTCCTTTAACCTCTCTCTCTCTCCCCCCTCTTTCCTTTATCCTCTCTCTCTCCCCCCTCTTTCCTTTATCCTCTCTCTCCCCCCTTTTTCCTTTATCCTCTCTCTCCCCCCTTTTTCCTTTATCCTCTCTCTCTCTCTCCCCCCTCTCTCTCCCCTCTTTCCTTTTTCCTCCCTCTCTCCCCCCTGTTCGTTTTATCCCTTCTCTTTCCTTTTCTGCTCTCTCTCTCTGTCAGCTGGGGTTGTAGAATACACTGACTGCACCTCTGCTGAGGGGTAAGACCCCTCCCCAATGAGTTTCCTGGATATAACACTAAATAGTCTGATGGTGAGGCTCCAGTAATGCTGGGGCTTTGGGGAATATGAAGCATGCCATCATTGCCATTGCTCCCAGGTCCGCTCTGGCCCGGCGTGGTAGCACCTGATTGAGCCTTATCTATGGGTTAAATAGAACAAACGGGATGCTTATGCTAAACTGAATAGCTTGAAATAGAAATGTTTTTGACAATTAAACCATACTTACATTTAAACTGTTTGCTTATGCTGTTTTTTTTATTCTAAACTGAATAGTTTAACATTGAACCGTTTTGACATTTAACTGTGTGTGAGCAGAATCTGTATTTATACTAAACTGAATTAGCTAAATTAGAACTACTTGACTAAACTGAATAGCAAGAAATAGAAATGTTTTTCTCAATTAAACTGTACTTACATTTAAACTGCATGCTTATGCTAAACTGAATTGTTTGAAATTGAACTGTTTTCAACATTGAAACTATACTTACACTAAATTGAATTGTTATTTATAACTGTTTGAATAAACTGAATAGTTTGAAATAGAAATGTTTTTGACAGCTAAACTGAATTGTTTTAAATAGAACTGATTATTTACATAAGAATGGATTTGGCTTTAAATAACCTACAAAGGTTGATATGCCATAAAACCCAACCAACCTACCTACCTACCTACCTAAACTGAATTAGAACTGCTTGACTAAACTGAATAGTTTGAAATAGAAATGTTTTTCACAATTAAACTGTACTTACATTTAAACCGTGTACTTATGCTAAACTGAATTGTTTGAAATAGAACTATTTTCATAAAAATGGATTTGGCATCAAATAGCCTACAAAGGTTGATATGCCATAAAGCCCAACCAACTAACGTTCTTTTTTCCTCCCTCCCTCTCTCTCTCTCCTTTTTCCTTTCTTCTTTTTTTGTGTTTTTATTTTTATCTTTATCTTGAAGGTTTAGACTTAAAAAGGGCACCCTAGACAAAATCCAGCTGAAAATGACTCTCAATGAGACTGAGCATTGGACAGAATTGCTTTCGGTCCTCAGAAAGACGACAAATGACATTAACAACCATTCGTGTAAATTGGAATTAATTTGCTGTTTCAAGTTGCACAGTCACTTTTTTTTTTTTTCTTTTTTCTTTTCTGTTTTTTTCTTTTTCAATTTGCTTTTTAGTCTCAAATATCACAGCAATATTTTTGTACTAGAATAGCGGTTGGAGGGAAAACGGACTTGATAAAATGTTGTTTTTTTTCTCTACTTTGAAAAATGTTAATTGTGAAAACCTGTTACAAAGTCATTGAAATGAGAACCCTGTTTGACCAGTACCTACTAAACAACAACTTTTAAAATACTCTTGACTGTGTTGGTGTGTAAAAGAAAGAGGAGTACTTTTGCGTATTTGCTGTGTATTATGATGTCATACATTCCCATGACCATATTTGTGTCCTTCATTTGATGGTGAGGCTACAGTTCTGGATCAGAGCTGAACTAAAGTAGTAGTACCTACTGGGATCTCATCTACGAATCAAATAGATCTGTTTGGGATACTGTTTAAAATTATTGTTAACTATATTAATACATTGATATTATACTTAATTATGAACTTTTTATGTTTAAAGTGAATGAACTAAATTTTTACAATGGTGCTGAAAACATTCCTATTGTGACTCTGATGTGTTTATGTGTTTAAATTCTAATGAAAGCTTGTATTACACTCGTCAACCTGTACCAATTGCTTAGGTGTGGGGTGCAGTGAAAGCGGGGGTGGGGACTGATGTTGAAACAGTGACTTTAAAATATTTTGACAATTCAAATCCTTTCTTTCTCCACTTAATCCTTCGTTCAGCTTTTCTTTCCTTAATCTATCTTCCTATCTTCACCTGTCTTCTCAATATTTTAAGATCCAGTGTTATTAATGAAGTTCAAAATCATTTTAAACATTTATAGTGTGTATTGTTATGTATGTGTGTCTGTGTGTGTGTGTATATATATATATATATATATATAATTTAAGAAAAACAACAAACCGGTCACATTAGGATTATAAATTTATTTCCATCCTGTTACGCGTTTTTGAAAATTTCAAAAACACGAAAAAAATTTAACAGGACTTCTTCAGATCCTATGGATAAAAAAACTAAAATAGACACAGAAAAAAGTTGGGAGGGGATAGAAGAGGGGTGAAGAGTTATCTCCTCATTTAGCCCACTTCCATTTTTATTTTAATTTCGGTTAGAAATGTAGTAAATTTATTTTTTAAAAATTCTAATTACATTTTGACTTAAACTACAGATCTAATATTAAATTAGATTGTTAACTTTATTCAATAACTTTACGTAATGATACAGTAATAATTATATTAAATTAAACTCAAGATTTAATTAATTTTAAATTATTTTAAAATTTCAAAACTATTTAGAACCTATTAATCAGTTACACTTTTTATGAGTAGTACGTATGGACCCACAACAAAAATTTATGTAAATAGTGTGTGTGTGTGTGTGTGTGTGTGTACTAACTGTCAAAAGTATTTGGCCAACCTCAAAGTTTTTTATTTTTCATCCTAAAAGGGATATTTTTAATGAAAAATGTTAAGTATCGCAATGTTTTTATTTATTGTACTAAATACAAGTCTTCCTCGGTCACTTTGACCTTAGTATAATCAGATATCTTTTTAAAAATTGATTTGAAGGTGTTTTTCTTCTTTAGTACTGAGCATGAATAAAATGTTTTCCAAAAAAGATATTATACCACCACTTGAACTCACATTAGATTACATTGTGTTGGATTACTGCTTGCTAGATACAACCAGTTTTACCAGCTTACGTAACAGAAGGCTGACTGCTACAAACATCACTGCACAACTGAATCAATATTGTGAAAAAAATGTGTCAATATCCACTGTGAGGAGAAGACTCTGAAGAAACCACTGATAAAGGAGGCAAAACAATGTCAAAAGACTCCAGTGGGCCAAGGTGCACAAAGACTGGACAATAGAGCAGTGGAATAAAGTCCTTTGAACTGATCAATCAAAATTCAAAATCTTTGAGTCAAATAGGAGGGTCTATGTGCAGTGAAGAGTTGGTGAAAGAGCTGCAATGTCCTGTATCATGCCAACCGTAAATCATGAGGAGGCTCTTTTATGGTATAGGGAGCTTTTGCTAATTGCAAAGTTGGGGATTTGCACCAGGTGAAGGGCCAATTAAATCAGATCAGCTATCACAGCATATTGCAGCATCACATGGTCCCATCTAGAACGCCACTTGTGGCTTAAGAATTTTGTACTCATGCAAGATAGTGACCCAAAGCATTAGTAAACTCTTGCCAAAGGTACATTAAAAGTAAAGAGGAATAGTACATTCTTCAACTGATGTTTTAGCTGGTGTAATCAGTGGACTTAAATCCCATTTAACTGGTGTTGGATGAACTTGACTGAAGAGCCAAACAACCCACAAGTGCAGCTCACTTTTGGCAACTCTTGCAGGAAAGCTGGGCTGAACTATTTTCAGTCTACTTCCAGTCTTTAGTGGAAAAAAAAATGCCAAGAATCTGTGAAGCAGTGATAGTGGCCAAAGGGAGTCATTTTGATAAATCAAAAGTTTTAGAAGTTTTTTGTGTAATTTGTATTTAATGCAGCTTAGGAAGATTTGTATTTAGTATATTAGATAAAATCATTGTGGTGTTTGTTTTATTAAAAATAACACTTGGGATGAGAAATAAAAATTGTTGGGGGCGGCTAAATATTTTGACTTGTGGTGTGTGTGTGTGTCTCTCTCTCTCTCTCTCTCTCATATATATATATATATATATATACACACACACATAAACTACATGATCCTGTAGCTCATCAATTTAACAGTGCTTTGGAATATAGACATGATTTCGTGAAGAGACAAATTATACTCTGTAAGGATAATATCAATATACTAAATCTTGAAACACAAAAAATATGTGAAAAACTCTAAAGCTTCATTACGCCTGAACAACTCCATGAACTAGATTACAGACTTTTTTCCATAATCGTTAACGAAAATGATTACCAACTCGAACTCTTCAAAAAAGCTCAACAATCTCTTTAAAAGCCCCTATTTCCAAACAATAATGACAAATATATCAACCTCTCAGACTGTAATTTAACTCAACAAGAAAAAGATTTTATCCACTTAGGCCCTAACTGTCATTTATTTCAAGGATATACTAACATCAACAAAAATACAGAAATTGATTGCCCAGTTGGCTGGGGCTGTAGAATACACCGACTGCTTCTCTGCAGTGGAGTAAGACCCACCCCAATGAGTGTCCTGGTATGACACTAAACAATCTGATGGTGAAGTTCCAGCAATGCTGGAGCTTTGGAGAATGTGGAGTACCCCTTTATTGCCATTGCTCCCAGGTCCACTCTGGCCCGGAGTGGTAGCACCTGATAGGGCCCTATCTATGGGTTATAAAGAACTAACGGCATACTTATGCTAAACTGAATTGTTTGACTAAACTGAATAGCTTAAAATAAAAATGTTTTTGACAATTAAACCGTACTTACATTTGAACTGCGTGCTTGTGCTTAACTTAATTGTTTGAAATAGAAATGTTTTTTCGACATAAAAAGTGTATTTACACTTAACTGAATTGTTACATATAACTGCAATTGTTTTTTGACATTGAAACTGTATTTACACTAAACTAAATTGTTTAACATAGAACTGTTCTAACATATAACTGTGTGTAACAAAATCTGTACTTTTACAAAACTGAATTAGCTGAAGTAAAATTGCTTGACTAAACTGAATAGCTCGAAATAAGAATGTTTTGTTTTTTTTTACAATTAAACTGTACTTACATTTAAACTGCGTGCTTTTGCTAAACTGAATTGTTTTAAATTGAACTATTTTTAACACTGAAACTGTACTTACCCTAAACTGAATTGTTATATATAACTGAATAGTTTGAAATAGAACTGTTTTTGACAATTTAACTGTTTACTCATGCTAAACTGAATTGTTTTAAATAGAACTGATTATTTACATAAAAATGGATTTGGCGTTAAATAACCTACAAAAGTTGATATGCCAGAAAACCAAACCAACCATCCAACAGAAATTGAAATATTATACCAGGATATTTTAAAACTCCGGTATAAAAAGGTAATTTCAATCAAATGTAAATTCCATGATCTCCTTAAGGCTGGAGCTATCAAAAATAGATTACAACAAAAAAAACAACCTACATTACTGATTCATCAACTAAAAATTGCCACTAAAGAATTATGCAATCACCCCGACATCATCATAAAAAAAAAATGCTGACAAAACAAACATTTTTGTAGAACTCTATAAAACAGGCTGCCATTCAAAATTAATAAATATTCTCGATGACCAAATTCCCAAAATTAAATCATTGCCCAATCAACTGGGGCAGTAGAATACACCAACTGCTTCTCAGCAGAGGAGTAAGACCCCCCCCCACCAACAAGTGTCCTGGATATGACACTAAACAATTTGATGGTGAGGTTCCAGTAATACTGGAGCTTTGGGGAATGCAGAGTACCCCTTCATTGCCATTACTCACAGGTCCACTCTGGCCCGGAGCGGTAGCACCTGATAGGGCCCTATCTATGAATTAAATAGAACTAAACTGTGTACTTATACTGAACTGAATTGTTTGAATTAGAACTGTTTGACTAAACTGAATAACTAGAAATAAAAATATTTTTGACAATTAAACTGTATACTTATGCTAAACTGAACTGCTTGAAATAGAACTGTTTTGACATCAAAACTGCGTACTTATGCTAAACTGAATTGTTTGAAATAGAAATGTTTTTGACAATTAAACTGTGTACTCATGCTAAACTGAATTGTTTAAAATAGAACAATTTGTATAAAATGGATTTGGCATTAAATAACCTACAAAGGTTGATATGCCATAAAACCCAACCAACCAACATCAAAATTTTATAAACTAATCACTGCTAATAATGCTGAATTTAATCGATGACTATAAACCTGGTTATTTATACAGAATTGTCAAAATACATGAATCTAATAATCCTCTGTGTCCAATTATATCAAAAATACCTACACCGATTTATGAACTCACAAAAACAATAAAACAACTTATTACACCATACTTACCTAGTAAATATAACAAAATCATACATACACTTAAACCCAATAATGGTGTATTAGCTTCACTCGATGTTGAAAATTTATCATCATTGATATTATTATAAATAATATCTATAACAACCCATCCCTCCCTCTCAAAATCAACCCTAATATACTTAAAAAAATACTCCTAATGCACTACTGAAGTTCCATTTTATGACTATCTGGGCAAAATTTATGTTCAAACAAACGGAGTATCTCTAGGATCTGTACTGTATAATATCTGACCTTGAAAATGAAATATTTAATAGCATTAAAAAACCTTCAAAGATATGTCAATGATATACTTATTCTCACTAATGATATTAATGAAATAAAAATACAAGACATCTTCCATAAAAATTCAGTTCTTAACTTAACTCATGAACTAAACAAAAACAATAAATTTTTTTTTTTTTTTTTTTTTTTTTTTTTTTTTTTTTTTTTTAATGTTCTGATTGATACTAACAATAATAATAACTTCACTATTTCTACTTACAAAAAACAACTAATAACAACTACTTTACGTTCAATTTTAAAAGTGAATGTTCCTTCTAATATAAAAAAGCAATATTTAAAAGAATTGAAAAACATAAAACAAACTCTCATCAATAACGAGTTCCCTAACTATATGGTTGATGAACAAATTAAATGTATAATTAAAAATGCTAGCCAATAAAATAAGCACTGCAACACTCCACCCAAGAAACTAGCAGTTATCAACCTTTTTACCGCAACCAAATGCACTACAATTATATATTTGATGAAAATGTTCTAAAAACGTTGATTCAAAGTGATGTACTCCCTACTGATCCTTATTTTAATAAAATTTAAATGAATAAAACTTATCTTATGCGATAATAAATTTAAAACCGGCAACTTAGCTATTAATAATAATTACCCCCCCTCGATTGGAGTTTTGGAAAAATCAAATGTTATTTATCAATTGAAATGTCTTTTAGGAGATTGTATCTCTGAAAACCACATAATATATATGTTGATTTAACCTCAACTACCCTATCGAGAAGACTTGCGGAACATCTCTCACAAAAATACGGCAAGGGAACTACTTTGGTGACCAAATAAACAACACATACAGGTCTTCCACTGCAGAACATCTCATAAATAACTAATTGTGCCTCGTCCTTCAGTGCGGACTTGTTTACCATTCTGAGCAAGTCCCACTCAGACTATCACCTGAAAGTACTTGAGACCATTCATATTCTCACCCATAAACCATCCTTCTGTAAACAGAGGGAATGTTTATTGGATCTGAATTTGATTAGTATTTAATTTACCCCTCCCTTTCTAGTCAACTTGCATTTTTTTTTCTTTCCTCCACCTCATTACACAGTACCTGCCCATTTTCCTTCTTAATCGTTGTCCTCGTTTTAACTGTGATCAGGGAGGACCGAAACCGGTTAATTGATTTTTTTTTTTTTTTTTTTTTTTTTTTTTTTTTTCAATTATTAAATTTGGTCTATTTATGTGTGTGTGTGTATATATATATATATATATATATATATATATATATATATATATATATATTGTTTGTTTAAAAAAAACAAATTTAGAAATAGTATTTCATAAATTTTTGCTTATTAAAGCTTTATCAGATGGATTTCAAATGAAGTTATATATATATATATATATATATATATCTCCACACACTTAGCAAGAATCACACAGGAATAAAAATATTTGATTTAGGCTGGTCTGTTCTACTCTATTCACCATATTTACCAGACTTTGCACCAAGTGATTTCTATTCTTTTCATTCTCTACAAAATGATCTGAATGACAAAATTTTCTCAAGATCAAAGGAAAACATTCGTATAAAACTTCTTGAGCTCAAAACAGCTGAATTTTTCTTAAGAATCAACAAGCTATGTGATAAATGGCAAGAGTTAATTCAAAATAATGGTGAATGTATTATTGATTGAAATTAATTCATTGTTAAATTCAAGAATATTTTACTAAAACAGAAATTATCTATGATAATATTGTAAGTTGACCAACCCTAGTCGAGGGCAACCCCGAATGCTCCCTTTTCAATAGCTACTACACTGGGGTGTAGGGGAGGGTGCTACTCCTTTCCCTGGATCCATCACCTATCATGTTAAGCAAGTAGGCATCAATTTCCATTTTTCACGTCTTTAATATGACTTGATCTGGGATTGAACCTCGGCCTCCCAAACCATTGGTAAACACTCTAACCATTATGCCAATTGACTGGTCATATATAGTGTTTGTGTGTCATATATTATGTATTATATATCTATAAGTGTTTCTCTTAGTTTTTTGCTTTCTCCTTTTTATAGAAATTTCCGTTATATACTGCTTAATGACTTTCCAGTCTGTAACGTATTTAATTTCTAATTTTAGGGCTGCATTTTTTTATTCTTTTTTAACTAGAACATGTTCCTATTTTACAAGCATAATTAAGTTTGTTTCTTTTTATTTACTTATTGAATTATATTTAATCAGTTACTTTCACTTGAGGAATTGTTTTCAAAATTGACATATTTTGAGTATCTTCAGTCAGTAATTTTCAACTGTTTCAAATTCAGTTGAATCTTTTGTCCAAGTTTGTGGAGGATTAATGAAAACCAATGAAATATTGTCCACTGGGGTGGGTAATCCCCATAGCATAAATAAATGGTAAAAGGCTGGATTATAGCCTCTAAGTAAACGAGTTCAAACTGCAGTCATATTATTGCATTCATTTTTAGACTAATACCCTTGGGAAAGGTAAGCCTCTTATCCCTCTTGCTAAATAATATCAATGCTCTTCTTCTACAAGGTAGATATGCTAATAAACAAAGAAACCTAATCGAACCAAACCTGTTCTCTAGAAATGTCTGCTGCTGTAACTAGATTGTTCCACATAAATGTAAGTTATATTTATAGGTTTTTTGTATGGGTTTTTTTTTGTTTTTACTCAAAGGGTGGAATTTTTTTTTTAAAAAGATAAGTTATTTCTTTTTTCTAATTTTTTGAAAATTATTCTAAGTTAAGCAAATAAGAATACCTTAACTTCATGTAAAAAATGTTCACTTTTAATGAGTAAAAATTTTATTTCCATTTGAAAAAAAAAATTTACTATTGGTTAGAAAAAATTCCTTTGTTTGTGTATGTATGTATGTGTACATGTAATATATATATATATATATATATGATAACATAGTCAATGGTGTTTGGTGACAGTTTTTTACCTATGCGGTCATCAGGTCAAGTCTGAGAGATTTAGTCTCCAAACTATGTGTGGTTAACTCTGTCTACACTATCCTAATTTAGATATTTATACTCTATCACCAAATACTCTTTTTTCATCTATAAATAAAGCAAACTACATTTTATATATATAACTCACCTCTTTATATGAAAAACAAATTGTTTTAAAAACGTTTTTCTCAAATCAAGATAGTGCTCAGTTCATAGCCAGCAGAGCAAGATAAAGCTTAAAAGAAATTAACATCTCACCTCTTATGTTGGTTTCATAACTTAAGGTTTCATGTATTAGAATTTTTAATACATGAAAAAATAAAGAGGTGAGATGTGTGAGGTGCCTGTAATGTAATGGTTACCGTCATTTGAAATTGACATGGCAACCAAAGTTAAAATCCTGGACAAGGCTCTTTGCATTTCACATAGTGCTAATACTCTTGGAAAAGCTATAAATCCTATTATTCTCCCTCCAACTATGAGCAAATAGTTGGGCAGACTGGGCTCTTTAACCTTGGTATGGCAACCAGTCTAGGAGGAGAAAAACTCTGAATTCAAATCTCTTGAATGCTACATAAAAGAATTCTGTTCAGGTGGTGGGGTTAGGGGTGTGTGTGTGTGTATATAGTTGTTAATAATGTTCTAAGCTTCACCCAAAAGATGTCCGGAGTGTTCTGAAAATGTCCGCCTTTTTCAGCTTGTGTTCTGGCATCAGATTTATCAGAACCCATCTTGCTAATAGTTTGCTCATCCCGAAGATGTTGGTTAAAAATGTTCAGCTATGGTTTTTCCTTCTGGGTGTTGTTTAGAAATGTTTGAAAGACCTTTATTTATTTTTTTTTTTTTTTATATATATTTAATAAGAGTGTTGGTTGTCACTAAATCACTTTGTGGGTATGTGTCAAACCAAGTGCAATATAATATGGAGAGTACTCAATATCTGGGATAGAGCTATTATATAATAAATAAATATGTATTATATATTTAATCCATGGAAAATAGTCTGCAACCCTGGGTTTCATCAAGTTTTTTGCAAAACAACAATCATCAGGCAGTTAAGATGGAATCTTCTTAACTGCCTGATGATTGTTGTGCAGATTATTTTTCATATATATAAATTTTAATTATTTTTATAACTATTTTATAATTCTGATGTGGTGAGAAAAAAAACATTATACAATTTGCAAACAAAAAAGATATTATACATACTACTTGATAATAATCAACCAATAACACAATGCCTAGTCAAAAGGAAACCATTGAAATAATATAATACTGGAATTGGAAAAGAAATAGAAAAAATGTCTTATCAATTGATAAGCTTGAAATAATTATTAATGAACTCAACATGAAAACCTACTTGTTATGATTGCAAATTCAAAGATTCTATTTGTTTAGTTGTTTATTGTATTGTGATCAAAAGACAAAAGCTCTCTCTCTCTCTTTTTCTCTCTCTCTCTCTCTCTGTGTGAAGAGGAAAAAGGTGTAAATGATTGTATAAAACTCTGATCTACAAATTTATGAATTTTATTTCTTTAAACTGAGTGAAAAGTTTGTCTGAAAAACATAAACAAAGATGATATTAGTCAAAGCATAGATATTTTTAAGAGAAAAAGTGAAATTTTGCAGTTATTGTTAGCTTAAAATTTAAGTGGACATATTTTGTGTGTGTGTGTGTGTACAAAAATCTTTGTATGGGTGTGTAACTATATCAAGGGAAAACAATGTTATTATCCTAATATCAGTTTGTAAGCAAAATCAAATAATCAGTAAAGGAGATGTTTTTTTAGTAATAGATTTATGTTAACATATTCATTTAATTTAAGGAAAATTAAACTATGTTAAAATAAAATGCATTCTAGAAAGAAAAGAATGTTAAATTTTCACTCAAAAGAAATAAACCAAAAGGTTGAGTAGATATCAAATAAATTCCATACCTACTGGTAGTTAAGTAAGTATAGACAATTCCATACTTACTAAAGAAATATTTATTTCTTTGCTTATTTATACAAATGAGGTTAACTCAAAATTAAATTTAAAAAAAAGAAAAGTTAGTTGATTTATCTATAATTCAAATTGGTTAAAAATTGTATCTTTAACAATCTAGGAGAAAAAGGATTTCTCAAATTATTTTGGGTTCTGATTCTTCAAATTTTTTGCAGCAAGTCAAATATTGTTGTCTGTGAAGTATATCAAGAAATTTTAAAATTAGCGAGAAAGCACTGATTGTTCGATTAAATGCAGAAGTACAGATACAAAAATGACAGCTTCTGAAGCCTGATTGATCATTATTTTTATCTTTTTTTTAATTTTTTCACAAAAATCAACACTTATTTTTAGTATGGAAATAAGTTGAGTTCATATATATATATATATATATATATATATATATATATATATATATATATAGTCGGTCTTTATGAACACATATTCTATTTCAGGTTCTGTTTACGACATGGACCAGGGCGAAGTCATTACCAACAGGTACCACCACCAGAGCTAATATTCCTCCCAGAATTAATTATGCCCAAACTCTTCATACGGTTGCTCTATCATTTAAGAGAATATGCTAAATCAGGTAAGAACTGTATTATCAGGTAGGTAACATTATTAAGTGTTGAACACTATTAGGTGTGTTGCCTTATTATTTATTTTGTTATACCTTCTTGATCATCTTTACACTGTTGCTCTGGACCTGATTTGGCAATTTGTTCCAAAAATATATTATAGCAAACAAATCCAGTAGGTTAGTAGACTTTGGTTTTGCAATCTATCTTGAGTGTAAATTTCCAGTTTGAGGAGAAATATCAAAGTCTAGCTGAGTTAGATTTGCCTTAAAACAGCCCATGTTTTTAATCATTTAAAATCCAGCAAATTATGTTATATATCACTAAGAAATAAAAGTTTACATAGTATATGGTATAGATTATTTGCGTATTGATTTTAAAACTGAATTTAATAGATAATTAATTGATTAACAAAAAATCCAGTATGTTAGTAGACATTGGTTTTTGCAGTCTGGCTTGACTGTAAATTTCTAGTTCAAGTAGAAATGATTGACTCTTTACTGCCAGTCACCAGGTTCACCCAGGAGAGGTGCCCACTGCATTACAATTAGATTTTTGAAATTATTTTTTTTTTTTCAATATCTTGAAATTTATTTTTCAGATATAACAGATGTAAATTTGCAGATAATGCAAGAAGCAGACCAGTATTTAAGTTTCTTACACAGCCTTTGTGATATGGGAGCTGTTATGATGAAAGTAATGGGACAAGCTCTGACTAACCCAGCCATTTATGAAGCATTCATTAAGAGTAAGTATCACTTCTTTTTTTTTTTACTTTTACAACTACTAAGGCATCTCGTGAAAGGCATAAATCCACAATGTTGAATCCTGTTCTATGGAGAAATTACTTGATTGTTGGCATTCTGTAAGGTCTGATAGAAAAAAAAATGAATGAGAGAACCTTTGGACAAACTGCTGTCCTTTATCTATCTTGCAGAACGGTGGTTACATATAGCATCAGCCTAATTTGACTAAGAATGTTTAATATCTGTGATAGAACATATGTAGATCGAAGTTAAGACAGTATAGACACAATCAATGGTACTTGGTGATTGTCAGTTTCTCACTGATCTCATCATCATCAGACCAAGAACTAAAGTATTTTATATATATATATATATATATATATATATATAGTCATCCACAGACAAATCTGTTTCGTTCTATCAGAACTCATCAGTGTGGCTAGACAGTATCTTCCCGTAGCTGGGATCGAAACCCGGTTGACTCAAACGTCAACCCAAGCTTCTAACTATTCAGCCACAAGGAGATATTAGCTGCAAAGTAAATTTTAAACGATTATGAATCACAATTACTATTGTTTACATACATCCGTTCAACGGTAGCCGAGACCTCAATTCAAACAAAGAGGCTTGCAATAGACACTAATAGCAACATGATTACTTCTTTGCCAGAGAACTCAACCCCACGGGGGTAGGGGAGTATATATATCTCTATAGTCTATATATATATATATATATATAATTCTTTGTACAGCCCAAATTGATAATTAATTTGAACAGAGAATCATATTTAATAAACACGGCTAAAAAAAAAACTAAAATAAAGGGCCCTTTTGACTGGTGCCTTTTTAACCAGTAAATCACTAAAACTTGGCCTCCATGTCAATGCACATGAAACTGAATATATGTGCTTTAATCAAGCAGGTGACATTTCCACACTAGACGGAACCTCTCTGAAACTGGTTGACAAATTCACCTACTTAGGAAGCAGTGTCTCATCAACATGCGGCTAACAAAGGCATGGACCGCTATTGATAAGTTATTAATCATATGGAAATCAGACCTGACCGATAAAATAAAACGCAGTTTCTGCCAAGCAGCGGTCGTGTTGATACTGCTGTATGGATGCACCACCTGGATGCTAACAAAACGGCTCAAAAAGAAGCTAGACGACAACTACACAAGGATGTTGCGAGCAATATTAAACAAGTCCTGGCAGCAACACCCCACAAAGCACCAACTATACGGCCACCTGCCTCCCATCACGAAAACTATCCAAGTTAGACGAACCAGGCATGCAGGTCACTGCTGGAGGAGCAGGGACGAGCTCATAAGTGATGTACTCCTATGGACCCCCACTTATGGCCGAGCAAAAGCAGGACCAGCTCGAACATATATACAGCAGCTATATGAAGATAGGGGATGTAGTTCAGAAGACTTGCCGGAGGCGATGAACGAAAGGGAAAAGTGGCGAGAGAGGGTCAGGGATATCTGTGCAGGCGGCATGACATGATGATGATAAAAAGCAAAGCAATAAGTAAAAACCTAGAGAGGAGGGACCAAAAAAAAAACACCCACTACTCTCCATATTCCCCAAATAATCTTAATGGTCTTGTAAACATGGGCTTAAGCGATATTCTGTTATCACCAAGGCCTCTAATATGGCAAAGTGTGTTTTGCTTTGAGTTTTGCATACAACACTCATTTGTCTGAGTAGCCAATCCGATATGAATTGAAATCTTGCAGATGGTGAACTGAGATTGCAAAAGCAACTCAAATGTTAAAGGAATAGGCCACCCATATATCCCACATGATGTACAAAATGTACCTCCAGTTTCTTGTATTGTCTTACCTATATAATCAGCATCACACTTGACATTTAAACCTATACTCAACATTACTTTGTTGAAGTATAGGTAGGACATCTTTTTGGGAAGACAAGAAGGTGCTTCTAATGGTGAAGATTATTCTCACCTTAACAACATAAAAATAACACCTAACTGATGATGAAATTTTGTCAGCAATTACCTGACTGGCAGGTCCAATCTTTGAGAGCTTCACATATACCGGACATTTAGGAGGACCTAACATTTTTCTGCTATTAAATTTAGATCTTGTTGATGTGATATTAATCTAAATAACATAATCCAATACACATTTTTCCAAAAATTGTATTATTTTCTTCAACTTCTGCTTCAATCCTATTGCCCAAGCAAATCATTAGTGCCTTGTGAGTGAGGCACTTAGCAAAGTTACTCTACCTGAATTTAGGGGTGAAGGAATCCCCATTAATGTATAACCTTGTAAAAGTGGGCTTTATACTAGTTACAAAGGAAGAACAACCCTCCTCAACTAACACGTCGAGAAAAGGCAACATGTTGTTATTCTTCTCTTCCATAATAAATGACAAAGAGAAGTGTAGATTATTCAAACAATGATAAAATTTTAATACCTCCTTACATGAAGAGAAACAGGCTAAAGTATTATCCACAAAATAAACATGCAATATGGTTTAGGAACCTTGTTGAAAAGCTATTGTTCTAAAAACCCTACAAAAATATTCGCCATAACTGATCTTATAGAACTCCCCATAGATATTCTGTCAACTTGCCTATACATCATGTTGTTAAAACTGAAAGAGCCTGATTTAGTAGCCAACTCTATCAGTTCAATGAAAATATTTTCTGAGAACAGTGTAGATTTTTATATAGCTCCGATATAAATAATTGGCACAAATACTAATTGTCTCATCCAAGGGGATGTTGGTAAACAAGGTGAGGATATTTCAAATGATACAAGGAACTCGGTGTTTACACAACGAGGAAATTGATTGATCATTGATACAAATTGGAAGGAGTAAGGAACAAAACAACCGGAATAGTTTCATAACAAAGGGTTCAGAATTTCAACAAGTCATTTTGCCAACTCGTGTTGTACTGAATCAACCATTGACCAAGTGGTTCTGAATGGGCTATTTGGTTTGTGGACTTTAGGTAACCTATACATCCTGGGTTGTTGTGAACCAACAGGGCGAATTCTCTCATAAATTTCTTTGTGTGTGTGTAATATATATAATCACATCATCATTATGTCGTGCTATCAGCACGGACCTCCCTGACCCTCTTCTGTCACCCCTTTCTATCATTCATCACTTCTGGTTGGTTGTCAAGGCTACATCCTATATCTGCACAGAGCTGTTGTATGTAGCTCCTTGCTGGACATCCTGCCTTTGCTCGTCCATGTGAGGGAGGTCCACAGGAGTGCTTCACTTATGAGTTCATCTCTACTTCTCCAGCAGTGTCTCGCATGTCTGGTTCTTCTAACTTTGATCGTTTTTGTGATGGGTGGTTAGTGGCTGTACAGCTGCTGCTTTGTGGGGTGGTTTCTTAATTCTCAGCATATAGCGAAGGAATTTTTACATATATATTTTTACATATATGCTATTGGTTACCAGAGTGCCCAATTCATGAGAAGAGCTTTGCATTTACATGTATGTGGCAGCGGGCAATTCTCCACTAAAGTGCTCAACCCTCTGTTGGGGAGCATATATTGTCATACACAAACACTGTTTTGTTGGATTACAACTCTTCAGTGTGGCTAGATACGTAAGATGCTCCAAGCTGGGATATATATATATATATATATATATATATATATAAAAATACTAAGATTTTGCATATATTGCTTAAGGCTGTTGAATTACCAATTACAACTTTTTGTTGATAATCTAAAGTATATATAAAAAATTACATATTATAAGCAATTCTGATGTGTCGAAGTTCTGTCGTATCAGGTCTCTCTTAGTGACAGTGAGTCAGCACTCAGTTGCATTATGTGCAGAAGTGAGCTCTCAAGAACTCTGAAGAAGGAAAAGGTTTTATGGCCACTGGGGCATTCCATTATGCACATGTGGTTGAGTCCATTCCCTGGGTAGCCATTGGTCGCTAACCCAGGAGTGGCTATATCAACGTAAATATATACTGGGCTGTTCAGTGTGGTCGTGGGTCTGTATTGAGTTACGGCCCGTCTTATTCTTCATCTGCCAGCTGGACGTTAGACTGGGACTGCCAAGCCGGTAAGTGTTGTTATTGTTGTTAGTTTGAGCCGTGACTTCTACATGATGTAGGAATAAAAATTCTTCCGTCAGAATTAAGACCATCTGAGTATATGTACTTTAAGGTTGCTGCTCAAACTCTAAAAAGGGTTTTTCCCATGTTCAAATGAAATCACTGAGTATGTATTATTACATCCTTACAAAAATGTAAAGTACTTTATTTTGCTTAACAAATCTAATCTTTTTTTGTCTGTTCAACTTGTTCATTTCTAATCCTTATAAAAACTTGGTCTACTCTCTGTTTTTCTTTCTTTACAGGTGAAGGCACATATCATGAAGAAAGTCAAGTTAACTATTTACAAGCACTTGAAGCAATGATTGCTCCTGCCACATTTGAACAATTTACAAGTACGTTGAGTATTCAATCATAATCCCCATAACAAAAAGGTGTTTTCTAGGCATAATTAATCAAAAAGAAAATGCAGCCCTGTCAGTTAGGACTGTAGAATACACAGACTGCATCTCTGCAGAGGGGTAAGACACCCCCCCTCCATCCCCTTCACACACATCTCCAATGAATGTCCTGGATATGATATCAAACCATCTGTGGGCAAATCTTCAGCCCTTAAGCTTTGGGGAATGTAGAGTATCTCTTTTTTGCCATTGCCTCCAGGTTCACTCTGACCTGGAATGGTAGCACCTGATAGTCATATCTATGGGTCAAATAGAACTGTTTGACATTTAAATTATGTGTAAACAAACGACTTAGGTTAAATTGAATTGTTAGAAATATAACTGTTTGACCAATTAATGGTGTAAACAAATGACTGATGTTTAACTGAATTGTTTGAGACATATGAGAATACTTGGAACAATTTGACTGTGTGTTAAATGAGTAATGTTGAATAGAATTATTAGTATTGATTAGCAATACTTATTGGCCTAGTTGGTAGAGTGTTCACCAATGGCTCGGGGGACCTGGGTTCAATCCCAGGTCGAGTCATACCAAAGACTTAAAAAAAAAATGGTACTCGATACCTCCTTGCTTAACACTCAGCACACAGGTACGTATCAAGGGTAAAGTGGAGCAATCCAGGGGAAGGAGTAGCACCCTCCCCTACAGCTATTGAAAAAGGAGCCATCGGGTTGCCCTCGACTACAATCGCCAACTTAGCAATACTTGAAACTCTTTAACTGTATGCTTAAATTGAATTGTCACATAATGATGCTTGAAACCGTTTAACTGTGTGCAAATAAAACTATTTTTGTTAGCAATATTTGAAGCCATTTGAGTGCAAATAAATGATTAATACTAAATAGAACTATTTATGTTAGAATATTTTGAACTATTTGATTATGTGCCAACAATCGTAATACTTGTGTGTAAACAAATTAGCTCTTACTCATTTACAAACAAGATTACGTAAAAACTATTGACTTACAAATCATGTGTATAAACATTTGGGAAAGTTATGAATCCAATTACTCTCCCTCCAGCTATGGGTAAATAGTAGGGCAGACTGGGTTCTTCAGCCTTGGTTAGGCAACTAGTCTAGGAGAAGGAAAACTCTGAATTCAAAACCTGTTAAACTCGGCTTAAAAATTGACCTTGTGTCATTTCCTGCCCGAGTGGAGGGGTTGGTAAATATGGTATAACCATTTAATTATGCAAAAAAACTAGCTCTGGTTCCGGAAGCTGTCATATCCACTCAGGAATCCATTATTTGACTCTGTCTTGTCTAAAGGATGATAAATCTCTCTCTCTCTCTCTCTCTCTCTCTCTGAGCTAAATTTTAAAAAGAAACTGTTTCCGGGATAATTGATAGTTGTCTTTCCTATAAATTTACCATGTAACCAAATGCTACTTGTCTCATGAAGAAGATTATATTGTGTATCTTAGTGTTTAGTCTTTTGACTCTGGAAAAGATTTGAACCCTGGGAATATAGAATCATTTTCACTATGCAGTAAGATGGACAAATTTTGGCATTCCAATCAACCTTGTAATTTTTAGATAACACTCTTTCAAACAACACTTGAACCTATTTTTTTTTATATGATAGTCAGTGCTGAATTTACATATAGGCTAGTATAACCTTCAGCCCAGGGGCCCTAAGACTAGAGAAGCCCCCTGATAAAACTAAAAAAGAAATATAAAGATATAAGAAGTGAGATTCATTTATTTTTAGAATTAATGGGGCTCTTATGCAACAATTGAAGAGTATTTGGGCCCCTCTGGTTGGCATGGTCCTTTAAATTTTGATGCATTTATATTACATATATAATTGATTCTTCTGTTCCTAAAAATACCCTCTTCAATTTTTTTTTTTTTTTTTTTAACCTTCTTACTTGACATCATCTAATTTAATCTTAAATTTTTTACATTATTGCTATTTTTAAATTCATTAGATAGTTTGTTGCAAAAATATAATACTTTATTAGTAAAACAAATCCAACTGGTTTATTGACTTAGTTTTTGAAATTCGTTTTGATAATTAAATTTTCACTTCAAGGAGAAATATGGGAAAAATATCAATCATAATTAGAATTCCATTAATTATTTTGAAAGTTTTAATTTGATCACTTTTCATTCTTCTTTCTCGTAAAGTAGTTAATCTAATTTCTCTCTCACTTAGTAAAATTGTATTTTCAATGATTTTATATTTAAAACCAAAACAATAAGATCTATTTAAAAGAAAAAAAAAATTTTTTTTTTTTTTATATAGATGAAAAAGGACTGGATCAGAAATTGGTTCACTCAACCCTTTTGGATGAATTGGTTTTTTGGATGGTCAAGTTTGAATTGCCTCAAAAAATGGTTACTTTATTGCTTAGTCTGTTGCCTGATGAAAACTATAAGGTAAATAACAAAAAAAATGATTTTTTTTTTTTTTTTTTTTTTTTTTTTTTTTTGATGGTCAAATTTGAATTGCCTCAAAAAATGGTTACTTTATTGCTTAGTCTGATGAAAACTAGAAGTTAATTAACAAAAGAAATGATTCTGGTAAAAATGTCTCTGGTTTGATTTCTTATTCTTCCGGCAAAACGAGTGTCTTGGATATGACACCAAATAGTCCAATGATGAGATTCCAGTAATGCTGGCGTTTTGGGGAATGTGGAGTATCCGTTCATTGTCATCGCTCCCAGGTCCCCTCTGGTCTGGAGTGGTAGCTCCTGATAGGGTCCTATCTGTGGGTCAAATAGAACTAAACTATGGACTTATGTTAAACTGAATTTCTTGAAATTGGACTGTTTTGACATTTAAACTGCAGACTTATGCTAAACTGAATTGTTTGAAATGGAGCCGTTTTTGTAAGCTAAGCTAGATTGTTTGAAATATAACTGTTTTGACATTTAACTGTGTATAAACAAAAACCATAGTTATACTAAACTGAATTGTTTGAATTAGAACTGTTTGACTAAACTGAATAGCTTGAAATAGAAATGTTTTTGAAAATTAAACTGTGTACTCATGCTAAACTGAATTGTTTGAAATAGAACTGGTTATTTGTATAAAAATGGATTTGACATTAAATAACCTACAAAGGTTGATATGCCATAAAACCCAAGCAAACAAACATTATCATTACTCCCAGGTCCACTCTGACCCCCGAATGGTAATACCTGTTAGAGTTCCATCTTTGGGTTTAATAGATCTGTTTAAGAAATGATTTGTATTCAATAGACCATGTGCAAAATATACCTCTTAAGAAACAACTACACAAAAAATGGAAATATAAATGTAGAATGAATGCAATTCCTTGACCTTTAGGCATGAAATAACCCCAGACAGGTTGACATATTGTAGATTAGGGAATTGTGTATATTTACATTTTTCTAAATATGTTTCTGAACTTTTTATTTTATTTTTATTTTTATTTTTTTTTTTTACTTAGGATTATTCATTACTTGAAACTATATAACTGTATGCAAATAAATGACTTGTTAAATAGAAATAATTACTTGAAACCATATAATTATTTGTATTGGATAGGAATACTTGAAACCATATGACTGCAAAAACTCTTAGACAAATACACCAAAAATATAAATGTACAATGAATGCAATTTCCTAAACTCTGGGCATAGAATAACCCTGGACAAATTGACATGCCATTAAACTGAAGCATATTCTTCCGATCAATTTACTGTATTTATGGCATATAAAACAGCCTTTATTTATATCTTTATATTTATGTAGGAGTATCTATCTTCCTACATATTCAGGATTGAGAACACCTTGTGTAATGGCGAACAAGCTATACTAACAAACCATCATTTGTGAGTTTGATTCTCACTAAGTACCATCTGATCTTGTTCTAAGCTGAGAGTAAAATGGTGAGTGAGGACACTTTGTGAAGTTGACCCTTGTTTGAATGGTTGACATGTTTTTGTGATTGCAGTAAGGGTCACCTGAGTAAAAATAAGGACTAAAACTGAAAAGTCGAGAAAGAGTAAACATAAACATTTGTAAAAATGTTATTTTATTTAGCAAACTGCTTAGAACCAACAATATTCTTTAGCTGCATGCCAACATAGTTTTACTTTCCATAGTTGGCCCAGTCAGCTGAGGCTGCAGAATACACTGACTGCATCTCTGCAGAGGAGTAGGACTTCCTCGCCAAAAAGTGTCCTGGATATGACACTAAACAATCTGATAGTGAGGCTTCAGTAATTCTGGAGCTTTGGGGAATGCAGGGTACCCCTTCATTGCCATCGCTCCCAGGTCCACTCTGGCCCCGAATGGTAGCATTTGATAGATTCCTATCTATGGGTTAAATAGGACTGTTTGACATTTAAACTGTGCTTATGCCAAACTGAATTGTTTAAAATAGAACTGCTTTTACATTTAACTGTGTATAAACAAAAACTGTACTTAAGCTAAACTGAATTGTTTCAAATAGAACTGGTTTAATTAAATTGTTATGAGGTGCATATGATAAGTTTCCAGACTTTTTTCGTATGGGCATTTAAAATTGTCATAGACTCTTGAAATGAAATGTATGTTATTGCTATACATCTTATGAGATGACTGATCAATTTTTATGATTTCAGGTTCAAATGAACAGCTACAGTAGCAATTGGAATACACCCTACTAAAGCCTGATTATCACAGCTGGTGAATTTCAAAAATGCAATCTGGATGTGAGGGCACTTTAGAAGAACGATATGCAATAAAATTGTGTTTTAAACTTGAAAAAAATGCCACAGAAATGTATGGAATGCTTCAGACTGCTTTTCGACCATCTTGCATGAATCGAGCATCAATTTTTGAGTGGCATAAGAGATTCAAGGAAGTCTCTGAGGGATGATGAGAGGTGTGGGAGGAGTAAGGAAGTCAATAGACCAGAGTTGATTGGCCAAAGGGTTAGGGTTACTATGTTGAGGTTTTAAGGGAGTTCAGGAAGAGATTCCGTCGGAAGAAGCCAGCACTCTTCAAATTGGGTCAGTGGCATTTCTACCAGGACAATGCACCAGTCCACAACTCCATCCTTGTCACAGACTATTTGACCAAGATGGACATCAAGACAGTTCCTCAGCCTCCCAGACCTTGTTCCCTGTGACTTTTGGTTATTCCCTAAGCTCAGAGGCTGTTGTTATGAGACAATTGAGATGAAAGAGGCTGTGATGCAGGTGATTGACATGCTCACCCAAGAGGACTTCCATGGGGCCTTCCAGAAGTTGTTGGAATGGTACAACAAGAGCATTGCAGCCAGAGGAAATTACTTCGAAGGGGACTAGAGTTTCATGTGTGTACTATTAATAAAAGTGCCCTTACGAAAAAAGTCTGGAAATTTATTTAATGATCCTCGTAACTTTGTGTAAAGAAAAAAAACACTATACTTATGCTAAACTAATTTGTTTAAAATTAAGTGAAACCATTTAACTGTGTGCAAAAAATGAGCTCAAGCTTGTTTTAATAATGTTATCTACAAAATGTTTTTAGAAATCATATATTTGATATAAGTATAAAAAGGATTTGGCATTAAATAACCTACAATGGTTGATATGCCATAAAACCAAACTAAACCAAATCATTTATATGTATAAAGAGGATTTGGCATTAAATAACCTACAATGGTTGATATGCCATAAAACCAAACTAAACCAAAGCATTTATATGTATAAAGAGGATTTGGCATTAAATAACCTACAATGGTTGATATGCCATAAAACCAAACTAAACCAAATCATATATATGTATAAAGAGGATTTGGCATTAAATAACCTACAATGGTTGATATGCCATAAAACCCAACCCAACCAAACCAAATCATATATATCTGTATAAAGAGGATTTAGCATTAAATAACCTACAATGGTTGATATGCCATAAAACCCAACCAAACCAAATCATATATATTCAATATATATGTATAAAGAGGATTTAGCATTAAATAACCTGAAATGGTTGATATGCCATAAGACCCAACCAAACGAAATCATATATATTTAATATATATGTATCAAGAGGATTTGGCATTAAATAACCTACAATGGTTGATATGCCATAAAACCAAACTAAACCAACTTTCCATGGTCTACTCTGTTGGTTGCAAATAGAAAACACTGACAGTATCCCCATGTAGGTTAAGACTCCCTCAAAAAAGATGTATTGGTTATGACACTAAATTGCATCTAGTGGTGAGGCTCCAGTTCTAAAGCTGAAGGGAATGTTTATTAATTTTTGTTAATAATGATCTTGAAACTAAAGCTTATCTATCTTTTTGAAGTGTTGTTTCCATCACTACATAATCCAAAGATTGAACTCATGACCAATAGATAAGTAGATACACTTAAACTCAGGGAAGTCCCCCATGACATAGTGGCTAACATGCTGGACTGTGCCATCGTAGTGAATGAGTTAACTCTAATTGCCCTATTACATTCACTTTTGGACTAATATCATTAGGGAAGTTATGAACCCCTTTAAACCCCCACCCCAGCTGTGGTCTAAATAGTATCACTGTTGTTCTTCAACAAGAATTGATTTGATATCAATTAACCTATGAAGGTTGATGTGCCATTAAACAAAGAAGCCAAATCAAGCAGTTAAACCAATCTCTTTATTTGTTAGGCCATGAGTCTTGGAATTCCCATGGCAAAATGGTTAATTGAGTTGGACTGTGACATTAGAGTGAGTTCAATCTCCAGTCACATTATTACCATCACTTTTAGATTAATACTCTTGGGAAAGGTGTGAACCCCCTTATCTCCCCGCTATAGGTTAAATCATATCACCACGGTTCTACAAGGATAGTTTTGGCACTAATTAAGCCACAAAGGTTGATATGCCATTAAACAAACCAAACCATTCTAAAAATCGTGGTAGTATCTTTGAACCTTATCCAAGTCCATCAGTATAATATTACATTGTAGAAACTCATACTAAAATTATTTTTTCCTGTACTGAGAAGATGTAATATTGTATAAGCTTTTTAAATGACTCCCCCACAAGGTCAGAATGTGACACAGTTCAATATGGAGTTCTCCTCAGAATGCAAGCCTCCTTGGGACATTTTTAATGAATTACTTAGAATACATTGGCATTCCCCTTCTGGGGCACCTCAGGTACCATGAAATAAACCAGACCTTTACCTCTCCTTCAAATGAGGATGCAGGTACTGACTGGAGTAAAGGACCCCTAGAATTGTTAATTATTTTATGTGCCTCCCAAGTTGAAAGGCCGACAAGCAATGTAATATTGTGTAAGCTATATATCCTCTGTATATAGTTTTCCATCTTGCAAGAAAATTGTATCCATTTTATTTTTGTCTTTATCTATTGAAAATGTCTATTTCATTGAATTTTTGTTCTTTTATATTTTGCAGCAAGCATTTACAAAAGCTTTTGTGTTGCACTACAGTCGTGTCTCGTTAGTCCTCGTAACATCAAAAGACCATTATGCTGTAGGTCACCGTGTTGTGCACATCAGTGTCCAGCTGTTTAGCAATGAATCCTTGGCGCGTAAAATGTGCAAGGAGTACAACTTGCAGTATATTCTGGTACTCAGTTTACGCCATATGATAGATACGATTATTATAGAGAGTACATTGCAGTGTGAGTACACTCAAGAAACTTTTTTTCTTTTTTGCTTATTTATTTTATTAAGGTTTTATATAATCTCCCAGAAATTCACATACCAAGCTGTAAAAGTTGTCAAAGTCTTCATCAAACAAGGACTCAAGAGTCAGGCATAGTTTCAAGGATATTGGATATCTTTTTTTTTCTTTTTTTTTTTTTTCCCCATGTACTTCTTCCTGACTGCTCTATCCTCTTCACTGTGAATAATAACCACAAAGACATCTCTTTTATAAATGTTCTTTTATTTCTTCAGCCTCTTTTACATAACCAGCTGTACAAACCAGGAGTTACTCATTGGACCATTGATGAAAATTATGACAGCACAATTTTTGCTCGTCTGGGCCAAAAAACTTGAGTTAAAATCCAATTTATAACTTTTGGAATTTGTAGTCACATAACTTTAATTCCTCTAATCAATTTCTATCTTTCAAATGACTTTGGGGAGAATTTCAAATGACAAAGTAACTAACATGCTGGACAAATTTCAGTCACACAATTATTTTCAGACTAATACCCTTGGGAAAGTTATGAACCCCTTTATCCACCCCTTTCCCCGAACACCTTAGCTATGGCTTGAATAGTACTGCTACTGTTGTTCCACAAGAATTACTCTGGCATTGAACAACCCATGAAGGTTGATATGCCATTAAACAAAGAAGCCAAATTAGCCTTAGAGGTTATAACCTGTCAATCACACTGAGTGTGTCATCTGCTTAAAGTAAATAATAAAAATTTGTAAGAAGAAAAAATTGACTTGAATTTTTATTTTCAGATAATCAACAAGGAAAATTTCACCATGTGGTTGATTGTAGCTTCAGAGCTATGAAAGATCATTGCTACTGGCCAATTGTGAGTGATCTTATCAATTTACTCACACATCGAAGTGTTGCTCTCAAGTTCATGGACAGTAAAGAACTCATCAAAATATGGCTCAACCTCTTGCTTTATTTTCAAGGTAATTTTTTTTCTTCTTTTTTTTCTACTCTTTATTTGATGTCTAGATAAGTTAGGAAGAAATGGGGTGGGAATTCTGTTGTTTGATTTTTAGATGCGAGGACTGAGCATTCCTAATGGTTCAAACAGGAAAGCTTTTTACGATAGAAAAGAATTGATATATTTTAGTTTTATTCTTAGATGAAGCTTTTATTATATTAATTTTGATTAATATCCCCACTCATCTTAATTCTAGTTGCTATTTATCAAAAACATTTTTATTTTTATTTCTATGACAAACATTGTGTGAGTTTTAAAACATTAGAATTAAGATGAAGTGTAGTACAAATCAAAATTATTTAAAAATTATGGCTTCATTTTGAATGTCCTTTGCTACACAATAATGGAAGCTAACCAAAGGATAGTGAGGATTCCCCCATGGCATTGTGGCTAACATGCTGAACTGTGACATCATAGTGAGCTTAAACTTCATTCATGTTATTGCATTTTCTTTTGGTTTAATACTCTTGGAAAAGGTATGACCTCTCTTACTCTTCCTCTCAGCTATGGGCTAAATGGTACCATTGCTGTTATAAGGTAAAGTTGGTAATAATTTTGGAAATAGTCCACATAGCAGAAGTGTGCATTGATATTTTTTTTTATCTAACTTTTTTTTTTTTTTTTTCTTAACAATAAAAAGAGAATTAGCTTTCAAGAAGCATATATAAAAGTGTGTATATTATACTAGCATATACACATGTATATATTAATTAGTTTAGCCTTACAGATAGTAGTGGAGTGATTGTTGAGTATTTATTTGCAAACCATTGTTCAAGGGAGAGGCCCCATGGCATAATGGCTAAAGTGCTGGACCGTGGCCTCAAAGGAAGCAAATTCAAATTTCCATCATGCTATTACATTCATTTTCAGAATAATAACCTTGGGGAAAGTATGGACCCCCTTATTCCCCCTACCTATAATTCTTCTACAAAGATGGATTTGCCATTAACCCACAAGGGTTAATATGCCATTAAACAAAGAAACCAAACTAAACCATTGTGCCAACAGTATGTTGAAAGAAAAATTTTCCCTTCTAAAAATCATCTTAAATGCAAAAAAAAAATCTTAATAAATATTGATTTTGAAGTAGAGCAAACTGGATTTTCCAGCTTTGATTGGCAACCAGTCTAGAAGAAGGATTACACAGAATTCAAACTTCTATTGCTTTGCAATTACCTACTTATGGGAAAGACTTTAAAGAGTAAATCCTGAGGAAAAATCCAAGGCTGGTCTCCCTAAAATAGTCCAGCACTATCATCATCCTCATTCTGGTAACTGCTTTGACAATACTGGTATTGGGGTTGGGGGTGACCTCATGGTGTAATGGTTAAAGCAATGGACTGCGGGATCGTAGTACACAGGTTCAAACTCCAGTCGCACTATTATGTTCACTTTCAGACAAATACCCTTGGGAAAAGTATGAACCCCCTCATCCTCCCAGCTATGGGTGAAATAGCATCACTGCTGTTCTAGAACAATAACTTTGGCATTAAATAACCCACAAAGGTTGATATGCCATTAAACAAAGAAACCAAAAACCAAAATACTGGTATCAATTTAGATTGATTCTTCTCTTGAACAGCATTGTTATCGGAGACTTAGTGCATGGGCATCTGTTTTTTCACACAATCTTGCCCAGGCCTGTGTCCTGGACAGGAAGCAAGACTTTCCAGATACAAATCATCCTCTCATCAGAAAGGAGTTTCAAAATTCAGCTTGCCTGATGATTGTTTCCCCATAAAACACTCACTCGTGAAGGACATATTTGTAAATTTTTAAATATATATCAAATTTCGACCAATGATTAAAATCCCTTTTTAAAAACATGATTGATTTTTGACCTAGTGAAACTGCCAATTGTGGTAAAAGGCTTTTGTGTCAACCATGTGAGTTTAAACATTTTAAAAGTTTATTATAATCATCAGTCTGCTTTTGATTTTATGGTGACTCTCTCCCAGATATTCAGCACTGTTGAAACAACAACCTAAGTTGTATTCAATAAATTATTAATTATATATATAACTGGCCTATTGGCATAATGATTAGTGTTTGCCAATGGCCCGAGAGACCAAGGTTCAATCCCAGGTCGAGTCATACCAAAGACTCAAAAAATGGTACTGATCAAGGGTAGCGCCTTCCCCAATACCCTAAAAACATTTAGTTTTAAAATGTTGTCATCTATTTAATTACATTTAATCTAATGTACATTTCCATATTGTACACAACAAAGTGTGATGTCATAATTTGTTGTGTACATTTCTTCACATTCCTGAATAGACATAAATTCTAGATAATTAATGGTGTTAATTAATGTAAGTTGATGCATTGTAGATAATAAATGTAGAAAAAACAAATGAAGAGTAATAAAAATATCTAATTATATTAGAGAACATGCTGAATGATATTGAGTAAGAGTGAAAGTTATATTTGTGCAGCTGCAGTCATTTTTCAAATCCTGTTTGATTCTTTAAGTCTTTTCCTACTTTAAAAAAAATTAAAGTCTGATTTAATCTTTTATTCTGTGTATGACAGGTTGCAACCTCAACCAAAGGGAGTTAACTCAGCACGTAGAATTTGAACCTGATACTTATTATGCTGCTTTTTCTGCTGAACTGGAAATGTCTGCCTCTCCAATGTCTTATTTGATCTCTCATTGCAAAGACAAAGTAAGTGTACTTTTTTAATGATGGGGTTTGGATTCATCACTTGTTCCTTTGGCTAACCATCTGAAATATAAATCTACCCTGTCAACTGGGTTTAGAATACACTGACTGTATCTCTACCCCCACCCCCAAATTGAGTTGTAAGAACTCCCAACCCCTAAAAAAAAAGTGTCCTGGGTATGACACTAAACTGCAACTGATGGTAAGGTTCTGGTTCCGAAGGTCTAGGTAGTGTAGAGTACCCCTTCATTGCTATTACTCCCAGGTCCACACTAACTTTGAGTTGTATCTGTTAGGATCCCATCTATGAGTCAAACAGAACTTTTAAAAAATTATTTTTATTTGATAGGAATACTTGATACTATATAACTCTGTTCAAATTGTTTGTATTAAGAATAGTTACTTGAAGTTATAATTGTTTACTAAGGGTTATTATTAGTGTACAAAATGACGATTATTAAATAGAAATAATCCCTTGAAGCCATATAATTATTAGTGTTAGATAGGAGTACTTGAAACAATACAATTGTGTGCAAATTATTTGTATTAGACAGTAGTTTGTATTAGATTTGATATCATATGATTGTAAATCGTTTGTATTGAGAATAGTTAGTTAAAGAAAGCTATAATTGTTTACTAAGGATTAATATTATTAGTTACTTGAAACCATATAACTGTATGCAAACAAATGATTATTATTAAATAGGAATAATGGTGTAATGGTTATCGTCATAGGAAATGGACACGGCGACTTGTGTTCAAATCCTGGACGAGAATGATTGCATTTCATATAGCACTAATACCCTTGGGAAAGGTATGAATCCAATTCTTCTCCCTCCAGCTATGGGTAAATAGCAGGACAGACTGGGTTCTTCAGCCTTGGTGAGGCAACCAGTCTAGAAGGAAAACTCTGAATTCAAACCTGTTAAACTCCGCTTAAAAATTGACCTTGTGTCATATCCTGCCCCCCCGGGGGTGGTAAATAGAATTAAATAGGAATAATTACTTTGTATCACATAATCATGTGCAGAAAAACCTCTTAAGAGATATCTACACAAAAAAATGTAAATATAAACAATGTACATGATTCCCTAACCTCTTAGCATAAAATAACCAGAGATGAGTTAATATACCCTTTAATGCAATCATGACATTCAGTATTGTTACAAAAACACATTGAATCTACATTATAAAAATGACACCCTAATTCTCCATATTTACCATGTGTTTCTAATATCTGAATCGGGATATCAATTTATTTGTTCCAAAGGAATTGTCTGTTAATTTTCCTTTTCATTATCTATTTCAGGACACTGCACATTACAGTCAAGAGATGATTATGGCTTGCTTAGAGACTCTACATGATTGGTTTGATTCAATCTGGTTTACCTCTGAGTCTAGGGTAAGATTCTCCTTTCAATAAGAATTTTTAGATTGTGTGTAACTTTAAAGATTTGTGTTGAGAATAACACTGAATATTAAAGATTTAGCAAAAGTTTTATGTTGGTGACAATGCCAACTAATATTATAACAGTATTGTGAGATATCTTATTTCTCATGTCTTCTAATCAACAAAAGTCTCCTTTACAAATGAAATCTAATTCCTCTGTTAATGTTCATTTTATTTCTCTCTCTCTCTCATGTCCGCTCTATGCATACCAAGCAAATGTCATTCTAGTTCTGGTTTACTGCTCCTATCTACTCCCGGACTGGATACACACTAACTTATTAATATGTATAGTTGATGGCCATATTACAGACTCAAACATGTGCAAATGCTACCTAGAGAAAGGCCACTTACGCACTCAACATGCAAATAGCCCAATCGACTAAGGCTGTACAATATGCTGACTACATCTCTTCAGAGGGGTAAAAACCCTCCCCCAAATGAGTTTCCTGGATATAACACTAAACTTCTGATGGCAAGGCTCCAGCCCTGAAGTCCATGAAGCTTTACGGAATGTGGAGTACCCATTCATTGCCATTACTCCCAGGTCCACTGATCCAGAATAGTAGTACCTGTTAAGGTTTCATCTATGGGTCAAATAGAAGTTTTATCATTACTTTATTACAAACTATTTAACTATGTGCAAATAGAACTTTTGGTGTTAAATAGCAATGCTTGAAACCATTTAACTGTGCAAGTCATAAATCGTATTACTTGAAACCAGTTGACTGTGTGCAAACAAATAAACTCTAGCTTGTTTAAAAATTGTTTCCCACAAACTATTCATTTACAAATCATATATATTTGATATATGTATGTATAAAGAGGATTTGGCATTAAATTACCTACAAGAGTTGATATGCCATATAACACAAACAACCAACATACAAAGCAACGTGATCTTTTTGCATCAAGTAAGTGCAAATCATTACAAATTGGTTTAGATGAGATTTCATTTCACTCTTAAGTTTAGTAATGAAGCTACTTCTTTAGGAAAGTATATCAATACTGACCTGAAAGATGAGGATGATAGTCACTTATTTATCAAGTGAATGACGGGCTAACACTTAAAATGAAATCCTTAAAAGTAGGGATAGCTAACATACTTTGGGAGTTTAAATCCTGGATGAGTCCGTTTGCATTGCATCATCATATCGCGCTGGTAGCATGGATATCCCTGACCCTCTCTCGCCACTCCTCCCTATCGTTCATCGCCCTAGGTAGGTCTTCATGACAACATCCCGTATCCTCACATAGCTGCTGAATGTATGTTCGTGCTAGTCGTCCTGCTTTTGCACGGCCATGTGTGGGGGTCCATAAGAGTACATCTCTTATGAGTTCGTCCCTGCTTCTCCAGCAGTGTCCTGCATGTCTGGCTCGTCTAACTTGAATAGTTTTCGTGATAAGGGGCAGGTGGCCGTACAGTTGGTGTCTTGTGGGGTGTTGCCGCCAGGACTTGTTTAAGATTGCACGTAGCATTCTTGTGTAATTGCCATCTAGCTTCTTCTCCAGCCGTTTTGTTAGCGTCCATGTAGTGCAGCCATATAGCAGTATCGATGTGACTGCTGCCTGGAAGAAACTGCGTTTCATTTTATCGGTTAGGTCTGATTTCCAAATAATCGATAACCTATTGATAGCTGTCCATGCTTTCGCTAACCTTGTTTCGATGTCCTTTTCGGTTGATTCGATGCTGCTTCCTAGGTAAGTGAATTTGTCTACTAGTTTAAGAGAGGTTCCTTCTAGAGTGGAGATGTCCCCCATTTGATTATAGCACATATATTCCGTTTTGTGTGCATTAACATAGAGGCCTATGTTTGCTGCTGCTCGTTCCAAACTATGCAGTAGTGTTTCGGCTTGGTCAGGTGTATTTGCCAGTATCGCTATGTCATCGGCATAGTCGGCGTTGGTAATTGTTGTTGCGGGGTACCTTCTGCTTCTTTTCCTTAGGAAAGGCATGAATCCATCTGTTCTCCCTCCACCTGTGGGTAAATAGTAAATCAAACTGGATTCTTTGACTTTGATTTGGCAGGGAAAACTCTGGATAATTAATATTTGATAAAAATGAATAAATTAGAAATGAATTTTAAAAAAATATTACTTTGTGGTAGTACCTATTAGGGTGCCATTTCTGAGTTAAATAGTTCTGTCTGAGAGGTTTAAAATGATTTTGAACTGTTAATAAATTGATACTTAAGATTGATTCTGTAACTACTTGAAACATTGTAATTACCCAAAGCCATATAAAGTCTTGTAAATTATTGATATTAGATAGGAATAATTAATTATTATTATTAAAAGATATAGCAACTAGAAACTATATGGAGGAATCCCTGTGACATAATGACAAAAGTACTGGAATGTGGCTTTGAAGCAAGCAAATTTGAACTCCAGTCAGGCTATAACATTCACTTTTAAACTAATACTCTTGAGAAAGATATGACACACACACCTTTATCCCCCACCCACCCAGCTATGAGTTAAATAGTATCATTGCTGTTCGTCTACAAGGATGGCTTTGGCATTGAATAACTAACAAAAGTTGAAATGCCATTAAACAAAGAAACTAAACCAAATTTAGAAACTATATAATTGGAAATAAAAAAGACGG
The DNA here is from genome assembly GCA_963585895.1 of Sepioteuthis lessoniana. Classification (NCBI taxonomy): domain Eukaryota; kingdom Metazoa; phylum Mollusca; class Cephalopoda; order Myopsida; family Loliginidae; genus Sepioteuthis; species Sepioteuthis lessoniana. Next base: position 58,523,124 of record OY757941.1, on the reverse strand, counting down.
ATTTTGGCATTAAATAGCCCAAAAAAGGGTTTCATGCCATAAAATCAACCAACATTATTCTATAAAATTTTATTTGCATATATGTTTGTGTCTTAAATAACCCAACATTTTTTGAATTATTGAGTTACTTCAATTGTGTAATTGCTTGCAAAGAAACTTACAAATACTTCCAACATTAAATATTCCAACAAGGGTTGATATTTAATAAAACCAACCTGACAAATACCTCTTTATTACAAATGTAATTTGAGTTGTCTCCCTTCCATGCTTTGTAAACCTGATGATAAAGTTTCTTTTATAGGTTCAATTGGCTTATATTTATTTCTTTAATATTTACACTGATTCTATTTTCCTTTTCTTTTTTTTTCTTTTTTTCATAACTTGTTTTGTATGTTTTTTGTTTGTTTGTCTATTTCAGCCCAACCCTCTGCAATTAGCTTTCCATCTGCCTCTCCATCGTTACCTGGCAACATTCATTGCTCATGCTGTCCAACACCAAAATGTTTCTCTAGATGACCTACTCCCTTCAACAGACATGCTTAAATGTCTGCTTATGTTTCCTCTACGAATACAGGTAGGTATCAAGTACTCCACCTTTTTAATTCATGAATTAAGTCTCCATCTATCACTACCAACCTGTGGAAAGGGTGAATGTATTTACCTTTTTTTTTTTTTTTTTTTTTTTTTTAAACTTAATATTATTGTTACAAATCCGTGTCCTGTTCTGATGGCATTCAACTTTTTTTTTTTTTTAACTTTCTTAATTGTCTCATCCATCCACTCATCAGCTGGTGACTCTGATTAGTGATTGATTTGCTAGGCAGATAAGCCAATCGATTATGCCCGCCAAGCGTAATAGCTGATTGTAAGTGGAATCACCACAGTGATTGAGGGAGGTGGATGTACAGACACACTCTGGCAAAGGTGCCCGATCTATGACCAGACTAAAAGAATTTTAGGAACACCAATGAATTAGATAGAAAGGGGTAATAGAGGAATAAGCTAACAATTAAAAATGTCTCCTTATTTGTATTTGAAAGATTTCACCTATTAATTCAAATGAAAAGTATTCTTTTATTTTAGGATTTTTTTTTTATATTTTTTTTTTTTTTTTTTTTTACATTTAAAATGATTTTTAAAAAAAATGTAACCCTTGACTGGTGAAAAGTTTAAAACATTTTAATGATTCTTTTTGTCTCAAATAAACTTTGTTTTTACAGATCATGCTCAGTTGCTGATTGATTTTTTTTAGTTATTAATTTTCAAAAAAGCAGAAAAAGTTTAAATTCAATTTTTATTTACCCTCTAAAAATTTAATGATAAAAAGAATCCAAGAATTCACATATTACAATATTCTTTTATTTTAGGAATTTTTTTTTATTGTTTGTTTACATTTAAATATTTCAAAAATGTAACCCTAAACTCATGAGTGGTTTTAAAACATAATTTTATTTTTCTGACAACTTCTTAAAACAATCTGACAATTTATATTCAGTTAATTTGCCTCCTGATTTGCAGGGATAAAAATGTATTCATTTAATCTTTTTACTCTATAAAATTTCAACAATAAAAGAAGCTAATAATCAAAAATGTGTCCTCATTTTTTGGGTGGAAAATTTCATGTATTGATTCAAATGAAAATTATTCATTTATTTTGTAGATAGTTTATTTCTTTTTAAAAAAAATTTTTTTTGTGTTATATTGATTAAATATAAGTATTTTTTTTTTTTTTTTTTTTTTTTTTTTTCCAAAAAAAGAATTTGCTTAAAAAAATCAATTTTATAACCATGCTTTAATTTTTTTTTTTTTTTTTGTTTTATTTGTTTGTTTAATTTTTTACCCTAAAAAAAATGTAACATTTTAGGTAGGTGCAATAAAAAGAAGCTAAAAAAATAAAAACATGTCTTCACATTAAAAAGAACCTAAGAATTAAAAATATAAAAGTATTTAAAAAATTCTTTTTTCATTTGGTTGACATTTAAAATAGTATTTTAAAAAGGTTCTCCTAGGTTTGAAACATTTTCATGATTTTTTTCTTTTTTTTTTTTTTTTTTTTTACAATTTGTATTAAGTTCCAAAATAAAGAACCATTGAATTCAAATATTACTACAGAATCCATGATATTTAAAGATGGCAGTCCTTATGAACTGCAGAATTTTCCAAATCAATTAATTTTTTTAAATTTTTTATTTATTCAATTATATCATTTAATCAATAAAAATAAAAAAAACTAAATTATATATTAAAATGTATGTTCAATTTTAATACTTAATAACATGTCTTTTCTTTTCTTCTTTTTTTTTTTTTTTTTTTTTTTTTATAAATTGACATGTACAAAACAAATGTGAGTCATAAACATATAGTTATTATTTTTTTGTTTACTAGGTTGGCATGGCTGAAATAGCAGCTAACATGTGGCTGCGAAATGGCTTGCAGATCAGAGGTCAAGCAATGACTTATGTACAGTGTCATTTTTGTTATTCTATGCTTGATGCCGACCTTTTCCTGATGCAGGTAACCACAACGACATTGTTTCTTTTCTCTTTTTTATTTAATCCTTTCACATTCTTATACACTTGTTTGTTTGTATCCATTTTATCAATTCTTCGATGCAATACAATCAAGTGGGGAGGGTGAATTTTTGGATTAGCAAAATTTAACTAAAACAGCAAGTATATTCAGATAATTTTTGTTTTGGTTGATTTTTAACTGGTAATAGATTTTCATTTGAATCAACTTTTAATTATTTGCTGAAAAACAGCTGTAAAAATAAATGTGTGTAAATTATTGTGTGTTAGGTGAGAATTTAAAGTTTTAATGATATAATAAATGGGTAGGATTGGTAGGGGTGGGAGTTTATTTTAATAACCAATGAATGGTGGTGGTGAGAGCATGTTTTTGTATGAAGAGGTGGCAGTGTGGTTGTAGGAGCATAATTTTGGTAGATGTGGTGATGGTGGGAGCCTTTTTTAGTTGAAGGAGGACTGTTGGGAAGATGTTTTAGTAGGAGGAGGATTAGGGGTGGTAGTTGTGGTGGGAGCAAGTTTTAGCTGTAATGATGTATCATGAATTGGATTTGTTTCTTTGTTTTTTATTTTTAAACTAGGACACTATATCTAAGAAATTAAAGTCATTACAAATTATATTTTAGAATAACATTTCATATTTATTGCGGAATCTTTTGTTAATAACCAGACAAAAGCAATTTTCTTTTTTTTTCTTATTTTTTTTTAAACAAATTTTTTCCAGTTTTTGACAACATATAATGCAAATTTGTTTGGTATTTTCTACCATGAGAAAATATGAAACACTAAGAAAATATATAATTTATATAATAAAGTAACAATGTCTACATCTCAGTCTAGATGAACCAATGTTAATATGAAAGAAATTTATGGAACTAGTCTGTGTGTGAGATATATAGTTTGATAAATTTATGGAACTAGTCTGTGTGTGAGATATATAGTTTGATATATTTATGAATATAGTATGCTTAATATCTTTGATTTTGAGCATATATTGAAGTTAAAACTAGATAAGTGGATAAGTGATAATTTTAGTCTAGATGAATTGATACCAATATGAAAGAAATTAATGAAACCAGTCTCCAGAATTTTTAAACATACTTTATGTATGTGTGATATTATATATAGTCTGCATCCGAAGAAGGTGGGTGTGGATTATTCTTGTATAGAATATATGAAGAAGAACATATAAATCTATGTGAGTGCTCGATGTATGGCTATTGTTACATCACTTATTCCCTTGCAGGTATATAAATAATTGTAATTCCACATTTGCTGTTCCACAACCTCAAGTCTAACATGTAAAAAGTCATCTGATGAGACAGCATGTATAATAATATTCTCCGGCGAAATAGATTTCTAATGACAACTTAACCAGATTTGAGTTTCCTTCTAATTGCACTATATATATATATATATATATATATATATATATATATATATATATATATATATATATATATATAAAATAAAGAGTGCTGCTCATTATTGATAGAACATATATTTAAGTTAGAACAAAACAAGTGGATAAATGAAAAGTTGATAAAGCAAGTACAATTGGCTGAAATGATAAAAGGTAAAAATGACATGAATAACAGTAATAATAACACCATAGATGATGTCAACTTTATCCAAACTTGTGTGTTTTGTGCATTGTGTTTTCTACCATCATTTAGGATTCTACAGCCCAGTTGTCTTGGACTGTAGAATACACCAACTACATCTTTGCAGAGGGGTAAGACCTTTCCCCAATGTCCTGAATATGTTACTAAAATATTTGATGGTGAGGCTCTGGTCCTGGAGCTTTGAAGAATGTAAAGTACCCCTTTATTGCCATTACTCCCAGAGTGATAGTATTTATTAGGATCTTATCTATGATTCTAATAGAACTATTCAATCATTTGCTATACTTGAAACCATTTAACTGTGTGCAAACGAATGATTAATATTAAATAGATTTATTAGAGTTGGATGACAATACTTGAAACCATTTAACTGTGTGCAAACAAATGAATGAGCTCTGGCTCATTAAAATGTTACATACTATTTCTTTGGAAATTGCATATGTACAAACAAGATTTGGTATTAAATAACCCTCAAGAGTTGATATGCCATAGAACACATTCAAACCAAATCAGTGGTCATTTTCAAGAGATGTAATTTTTTTTCTTTATAATTTGAGATATTTTTTCCTTGTAGATTTTTCTTTTAAAGAAAAAAACTATACCCTTTAAGATAACTATTGATGGTAGAAAAGATTTGAGTTGAAAACTATGGCTGACTTTTAATTGAACCAAACTTAAATCTTGTAAGAGGATAAGAAAAATGCTATAGAGCTTGGTAACAAATAATACCTTACAATATCTGTTTTGAGGGTACAGTGTTTGGCTAGAAATAATAAAATCATGGGATCTTTGGAAATTAACTTTTTATAAAATATTGGTAAATGTGTGCTTATTTATTGGTGATAATGCAACTATATATTCTGTATAGTAAAGAATTATATAACTTCAGTTAAAGGGAAAAAAATCCATTCACCCTGGCAATAAGGCTTAGTATATGCTGACTGTATCCCCTGTAAAAGAGTAAGACTTCCTCCGCCTACAAAAAAGGTATGTACTAGGTATGATATTAAACTGAATCTGATGGCTAGAGCTCTGGGGAATGTAGAATCATTTCTTATGACATTCAGATTCACTGTGACCCAGAATAATAGTATCTATGGGTCAAATAAATCTGTTTGAAAACTATTAGTATTAGGAATACTTGATACCATATGACTAAATTATTTGTATTAAGAATAGTTACTTGAAGCTCTAATTGTTGACTAAGAATTATTATTATTAGTTATTTGAAACCATATAACCGTGTTCAAATTATTTGTATCAAGAATAGTTACTTGAAGCTCTAATTTTTGACTAAGAATTATCATTAGTTATTTGAAACTATATAGATATGTGCAAACAAATAACTATCATTAAATAGAAATAATTACTTAGTCATATAATTATTTGAAAGGAATACTTGATTTGTGACTGTACAAGATGTTTGAATGTACAAAGTGATTTCCTATATCTAGGCTTAAAATATCCCAAGACAGTTTGATATGCTATTAGAACTAATCAGTCATATAAAAAAAATTCCTTTCTTTGTTTGTAGGTGTGTGCTGCCAAATTGGATCCAGATGATTTTGTTCAGATTGTCATTGATAGGTAAACGAATTTTTTTTTTTTTTTTTTATCTCAAAACATTCCCTCGTGTTTACCATTACAAATTTCCGTCACTATTGTTGAGTAATTACTTTATAAATTATCAGCTTTTTACATTTGCAATGCACTTCTTCATTATGACTCCAAGATTTTTGTACAGAAATTGGAATTCAGTGAATTTCTAGCTCACCCACTAACGCGAGACTTTCTCACCTTCAAATAGCTCCAAACATGGCAAGTGTGAGAATTAATTTTTTATTTATTGCGGACTTTTTGTCCTCATCTTGGTAGTTTTTTTTTTTGTGTGTGTTGTTTCTTCTTTCACTACGTTTCGGCCAAATTTCACCTCTGGCCTCCTTCAGGTGATTTACCGCGACCTCGGATAGGAATGCTGAGTCTTGTAACCGTGTCCCCAGTAATTACTGCCTTCCATAGTTGTTGTCTATCGCATCACGTTTTTGACCAAGTAAACCTCTGGCCGAAACGTAGTGAAAGAAGAAACAACACAAAAAAAAAAAAAAAAACTACCAAGATGAGGACAAAAAGTCTGCAATAAATAAAAAATTAATTCTCAGATTAAGAAGCCTCATCTCAAAATGATTCCAATTAAAGACAAGTACAAAAAAAATGGCAAATGTGATTTTGTTTTTTTCACTAAGGAGGCAGCCAACAAACACAATGAAAAGAAGTAATGGATTTATGTTAGTATACACCTTTTATGGGGGTGCACAACTTACATTGAAAATATCAGGAAAATCCATGATCACTTTTAATATTTGTATTAAAAATAGTCACTTGACCTGTAATTGTTTTTTAAAGATTAGTTTTATTAGTTACTTGAAACCAGATAATTGTATGTAAATTATTGGTGTTAGATAAAAATAATTGAAATCATAACTTTACATACAAATTATTATTAAATTAGAATAGTTATTTTAAAACATATTTATTTATATATTAATATTAAATAGCAATACTTGAAACCATACAAATGTGTGCAAATTATTTGTATTAGATAGGAATACTTGATACCATATAAATGTGTACAGATTATTTGTATTAAGAATAGTTACTTGAAACTATGTAACTGTGTAAACAAATGATTAGATAAAAAAGAATAATTACTTGAAACTATATAATTATTTGTATTAGATAGGAATACTTGAAACCATATAATTGTGTGCAAATTATTTGTGTTATATAGGAGTACTTAATATTATATAACTGTGCAAAAAAACTCTTGAGAAACAACCAATTTAAAAATGGTTATATGAACTTAAAATGAAAATGATTCCCTAACCTCTAGGTCTAAAATAAACCTAGATGGGTTGACATGCTATTAAAATAAATCAATCAATTGAAACCGTATAATTTGTGTATAAATTATTAGCGTTTAGGAGGAATACTTGAAACCATACAATAATATACAAATTATTCATATTAGATAGGAATATTAATATTAAATAGGAATACTTGAAACCATACAAATGTGTGCCAATTATTTGTATTAGATAGGAATACTTGATACCATATAACTGTGTCCAAAGAAATGATTGACAAATTTTTTTAAAAGTGCATTGAAAATATAGTTAAGTCAACATTTACTGATGAATTTCAGCATAAGTTGAAATACCATCTGTTGAAAAGGGGAGGCTTTTTATGTACCATCAAATGAAATATAAAAAAAAATTATTTACTTGATTTTTTTTTTTTTTTTTTCCTTCCTTGTGTTTTTCAGTTTCCATTTACCAAATTGGTTGTCATTTTCTCCTCAACCAATTGTAGTGGGTGTGACATTGGAAGCAGAGCAAGAAATGACGATGGTGGAGAATGCTCTTTTCTTTTTGGCCATGCTGCAATCAGTGCGTACCTATCTTGGTAAGTGGCTAGAATTCTTTCTTACCCCACTCCTCAAGCTTTCCTCTATATGTTGAACCTGTAGCCCAAAGCTTTGCAAACTTTTTGCATTGGGGACAAATATTTTTTTAAATTAACTTTTTTTGACACATATTCATCATCATGATGTGCGGCTAGCACGGATATCCCTGACCCTCTCTCTCCACGTCTCCCTATCATTCATCGCCTTCGGCAGGTCTTCAGGGTTACATCCCGTATCATCACATAGCTGCTGTATGAATGTTCGAGCTGGTCGTCCTGCTTTTGATTGGCCATATGCAGGGGTCCACAGGAGCACATCACTTACGATCTTGTCTTTGCTTCTCCAGCAGTGTCCGGCATGTCTGGTTCGTCTAGCTTGTATAGTTTTCGTGATAGGTGGTAGGTGGCCGTACAGTTGGCGACGTGTGGGGTGTTGCTGCCAGGACCTGTTCAATATTGCTCGCAACATTCTTGTATAATTGCCGTCGAGCTTCTTCTCCAACCGTTTAGTCAGCGTTCAAGTTGTCCTTCCATACAGCAGTATCGACACGACCGCCACCTGGAAGAAACTGCGACACATATTACTTAACCCTTTTGATGCAGAGAACAACCCAAAACATTCAAGTATGTTTAACGTGTGAGGGGGAAATACAACTTTAGTCCACATTATTTAAAAATTTTGGATCTTATGTTAAATACCCCCCCCATCTCCAAAGTGACTCTTGTTCAGTATGTCTCAACTCTAAAAACATTTTTAAAAAATACTTAATTCTAAAACTTCAGCAATAATTGTTATTTTTAGAATTATCAGTAATTAAAAAAAATTCTCTTACAATAACTTGTGATATCATTATCATCATCATGTCTTGCCGCTAACACAGATATCCCTGACCCTCTCTCGCCACTACTCCCTATCGTTCATCGCCTCTGGTAGGTCTTCCAGGCTACGTCCCATATCCTCACATAGCTTCTGAATGTATGTTTGTGTTGGTCGTCCTGCTTTTGTCCGTCCATATGTGGGGGTCCGTAGGAGTACATCACTTATGAGCTCGTCCCTACTTCTCCAGCAGTGTCCTACATGTCTGGTTCGTCTAACTTGGATAGTTTTTGTGATGAGAGGTAGGTGGCCGTATAGTTGGTGCTTTGTAGGGTGTTGCCACCAGGACTTGTTCAATATTGCTCACAGCATTCTTGTGTAATTGCCGTCTAGCTTCTTCTCCAGCCGTTTAGTTAGCGTCCAAGTAGTGCATCCATACAGCAGTATCGATACGACCGCTGCCTGGGAGAAACTGCATTTCATTTTATCGGTCAGGTCTGATTTCCATATGATCAATAGCCTATCGATAGCTGTCCATGCCTTTGTTAGCCGCGTGTCAATGTCCTTTTCAGTTGATGAGACACTGCTTCCGCACCTACCTCGGAAGCAGCTTCTTATCAACTTGTGATATACCAACCCCCAATGCCAATAGTATATTGTAGTTTTGTGATTGTGAAATTCAAATAAATACTTCTATTTGCAAGTTTTTTTATTTTTTGGTGAAAAATGCATTCCAGCCTGTAAATCTGTTGCGAAATTTGCTACAATAAAAGGGGTTTAGCTTTCTTAACCTAAGCAAATATATACACTATCACCCATAAAAAAAGTGTATGTAAAAAATATTTAACAAAAGTAAGTTTTCTTCTTAAAATATCAGGATTTTATTTCTAGTGGAACATTATACAATAAAATGCATATTATTTGGTATTTATTTATCTTTATTTGTTGTAATTTATCAAGCAAGAAATGATTCAGTAATGAAATGATAGGGTTTCTCAAACTTTTTTATTGATGTGCGTCCTTTGTAACCAAATTAATTTCCATTCCCGCCCTGTCGACTGGGGATATAGAATATGCCAACTGCACCTCTGCAGAGGGGTAAGACACCCACCACCCACCCATCCACCTCGAGACCACCTGTTTGCCGTGGGTGGCAACCCATAAGGTCTCAAGACGGAGACCTGGTGGCTGAGTAGGTGCATGATCTAAGTTCCATATCAACCATGTAACCTGCAACACTCCACTTTGGCCCTTACTGGACTAGACAGGTGGCCCAATCCAATCAGTCGGCTGGTCCTGTCAGCCCTCCTTTAGATTTATATAATAATTTGAATGAGGACGATGGCTGTAGGGTCAATCGTGCTGTGGTAAGACTTGTAACTCTTTCTGCCCCTGAGCAATTAGTTAACTTTGAAGAAAAACTCTGGGACAAAAAAAAAAGGAAATATCAAACAACAGTATGAGTATACTGAACATGTAGCCCTGGTGTTGCTAGGCAAATGGGTTTCCCCCTAGGCACATCCCCACTTGGGCTCCATGGTGGGTGGGGAGCATGTTCAAGGAGACTCATAACCACTTTAATAGGAAATATTCACCAATCCCAAGACTATAAAAAGAAAAAAAAAAAACAACAACAAAAAGGAATGCACTCTGATGTCTCCAACATCTTCTGCTCAGAAGATGAATAAAAACACAAACTGAAAAGCAGCAGCTTTCCAGAATATGTTATAATGGAATCAAAAGAAGAAACAACAATTACAAGTCTGTCCCCCTTCATTATCAAAAAGATACTCTGCAAACATCTCTCCTAATATGGTGAAGAAATTAAAAAATGGAACACTCTTAATACAAAGAAAAAAAAAACATGCAGACTCTCTCCTAAAATGAAAATGTTCCACTATCTTAAAGTAAAAGCATACCCTCACAAAACATTAAACAAATCCAAAGGCGTAGTAAGAAGTGCAGAACTGTCACTGTTCTATAGAAGAAATAGAAAAAGAATGAAAAAACCAAGGTATCCTGGAGGCAAAAAGAATAACATCCTGGAGAAATAATCAACCCATAAAAACCAATTCATATATTCTCACCTTTCACAAACCAAAAATATTAAAAGAAATAAAAATAGGCTACTCCATTGCCAAAGTTAAGCCATAATATCCCTAATCCATTGAGGTGTTATAGATGTCAAAAATATGGCCATCATGAGGAACTGTGCAGAGGTAAGACCACATTTGGCAAATGTGGTCAAAAAGATCCAGACTATCTCACAAATGAATGCAACAATTGCTTCAAATGTGCGAACTGTGAAGGAGACTATCCAGCATATGCCAAAATATGTGAAGAATGGATAAAAGAAAAAGAAATTTTAATCATCAAATTTTTAAAAAATATTCCTTACCAAGAAGCCAGAAAAATAATAGAAGCCCAGTATCCAAAATCATCCTATGCCTCAGCCACATAAGAAAATCTAGAAAAAGAACAGCAACGAGCAAGAAATGATATACCATAAAGCCAAAACTCCAAGCAGTTGCAACACAAGTCACTCTACACAAAACTATCGCAATCTTCTCTGTATACATACCTCCACATGAACAACTTAACAAAATTGAACTTGAAAATCTAACTAAACAGCTCACTAAACTCTTCATCTTCCTAGGCAATTTCAATAGTCATAACACCTTATGGGGAAGCCAACAAACAGACACAAAAGGAAGCAAAATCAATCAAAATAGATTACAGTAGCTTTATTTATCAATCTGTAAGAAAATCTTAAAATTGTTAAACCCTATTTATCACACTGGACTAAGACTTTTACAAAATAAAATATGTCTAAAAAAATATATTTAAAAAAATCAAATACCATCACCAATCTATTTCAAAAACTTAATTGGCATTAAATGACCCTTCGAGGTTGATATGCCATAAAATAAACAAAAAACATCAGGCTCATCCACATTATCTAATTTATTATCTCTATACCACAGTTGTTACTGTGTATTAAGTATTTTATAGATTGTTATTGTATATTTTTGTATTATTTATTGCAAAGGCAACAATAGGATTTATAAGTAATAAAATTGAAAACCATCCTTTCTTATTTAAATACCTTTTCTTAATCTTTTTTTTTTTTTTCTTCTCTTTTTCGATGGAATTTCTATGGGTCTTTCTTGTGTAAACATAAATCCCTTAAAATTGCACTCACATAATTTCTTTTTCTTAAAACTTTGAAAATAACATCTGCTCTCTTTGAAATGGAGTGTCTTTTTTAGCCATCAAGTGCAAGGGAGATAACTTTCTTTTCATTGGTGATAGCTTTTTTAGGATAAGAAGTTGTTTCATTTTGCAGAGTAAAAATTAATAAGTGGAGTCTGGTTTATCATTTTTAACTTATTTCTACTGCAGGTCTTACAGAAAAAGAGCTTGTTCGTGTAGAGATGGTTGCATTACTGTGTGTAAATGATCGAACCCACAGTCAGTTGATGGATTTGATGCCAGAAAAATCAGGACTTGCTATTCATGGTAGAGCTTACTTTGAACCGACTTTAAAAATGGTAAGTGAAACGTATTTTTCTTTTTAACCTATTATTGTTGTTGTTTTTTGTTTTTATTATATCATGTGATTACAATGGTGGTTGACCTTGCTGGTTGAAGTATGAAGAGGAATCGGGTGGTTATTAGATAATTCAATAAAGAAGTCAACTTTTTCATTTAGGCAGTTGATGAGTTGATATTTCATTAAATAAGCACTACTGTTGTTATGGTATGATAAGTCCTTTGAAAATGGAGTGCAAGCCGCATGCTTTTAGGAATGGAGACATGTGATGAAGATGAGAAAAATCAAAACAAAAAATTTAACTACTTCAGGGCAGGTGCTAAGAAATCATCATCATGGCATGCTGACAGCACAAATGCCTTTTGACTTTCTCTCACCATCCATCCCTATAAGGCATCACTTTCAGCAAGTCTTCCTACTACCCTGTCAGCTGGGGCTGTAGAATATGCCAGCTGCTTCTCTGCAGAGGAGTAAGACCCCCCCCCTACAAGTGTCCTGGATATGACACTAAACAATCTGATGTTGAGGTTCCAGTGATGCTGGAGCTTTGGGGAATGTGGAGCACTCCTTCATTGCCATTGCTTCCAGGTCCACTTTGGCCTGAATAGTTGCACCTGATAGGGCCCTATCTATGGGTTAAATAGAACTAACTGCATACTTATGCTAAACTGAATTGTTTCAATTAGAACTGTTTGACTAAACTGAATAGCTTGAAATAGAAATGTTTTTGACAAACTGTACTTACATTTAAACAGTGTGCTTATGCTAAACTGAATTGTTTGAAATGGAACTGTTTTTGACATTGAAACTGTACTTATGCTCAACCTAATTGTTTAATATAGAGCTGTTTTGACATTTAACTGTGTGTAGACAAAATCTGTACTTATACTAAACTGAATAGCTTGAAATAGAAATATTTTTGACAATTAAACTGTGTACTAATGCTAAACTGAATTATTTGCAATAGGACTGACTATTTGCATAAAAACTAATTTGGCATTAAATAAACTACAAAGGTTGATATGCAATAAAACCCAAACAACCAACCAATTTGTCTGTTGGAGCTGTAGAATACACCTACAGCACTTTTCCAGTGTGGCCACCTGTTTGGCATGGTAGTGACTCGTAATGCTTGAGGATGTGATATGGGTAGCTGAACAGTCTGTGAGCTGCAACACTCTACTTTGGCCTTTACTGGACTAGATGGGATGTTGGAGAGGCCTCCAATTAATTGACTGGCCATGTAAAACCCTAGCACCTATGAGTAATTTTGTTTTGACATAAATATAAGACCAATGAGCAGAACTATAGAATATAAAGGCAAATTTTTTTAAATTTAATATTTTGTAGATCCACCGTTAGCTTTGATAACCTCAAAAATTCAGCTAGGCATACTATCAACTAGTTTTTGAAGTTGAATCAAAGGTATTTTTTCCCATGTGTCTAAGATTGCATTTTTGAGTTTAGAAATTGCTGAGTACCGTTGATCTCCTTCATAAACTTTTGCAACAATCAATCCCCTTATTTTCTCTGGGATTGAGGTCTAGAGAGCATGCTGGGTGGTCAAGAAGTCTTATTTTTTGTTCAAGCGAGTACTTCTTTGTTAATGCTGCTATCCACAATGCATCAATATCTTGATGAAAAACCCATTCTTCTCCACATAGACGATGCCCTTCTTGTGTGAGAGATAAATCCTTAACATATTCTCATAATCTGCTGTCTTTTGTCAACCACTGACAAATTGTAGTTTAAGTTTTCCTGAAGATGAGAAGCCATCCCCCTTTCCCTGATCATAAGAGATCCTCCTTCACTTGAGTAATTCTCTTCTGGAAAATTTTTTGCGTGCTATTACTTCTAAAAGCCATCTGGACCATCTAAATTGAATTTCTTTTCATCTGAGAAAACAACTTTTCACCATTCTTTAGTACTCATGGTTTGATACTGACAAGCAGATTCCAGTCGTCATTTCTATTTGTGCTTCATAGTTAACCTTCGACAATGAATTCTTTTCTTATGCGTAATTTTTTCATTGTTTAAATGCCTTCAAATTGTTCTAGTACTGCAAGGAGCATCCCCTAGAGATTTCAATATTTTTGATGTTGACAAAGTTTTCTTTTTTGCTTTGCGAACTATCTGTGACATTGCATAAATAATTATCCCAGGACGAGAGCCCATTTTATGCGCAGGTAACATCAAGGGCAGTCTGGCCCTTGACACTCCACAAAATAAATCCTGGTCAAGACTCCTATTTCGGGCATATGATAAACAGACATATTGTGAGGATTAATTCGGGGCTAGACTGATGTCAGACGTTGGTAAGGGGTGCCAATTCACTCACATACACCATCAAGTCCTTTGACTTCCTACCCGCTCAGATCACAGAAGAACGAACTTCTAGGTTAGATAATATTAACTGTAGACAGATTTCCAAAATTATCTTGTAATGTTTTAAGGATGCAATAAGACGTTTAGTGAGAACTAATGAAAGCGGTAAGAGGCTGCAACAGGATACATGCAAAAGAAGTCAAATTAACAGAGGAAATAACACAACCAAAAGATTTCAACACAAGGGTACATTTAAAATGTAACAAAATTTTTATATGCGACTACCAAACAAATAATGAGATTTAAGAAACGATTCTCTTTTCTTTTCTCTTTTCTTTTTAAAATATAACGAAATGTTAAGCCTACAGGAAAACATCAAACAGAAATGTCTCTCAACAGTCCTTTTTTCTTCTTCTTTCTCTTTTTTCTTTCTTTCCTTTTCTCTTACTTGAGTAAAAGGGTCTAAGTCGCCGGACTGATGCTTGTTGTAGTGTTCATTCAATGAATTCAATTATTGGTGAAATAGAACCTTTTACAGTCTCTTTTTTTTGAATACATATAACTTTCCAATATTTAAGAATTGTAGAAGGAAAACAGTTTCAGTTGTACTTATTTTTGACGGGTTTTCAATGTTCAGATTTCTTTCTCTCCTTTTTACGGGTGAGTGACCTTCCCGGGGCTGGTTGACCTCAGCAATCTGCCTCTGACACTGGCTTTATCCAAACTGAAATTTTTTCTTCAAATTTCTCTAACCAGTGATGGTCTTTTTGGCACGAAGAGCCTATAAGCCAATCATTCGATTTTCTTCTTCCACCACCTCATCAGGTCACACCACTCGATTGACCTAGACTTCTTTCGTTCAACAGACTACAGGTCACAGAGTGCAATTAGCTTGACCTTCTTTCCCCTACCATTTTAACGGTCAGTCTTAATGCCTGTTGATTCAAACAAAGGGGTAAGGGTATTGACCCCCCCCTCTCTCTCTCTCTTATAGCATACCACACCACAAATCTTTCTCTTGAATTGTGGTGATAATTTTTCTAGCCTACCTGTCGGTTTTCTTGTTCCATACTTATTTGGACTTTTCAAGTAATTGCAGATAACGGTTTTACTGCATTGTAAGGCTTTTGAAATTTCACTGAGATTTTCCAACTCGTTCAACTCCAATTCATTCAGATAATTTAGTTCTTTTAGCCATTTATCATTTTAGTATTTTAAGTATTACACTTTTAATAGCTTTTATATTATGTAGACTATATATATATATATATATATATATATATATATATATATATATATATATATATATATATATAATGAATTTTTTAATTAAATTAAGTCTTTTTTTCTTTACTTTTATTGGTGGTCTTATGTTTATGTCAAAAATAAATTTTTAAATTTAGCATAAATGCAAATATACACATAAAAATTGAATTGAAATTTCTTCATATTTTAAATTTAAATGTCTCTTAACCTTATCTTTTATATATCTGATTTTCATAATTTAAAAATTGTAAACAATATCTTATTCATTTTTGAGAGTGGTCTTATTTTTTTATAACTGGATTTTGCATTAAGTAACCCACAGGTGAATATGCCATTGAACCAAATAACCATGCCAAACTGCCAACTAATGATTTATATTAAATAGAATTATTAGTGTTGGATAACAATACTTGAAATTATTTAACTGTATGCAAATGGAGCCCTGGCTTGTTTAAAAATATGTCATATAAACTATTCACTTATATAAATATATATAGATAGATATATATATAAATAGGATTTGGCATTAAATAAGCTCCAAGGGTTGTTATGCTATAAAACTCAACCCAATCATCTTCTAGGTTAAACTGTAGCTGAATGTTGGTGCGGAGAAAGATGATGATAAAGAGATTTGTGTATGACATGTTGGGATCAGCACTTTTTTTGAGTTGTTCACAATACAAAATTTCTTATCTTTTTTTTTATTTTTTTATTTATCTATTTATTTTTTTTTTTTTTTAATAGGTATTTAATTTTCAGTTGTGCCTTTTAGTCAGGGTCATAAATGTGGGTCATCATAACTTTCTGACTGTATTGGTATCTGTAAACATTTTCAAATGTTTACATAAGCTTATACTTATAAAATCAGTGATTTGAATACTTAACCTTTTTGTTTTGTTTTTTCTTAAATTCTAGAAGTTAAAAATGGATGCAACAAAATGACTTTCATTTATTTCTCAGGTTGCAGATTATAAAGCTCCTGTTTTAGAATCTGGAGGTGGATTACAACAAGGAACATATGTACCAAAAAGTAAGGCATTTATTTATTTATATGAATCAAAGATTTTTTTTGCTCTATTTATGGGTCTTGATTCCTTGCAGATAGGTCTTGATTCCTTTCAAAAAGGTATGTCCTAGGTACAATACATCTGATGGTGAGGCTCTGGTTCTGTGAGTTAAATAGATCAGCTTAAAGATTATTAGTATTTAATAGGAATACTTGATATATAACTATAAATTATTTGCATAGTTAATTGAAACTATAATTGTTTATTAAGGATTGTTATTAGTTAGTTAAAATTAGTGTGCAAGCAGATGACTATTATTTAATAAAAGTAATTACCTGAAACCATAAAATTATTAGTACTTAATAGAATACTTAAAGTCATCCAACTCTGTTCTAATTATGTGTTAGATAGAAATACTTGATGCTATATAACTGTAAATTATTTGAATTAAGAAAAGTTACTTGAAGTTATAATTGTTTACTAAGGATTATAATGAATTATTTGAAACCATATAATTCTGTGCAAACAGGTAACTATTATTAAATAGAAATAATTACTTGAAACCTTTTAATTATTTGTATTAAACCTTAAGAAATGACTATACAAAAAATATAAATACGAATGTACAATGAATGCAATTCCTTAACCTGTAGGCATAAAATAACCCTAGACGAGTTGATATGATGTTACAATAAATTAAATACTTTTTTTTATGTTTGATGCAATACATATATTCTATTTATTGTATGGTCAATTTTTTTTTTTTTTTTTCCTCAGATATCCTTTGGGAAAAAGAATTTGATCCCATTCAAGTTTCTACACGTTCTGTTTACAAAAAGGATGTTCAGTCGAGCATGGACCGTTATCAAGCTTAGTAAGTACAGTAATGAATAGGAGTTTTTAAGTTTTTTTTTTCTTTTTAGCTTTCTCTTTGAGAACTTTGGAGAAATCTTTTCCAATATTTTATCTTACCAAAAATATTTTGAAAATAATTGGCAGTGTGGGAATGAAAAGAACAAGTTTTTTTTTTTTGTTGTTTTGTTTGTTTTTTTTTTAAGATTTTTAATATTGATTTAGGACTTTTTTTCATGAATTTATAAGGAACAATGTCCTTAGTCTTAAATTCTTTACAGCGTGTGTAATAGCTCCCTAAGGGTTCCACAAGATATTAAAAAAAAAATGTTTAATAATGCAAGGTAATTTTGATTTAATGGATTAATACAATTTTTAAAGATAGTAAGGAAAAGTTAATATGGATTAAGCTGTTTTGTGACAATACATTGATAAGTTAGGAGGTGCACTTAGCATAACGGTTATCATTCTAAGAAATGGAAATTGTGACCTAAGTTCAAATTCTGGATAAAGCTGTTTGCATTTTACATAGTGCTAATATCTTTGGGAATGGTATGAACCCGACTATTCTCCCTTCAGTTATGGGTAAATAGTAGGGTAGACGAGGCTCTTTAACCTTGATATGGCAAATGGTGTAGGAGAAGGAAACCATTTGTACTCCACTTAAAAATTGACCTTATGATACATCCTGCTTGTTTGGAGGAGGGTGGGAAAATAAGCGTCCTGGGTCTGACACTAAACTGCTTTGGAGAGTATGGAATCATTTTTTCATTATCACTACTCTTGGGTCCACTTTGACCTGGAGTGGCAGTAATCTATGGGTCAAATAGATTTGTTTGAAAATTAATAAAGGGGTGTATTGGCTAATATGCTGGACTGTGACATCATAGCAAGTTTGAACTCCAGTCATGCAATTGCATTTACTTTCAGTCTAATACTTTTAAGAAAGGCATGAACTCCCTTATTCCTACATAAACTCTTTTTTTAAGTCTATTCTTTCAGTTGTTTACTCTTGTCTAGATATACAATTACCTAAGTGGTGTAGTGGCTAACATGCTGGACTGTGACATCATAGTGAGTGAGTTCAAATTCCAGTCACACTACTACATTCACTTTCAGGCTAATATCCTTAGGAAAAGAATGAAACCCCTTATCTCCCCTCTCCTGGCGTTCATATATTTCAGTGGTGAAAAGTACAAAATGAAATAAAGTTTCGGCAATATCCTTAAATGATTGATAGATTTTTTTTCTTTTTTAGAGATGTTAGGACACCTTTTTTGTTTTTAAAAAAAAATCTTTTATCAAGATCAATCAATCATTATTCATTAGCATAGGAATTCAACATGGAGCAGATAGTGATTTTTCAGATTAATCATTTTCTTTTTTTAATCAGTAAAATTTTATTTTATTTGAAAAGAAATATTGTGAACTATTTTATCTATGAAAGAGCATCTCTAAAAAAAAACAAGAATTAAAAAAAAAAAAAAAAAATTAAAAAAAAAAATTTTTTTTAATTTTTTTTTTTTTTTTTTTTCATGATTACTAAAAAATAAAAAATATTGTCTTAGTCACTCAAATTTCATTTTCCCCGAATTATTCATAATTTAAAATTTTTATTTCCAGTTTGAAACACAGTGGCAAATATTCTGGAAAGTCTCCTCCTTGGCCACCTTTGAAAATTCCTGGGAAAATCCTATCAGCATATGAAGGGCTTCGACAGATACTACATTGCCGTACTCTACATGGCTTTTTGTTTTCTGTCCTCTACAGGGTGAATAAGCATTATATTATTTGTTGTGGTATTTAATTCTTTTAATTGCCAACTTGCTAACCCGAAACATCATAGTAAGCAAACTTGAACTGTTAGACGAATACCTTTTAAGCAGTTGTAAACATGCTCACAGCCAGCAGGTTCAATAAGAACATCACAGGCATTCTGAAAAGTTAGAAAAAAAAAAACTTTCTTTGTATGATACAGGCAGCCCAGTCAGCTGGGGCTGTAGAATACACTGACTGAACCTCTGCAGATGGGTAAGAACCCTCCAACAAATGTTCTGGATATGAAATTTCTTTCATCATGGCAATCTTAGAGTTAGAAAGGGAAATACTTTCTTTGTATTGTATAGGCTTTGTATCTCTTGTTCCTTAAGTGAAAGATTACAAAAGAAGTGATAGAAAACATCCTGCAATACTGGATTGGTGTTCTGCCTTGCTGGAAGACTTAGAATACACTGACTATATCATCTTCAGAGTGGTAGGAGCCTGCCACCCAAAAAAGGGGGCTGTCCTGAGTACATCTGGTGGTAAGGTTCCAGTTTTGAAGATGTGATCACTGTTCTCCTTCATTGCCATTTCTCCTAGATATACTCTGACCCTGAAAAGTAGTACCTCTTAGGGTCCCATCTATAGTTCAAAGAATGGAATCAAGTTACCTGAGTAGTTGATATTTACCAATGGTAGCAGAGTATCATTTTCATCTATAGGCCTAGCAAACTTCCACTGCCTTATTTTCCTCTTCTGATAAAAAAAATTTCTTTTTGATTTCAGGCAGTAAAGGATTCTAGTGTCTCTGAAAGTGTTACATATTTTTGTGTCTTCCTCTTGGAACTTGGCACCAGGTTTCCACCTGCCGAAGTGCATGTAAGTATCTCGTTTAGTAGTCCTGAATTGAATTATTTTCAATTTTAAAAAACCACCTCATATTAAACGGCAAAAATTCTCATTAATCTGTCAACTAGTATGGAATCTTTATTCAAGGGAGGTAACCTCTTTGCTTTTTGCTACTTGCATTCAAGGGAGGTAACGTTCTTGATTCTTTTCTTTATTTTATTCCAAGATATCATTTCTCTTACCCCTCTCTCTGCCTGGTTTGGGTTGGAACTATTTATTTTTATTTATTTAATTTTTTTTTTCAGGAATACCCTTGTGAGAAATGTGTTCATGATGGTGATTATAGAAACTGGTTTCCTAGCAACTGCCTTGTGGTGAATGCCCAACACAGAATTCATGAAGTCATACTGGATGAATCAAGTGATGCTGAAGATGATGAGGATACCTATAAAACGCCTTCATTTCCTTTTCGTAAATCTTTTTGCTTTCACTTTCTACATAAATATTCCTCTTAGATTTTTTTAGGATTTGACTTGCTTCAAAAATATTTGTTATAGCCGTCTACTGCTCTGTTATCTTTATGTATTGTCATAGAAAATGGGCTCTTCAAACCAAATCCTAGATAATGCATTTCACTTCATGCTATCCTATAGAATGTAGCATAGTCACCTGCAACTGCTATGTCAGTGATAGCTGGTCATCTGATGAGATAGGTGAAACACAATAGTGCAACTTACCTCAAGTATTAGGACCTCTTTTTTTACTTTTTCTTTTTTTTGTCCTCAGCTCAGTTTATTGAGGCCGTCGAAGTCTGTTCTTGTGTCTTTGAATAGTTTACTTGCTCTTCATCGACATTATCCCCTGATCTGCTTGTATTCCTATTAATCAAGAGAGAGCACATCTAGAAACCCAGCTTCTTTTATTGGAGTTCACTCTGCCACCATTTGGGTTGAATCTGATGACCTTCTTCATTTTGGGGTGATATCTTGTTAAAATTTAACATACAAGATGAGATTTTAGATTTTGATTTTTCCTTCTTCCAGCTACTGGCATTTTTAATAAATTATCAATTCATATTTCAGTACCATTTGCTTACAATGTTAACATAAATATTCCTGCAATGGTTGACATACTGCAAAACCAACCAGTCAGCCAGCCCAGTTGGCTTGGACTGTAGAATATGCCAATTGCATAGTAGGGTAGAACCACTTCAACAAGTGTCTTGGATATGATTTTAAACTATCTGATGGTGAGGCTCCACTCCTGAAGCTTTGGGAAATGTGTAGTACCCCTTCATTGCCATTACTCTCAGGTCCACTTTGATCCAAAATGGTAGTACCTGTTAGGGTCCCATCTATGGGTCAACTAGAACCATTTGTATTATATAGTAATACTTGTTTACATTTCAATTTGTACTGATGCCTTTGGAAAAGGTATGAATCCAATCTGTTTTCCTCCTCAGGTATAGAGCCCTGTTGGCTTGGGCTGTAGAATACATCGACTGCATCTCTACTGAGAGATAAGACCCTCCCCCAACAAGAATCCTGGATATGACATTAAACAATCTGATGGTGAGGCTCCAGCCTTAGAAACTTGGAGTACCCCTTCATTGCCATTGCTCCCAGGTCCACTCTGACCCAGAGTGGTAGCACCTGATAGGGTCTTATCTATGGGTCAAATAGAACTTTTTGACTTCTAAAACAAATGACTTATGTTAAGTGTAATTGTTAGAAAGAGAATTGTTTGATCATGTAATTGTGTCTAAACAAATGACTGATTAATTAAATTGTTAGTGATACATAGCAATATTTGGAACCCTTTAACTGTGTGCAAATGAATGAATAAGGTTGAATAGAATAATTAATATGAAATAATAATACTTGTAACTACTTATCTGTGTGCAAACAAATGATTAATATTGAATAGAATTATTAGTGTTAGATAGCAATAATTAAAACAATTAAACTGTGTAGGAACAACGGCAATAGTAGAGGTCATGGAAATAACTTCTCTCTCATCAAAAAATAAAATATTCTACGAACTATTCACTTAAAAATCATATTTGTATATCCATTTAAATGTGTACAAATAAATGACTTGCTGTTTCAATACTTGAAACCATTTAACTATGTGCAAAAAGAATGAACTTGGGCTTTTTTGAAAATAATCTACAGAATGAGTTTTAAAATTATATATATTTAATACATATGTAAAAACAAGTTTTGGCATTAAATAACCAACAATGGTTGATATTCTATTTATAGGGTTAATGAGATTTTGTTGAGGTTATTCATTCAGTTTGAGTTTTGGTTTTAGATATTCGAGTCTTTTGGTTCCTTCTTACCCCATCATGATTCTCTGTTGTCATCTTATCTGTGAAGGCTGCAAAAGAAGAAAATGAAGGAGGCAGAGATAGGGATACCTTTTGAATTTCAACTAAATTTTGTTTGGATTTTCACACAAGGAATGTCTTTCTGAACTACTTAAGAACAGTTGTTTCTCCCAAATAAGGCATTGAAATGAACTTTTCATTTTCGGGGTTGATACGATATGTCTAGATCTGCTACTGGTGGAAGAGTGAACCAACAAGCCGTAAAGTGGACACATGGTTTTCCCACCAGCAGCAGGAGAAAATAGGTCTTTCCAATCCAAAGGCGACCATAGTCGAGGGTGACCCGAAGGCTCCCTTTTCGATAGCTTACTACACCAAGGTGTAGGGGAGGGCGCTACTCCTTTCCCTGGATTGCTCCACTTTACCCTTGATCTGTACCTTATAATGCTGAGTGTTAAGCAAGGAGGCATCAAGTACCATTTTTTGAGTCTTTGGTATGACTCGACCTGGGATTGAACCCAGGTCTCCCGGGCGATTGGCGAACACTCTAACCGCTAGGCCAATGTCCGGTATTATTTCCAATCCAAAGGTCACTGCTAAAAGAGAACAAATTTCTTTCTCGTGCCCTTAAGTCTGTTTTAGGCATGCACAGTTCCAACTTCCTCTCAGGGGCTTCTGGGAACTTCTACACATTTTAAACTTACTTTTATTTTATTTATTTTATTCAATTCCACACATTAAGACCAAACTAAATCAATTCTTAGCTGTGGGTAAATAGTAGGACAAACTGGTTTCTTTTTAGCCTTGGTCAGTCAACCAACCTAAGAGAAGGAAAATTCTGAATTCAAACCAGCTATACTCCTCTTGACCTTGTGTTATATCCTGCTCAAAGCTGAGGAATTGGGTAAATACATACCTGCATGGTAAAGTAACTTACTGCTGTGGAGTGACAAAGCTAGGAACTGGAGTTCCTAAGGCAGTCCAAGTGTTCAACCTCATTCTAGCAACTCTTGCAGTGGCACAAATGCTAATTTGTATAGCCCCCCCCGCCCTTCATTTTGACACTATCGGTTTCTCAAAGAGAGAAGACCTGTATTATAGGAAGCTGCTGCTCATGCATCCAATTTCACCCTGACCTATGCTAAGATCCAGGAACAGATCCACAGTCTCACAAAGACTGATGCCATAATTATCTTATTTAGCCCTTTCACAAGTGTATTATGCATGGGTCAGACAAGTGCTTTGCTGTTATGTAATTGATTTTAAGTTAGTCTATTATCGTGAGTTCATACCTTATTAGGTACTCAAAACTTGTGGCCTTGTGTCATACACAGCTCAGTTTGTGTCCCGAGTATGACACTAAAATACATCCTGTGATGACTCTATATTTCTGGAGATCTAGGTAGTTCTGAGTACCCCTTCATTGCTATTACTCTCAGGTCCACTCTGACCCAGATAGGTAGTACTGGTTAGTCTCATCTATAGGTCAAATAGATCTGTTTAGAAATTATTTGTTTTTGATAGGAATACTTGATCCCATATAACTTTTAATTATTTGTATTAAGAATAGTTACTTGAAGCTAAAATTGTTTACCACAGATAATTATTGTTTACTTGAAACCATATCACTGTACCAAAAAATTACAATTTTAAGAGGAAATAATTACTTAAAATGATATAATTATCAATATTAGATAGGAATACTTGAAACCATATAAGTACTTGCAAATTATTTGTATTAAATAGGAATAATTGTGTGCATGAGAATCTTAAACGTCTACACAAAAAATGTAAATATAAATGTACAATGTAAGCAGTTCCCTAACCTCTTGGCATAAAATACCCCAAGATGGGTTGACATTTCCTAAAAATCAATCCATCATTAAACCCATCAAAGATTTTTTTAAATTTGATTTTTGAATTATTACATTTAATTGTTCTTAATTCAAATAAGATTTTATGTATCTATTTCCAAAACTTATTACTGAAACTGGAATTGCATAGTTGATAGTTTGGCCAAACTTGAACCAGGCATCTCAGAAGTAGTACACATTTTTATAGAAACTTTTTTTTTTTTCTTTTTTTTTTTTAGCTGGCCAGAACTTACCAGAAGAATGCTTTGTTCCTTCAAGAATATCTGCTCCCCTAAAGAAAGCTTTGAGTTCCAAACTGAAATTGTCTGCTTCCAAATCAAATGGTGATGGTGATTCCAATGCTGAAAGTTCCAATTTGAAGTGTGGTTCTGGAACAGATATTCCCAAATGCCAGTCTACAATTGTTGTTAAAGAAAGTATCATTTCATTGCTTATGAAACTTCACTCGAAGCTGTCTGGCAAGAAAGATTCTTCATATATTCCTATATCTATGCGCAAAAGTAGTGAGAGACTGCCTGAAGGGGAAGAGCCAGAACGAATTGGAGATGGACCATTCTATATTGGGTTACTGCTGGATAGGCTCACCGCTCAGGACCCAATGTGTGTGCGAGAGATGGAAAGGGTGGTCCATGAAATGAATCCAAAAATCAAAGAAAAAGTGAGACCTGAGGAAAAGGAGGCAAAAACAACTGAAGATTTGGATAAGGAAGAAAGGTAAAGCTTTGAACCCATACATTCAATATTTGGGGTGGAGTGGTATTTTACTATACACCATAAGCCAGAGTTTTTCAAGCTAAGTGCTATTTTACATTCAATATTTGGGGTGGAGTGGTATTTTACTATACACCATAAGCCAGAGTTTTTCAAGCTAAGTGCTATTTTAATATGCATCTGCAAAAGTTCAATGTTTTCATCATATCAAGATTGCATTTTCTTTATTCATGTTTTATTCTATTGCTTTTTGGGATTAATTTCTTTTTTTTTTTTTTTTTCTTTTCTTTCAGGAGAAAGAAAGCTCGAGAGCGTCGTCAAAAACTGATGGAGGAGTTTGCCTCGAAACAAAAGGCATTTATGGAACAGGCCATGGACATGGATGGTAAGTCTTTTCTTGTAGCTGGAAATTTGTTGTAAATTTTGACTGAGTAAAGTCTAATAAAAAAAATTATCTTTTTAAATGACAATGTATTTAAGGAAAATTCTACATTGTAGAATGCATTAATTTTTACCCTTTAACTCATTGGATTTTAGTGAAAACTAAAAATCAGATTGCCCAGTCGGCTGGGGCTGTAGAATACATTAACTGCTTCTCTGCAGAGGGGTAAGACCCCCCCCACCCCACCAACGAGTGTCCTGATATGACACTAAACAATCTGGTGGTGAGGTTCCAGTGATGCTGGAGCTTTGAGGAATGCAGAGTACCTCTTTATTGCCGTCGCTCCCAGGTCCACTCTGACCCGGAGTGGTAGCACCTGATAAGGTCCTATCTATGGGTTGAATAGAACTAAACCATGTTTCCTTCACAATTCTGATTTTTGCATTTAAACTGCATATTTATGCTAAATTGAATTGTTTGAAATAGAACCGTTTCGACATTTAAACTGTGTACTTATGCTAAACTGAATTATCTGAAATAAAACTGTTTTAACATTTAACTCTGTATTGCCCAGTCAGCTCAGGCTGTAGAATACATCGACTGCACCTCTGCAGAGGGGGTAAAACCCACCCCTCCATGAGTGTCCTGGATATTACACTAAACAATCTGATGGTGAGGTTCCAGTAATGCTGGAGATTTGGGAATGCGGAGCACTCCTTCATTGCCATTGCTCCCAGGTCCACTCTGGCTCGGCATGGTAGCACTTGATAGGGCCCTATCTATGGATTAAATAGAGCTAACAGCATACTTATTCTAAGCTAAATAGCTTGAAATAGAAATGTTTTTTGACAATTAAACCGTACTTACATTTAAACTGCATGTTTATGCTAAACTGAATTATTTGGAATGGAACTGTTTTTTGACATTGAAACTGTACTCACACTAAATTGAATTGTTTAATATAGAACTGTTTTAACAATTAACTGTGTAAACAAAATCTGTACTTATACTAAACTGAATTAGAACTGCTTGACTAAACTGAATAGCTTGAAATAGAAATGTTTTTGATAATCTGTACTTACATTTAAACTGCGTGCTTATCCTAAACTGAATTGTTTGAAATTGAACTGCATTTGACATTGAAATTGTACTTTACACTAAACTGAATTGTTATATATAAAATTGTTTTGACATTTTACCATGTAAACAAAATCTGTACTTACGCTAAACTGAATTAGCTCTGTTTGAATAAACTGAATTGTTTGAAATAGATATGTTTTTGACAATTAAACTGTGTACTCATGCTAAACTGAATTGTTTGAAATAGAACAGATTATTTACATAAAAATGGATTTGGTGTTAAATAACCTACAAAGGTTGATATGCCATAAAAATCAGATTCTAATTTTTTGGGGGTGAATGCATTTAAACAGCCTGAAAAAAATATCATCTCTGGTCATCAGTGTGGAGGTGCACGTGGAGTAATGGTTATCGTCGTAGGAATTGTACACGACAACACGAGTTCAAAACCTGGACGAGACTGATTGCATTTCACATAGCACTAATACCCTTGGGAAAGGTATGAATCCAATTATTCTCCCTCCAGCTATGGGTAAATAGTAGGACAGACTAGGTTCTTCAGCCTTGGTGAGGCAACTAGTCTAGGAGAAGGAAAACTCTGAATTCAAACCTGTTGAACTTCGCTTAAGAATTGACCTTGTGTCATATCCTGCCCGAGCGGAGGGGTTGGTAAATAGGATCTCTGGTCATCAGTAATGCTTGCTGTATCCCCCACCAAAAAAAATCTGAATTTTTGTTTTTGCTAAATTCTGATGGGTTAAAAGGTAAAAATCTACCAAATTGGCTATTTGGAATACAGAGTATAGTCAATAATGTAATAAATATCTTGCAAGCCTATTGATTTGATTGAATAATTTTGTTTCAATTGCAGGATTTGGAGAAGAATTGATACTTTTTAACAATTAGCTAAAATGAGAAAATAAAAGTTTGTTTTTTTTTTTTTGTTTTTTTTTTTATATGAAAAAAAAAAGCCCCCAAAAAACCCTGAATACAGACTGTTAAATCAATGAAACAGTGAGGTACTAGATATATACTGTATGTATTCATGGTGTACAAAAATAATGGTTGTCATAAGAAATGGACCTGGCAACCCAAGTTCAAATCCTGAAGAAGGTTGTTTCCATTTCACATTGTTCTAATACCCTTGGAATAGGTATCAATTCAACAATTCTCTTTCTAGTTATGGGTAAATAATAGGGGCAGACTAGGTTTTTTAGCCTTGGTGAGGCAACCTATCTTGGAGAAGGAAAACCTGACTTCAAATTTGTTCTCTGCTTAAAAACATTGACTTTGTGTCGCATCCTGCTGTTGGCTTTGAGGCCGGGGAAATGTATACAGACTTTCTTTGGACTTGTTTGTTTTTAACCAATGTTGATTTTTTTTTTTTTTTTTTTTTTTTTTTTTCTTTTTAATAAAATAATTCAGAAGACTAAATTGTTCCTCATAACAAAAAAAATAAAGATTCCACTTGTAAAGAATTATTGTTTGGAATTTACTAAACTTTGTTTAGTCTGTCACCTGCTGTTACAAAGTGAAGGATAATTACTTAATTTGAGGCTCATTCAATAAATAAAATGAATTTTGCCAAAGAAATTGGAAATAGGAAGCACTGTTTACAACTGAACCTTTTTCAAGGAAATCAATCCTGATGGGTGCTTTCATGGCTCAGAACATTGTCAGCATGACCTTCTTTACTGACTGTTGTACTTAGAACTTATCCACTCAGGTTTACCACTACAAACCCAGGTTTAGCCCAATTGTAAAAAAAAAAAAAATTTTTTTGACTAAAACATGTTTCTTCTCAAAACACATTATACATTCTTCTGAAAATTTCACATGGTTTGCACTTTTCAACTACCAAAAATTTGATGACATAGCTGTTTGATTTGCTGCCATTTTGAATAGCCTCTAAACAAATATTTTCTTGAGATTAAAATATTTTTTCTGTTAACCAATTCCAAACAATGTAGGATTTACATTTATTGAAGAAAATTCTGAAAAATTTATTTTGCTTTTTCAAAAAAAAATTCCTCTAATTAACTGAAAATCTTCATATATTTATATAAGGGTCATTCAGTAAAGAGGAATTTTTTGAATGAAGTCAAGGTCCCTTTTCAGTCAAAAGATTCCCTTTATTTTTTGAATGACCCTTGTAATTATGTAACCTGTTCGTAATTTGGTTGTCATGGAAATAATTTCCAACATTAAAAGCTCTGACAACTAAATATCTATTCAAAGACAGATAATCTGTATAAACTTCATAAGATAACAATTAAGGAACCAATTCATAGCAATAAATAAATCTGGAATATTTCTGAAATATGAATATCATGAACTTGCAATGCTCCCTAACCCAAGTGTTTTATCAAATCTAAAAATAGAAATAGACCTGCTTGTCATAATTTAAAAAAAATAACTTTTTCCTGTTTTACTTTGAAAAACTAGATCCAAATATCAACTATCCCCTAGTCAGTAGCAGTTCAGAAGTCAAAGAAGATAGACCTTAGATACCCCAGTCTCTGAACCAAGAATATCAATCCTGATTTTCATGAAAATAACCAATTTCTTATTCTCTAAGTATTTCAGGACAAACACGCAAGTAAAAAAAAAAAAAAAGAAAAAGTCTAAGTACTCTATACATGTACAAAAATTAATACTTACACTAAAAATCATTTTGTAAAAGATTATTTTTTATCATTTAATCCACAAAAAGCCAGTTCAAGAGTTAACTTTTTTCTTTTTTTTTATTGTTGTCTTTCAGAGATGACAGAAGAACCAAGAGAAAGTTGTAAACAATCTTCTTCTTCTTCTTCTTCTGAAGAAGAATATCACTGTTCAATTTGTGGTCGAAGTGTACCCAGTACATCAGAGAGACCAATGGGCCTTGTTGTGCTTCTCTTGGCAACATCTGGTAAGTTATTAAGTCCATTTTAATCTTCGACTGTCTTGCCTATTTCTCTTATCTCCTGATTTTGGCATTATTATGAGACAGTAGCTGTTATTCTTATGTCACATCCTGCTTGGGGATGAGGTGTTGGATGAATACAAATTCTAACTATAGTATGATTATGTAGCTGCCCCAAAATAAATACATTCGTTGTATATATTTATGCTATTTTATTTTTTGTTACAAAATAGTGCTCTAGAGTTTTGTAATTAATAACACCTAATGATATCCTTTTTAATTGTACTAGGGTGAATCATAAGTTTTGCAATATTTTAATTCGTGCTTGTTTGCAGCATGTATATCATGGACCAAAACAGTTCAAGCTGTGGTAGGTAGTATTGTGGTAGTTGGTGCACTGACACATGCATTTCTTCACTCTGTGCATCATTTGGAAGCTGCACAGATGAACATGTAACATAATATAATTCAAGAACTTATGCTTTATAAGTTCAAACTGGGTCATAATGCTGAAAAAGTAACCAAGAACATTTGAGTAGAATCTCCTTGCCGTATTGGTTAAACTGCCACCTCAAAGTAAGCAAGTTCAAACTCCAGTCTTACAGTATTATGTTCACTTTCAAACTAATGCCCCTTGGGAAAGGTATGAATCCCCTTAATTCCCTCAAGCTATGGGTTGAATAGTATCACTGCTGTTCTTCTTCAAGGATGGCTTTGACATTAAATGACCTATGAAGATTGATATGCCATTAAAAAAAGCTGGTATGTAATTAAACCAAAGAAACTTTAATGATCAGACAAGGTCAGGTAGGCCTAAAACCAAGGATCCTGAGGCAGTACTCCAAACCATAGAGGCAAATTTGATGTGTAGCACTCAGAGATTATTAGGTGAGCTCAGCATCTCATAGTTCAGTGTAGGTAGTTCATCACTTTCACAATCTTGGCAAAATTATCATGTTAACAAAATATTGCAAAACTTTTGACTCTCCTTTGTATATTTCACTAGAAATAATAAAATCCTCTCTTCTTTGGTTTAGAAGGAAATTAACATTTTATTCAAAAGTTGTTGTTAGATGTGTGTAATTATTCATTGTAGATACTGTGCTATGAAAAATTGTCTTTAGATTTAATAACTGATGGAGAAATAAAAATTTCTTAGAATGAGCTCTGCCTAAACAATCAGCTTTACTTCTATGGGTTTTTTCTTTTTTTTTTTTTTTTTTTTTTTTTTTTTTTTTTAGCTTTTATTATTCTGTACTTTTAAAATAGTCATCAATTTGTTTGTTTAGTTCTTGGTCATCGCCCCAATGAGGATGAACAACGGCCTTTACCAATTAGTAATCAGAAAACGCGTACACCTCCACAGACTTGTGCTTCAGTCAAAAAGAAACAGCTGGAACTTCTTGTTGAATCCTATACTGAGGTAAAGAAATCTTTATTATCTTTGAAGACATTATTCTTACCAATATGGTGCTGCTATCTTATTAAATGGTAAGCCCTGGAAATTAATAGATTAGTTTATATACTTTCACAGGCGAATGACCATATGGAAATCCTATCTCTTGGTAAAGAAATAATGAGAATTCTTCTAAGCTGTAGCCATGTCAGTACTATTGTATGGTTGCACCACTTGAACTTTAATGAAATACTTGGAGAAAAAGCTAGATGGTAACTCCACAAGGATTCTGCATACTGTTTTGAGCAAATCTTTGCAGTAGCATCCCATCAAACAGCAGTTGTACATTTACTTACCTCTTATTATACATGCCATCCAAGTAAGATGAACAAGACATACTAGAGAAGAAAGTACAAACTCATAAGCAATGTTTTCTTATGGACTCCTACACATGGACATACCAGTGCTGGTCAAGCAGCAAAAATTTACATCCATTATCTCTCTGCAGAAACTGAATGCCTTGTAGAAGACTTACCTAGATTGGACAATAGAGACAAATGGAAAGAGACAATCAAAGGAACGCGTGTCATCAGCATATCTTGACGAAAAAGTTTTATCTCTTAGAATGAATTGGAATTAACCACTTTTTCTTTGATCGCAGCTGACATGTATACTTGCAAGAAATGTCTTCATTCTAGATCTCCTTAATACAGCAGTGAATTGGATTGGGATTCAAGACAAATCACAGATTATGATTAAAGAGAAAGAAATAATTATTCCAGAGCAGCTGGCCAAGATAATTTGGTTGTGTGTACTTGCAGAAATTAGATTCTAAACAAAAAAGACGCATTGCTTATATAAGTATGTTTATTTGGGGGGGGGGTATGATGCATGAGAATTGTTTATCATGTTTATTTTTCAAATATTAAAGATGCATTTTTTTTTCATTAGTAATTTAAAGAAGATTATCATTATTACTTTAGAATCACATGAGACTTTATTTTTTAGTGATATAATAAACTTGATGTGAATAGAAGAGGTGAATGAAGTTATTTCCATGGTTGATGCTCAGGAAGCCATTTAAGTCCCTACTCAAAAAGGACCAATATTTGTATATCCGTGATATACTAATATTGAACACAACGGAAAGACAAGATAAATACATTTGTACATACAAGAACATTTAACCTTTTACATGCATAATATACATGCTCATGGCATTAAAAAAGAAAGATAGCCCAGTTTGCTGGGGCTGTAGAATACACCAACTCCATCTCTGCAGAGGGGTAAAACTCCCCCCAACAAGTGTCCTAGGCATGACACAATCTGATGGTGAGGCTCCAGTAATGCTGGAGCTTTGAGGAATGTGAAGTACCCCTTCATTGCCATTGCTCCTGAGTCCACACTGCTAGGTTTTATAGAACTGTTTGACATTTAAACTGAGCACAGACAGATGACTTATGCTAAACTGAATTGCTTGAAATAGAAGTATTTAATCATTTAACTGTGTGTAAACAAATGACTGATGTTTGATTATTAGTGTTAAATAACAATAGTTG
Organism: Sepioteuthis lessoniana; assembly: GCA_963585895.1. Taxonomy (NCBI): domain Eukaryota; kingdom Metazoa; phylum Mollusca; class Cephalopoda; order Myopsida; family Loliginidae; genus Sepioteuthis; species Sepioteuthis lessoniana. The sequence continues at coordinate 58,490,843 of OY757941.1, read as the reverse complement.
AAAAGATTCAACTATAAAAAGAAATGATTAATACTAAATAGAATTATTCATATTAGATAGAAATAAATGAAACCATTTAACTGTGTGCAAAAAAATTAGCTCAGGCTTGTTTAAAAATGTTATCTATGAAATAGGTTTAGAAATCATATATATTTAATATATATGTATAAAAAGGATTTGGCATTAAATAACCTACAATGGTTGATATACCATAAAACACAACCAACCAAAATCGTATATATTTACTGTATATGTATAATGAGGATTTGGCATTAAATAACCTACAATGGTTGATATGCCATAAAACACAACCAACCAAAATCCTATATATTTAATATATATGTATAAAAAGAATTTGGCATTAAATAACTTACATTGGTTGATATGCCATAAAAGCCAACCAAACCAAACCATATACATTTAATATATATGTATAAAGAGGATTTGGCATAAAATAACCTACAATGGTTGATATGCCATAAAACCCAACCAAATCATATATATTTAATATATATGCATAAAAAGGATTTGGCATTAAATAACCCACAATGGTTGATATGCCATAAAACCCAACCAAAGCAAACTCAAAAAGAAAATACATAAATGTGTTCCAGCCGCTTGAAATTTACACATATCCTTCCATGAACAAGCAGTATGTGAAAAGGGTACACACATATAATTTTAAAAAAAAAAAAAAAAGCTTACTTGATTAGGGAAAGTAAAATAGCCATGTGACTTCACCATTCTCTAGTAGAGTCTAAGACCACGTCTCTTGTTTAAAGAACAGGCAAAAGTGGCCGAGAAGAGGTTTCTATACTGTCATGTGACACCACACCAAGCCCCTAACTGACATGACCATTCTCTAAAAGAGATTTATTTATTCTCCCTGCAAGTTAATAGATACAGTGAATTTGAAGACGACAAGCTTTCATTATTGCCAGGTGATTGTGAAAATGAGATGCAGTTAATGTTAGAATTTCTTATTTAAAAAATTTCTCACCCTCCCCACAGTATGAGCTAAATTTCTTTTCAAAAAGTTTTAAAATATTTTATTATGATCTGGTTTTTGTGGACAGTTTATAAAGATTAATTGACTGCAAACTCTGAATAATTTCTCTAGGTATATCCTAAATAGAAACAGAAATATTGTCTTTGTTAACAAATATAGAATGTCTACCATGAGATACCTTTTATATTTGCTTGGCTGTGTTTTGTTGTCTTAGATAAAAGAAATCTTTCTTCTTTTTTTTCTTTTTTTTTTTTTTCAATATTTTATTTTATATATACAGCTCTCTGTGACTCGCTCTGTAAATATTGGTTGGGAAGGAGGTGTCTTGGTCCAGTCGTGTGGTCACTACCTTCACATGGACTGCCACAAACAATATATAGAGTCACTCAAGGTCAGTTATTTTTTATTTATTACTATGTTTTCTAATAACTTTGAGAATGTTTTGAATCTTTCAAAGATATATTTTTTGCTGTGGAGATTTCAAACTTAAAGAGAAGGAAAACGCGCACACACACAAAACAAAGAAATAATTTATTTTTTCTCTCTAAACAGGGTCCTTACTTTCAACAAACACTAGCTGTCAACAATGGTGAATATTGGTGTCCCCTGTGTAGACAATTAGCTAATGCTGTTATCCCACTGATTCCTGATTCTAACAAAATACCACTGACCCTGCAACCAGATGTCACTGATCTCCAAAAAATGGCTTATGATGTGGAGAGAATGATGTTACTACAGTCAGAATCGACTGTGAGTTTTTCATGGTTTTTTTTTTTTGTTTTTTGGCTTTTTTTTTTCTTGATTTTGTTTTACATTTTTTTATTATTTATCTATTTATTTTTTTTACCTCATTTTATTATTTATTTATCTTTTATTTTATTTAATTTTTAGTTTTCAATTTTAAAATGATTTTAATTTTGATTTATTAATTTGATGTCATTTGAGAATTGACTGAAAAGTTCATAGGCTGACCAAGATGCTCTCATGGAATGTCATCAAATGAAGATTATTTTTAAACGGTCCCTTTTGCAGACCACACACTTCTTCCATTAGTGTTGCAGTGTTTGGATCCCATGGGTCAAAAAGTCATCAAGAGCATATATGACATCATCTGAATTTTTCAGCCCACCCTTGTAATTTGGCTTAAAACATTTTTATTTTTTATTTTTTTGTTTTTTTTTTGTTTCCTAAGATTTTGCACTTTGTGTTTTCTTTCATTACTTAATATTTTTCCTGTGAATAAAAATTGATTCTTTTTGGGTTTTTTCCTTTGTCTTTTTTGTTTCCAGGTGACACCATTGGTTCAGTCAAGCATTTTTGATGACCTTACCAAAGCCACTTACCCCATGTACAGAAAATGCTGTGAACAGTATAAGATCCAAGATAGCATCCGACTCTTTCTTGCTTCTATTGCCAGGTGATCCTTTTTCAAAATGTTTCAGAATTAACAAACAGATGCTAAAAAATCTTATTTTTATATATATATATATATATATATATATATATATACACACACACATGAGACCTTTCAAAATATTTCTGTTCTCAATTTCACACAAGAAATCAATATCAACAATAAAATCCCATTCTTTGATGTACTAATAGACACAAACAATAATGACCAATTTATCAGCTCCACATATAAAAAACCTACTGACATTAATCCCTGCATCCTCAATTTCCAAAGTAAATGCCCCTTCCACTATAAAAGAACAATTATGAAAACACTTATTTCCAGAGCTAAGTTACTATCCTCCTCACAAACTATCTTCCTAAACGAACTTATCAAAAATGGGTTTCCCAACTACATTGTTGATACCAAAATTAAACAATTCATTAATAAACCTGAACAACATAATATAGACAATAAACCTATACTACAAAAACCAATTTCATAGTAATTATAAGATAAATGAACGTTTATTAAAAAACTTTATCCAAAAAATGTTCTCCCTACCGATCCTACCAAAAAAGTAAGACTTATCATTTACTACAACAAAGTTAAAACCTCTAACCTAATTATTTCTAATAACACTTCCCCTTCCACCAAACTTCTTGATAAGACAAACATCATATATATGTTCAAATGTCTCTTGGGAGACTGTGTCTTCAAAGAAAATAATGCATATGTTGATCTTACCACTACAACTTTTTTTAGACGGCTTACAATGCACTGTAATGATTCTAGATCTGTAGCCTTACATCTTAAAACCCATTCTATTCCCAAATCCAAGTTCTGAAAAATTCTAGTTGAAAACACCACCATAATAGCACATGAAATAAATAAGCTATGACTACAAATCCTAGAAGCCCTACATATAAAAACAAAAAGACATAAAATCAATAGAATTATATTATGGTGAGATTCCAGTAATGTTGAAGCTTTGGGGAATGTGGAGTACCCCTTCATTGTCATTACTCCCAGGTTCACTCTGGTTTCAAGGGATAGCAACTGATAGGGCCCTATCTATAGGTTAAATAGAACTAAACTGCATACTTATGCTAAACTGAATTGTTTGAATTAGAACTGTTTGACTAAACTGAATAGCTTGAAATAGAAATGTTTCTGACAATTAAACTGTGTACTTACATTTAAACTGCGTACTTACGCTAAACTGAATTGTTTGAAATGGAACTGTTTTGACATTGAAACTGTACTTACGCTAAACTGAATTGTTTAATATAGAATGTTTTGATATTTAACTGTGTGTAAATGAAATCTATACTTACACTGAACGGAATTGGCTGAATTAGAGCTGTTTGAATAAACTGAATTGTTTGAAATAGAACTGATTATTTGTATAAAAAGGGATTTGGCATTAAATAATCTGTAAAGGTTGATATGCCATGAAACCCAACCAACCAAATCAGGTTCCAGAATCTGCTTGTAGGTGTGATGTTAGTGTTTTTTTTTCTAATGCTGGATATGTCAGTCACATGAAGTCTGATTGGAGATATGAACAGGGCACACACTTCTTTTAAGACTAGGTGATTCCTCTTGCATTGTTTGCTGTAAAGTTTGCAAGTTTTTGTCTGATTTAAAAAGGCACATGGCGGTGCACAAAAGCCTTCTACAAGAACTGATTTGAATCGAGTAAGTTTTACACTCATCACTCAGTTTGTCTACTATCTCTACCTTGAGCTTTGCAAGACTGCTGCTGCTGCTGGTTTGAAAAGTCATCCAAGTGGACACAAAGAGAAAGCGTCAATGGAGATAATGCTGGATAATCAAGAGATGGCAATTACTTGTGAAAATAGAGCACTCATCATATATAAGCTATGCAAGACTGCTGCTGATGATGATTTGAAAAGTCATCCAAGTGGACACAGTCAAAGAGAAAGTGTCACTGGAGACAATGCTGGATAATCAAGAGATGGCAATTGCCTGTGAAAATAGAGCACTCGTCATATATATATATATAAGCTTTGCCAGACTGCTGCTGCTGGTTTGAAAAGTCATCCAAGTGGACACTGCCAAAGAGAAAGTGTCACTGGAGACAATGCTGGATAATCAAGAGATGGCAATTACCTGTGAAAATAGAGCACTCGTCATATGTATATATATATGTATATAAGCTTTGCAAGACTTGCTGGTTTGAAAAGTCATTTAAGTAGACAGTCAAAGAGAAAGCGTCACTGGAGACAATGCTGGAAAATCAAAAGACACCAATTACCTATGAAGATAAAGCACTCATAAATACCTTAAAATGCTGTAAACCATTGCATTTTCAATGAATTCCTTTTTGAAAAATGCTTATAAAATTGTTATAAACCCTTAAAATCTTGTAAAACTATACATCAAACTATGTATATCGTTTATAACTTTTTATTGATGAGACAGAAAAAAAATGACAAATATTCAAATACCAGTTTTTTCATTATGACAGAATGTTAATATGAATTGCTTATTTACGAAATCTTTTTCTCTTAATAGCCTAGTCATCCACTGTGAATGGATAAAATAAAAAATAAAAAAAGTAAAGGTTGCTGTCTACAAGGTGTCAGATACCAGGTAAAAAGTAAATGATTATAGGAAAGGTTATATGTTGTACATATAAAATAATGTATGATGCATTGTGTAATAGTGTAATACTTAATGTATTTGGCAGAAAGATCTTGTGTATTACTAAGTGCTCAAAGATAAAAGAAGAATAATGAGCCTAAAGTGTGAGTGTCACAAACTCATCACTAAGTGACCAAACCATGCTAATGTGATGAATTTGTTAGTATTAATAATAATAGCAATAATAATCCATTTGTTTCTTGTAGTTAAAATACTGTTTTCTTTTTTCTCTCCAGGACGAACCTTGACATGGAACTTCTTCATTATGGAAATAAATTAATGAGAGATGAACCGCTTGCAAATAAACCAAAATATTTCAGTAAGCATTTACTCTTATTATAAATTATCTTTATTTATTTATTTATTTTTTTAAGACCATTTTTTTTCTTCTTTAAAACAAAGGGTCATTCATTGTTCAAGATAAGTTTTTTATAACATCAAAGCTTACCTTGTTTCTAGTCATGCTATAATTTTGATTCCTGCACAGCCAATACCTAAACTAAAACTATTTAGATAATTAAGTTTTTATTTGGTTTATTATTTATAACAACTCCTGTACATATAATATGTATGAATATTATAGATAATAAACAGTTACATTGAAACTTTATTATGTTAATTAAAAGTAACATCCATATCTAGACTACATTGTTTATTTGCATTGATTCTGCTTGTATTAAAGTACTTTTGAAACTATAAATAAATCTTTAAATGTTTTCTCTTTGTTATTGGATGTTGAAGAAATATTTTTGTTGGTGAGTGTAGCCAAAAGTTAGAGGTCATTCATTACATGTAAGCAGTAGTAAAGTTGTTGACCATAGTCGAGGGCAACCAGAAGGCTCCCTTTTCAATAGTTACTACACCAAGGTGTAGGGGAGGGCACAACTCCATTCCCTGGATTGCTCCACTTTACCCTTGATACATACTTTATATTGCTGAATGTTAAGCAAGGAGGTATCAAGTACCATTTTTAAAGTCTATGGTATGACACAACCTGGGATTGAATCCAGGTCTCCCGGATCATTGGTGAACACTCTACCTACTAAGCCAATGAGCCAGTTTCATTACATGTAATATATGATGAAAATACCTTTTGGTGGCTAAAAATTAGGAGTTGTTCATTATACCAGTATATTAATAATTTGGAAATTTTTGTCTAAATTGTTTGATATAGAGGTACCAAATTTGGTATTCATATTTATTTGAACTAAGGAAAAATATTTTTTTCCCATAAAGAAAGGATGGCTTTCATCAAGTGGAGTGTCTCTAAGAATAATCTGGGGAAGCCATGTTGCTGCAAGACATGATCATACAGAACTTAAATTTCTAAATTAGAAAAATAATGTCTTACTAAAATAATGAATTACATTTAATTAAACATTACTAATTAAATTTGTAGGTGTTGAAACTGGAGATGTAAGATGATTACATCGTACTATTGCTTATTCAGGTTCTGTGGTGTCTCATAGAAAGTTGTAGACAAAGATGAGATGAAGAAATGATAACAAGCTCACTTTAGGAAAAGGAAAATGCCAGACACATGGTCACAGAAAAATACTATTCTCTTTATTATCGATGTCTGAAATTTTTTCTTAACCAATCACAAAAAATGGGGAAATGTAAAGTGGTATTCTAGAGTCAATAAAAGAAAGATCCACTATTTGTCAACGCATAGCCCATTCACAGTAGGAGGAGAGTGGTTTGGCTAGCCCCAAAATTTAGCTCTTTGTTTCTCTGCTAATAACTAACTGCCTGACCCTTTTAAAAAATTCCCAACTTTCACATGACAATTTCTCTCACACACACTGTAAGAATTCTCATGATTAACCCCTTGCTGTTGGTTACACGGCAGGGTACTAATTTCACTGTGGAAGATAGCCACAACATTACAGAGGACTAACAATCTGGACCAAAAATAAAGATGTCAGTCACTTAAATATTTTTCTAAAAAATTTTTGTTATAGAACTATTAACTCCATCTGTGAGGTTGTGTAAAAAAAAAATGAATCCATTCAATTTCAAGGGGCCTTCTTCCAGGCAGCACCTGCTGCCTCAGGGATAAGAGATGGGTTTATTTCCCAGGTCCTGTGATGTCTTAAAAAGGTAATGATGATGGAGTGAATTATTTTGGCATTGCCCAGCACTATTGAGTGGTGGGGTTTGATAAATACTGTTAAGATGATATAGTCCAATTGTCCAACTAGAGATATTGCTTTTAGTGTAATAATGAATATTTGTTAATGTTTAAAATTTTTAAATGAAATGAAGATGAAAGAAATCCTAGTGAAAAATGAATGATGGTTGATAATGCTTGATCTAATGAAAATTCCAGATAATATTACAACTAGTGGAAATAAAACAATTGAAATGAAGATGAAAGAAATCCTAGTGAAAAATGAATAATGCTTGATAATGCTTGATGTAATGAAAATTCCAGATAATATTACAACTAGTGGAAATAAAACAATTGAAATGAAGATGAAAGAAATCCTAGTGAAAAATGAATAATGCTTGATAATGCTTGATCTAATGAAAATTCCAGATAATATTACAACTAGTGGAAATAAAACAATTGAAATGAAGATGAAAGAAATCCTAGTGAAAAATGAATAATGCTTGATAATGCTTGATCTAATGAAAATTCCAGATATTACTACGTATGTGAATAAAGTGAAAAAAATATATATATACCTTCATTATAAAGATTTGTATTAATCTTGAAACTTTATTGAAATACAACACATCTGTAGTCAGTTAGGTTTGTCCCCCCCCATATATATATATATATATATATATATAAATAGGTGGCTGATCTGGAGGTGGGTATGGTTGACTTCACTATGAGTTTACTTGTATACTTTTTGCATTTATTCTTTTTTCTTGTACAAGTTTCTGTATTTTGATCCTCAAGAATTTGTCATTGATGTTTTTTTTTTTTTTTTTTATTTATAGTGCCTCTGTTTCATGTATTAAGTCATTATGCAAAAAGTCTGACTCCAGTTCCTTACACTGATCTGTGGACAGCTATCACAGGAGTTAACTTTTCTGCAAGTTGTGTAGTTAATTTTCAGTAAGTAAATATAAAAACATACTTAAAGTATAGTTGTAAGTATTCTTTTTTCTCCTTTTTTTTTTTTTTTTTCATGCTCCCCTTCTTTTTACTCTTTTTTTTTTTTTTTCATGCTCCCCTTCTTTTTACTCTTTTTTTTTTTTTTTCTTTCATGCTCCCCTTCTTTTTACTCTTTTTCATGCTCCCCTTCTTTTTACTCTTTTTTTTTTTTTTTCATGCTCCCTTTCTTTTTACATTTTTTTTCATAAGCTTTTCTTTTTACATTTCTTTTTTCATGCTCCCCTTCCTTTTACACTTTTTTTCATGTTCCCCTTCTTTTTGCACTTTTTTTCATGTTCCCCTTCTTTTTGCACTTTTTTTCATGCTCCCCTTCTTTTTACACTTTTTTTCCTATTTAGTTTTTATCATACTTATCTCCTTTTGCTATTTTGCATTCTTCTCTTTTTTGTTTCCTTTTCTTTTGAGGAGGATGAGGCCAAGTGATATAGTGGTTAATGTGCTGGACTTCCAAATCATAGTAAGCAAGTTCAAACTCCAGTGGTGTTATTATATTCACTTTCAGATTAATTCCTTTAAAAAAGGTATGAACTCTCTTATCTCCTCCCCCAGCTATGGGTTAAATAGTTACCAATACTGTCTTCTACAAGGATGGATTTGGCATTTATAACCCATGAAGGTTGATATGCCATTAAACAAAGAAAACAAACCAAACCTTTTTTTTTTTTTTTCTTTGTAATTTTTAATTCTTTTTGACTCCTTTTCATATACATTTTGTCGTATTTTCCTACTTTTTCTGTTTGCTCTTTTTTCTTTGTTTTCCTTCTTTTTTTGGGGGGGTGGTCTTTTTTCTATTTGCTTTTGTTTATCTAAAAAAAATTTTTTAAATGTGTATAACCCAACTGAATAATGAATAAAACCACTGTGATATACTTGGAGAAAGGTGACAACAATACTTGTGTATTTAAATATAACCCTCTTCTTGGCTGTAATGAGGGAGAGAAATGGAGGCATGAAGGACTGCTATGATTGACACCTTAGGGAGACAAACATATTCCAATATATGCTTTTTTGATGGGACTAGCTGCACTTCGAATGACTGACCACCTGTCACTGGGTTCAAAAAAATTCTGCATTATATATTTTCTTGATGCCCGCACATTTCCTTTCTTGCTCAATTCACCTGAATCATTTCGACTGTACTCTTGTTTATACAGGTGGATTATCCAGTTTAGAAATCTGTAATTAACATGCTGTTATAGGTCAATATATAACACCACCATCTGAGTAAAGCCTGGGTTGTACTGCAGCCAAAATTTCATTAAAAAAACAATGAAAGACAAACCAAACAAATACAATAAGTTTTTTTATTATTAAATCTTTTGCAAGTCCAGCAGCATTATTAATGTAACATCATTGAACCCACTCGAAAAAAAGATGCATTTGGACTTTTATTATTTTGATGATTCAGAAAAAATTTTTTTTTCATAAACTACAGTCAAATTTGTATTGGCAAATGATTTCATTTGTGACATTTGCACTTGGAATTTGATCTCTACACTTTCTGTGACTCTTTTTCTCTTTCTGTGACTTGCTCTCACTTTCTATAACTCTCTCTCTCTCTCTCTCTCACTTTCTATAACTCTCTCTCTCTCACTTTCTATAACTCTCTCTCTCTCTCTCTCACTTTCTATAACTCTCTCTCTCTCTCTCTCACTTTCTATAACTCTCTCTCTCTCTCTCACTTTCTATAACTCTCTCTCTCTCTCTCTCTCTCTCACTTTCTGACTCTGCCAGTGCCTCTTCCCTCCTTCTTTATCTGCTTTGGTTTGGCTGTTGTACTCTTTAGCCTTTTTTATGCTTCTGAGAGTGGATCAATAAGTCCATAATGTGGATTTAGATCAGAAATTTTCACTGTATAATGTTTAATCAATGATTAGTATTCGCCAAAGAACTGAGTGCATTGACAAAGGAGGAGATAATGTTTTAATAAAAACAAACAAATATTTGTGGTGTTGAATGAATGTCAATTTTTCATTATCAGGTTACAGGCTTATAGATATATCATATGTTGTGTATTTGGGAATTTTTCATTTAGAATAAAAAAAAAAATTTTTTTTTTTTTTTTAATATTTGAAAAGTTTTGATTGTAATCTACAATTTCTGTTTGTTATACATTTATTAGTAACATTTGAATTTCTAGAAGTCTGTCAAAAATTTAATGAAGAATAAGCTGGTTGATTCTGACTTTGATTATTTGACTCGCATACAAAAAAAATACTGTTTATACAATGCTGGTTCAAAGATGGTCCCAAAGGTTAATATGTTAAATAAAGAAACCAACCAACATGGTCCAGCCAATTGATATTGAAGAAAACCTAATAATAAAATATTAACATTAAATAGATATAAATTAAATATTAATAGTAATATTAAAGAAAACTTAGCCTTCTGAGAGCATTAGTGTCTTAGTCTCATTAAAATTATTTATTCCAGGGTCACTTCTGCTTTTCAAAACAGTTTGCAAGGTTCTCTATTGGGATTGCCATCAGTTGCTGCTGCTTTACATTCTCCCTAATCTTGTTCATGGGCAGAAATCTCTTCCCTTTTAATGACAACAGTAAGAAGTTGCAAAAGGTGCAAACAGACCTTGATGTGATACTTTAATTTTTTTTCACTTAGTTATGGTCAATGTGATGGTCAGCCAGTATACAAGCTCACTCAAAGGCTTCTTACTGCTGACTGAATAACCCCAAGGAAAAAAATGCCTATTCATGCATGCACAGTAAGGCCCCTTCTGATTGGTTACTAATTTATCCTCGGTATCAAAGTTCACTATTAGGATTACCATAAGTTGTGGCTGCATTACATTCTCCTTAATCTTGTCCATGGCTGAAACTCTTTCCCTTTCAATGACAACAGTAAGAAGTTGCAGTGGTGCAAAAATGAATATCTATTTATGCATGCACAGTAAGGTCCCCTCTGATTGGTTACTAAGTTACATCAAAGCCATGAGACTGGTTCTTAAGATGTTTAAAAATGGCTGAATACTTTTGATACACTTTGTATGTTAACTAGATTATCCACTAAATCATTAAAATATCATTGTGTGTATCATGTAAATTAATTATTGTGTATGTCTTTTCAGACCCAACACCTTAGGGCAAGTGCCTATTCTCCTTCGAGATCCAATTGCACTTTTGATTGATTTACTACTTCAATTACCAATGACTGTAAGCAAAGGTAAAACATTTGATCTCTTTATTGAAAATTTCTCCTTTCATATTCTTGTTCTTTCACCTTTTCCATTCATTAGACAAATACAAGTTTTGTTGTTTGTTTTTTTGTTTTTTTTGTTTTTTTTTCTTTTCTAATTACTATTTATCTTCATTCCCCTCTGGTATAGTATGTGACACATTCATTTTCATAATGGGTAGGAGCATATGCATGGGCAAATGCAAAAATTACCTAACCTCCATAACCAGTATTTTGTAACCTCTGGGCTAGGCTTGGCTCAGCTCGGCTCATTCCTCTTTCCATATCTCACTCAAAAATGAAAACTAATAGTAATTACTATTAATTAATGACGTCATAAATTTAAATAAAGATATCATTTAATATTTCCCCTCAGAGGTTGTATGGGACACAACAGGGTCAATTTTATAAAAAGACCTATGCACATAAACACTGAAATTCAAAATAGCCCCAGTCCCTGTAATCAGTGTCACAGAAACATCTGACTACTTTGCTCCCCTTTCTTTCTCTCAATGGGATAGATGGTGTCACATAGTTTAAATCCTTGGGAGCAGGCTCATCATTTAATAAAAAAGTTTTTTTATTTGTTTTTTTATTTTTTGCTATATCCTGCTCAAAGAAAAGAACATGGCTGAAAGATAAACAGATACCACACCTTAATCAGTCTGATGCTGAAGAAAATTTATTTTTCTGTCTACACTTGAAGTTTATATTTTTATTGATTTATAAAATATGAAAAGTAATTATTTATCCAACCCCTTCACCATAAACAGAATGTAAAACAAGGTTAATTTTCAAACAGAATAAAGCTGGTTTGAATTCAGTTTTCATTCTCCTAGATTGGTTGCCTAACAGAAGTTAAAGAACCAAGCTCGCCTTACTATTTACCCTTATCTAGGAGTAGAACAATTAGATTCATGACTTTCGCAAAGGCATTAGGATAAAGTGAAATGTAAACAGCATAATCCAGAATCTAAACTCTGGTTACCGATTCCATATCCTAACAGTAACGGCTTCACTAAACACACTTCTCATAAAATATTGGCAGTGAATATAATTTTTCTGTCTCTACCCAAGGAGAAATTTTATTTCTACAAAAATAGACACAAAAGAAGTCAGAAATAAAGAAATCCAATGAGGTAGTCCAAGAAAAAAAACACATAGAATCTACCACTCAAACACAAACCATTCCTTCTAAAAATAGAAAATCTCCACTTACGAAATAGCTCATGTCTTGCAAAAAGCCAGAATCACTAAAATTAAAACCACAAGCTCCCATTGGCCAAGCTGGAAAAATACATATGAACACCAAAGTGAACAATGAAAGACCAGGAAGCGCATTCAAACTGCTCTCAGCCAAATTTAATTCAGACCCCTCAATATCAAGAACAAAGTCTCCTATAAGAATGAATAAACTGTGCAATGCTCTGGGATCGACAAAATCCCTACAAAGATCCTATAGTATACTCAATCTAGAAGATATAATAAATGATCACAACACTTGAAACCATTTAACTGTGTGCAAATGGATAATCTCAATCTCTTTTTTAAAAGTTACTTACCAAACCATCCTCTTAAAAAAAAAAAAAAGTTTAAATAAGATTCAGCACTAAATAACCACCAAAGTTTGATATGCCATTAAATCAAATAACCTAACAAATCATATGTTCAATACACTAATATTTATTAATTGGATTAGGTATTAAATTACCTACAAGGGTTGATATGCCATAAATACAAACTACTTTAACTGTGAGTAAATAAAACTGCTGGTGTTCAATAGAATGCTTGAAGCCATTTAACTGTGCAAGCAAATGAACTCGAGCTTAAAATCTTACCTAGAAACTGTTCGCTTACAAATCATATATACTCAATATATATCCTATTTACCCAACCCCTCTGCTTGGGCAAGATATGACACAAGGTCAATTTTTTAAGCGGAGTTTAACAGGTTTGAATTCTGAGTTTTCCTTCTCCTAGACTAGTTGCCTCACCAAGGCTGAAGAAAATAGTCTGCCCTACTATTTACCCATAGCTGGAGGGAGAATAATTGGATTCATACCTTTCCCAAGGGTATTAGTGCTATGTGAAATGCAATCAGCCTCATCCAGGATTTGAACTTGTGTTGCTGTGTCCATTTCCTACGACGATAACCATTACACCACAGGCACCTCCAATATATACTCAAAATATATGTATAAAGAGGACTGTGGCATTAAAGGGTTGATATACAATAAAACCAAACCAAACCATATTTGGTGATTAAGACTTAGATTTGACACTGTCTTGACTTTCTTTAACACTGGATTATTGCTGATTATAGAAATATATTGGGATTTTACAAGAAAAATAAATTTCTAAAAGAAGTTACAGCTTTAAAAAAATCATTTATTTATATAATTTCTCCATCGCTGTCAATACATTCTTGAAATTTTCCCTTGGTGGTTTCCATAATTTCAGTTCTGCTTTTCTAATAAAGTTACTTGCATAAGTATTAACATTTTTTTTAATCCCCTTTGGAAGGTTCCATGTATTGACAGGGATGGCAAGCTGGAGGAGACTGTTTGAAACATCCTAAAGATACTTCTATAGAATTGGTAACATTTCAAACACCCTGCATATAAGAATGTAACCTACAATAAAATTGCATGTAATATATATATATATATATATATATATATATATATATATATATATATATATATATATGGAGTGTATTTATTTTTAGACGGTTATATATTAATATTTTTAGTTCCAAAGTTTTATTGGAATTGAGTTTATTAAGAATGCTGCAAGCAATCTTGAACAAGTCCTGGCAGCAACGCCCCACGAGACACCAACTGCCTCCTATCACGAAAACTATTCAAGTTAGACAAACCAGACAAGCAGGGACGAACTCATAAGTGATGTATTGTTATGGACCCCCACACATGGCCGTGCAAAAGCAGGACGACCAGCATGAACATACATTTAGCAACTATGTGAGGATACGGGATGTTGTCCAGAAGACCTGCCTGAGGCGATGAACGATAGGGAAAAGTGGCGAGAGAGGGTCAGGGATATCCGTGCTACCAGTACGACATGATGATGATGAATAATAATGTTAATTTTGATTATATAGTTACACTAAAAATAATAAAAGCCTGGTATATTTGGTTGAGAAGAAAATAACTTAATATTTATAAGAATTGATAGGGGTGTGTTTGTGAACAATTTTTATATATCTAAATGCAAATAAGAAAAGTTTGCATAAAAAGAACTTGATGCTGTTCAGATAAAGCGGGTATAAAAATATTATAAACATGAGAAGTCTGTTATTGATGTGGTTTGCTAATTTATAAATAGATAATGCTCCATATTGATAAAGCATATGAAGATCCAAGTAAAGATTAAAAAAGGCACAGTGACAACAGTATTTGATGACTGTCAGTTTCTCACCTACATCACCAACAGACCAAAATCTTTTGATCCAATGATCATACATAGGTGAAAAACTGTCAGCAAGTGCCACTGACTCTGTATCTATCCCGACTAAGGTCTATATATCATTATCATCAAACCATACTGACAAGATGAATTCCCTTGATACTCTCTCTTGCCATCTATTCCTACTGGTCATCATTCTTGCTAAGTCCTTTAGACGGCAACCAGTGTCTGCACAGAACTAATGAATTTAAGTCTTTCTTAGTTGGCCAACTCTGGTATGCTCCATGTATAGGAGTCCAACGGTGAATATCACTTGAGAGTTTGTTTTTACTTCTCCAGTAATGTGCAGCATGTCTTGCTCATCTTACTTGGATGGTTTGCAAGATGGGAGGTAAGTGGCTGTACAGCTGCAGTTTTGTTGAAAACAGCATACCTTGTGTAGTTAGTGTTTACCATACTGATAATTATAGATTGGTGGGGAATCCCTGTGGCTTAATGGTTAAAGTGCTGAACTGCAGCTTTGAAATAAGTGAGTTCAAACTTCAATCATGCTTTCACTTTAAGACTAATATTCTTAGGAAAGGCATGAACCTCCTTATCCTTCCAGCTATGAGTAAAATAGTATCACTGCTGTTCATCTACAAGTATGGCTTTGGCATTAAATAACCCATGAAAGTTGATATGCCATTAAACCAAGAAACCAAACCAAACCACACAATCTAGGTTGCATTATAAAGGGAGATAATTGCCGTGTCAGCTTGGGTTGTAGAATATGCCAACTGCTAGTGCATAGCGGTAAGACCTCTCGTCCCAATGAGGGTCCTTGGTATGACATTAAACAATTTGCTGGTGAGGCCAAATAGAACTATTCAGTCTTTTACTAGGGAAACCATTTAACTGTGTACAAACAAATGAACTCATTTAAAAATAGTTATCTTATCTACAAACTCTTTACTTAAAAATCATTTCTATAATATATAGTATAAACAAAATTTGGCATTAAATAACTATCAAGGGTTGATATGCCATTAAACCAAATAGCCTTGAAACCATTCAACTGTGTGTAAACAAATGAGCTCTGGCTTGTTTAAAAAAACAACACCTATAACCGTTACATTATGTATTCTGGATACATAGTGTAACGTTTATAGGCATTGGTTCCCTAAGCTTCTAAGAGACAATCATCTGGTGGTTACAGGTCCAATCCTGACTGTAGGCAAACAACAATACAAGAATACTTAACACTTGTACCCAGTTATGGTTAATGGAATGAAAGCAAGCAACCTTCATGGATTAGATAAAGGAGGTGGTTTGATGTTCTATGTAGGCTACCAAGTTCAACAAGAAACACTTAAAGAAGGCCAGAGGACATATCAGCCGAAACATTGGGAATATTACAAAGATGAAGACAATAGTCTGAAAACCCTGAATAATAAAAATCAAAAATGGGTTAATTTCTTTTCTTTTTTTTTTTTTTCTCTCTCTCTCTCTCTCTCTCTCAGTCTCTACAATTTTCCACTCAATTTTTTTGTTCTTTTCTCACTCTGTCCCTTGAAAAACTTGTCCTTTTTCTCCTCAACAGAAAATGGATTAAAATATGTGCACATCATTACAAAAGGTATGTTTGTGTGCCTGCATGTGCAGATTTTATGAGTAGAATAGCAAATAAATTTTTTAATACTAGGGTGAGTGAAAAGTTTTTCAGTATTTTGGTAATTGAGGGAGAATTTATCATCTCTGGATGCTTTTGCTAAGTTTGTGAAGGCAGCAAAGTGCACTGGACTAAATGATGTCAAGCTTTGCTTAATTTGCCTCCATGGCTTGGATCACAAGCTTAGAATTGACAGTTTTAGACCTACCTGATTTTACTTGGTCATCAAGATTTTTTTTAACCCAATTAAAAATTTCTTAAACCATCTGATTATAGTACTGTAATCAATTGTACCTTTACCTTTCACACAATAAATGTTGCTTGCTTCTACTGCATTATGGTCTGATTTAAACTTATCAAGCATAAGATCTTAATTCACGCTGTTACATGTTCATCTGTGCAATTTTCAAATTACATAAGGTGTAAAGCAATGCACAATCGATCAGTACACCCATTATCATGATACTTCCAATCAAAACAGGTATTGCTTCAGTCATACGATATATATGTACCACAAACTAGCCTGTACCAAATTATGTCGAAATTTTTACCTCACCCTAGTACTTGTTGGGAATCATTTAGTTCCAGGTCAACTTGATACACATCATCCTAGTTTTTATCGAAAATCTAAGTATCTAAAGATTTGGTTATATCGATACACTGAATATCTAGGATATGTTTCAAATTTGACATGGGCACATAATTCTGAGTGAAAGGTATAAACCCCTGTATCCTCCCAGCTATGGGTTAAAATAGTATCACTAATGTTCTTCTAGAAGGATGGCTATGGCATCAAATAACCTACGAAGGTTGATATGCCATTATACAAAGAAACCAACCAACCAATCTTTAAAAAGAGACCTATGCCATAACTTGGTTTGGTTTTGGGGGTGCTACTCATGTAATGTCTTGGGGGGAAAAATAGCCTGGCAGGGCCCATCCTTCTCCCAGTTCATAACTGGTTTGAATTTAGTTTTCTTTCTCCTAGACTAGTTGTCATACTAAGTTTAAAGAATCCTATCTGCCCTACTATTTACCCATCACTGGAGGGAGAATAGTTGGATTAATACTTTTCCCTAGGGTATTAACCCTATTTGAAATGCTAACAGTTTAGGATTTGAATTGGGTAGCCAAGGGTGGCCCAAGGCCCAGAAGTAGGAAATATTCACTTATATATGCTGGTGTAGTCAGAGATACGAAAATTTGTGGGGAGTCTGAGTGCTGTCAGTTGGTCTGATAAGCATTCTGAGTCAGAGATACTCAGTCTGCTGGTGCCCCTCAAGGTAGGTTATCTTCTAAGATCTGGCTAAATAGAATTCACTCTAGACACATGGGCAGGGGAACAGGCAGAGGAAGGTCTGAGGTAACACATACTCTTGTTAGGGTCCAATCTATGGGTCAAATAAATCCTTTGGCAAATTATTTGTATTAGATAGGAATACTTGATATCATATAACCATGTGCAAAAAAAACTCTTAAACAACTATACAAAAATGTAAATATCAATGTTTCCGATTCACTAACTTCTAGGTATAAAATAACCCTTACAGGTTGATGTGCCATTAAAATCATTCATTTAAAATAAATTTTAACAAACTCAAAAGTTTATACCATTGAATTAATATAATCTTTACTTACATTATTAAATCTTTGAGGTTAATGTTATTTTTTTTTAAATTATGATAATGAATTTAACTGAAACAATAATTTTTATATATATATATATATATATATATATATATATATATATATATGAACAAATCATAATTTTTTTTAAATTCAGAAAGTAGAGAAGGATAAAATAGTTTTCTTACCTCCTCATGTCAGTATCATGACTATCACTTTCATGTATTTGGAAAAAATACAATCTTAAAATGAAATATGCTTGCTTCCTCAGGTTTTAACACAAGTAACTGTTGCTGCTGATTCTGGATGCTTTTCATATTTCTAACAGTAGTCTTCCCCATGTTTACTCTCTATTTCATCTTGAACTGTTATATCATTTTATTGTGGATTGAGTTTTGCCTATAAGAGATACAATTTCAAAAGTGAATGTCTTAAAAGTTTGAAATGTTCATCGCATAAATATTGTGTAAATTTGATTCTCTCTAAAGTGATTAATGATACAAGTGAAAATAATTTATGTTAAAGTTGAAAACGAAAGATATTTTTAATTTTGTATGGAATAATTTTTTTATTGGTTAAGTAATGCATACCTTACTACTTAGGAATATACAACACTTTTTTAATTTGAGGAACTTACAAGAGGTCAGTGCTTATTAAATAGTGTCAAGTAGTAATACTTCTGAATTTATCAAATCACAGGTTCTGTGTTAAGCATCAATGAGCCTGTTCAATACTTAGATGGGTGACCACTTAGAAATTTTATAATATAAATATTTGTGTGTGTGATATGATGTTTAACACACCTGTGATCAGGGATATATGGAAGCATGTGTCATGTAATGACTTGGAAGTAACCACAATATCATCAGTTAACAGAAATTTTCTATTGTTCAGACAATTGGCCTGAAGAACCATGATTCATACCCCCCAACTCTGCAACCAATAGTTTGTATGATTGTTCAAAAGTTTTGGCATCATTGTTTCCCCCCCCCCCCGCGCCAGAAGATAAGGCATGAAGCTGAGTAGCAATATTTGTTTTGAGAAATACTAGAGATAAAGAGAACATGACATTTTGGTCTTTGTAGAATGGTCAGTTGTCAAGTATCAACTGTTCAAACCTGTAAAGCCACTGAGATTTAATGAATTGTATTTAGAAAAAAATATAGTTCGATGCTTGAATTCTTATATTCTAAATTTATATATATATACATATATATATACACACTTAATTATGTTAAAATATGAACCCAAGTATCATTAATGACCTTGAGTCACCCGTTATATATACAGGGTGATTGAAAAGTGACTCCTTATTTGAAAATTCTTATAATTTAGTTCTTATAAAAATTATAGTTAAATTAATTATAAGAATTTTAAGATAGTTACTTTTCAGTCACCCTCAATATATATATATATATATAGTCACCCTCAGTGTGTGTGTGTGTGTGTATATATATATATATATATATATATATATATATATATATATATGTATATATATATATGTGTGTGTGAGAGAGATGGTACACTGTAAGATAACATCTGAAATGGCAAGAAAACCAGTAAAACTATCATAGTACTCAATAAATACAAGTGTAGAGCAAACATTACAATATTAAAACATTTTAAGATATAGAACAACTTATGATTTAGTTCTACAAAATCCGTCATCAGATGGGCTATTTTTAATCACACCTGAAGGCTACTGAATTTTTCTTCTATACATAATTGGCCTGAAGTCTTGTAATTTGTATCCTCAAATGGGTCTCTTTAAATAATTAAGTTTTTACAATTATTTAAAAGTCTTTGTGTGTTAATGTTTCTTGATGTTCACCAGATAATACAATATAGCTGTATACACACACACACAGTCTCCTGTTTTCATATACAACTGTGCCTGATTAGATTATTTGAACAAACGTAATTTTATATTTAAACTTACCTATGTCCATGTACATACACCCTTTTTGCTTGAAAGTTGGTGGGTGTGAGGATTTTCAAGATAAATAATGTAGTATATACAAGCATCCTCTAATAAAGCAAGAAAGTATCTCAAGTTTTGGCTCCATTCATGCTGTTATATTCAATTTTGGACTAATACCTTTGTGAAAGGCATGAACCCCCATATCTCCCTCAACTATGAGTTAAATAGTATTACTGCTGTTGTTCTACTAGAATGGCTTTAGCATTTAAATAATACATGAAGTTTGCTATGCCATTAAACAAAAAAAACCCTGAAATATCAAATTCTGGAGATTCCCTCCTTCTGCCTGCAAAAAAGGTTTTCTTTTTTTTTTTTTGTATCATCTTTGCTTTCTAATATTTCAATCATTTCTGTGAAATTCTAACCGTATAAGGAATTATTTGAAATATTGACTCCTAAATCAAACTAGATTAGATTTTGTACATTTACATTTTTCAGTCATTGTACACTCCGGCCTCCTTCAGGTGGTTGGAATGTCAAACTTAACCCTTTATTTCGCTTACCGGGGTAGACTGTTCTAGTTCCACAAGCCATGTTTAATGGATGTCAGTTATCTCCTGTTAATTTCCCCTCTGAAAGTTCTCCACTGCCTTCACCAGGTATTGAACTCACACATGGTACAGTGGATAAAGGTGTTGGTTAGATCCAGTGACATACCCAAAGAATGTGAGTTCAATACCCAGTGAAGGCATTGGAGAACTTTCAGAGGGGAAATTAACAGGAGATAACATAACTGACATCCATAAAACATGGCTCATGGAACTAGACCAGTCTACCCCAGTAAGTAAAATAAAGGGTTAAGTTTGACATTCCAACCACCTGAAGAAGGCTGGAGTGTACAAGGGCTGAAACGTTGTGATAAACATGGCTACAAAAATGAGGACAATAGTCCGAAAAATATAAATGATATATATATAATACCTCATCTCAGAAATATAGATAGATATTAGATTAAAAAAATGTCAGTTTCTGAAAGCATCAAATCAGCACAAGGGTCTTTATCTACTGAAAAGAACATTTAGATGCCTCCTGTGGTGTATTAGTCAGTGAGTTCAATTCTCACTGAGCGCTCTCCATATTTCTGGTTTTGTACTAAACTAAGCTAAGCTTAGCAAGAAAGAAAATCATATGCCTAAGTCATATTGAAAGCATCAATTCCCATCAGATCATGTGTCCCATGTTTGACACTAAACTGGAGCTCTTGGGAGTGTGGAGTACACTTTCATTGTCAGGTCCACTCGGACCTGGAGTGTCGGTGTGGAAAATAAAAATATGAATGTACGATGTATGTAATTCCCTCACCTTTAAGCATCAAATAGACCAAAAATAGGTTGACATGTTAAAATCGATCCGTCAGCTCATCAAAATTTAGCAGCAATGAGCTTGTTCAGTTTTGAGATGAGTGACTATTTATTAAGAGTAAACAACTTGAGGCTTGGCTACACGAGTGAGTTCAAGTCTCATTGGGTGCCCCATTCATTCGGCCTTGTGCCAAATCGAAGCAAAGAGTTTCGTAAATGGATAAACAACTTGAGGCTTGTGTCCTAAACCAAAAATGGCTGAAGAAATTACAACAATTAAGACAAGATTTTATATTAAACTTAAAATGCAATGCTTATTGTATCTAATCTTTTTTTTTTCTTTTTTTCTCTTCATCAGATCATTTCTCTTATTTGGTAAATACACTGTACAACATTGCATACATGCAGGCATTGGTGGTAACAAGCTGCAGTTTTATGCCAGATGAACGAGCTGCTTGGTGCAAAAAACAAATGAGTGTAAGTGTGACTTTTTTCTTTCTTTTCTACTCTTCCTGTCGAACGAGCTTAGCCATGGGTTATACTTCACTCTGATAAACTCTTATTTCAAACTCATTGAAATTTCCAGTCTGTTCTTTCCTTTTTCTTCTCTTTCTCCTCTTTCCCAGGAATTAAGAGGAAAAAAAAAAAAAATTAGTGTCCAAGTTATGACACTAAACTGCATTCAGTAACGAGGCTCCAGTTTCAGATTTCTAGGGAATTTAGTCACCTCTTCGTTGCCTTTCCTCCCTGGTCTACCCTGACCGGAAGTGGTTGTATCTGTTAAGGTTCCATGTATGGGTCAAATAGATCTGTGAGATAATCAAGTTTTTCTTGTTTAAAATGATTGTGAAAATATATTCTTGTACCATCTATAATTAGAAACCATAATTGTTAAACTGACTTTGGCATAAAATAACCCATCAAGGGTTGACATGCCATTAAAAGCAATTAACTAACATGGATTGATGCAATCTGTTTCTCTTGATACTCATATAGTTCAGTTTTTGTTTTGTTTGTTTTTTTTCTAAGGTATTTGAACAATTTGGTACCAGTCAGTTTTTTTTTTTTTCTTTTTTTTTTTTCTTTTTCTTTTTTTTTTCTTTTTCTTTTTGTGTGTGTGTAAATTATAAGTGATAAAAAAAAAAAAAGAGGATTAAGAAAATTCAGTTTGTTAAAACATTTTTTAACATATCTCAGCAAAGGTTTTAGCATATAGAAATGTTATATTTAATGAAATGATTTTTTTTTTATGGTGAAGGTATATTTCTTGAATAATTTCTCTTTTCCAAATCTGTAAACTTGCAAGTAACCATTTTCAAACTGATGGGCTGAAAATGAATATAACTGGCTCATTGGCCTAGAGGGTCGAGAGTTCGCCAATGGTCCGGGTGACCGGGGTTCAATCCCAGGTTGCGTCATACCAAAGACTTTAAAAATGGTACTTGACACCTCTTTGCTTAACACTTGGCAATATAAGGTACTTTCAAGGGTAAAGTAGAGCAATCCTGGGAAAGGAGTAGCACCTTCCTCTATACCTCAGTGTAGTAACTATTGAAAAGGGAGCCTTCTGATCGCCAACTTGACTTAGAATAACAATCAGATACCTTAAAATATGAAATAACTTTATCAACGTTTGTTGTCTCAAATGAGCACTTTACTACTGTAAACCTCAAAGGCATACCAAATTGTCTGTATGCCTTTTATACACTTTGAATCATGTTGTTGAGAAGGTTGTAGAAGTGATATTTATCCATACTTCCCACCAGGTAAGATTTGATATAAAGACTTTTTTTAAAGTGGAAATCAGAGAAGTGGGGGTGGTTGCGCATGGGCCAAGACTCGCATGCTGCTGAACATTGGTTCACCAGGTCCAAAGGCCAAGTGCAATATGAATTTATTTCTTATCAATGATTCTTCAAGTCCAAAGGCCAAGTGCTGTATGAATTTTTGCTTGTTACAATACCCTCTTAGCATAAATGCTAGGGGACCTGCCCAAAAGCCAGGTAAGTATTAGAAGGTTGTTGGAGTATGATATCCGCAGTGGTGTAATAGTGATCCTAAAATCCAATTCTTTGAAAAAAATTCATTAATGAAATTGTTCATCAAGATAAGGATCAATGATCCAAATTTTCATTCCTCTCTCTCCATCATAGAAATAAAATACTTTGTGAAGGAAAAATAATAAAATAAAAAAAAATTGGTATTAAATAACCTGCAAGTGTTGACATACCATTAAATGCTAACCCAACCAACTAACAAAAAAAAAAGTGTACTTCCTTCTTGAAACTTTTACTGTCTTGTTAGTGTGGCATTAAATATAGCTGTACCTCCTGGAGAGAGATAAGACCCTCCCTCTTCCACCCCAAAATGGAATATCCCAAGTATAACTCCATGTGATGGTGAGACTCCAGTTCTGGACATTTGGGGAGTGTGGAGTTTCTCTTCATTGTCATTACTCTCAGATCCACTCTAAACTGGAGTGATAGTACCTGTTATGGTCCCATCTTTGGGTCAAATAGAACTGCAAAAATTATTTGTATTTGATTGGACTGTGTGTAAAAAAAAAAAAAAAAAATCTTTAGAAATAACTTCACAATAAATATAGAATACAATGAATGTGGTTCCCTAACTTCTTGGTATAAGATAGCCCTAGACAGGTAAACTTACTGTAAAAAATTAATATGGGCATAAAATAACCCCAAACAGGTTGACATGCTGTTAAAATCAATCAATTATTGAAACTCCAATAGGTTTAACTGTTGTTTTTTCTCTTTTGTGATAAGTAAGGTAATTGGATTAAGATGCCATCGGCAGCTGCATTAATAGTTATTGACAGTGTATTAATTTTATTTTTGAGTAGTATTTAATCTAAATGTTTTTTTTATCTTTTTCAGAATTCATTACAAGATCTTGGCGGTATGATGAGTCATGTGATCACTCGACTTCGACTAAGTCATTTGTATGATGATAAGGATATCTCTTTAGGCTGTGTGAGTAGTGCCCCTTAAATCAATCCCTTGCCTTTCTTGTAATTAGTTGACACTTTTTAATCTTCTCTCTTCCTCTGTCTAAATTTTCCAAGATGAATGGTGGTTGTTATTTACATGAATCCATATTTACCGACCCCTCCGCTCGGGCAGGATATGACACAAGGTCAATTTTTTTAAGCGGAGTTTAACAGGTTTGAATTCAGAGTTTTCCTTCTCTTAGACTAGTTGCCTCACCAAAGCTGAAGAACCTAGTCTGCCCTACTATTTTACCCATAGCTGGAGAGAGAATAATTGGATTCATACCTTTCCCAAGGGTATTAGTGCTATGTGAAATGCAATCAGTCTCGTCCAGGATTTCAACTCGTGTCGCTGTGTCCATTTCCTACGACGATAACCATTACACCACAGGCACCCCCCAAACTGAATCAAACTGTTGACTTCATCTTGGTTGTAACAATGTTTCAACCAATCTGCTTTCTAGCTATCTTTTGTCATAGTTGCTAACTTTCTGTGAATTAACTGATCTATCTAAAGGCATAGACAGCAAAATGAGAATAGGGGATTTGATAAAGGGTTTAGTTTGACAGTTTTACTCTCTGTCATCATATCCTTCTGATAGAATGAAGTACCTTGACTCTCTCTCTCTCGGGTTATCACCTCTAGCAGGTCCTCTAGACAACATGCAGTATCCACACAGAACTGATGTATGTAAGTCTTTGCTGGTTGGCCAGTACTGGTGTATCCCGGCATAGGAAAACTTTACTTATAAATTTATCCTTAGTTCACCAAAAGTGCTCAGTATGTCTTGCTCATCTTGGATGGTTTGTGAGATGGACTGCAGGTGGCCGTGCATCTGATATTTTGTAGGCTACTGCTTCCAGGATTTGTTCAAAATAAAGAACTACACGAGAATGCTATGTACTATCTTGCTTTTTCTCTAAGCGTTTCATTAAAGTCCAGGTGATACAACCATACAATAATGCCGTAGCAACCCCAAAATAAGTACACCCTCTGTAATATCCTAACTAACAAAAGGGAAATAACCTCTGATGCCACAGGGGTTACGGCCCCTACTACATCCGGGGGATTTGGTCAATAAAGGAATGTACCAGGATAGCAGCAGATGTTTGTTCTTCCTCTGTCTTTAATCATCATTCATCTTATAGATTCATCTTGGTAATAGTCCATACCTAGCAAGTATCCATTACCTCAGATATAAAGACTTTACACCCTCCACTTCTTATATGGACATAAGCAACTTTTATTTTAGCTTACAGAAGTGTTGCAATGTTATTTTTGGCTACTGAATTACAATGCTATAGAGTTAGGTAATAAATAATCAAATCCTGGTATCTTTAGTTTAGGAGAATATTAAATTTTTAATAATGAGAGGATAAATAGATACTCATGTTCATCATCCATATACTTACCTGGCTTTTGCTGGGCCATCTGGCATTCATGTCAGATGGGGTATCAAGCAATGGCAGATTCGAGGCTGAAAGGCCCCCAGCTTTGGCTGGGCCACCTTCGGGTGGGCGAGCTGCTTTTTTGACTCCTATGCACCCCTATACAGCACTAGACCTCACGGTCTAGTTCAAGCTATATTCTGGCATACGTGCCCAGATCTAGATTTAGGTCTGTGATACTGCTTGCTTCATTAGACCCACATTGCTTTATCCCCACTTTAATCGGCCTTTGGGCTTTTGACCTTGTGTCAAGTCCCTGTCTGGTGGGAGGCAGCGACAAATATGACAAATATCATACTCATGTTCATCATCCATTATTCATTTTATGCAACTATTTCTTTCATATTTCTGTTGTTGTTGGGTTTTTTTTTGGTGTTGTTTTTTTATTGCAACTTTCATATCCGTATGATCTTTAAACTGTAAACCATTCAAATATGCCATATCACCATATTCTTTATTTCTCTAAACACATATTCCCCTATCTTAGATTTTTCTGATTACTGTTATATATTCAAATGTCTAAGATGATTATTTGTTAGGATTGTGAACTGATTAGATTCCAGTTACTTTCAGATTTCTTTGTGTACATTTTATGGTTGTAACACTAGTACCTGAGGCTCTCAAACAAACCTCCTTACTCTACTAGATTGGTTCAAGGACTACAAAACAAGCCCCAACAGATTGAATGACTATTTGAAAAAGTTTCCTTGCCATTTTTTAGAGCAACATCTTTTCAATTCTTTTGGCAGAGATCATGAATTGGAAGTGACTGCTTTCCCTCTCTCCTTTTTTTTTTATTCCATCATTATTCTATAAAATAATTTTTTCAATTATCATTTACTTCTGGAAGTACTGAGCATATACGAGACATGGAGATTTGGAGCTTAACCACAGCAAGGCTATCAGACATAATTTTTATTTTATTTATTTTTTATTTTTCAAAACAATGTCTGTTTTTCCATCTTTGTTGCCATTTAAAAATTCGTAAATGCTAATTGTTTGTGTAAAAGACGAATTCACTAATCAGAAAAAAATTACCAACTGTATTTTAAGATAATATTGTTTGGAAAATTTGAATTGTGCTGAGAAATATTTTTAATTTAAGTGATTGATCAATTTAGATTTTTTTGTTTTTTGTTTGGATAATATTTACTAAGCTTTTTTTTGCTTAGATATGGAACATAAGCCTCAGGTTGCTTACATTAGCTGCTGTTGCTTAACTGGTCACCCATCTAAGTATTGAACAGGTTTATCACTGCTTAACTTCAGTGATCTAGCTGGAACCAGTGCTTTCAACATGACTTGACCGTAAGTCAACCAGGCAATAATGTTAATTTAATCAGTTTACATCTTCACCCTAAAGAACAACTGTAAAAAAAATTCTGGGTTAGATCTCTACCTGCTGTATGGGTTAACCCCTCTCCCTCAAACATACACACTAGGCTGCTGGTAGGCCAAGTAGTCTTTATTTAACATACCATGCCATATAAGTCCAGAAATAATGCCAATGTGTGTATATTCAATAAACTACCATTTTGTCCTATTAAAGTGTCATTACACCAGTACTGTGATATACATATTTTTTCTCTGAAAACGGAATTATATCAACCATTTATGAAATATGCAAATTTTACACAATAAAGTTTATATTCATTTGAATTAACAATCTCTTAAGCTATCTTGAAATTGCACAGATAAACAACATACCATAGTTATCTGACTGGCTGCTTAGGTGCTGTGATGTTCCAGTTAGTGCTAACACTGTGTATCAGCTGTTGGAAATAGCATGTGATCTAGTGTTAATATAATACTTTACTTGTTATACAGTAAAATTATTTTATATCAATCTCTGCATTCATTTATTAAATATGTTCACTAAATAGATGTTTAAGTTGGAAATATTTGTGGCCGTCTACTGGAGTTATAATAAATGGTGTATATTGATTATTATGAATACTTTTCCACTGGATGACCATTTTGGGGTAAACGTTTAGATTTTAGCCTTGCCATATAAATTAATACTTAGTTTTGCAGGAATTTTTTCAGGTTTAAAAAGTTGACTTGTACACAGCAATTTACTGTACTTGAAAATCTTTTTTACATTTTCGTTGACTTAACTTCTTTCCTTTTTTTTTGTTATTATGGGTTTTGTCTTTCTTTTTTCTTTTTTGCTTTAAATTGAATCCTCGGAGGAGTTTGCAGAAAATTGTTGGATTATACCTTTAGAACAAAAGGATCAGAATAACAAAACAAAATGGCAAATATGTTGTCTTTTCAATGAAGCAATTATCAAAAAGAATAAATATTGTGGAGGTGCCCGTGGTGTAATTGTTATCGTCGTAGGAAATGGACACGGCGACACGAGTTCTAATCCTGGACGAGACTGATTGCATTTCACATAGCACTAATACCCTTGGGAAAGGTATGAATCCAATTATTCTCCCTCCAGCTATGGGTAAATAGTAAGACAGACTAGGTTCTTCAGCCTTGGTTCGGCAACTAGTCTAGTAGAAGGAAAACTCTGAATTAAAACCTGTTAAACTCCGCTTAAAAATTGACCTTGTGTCATATCCTGCCCGAGCGGAGGGGTTGGTAAATAGAATAAATATCTATCCATGACTATACAAGTCAAAACATTTTGATAAAATTACAATAATCAAGGTACTTTTGTTTTTTACTCTTCCTCCAGATTTCTCAGTGGGTATGGAGTCCTGATTCTGTTGAAACAATGGTAGAAGATTTCTTATTACCCTTTTTACAAATAGCAGCTTTACTTCAACGACACCTTTTTAATGAGGATCTCCCACCCAGCAGAGTAAGTAGTTGATTTTTATATTCAAAATAAAATAGGAATTTTTTTTTTTTTTTTTTTTCTAGTATTGTTGTCTCTTTGGGAATTCAAAGAATGTACACAATTGACTGAATCTCTAACTTTTATTAACAGCTTTTTTCAAAACAATAGAATCTAGGGGAGCGGGTATTTAACAATTTTTAAACAGTTAATTTTTTTTATTATTCTAATTACAAATTAAAAAAGTTAGAACAGTTTTTATCCTTTTTCTTTTTTTTTTTTTCATTCTTACAACAAATTAAAAAAAAATGAATTAAAATTTTTAAACAGTTTATTTTATTCATGAGTAACTCTAACTTGTAATTTTCTTTTATTTATAACTATCCATAATTTTCTCATTATGGTTATTGATTTAAAAATGAAAAGTATTCAAATTAATTTTCTTTTTTAAAACTTGGTTGGAAATGTTGGTGATTGTACCAGCCAAAACATACAAACAACAAATTGTTGTCCAAATAATTTTTTGAAAGTCATCGGAAGTTTTAATGTCCTTTTTGATTTTGTTGTTCATTGATATTTTTTCTCTCTTTAACCCCTCCAGAGCTCTTCAGAATTTATTTACCTTTGTACCTACCTCCGACTTGGTTCCTTCCTTGGTTCCAGTCGTCCTGACTCTCCATGGGGTGCAACTGCATCAGCTGCTCCTGTGCAACAATCTTTCAAAGCTGATAATTACGTGAGGTTCTCAGTTCCAGAGATTCTACCGCTAACACGATTCTGGCTCAATGAACTTGCCACGGCCATCGATTCAAACCGGGCTTTTAAGAACCAGGTAAGAACCCCCATCAGGAATCCCCATCACCTGTAAATAGAGTGGCATTTCTCAACCGAGTCCCTACAGTCAGAGGGGGGATGAATTTTATTTATTTTTTATTTTATTTATTATTTATTTTAATTTATTTTTTGATATCTTTAATTTATGAAACATTGATAGGATTAAATGGTTTTCCCATATTTGGTGCCTCACCACTTAAAGGGGTTCTATCCTCACTCTCCTGGACACCTTTCTTCACATTTTGTCCACCAGATAAAAGCATCCCACTCTGTTGGGCTATCTATACAGCAAAGTCATTTCCTATATGAAAAGGACTGGATCAATAAGTCACTGGTTTCACTTAGTGATTAGCTTAATTTTTGTTGCAATCAGTGTTAAATATTGAAGAAGAGTAGATCAGTACTTCATCAAACAGTTGAAGATATAGCAAAAGTCTAATATTAGTTACCAAGTCAAATAATGGCATAACAATTCTGCCAGACTTGTTGCTAGTGTCCTCTTGTTGACAAAAGCAGATGAAACTTGTGTTCCTTCTTCACAACAAAGGCTGGTTCCTTCAATAATATTCATTTTATTTCTCTTTTGTCTGTCTGTCTCACAGAAATCCTCTCTTTGTGCTCCAACCAAATGTGTCACTGGGAAATCCTTCTGGCAAAATGGCCAATGTGCTAAACTGGCATCGTAGTAAGCATGTATTTGAATTCCAGTCATGCTATTATATTCAATTTCAAATTAATGACCTAGGGAAAGGCATGAACCCCCTTATTCCTTCAGCGATGGGTTAAGTAGTACCACTAATGTTCTTGAACAAGGATGGCTTTGGCATTAAATGACCCACAAAGGTTGATATGCTATTAAACCGAACCAAATGTCACTAATGTTCTAGTTCACTTCCAACAGTTTCTCCCAAGACTGTTGTTTGTCACTTATATACTTAAGAACTCATATAGTGATGTTAATGTTATAGACTCACATGTGCACTGATCATATTGCAAATGGCTACTTTCACAAAAAGCATATGAAGCAGTGCAACCTTTTTGCTTCAAGTAAGTGAAATTCATTACAATTCTGACCTGAAATTTTCACTCTATCATATTTTATTTATGAAGGAACATTGTATTAAGTGCATTAACAAGGAAAGACACAATATTAGTAAGATTGTTGTGTAAATGCTTTTTCAACATAATCTCACTTGTGACTTCCCTTTATTCAATGGTGAATGCTACATGAATTGAACTTTGTACATAAAAATCTTTTATTGCCATTACTCTCAGGTCCACTTTGACCCAGAGTGGTAGTACCTGGTAGGGTACCATCTTTGGGTTAAATGGATCTTTTTAAAGATTATTAGTATTACATAGGAATACTTGAAATCATATAACAGTAAATTGTTTGTATTAAGAATAATTACTTGAAACTATAATTGTTTTCTAAGGATTATTATTACTTACTTCAAACCATATAACTATTTGCAAACAAATGGCATTTATTAGATAGAAATAACTATTTGAGACCCTATAATTATTAGTATTAGATAGGAATACTTAAAACTGTAAATATAAATCCACAATGTATGCAGTTCCCTAATTTGTAGGCATAAAATAACCCTAGACAAGTTAACATGCTGTTAAAATCAATCTGTCAAAGTTTAAAGGAAACAAGGATTTTTTTTTTAAGATACCCTGCTGGCATTAAAATGATAGAGCAGACTAGGCACTCTAGCTTTGGTAGGTAACCAGTCTAAGAGAAAGATAACTCTTTCTGCATCCAGGTGTAGAACTCTTGCCAGGCAAGATTAATAAATGTCAACATTAAATTTGTTACCCGAGTAAATTCTGCAACTTTGGTTTTATTTATGTTTTGGGGTTTTTTCCTCTTCCAAAATTGAACTAATAAAAACAAATGAGTCTTTAAACTTATGAAATGATGTATGTTGAGTCTGTTGTCCCCACAACCCCCAAGAAAATTATGTAAAACCTTTTATTGTCTGCATAGATACTCATTAAAATTGGTGTGTTTGTATTGCAGTACCTCCTTCCATACAGTTGTGTCTATTACCAGCCACACCTGCTGACTCTTCCCAGCCAGTATTACAAAATATTCCAGGAATATCGGGATAGAGTTTGTATAGTGTGTAATACGACCCCTAAGGATCCAGCCATCTGCCTTGTGTGTGCTCATTTCCTCTGTTTTAGAGAGTCTTGCTGCCAGGAGAAATCAGTTAATGAATGTGTTCAGGTGAGAAAATAACATATCAGATCTTGAAAGGAGTTTTCTTTTTCTCTCTCTCTCTCTCTCTCTCTTTTCTTTTCCTTTTCACGCTTTTTCCTCTTTCTCCCAATTATTATCACTCTCTCTTTTCATTTGCTTTTTCTTCTCACCTTTCACTTTCCTTTTTCTTCTCTCTCTCTACTTTTTCCTCTTTCTTCCCACTATTTTTTATTTTTCATTTATGAACAATAAGGAATAATGAATTTTTAAACTATGTTTACAAGAATAAGCAGGAAGTCATATTACGGCAATACTTAACTAATAGAACAGAATTAAAATTTTCAAACTTCAAAAGGAAAGTAATTAACAAATTGCCTTCCTATTTAAACGCCACTAATTAGTTTATATGTAGTTTTTAATTAAAGACTTACGATTTGGACAAAAAACAAAAAGCATCAAATCTATAAATCTCCTGTTAATCATTTCTCTAAGAATTTAGTAAATCTTTTCTAGGGATTTTTCTTTTACTATTTTTAACTGTGGTTTAAATTTTGAATTGACATCAAAGATTGTAAAATGAACATTGTTTCAAACAACAAATATATTAAAGGAATTTTTTTAAAAATTTGTTAGTCTCCAATCTAATTTTAATCTTTTGACCCCATAAAATGAAGATATTTCATGTTGATAAATTGGTACTTATTTTCTTGTGACCCAAACGTTTTTGGATTTTTAGTGTGTGTGTGCGTGTGATCTAATTCATTGATTTTTCTTTCTCTCCACCCAGCATTCAATTTCTTGTGGGGCAGGAACTGGAGTGTTTCTGCTTGTTAACTCCAGCACTGTAGTTGTCATCCGAGGACTGAGGGCAGCTCTGTGGGGGTCTGTTTATCTGGATAAGCATGGTGAAGAAGATGCAGAATTAAGGTTGGTATTTAACTTTATTTCTCTTTATCCCTCTCCCATTTATTGTTATCATTTCTCCCCCCTACCTCTCTATCATTGTCATTTCTCCCCCTCTCTATCGTTATCATTTCTCTCCCCTACCTCTCTATCATTATCATTTCTCTCCCCTACCTCTCTATCATTATCATTTCTCCCCCCTATCTCTCTATCATTGTCATTTCTTTTTATCATTGTCATTTCTCTCCCCTACCTCTCTATCATTGTCATTTCTCCCCCTCTCTATCATTATCATTTCTCCCCCTATCTCTCTATCGTTATCATTTCTCTCCCCTATCTCTCTATCATTATCATTTCTCTCCCCTACCTCTCTATCATTATCATTTCTCTCCCGTATCTCTCTATCATTATCATTTCTCTCCCGTATCTCTCTATCATTATCATTTCTCTCCCGTATCTCTCTATCATTATCATTTCTCTCCCGTATCTCTCTATCATTTCTCTCCCGTATCTCTCTATCATTTCTCTCCCTATCTCTCTATCATTATCATTTCTCTCCCTATCTCTCTATCATTATCATTTCTCCCCCTATCTCTCTATCATTATCATTTCTCTCCCCTATCTCTCTATAATTTCTCTCCCCTATCTCTCTATAATTTCTCTCCCCTATCTCTCTATCATTATCATTTCTCCCCCTGTCTCTCTATCATTATCATTTCTCCCCCCTATCTCTCTATCATTTCTCCCCCTATCTCTCTATCATTATCATTTCTCTCCCCTACCTCTCTATCATTATCATTTCTCTCCCCTACCTCTCTATCATTTCTCTTCCCTATCTCTCTATCATTATCATTTCTCTCCCCTATCTCTCTATCATTTCTCCCCCTATCTCTCTATCGTTATCATTTCTCTCCCCTATCTCTCTTTCTCTCCCCTATCTCTCTATCATTATCATTTCTCTCCCCTATCTCTCTATCATTTCTCCCCCTATCTCTCTATCGTTATCATTTCTCTCCCCTATCTCTCTATCATTATCATTTCTCTCCCCTATCTCTATATCGTTATCATTTCTCTCCCCTATCTCTCTATCGTTATCATTTCTCTCCTCTATCTCTCTATCGTTATCATTTCTCTCCTCTATCTCTCTATCATTATCATTTCTCTCCACTATCTCTCTATCATTATCATTTCTCTCCACTATCTCTCTATCGTTATCATTTCTCTCCCCTATCTCTCTATCGTTATCATTTCTCTCCCCTATCTCTCTATCATTTCTCCCCCTATCTCTCTATCGTTATCATTTCTCTCCCCTATCTCTCTATCATTATCATTTCTCCCCCTATCTCTCTATCATTATCATTTCTCCCCCTATCTCTCTATCATTATCATTTCTCCCCCTATCTCTCTATCGTTATAATTTCTCTCCCCTATCTCTCTATCATTATCATTTCTCTCCCATATCTCTCTATCATTATCATTTCTCTCCCCTATCTCTCTATCATTTCTCCCCCTATCTCTCTATCATTATCATTTCTCTCCCCTATCTCTCTATCGTTATCATTTCTCTCCCCTATCTCTCTATCGTTATCATTTCTCTCCCCTATCTCTCTATCATTATCATTTCTCTCCCCTATCTCTCTATCATTTCTCTCCCCTATCTCTCTATCGTTATCATTTCTCTCCCCTATCTCTCTATCATTATCATTTCTCTCCCCTACCTCTCCATCATTATCATTTCTCCCCACTACCTCTCTATCATTATCATTTCTCCCCCCTACCTCTCTATCATTTCTCTCCCCTATCTCTCTATCATTATCATTTCTCTCCCCTACCTCTCTATCATTATCATTTCTCTCCCCTACCTCTCTATCATTTCTCTCCCCTATCTCTCTATCATTATCATTTCTCTCCCCTATCTCTCTATCGTTATCATTTCTCTCCCCTATCTCTCTATCATTTCTCCCCCTATCTCTCTATCGTTATCATTTCTCTCTCCTATATCTCTATATCATTTCTCTCCCCTATCTCTCTATCGTTATCATTTCTCTCCCCTATCTCTCTATCGTTATCATTTCTCTCCCCTATCTCTCTATCGTTATCATTTCTCTCCGCTATCTCTCTATCGTTATCATTTCCCTCCCCTATCTCTCTATCGTTATCATTTCTCTCCCCTATCTCTCTATCGTTATCATTTCTCTCCCCTATCTCTCTATCGTTATCATTTCTCTCCGCTATCTCTCTATCGTTATCATTTCTCTCCGCTATCTATCGTTATCATTTCTCTCCGCTATCTATCGTTATCATTTCTCTCCCTATCTCTCTATCGTTATCATTTCTCTCCCCTACCTCTCTATCATTTCTCCCCCTATCTCTCTATCGTTATCATTTCTCTCCCCTACCTCTCTATCATTATCATTTCTCCCCCTATCTCTCTATCATTTCTCTCCCCTATCTCTCTATCATTTCTCCCCCCTACCTCTCTATCGTTATCATTTCTCTCCCCTATCTCTCTATCATTATCATTTCTCTCCCCTACCTCTCTATCATTTCTCCCCCCACCTCTCTATCATTTCTCTCCCCTACCTCTCTATCATTATCATTTCTCTCCCCTACCTCTCTATCATTTCTCCCCCTATCTCTCTATCGTTATCATTTCTCTCCCCTATCTCTCTATCGTTATCATTTCTCCCCCTATCTCTCTATCGTTATCATTTCTCTCCCCTATCTCTCTATCATTATCATTTCTCTCCCCTACCTCTCTATCATTTCTCCTCCCTATCTCTCTATCGTTATCATTTTTCCCCCTATCTCTCTATCATTATCATTTCTCTCTCTATCATTATCATTTCTCTCCCCTACCTCTCTATCATTATCATTTCTCTCCCCTACCTCTCTATCATTATCATTTCTCTCCCCTATCTCTCTGTCGTTATCATTTCTCCCCCTACCTCTCTATCATTTCTCCCCCCCTACCTTTCTATCATTTCTCTCCCCTATCTCTCTATCGTTATCATTTCTCTCCCCTATCTCTCTATCATTATCATTTCTCTCCCCTACCTCTCTATCATTTCTCCCCCTATCTCTCTATCGTTATCATTTCTCCCCCTATGTCTCTATCGTTATCATTTCTCCCCCTATCTCTCTATCGTTATCATTTCTCCCCCTATCTCTCTATCGTTATCATTTCTCCCCCTATCTCTCTATCATTATCATTTCTCTCCCCTACCTCTCTATCATTATCATTTCTCTCCCCTATCTCTCTGTCGTTATCATTTCTCTCCCCTATCTCTCTATCGTTATAATTTCTCCCCCTATCTCTCTATCATTATCATTTCTCCCCCCTACCTCTCTATCATTTCTCCCCCCTACCTCTCTATCATTTCTCCCCCTACCTCTCTATCATTTCTCCCCCTATCTCTCTATCATTTCTCCCCCTATCTCTCTATCATTATCATTTCTCTCTCTATCATTATCATTTCTCTCCCTTATCTCTCTATCATTATCATTTCTCTCCCTTATCTCTCTATCATTATCATTTCTCTCCCCTACCTCTCTATCATTATCATTTCTCTCCCCTACCTCTCTATCATTATCATTTCTCCCCCCTATCTCTCTATCATTGTCATTTCTTTTTATCATTGTCATTTCTCTCCCCTACCTCTCTATCATTGTCATTTCTCTCCCTCTCTATCATTATCATTTCTCCCCCTATCTCTCTATCGTTATCATTTCTCTCCCCTATCTCTCTATCGTTATCATTTCTCTCCCCTATCTCTCTATCATTATCATTTCTCTCCCCTACCTCTCTATCATTATCATTTCTCTCCCGTATCTCTCTATCATTATCATTTCTCTCCCGTATCTCTCTATCATTATCATTTCTCTCCCGTATCTCTCTATCATTATCATTTCTCTCCCGTATCTCTCTATCATTATCATTTCTCTCCCGTATCTCTCTATCATTATCATTTCTCTCCCGTATCTCTCTATCATTTCTCTCCCGTTTCTCTCTATCATTTCTCTCCCGTATCTCTCTATCATTTCTCTCCCTATCTCTCTATCATTATCATTTCTCTCCCCTATCTCTCTATAATTTCTCCCCCCTATCTCTCTATCATTTCTCCCCCTATCTCTCTATCATTATCATTTCTCTCCCCTACCTCTCTATCATTATCATTTCTCTCCCCTACCTCTCTATCATTTCTCTTCCCTATCTCTCTATCATTATCATTTCTCTCCCCTATCTCTCTATCATTTCTCCCCCTATCTCTCTATCGTTATCATTTCTCTCCCCTATCTCTCTTTCTCTCCCCTATCTCTCTATCATTATCATTTCTCTCCCCTATCTCTCTATCATTTCTCCCCCTATCTCTCTATCGTTATCATTTCTCTCCCTTATCTCTCTATCATTATCATTTCTCTCCCCTATCTCTATCATTTCTCTCCCCATCTCTCTATCGTTATCATTTCTCTCCCCTATCTCTGTATCGTTATCATTTCTCTCCCCTATCTCTCTATCGTTATCATTTCTCTCCCCTATCTCTCTATCGTTATCATTTCTCTCCTCTATCTCTCTATCGTTATCATTTCTCTCCCCTATCTCTCTATCGTTATCATTTCTCTCCCCTATCTCTCTATCGTTATCATTTCTCTCCCCTATCTCTCTATCGTTATCATTTCTCTCCCCTATCTCTCTATCGTTATCATTTCTCTCCCCTATCTCTCTATCATTTCTCCCCCTATCTCTCTATCGTTATCATTTCTCTCCCCTATCTCTCTATCATTTCTCCCCCTATCTCTCTATCATTATCATTTCTCCCCCTATCTCTCTATCGTTATAATTTCTCTCCCCATCTCTCTATCATTATCATTTCTCTCCCCTATCTCTCTATCATTATCATTTCTCTCCCCTATCTCTCTATCATTATCATTTCTCTCCCCTATCTCTCTATCATTATCATTTCTCCCCCCTACCTCTCTATCATTATCATTTCTCCCCCCTACCTCTCTATCATTTCTCTCCCCTATGTCTCTATCATTATCATTTCTCTCCCCTACCTCTCTATCATTATCATTTCTCCCCACTACCTCTCTATCATTTCTCTCCCCTATCTATCATTATCATTTCTCTCCCCAATCTCTCTATCATTATCATTTCTCTCCCCTACCTCTCTATCATTATCATTTCTCTCCCCTACCTCTCTATCATTTCTCTCCCCTATCTCTCTATCATTATCATTTCTCTCCCCTATCTCTCTATCGTTATCATTTCTCTCCCCTATCTCTCTATCATTTCTCCCCCTATCTCTCTATCGTTATCATTTCTCTCCCCTATATCTCTATATCATTTCTCTCCCCTATCTCTCTATCGTTATCATTTCTCTCCCCTATCTCTCTATCGTTATCATTTCTCTCCGCTATCTCTCTATCGTTATCATTTCTCTCCGCTATCTCTCTATCGTTATCATTTCTCTCCGCTATCTCTCTATCGTTATCATTTCCCTCCCCTATCTCTCTATCTTTATCATTTCTCTCCCCTATCTCTCTATCATTTCTCTCCCCTATCTCTCTATCGTTATCATTTCTCTCCCTATCTCTCTATCGTTATCATTTCTCTCCCCTACCTCTCTATCATTTCTCCCCCTATCTCTCTATCGTTATCATTTCTCTCCCCTACCTCTCTATCATTATCATTTCTCCCCCTATCTCTCTATCATTTCTCTCCCCTATCTCTCTATCATTTCTCCCCCCTACCTCTCTATCGTTATCATTTCTCTCCCCTATCTCTCTATCATTATCATTTCTCTCCCCTACCTCTCTATCATTTCTCCCCCCTACCTCTCTATCATTTCTCTCCCCTACCTCTCTATCATTATCATTTCTCTCCCCTACCTCTCTATCATTATCATTTCTCTCTCTATCATTATCATTTCTCTCCCCTACCTCTCTATCATTATCATTTCTCTCCCCTACCTCTCTATCATTATCATTTCTCCCCCCTACCTCTCTATCATTTCTCCCCCCTACCTTTCTATCATTTCTCTCCCCTATCTCTCTATCGTTATCATTTCTCTCCCCTATCTCTCTATCATTATCATTTCTCTCCCCTACCTCTCTATCATTTCTCCCCCCATCTCTCTATCGTTATCATTTCTCCCCCTATGTCTCTATCGTTATCATTTCTCCCCCTATCTCTCTATCATTAGCATTTCTCCCCCTATCTCTCTATCGTTATCATTTCTCCCCCTATCTCTCTATCGTTATCATTTCTCCCCCTATCTCTCTATCGTTATCATTTCTCCCCCTATCTCTCTATCATTATCATTTCTCTCCCCTACCTCTCTATCATTATCATTTCTCTCCCCTATCTCTCTGTCGTTATCATTTCTCTCCCCTATCTCTCTATCGTTATCATTTCTCCCCCTATCTCTCTATCATTATCATTTCTCCCCCCTACCTTTCTATCATTTCTCCCCCTACCTCTCTATCATTTCTCCCCCTACCTCTCTATCATTTCTCTCCCTTATCTCTCTATCATTATCATTTCTCTCCCTTATCTCTCTATCATTATCATTTCTCTCCCTTATCTCTCTATCATTATCATTTCTCTCCCCTATCTCTCTATTATTATCATTTCTCTCCCCTACCTCTCTATCATTTCTCTCCCTACCTCTCTATCATTTCTCCCCCTATCTCTCTATCATTATCATTTCTCTCCCCTACCTCTCTATCATTTCTCCCCCCTACCTCTCTATCATTTCTCCCCCTCTCTCTCTATCATTATCATTTCTCCCCCCTATCTCTCTATCGTTATCATTTCTCCCCCCTATCTCTCTATCGTTATCATTTCTCCCCCCTATCTCTCTATCATTATCATTTCTCTCCCCTCCCTCTCTATCATTTCTCCCCCTATCTCTCTATCGTTATCATTTCTCTCCTCTATCTCTCTATTGTTATCATTTCTCTCCTCTATCTCTCTATCGTTATCATTTCTCTCCTCTATCTCTCTATCGTTATCATTTCTCTCCCCTATCTCTCTATCGTTATCATTTCTCTCCCCTATCTCTCTATCGTTATCATTTCTCTCCCCTATCTCTCTATCATTTCTCCCCCTATCTCTCTATCGTTATCATTTCTCTCCGCTATCTCTCTATCGTTATCATTTCTCTCCGCTATCTCTCTATCGTTATCATTTCTCTCCGCTATCTCTCTATCGTTATCATTTCTCTCCGCTATCTCTCTATCGTTATCATTTCCCTCCCCTATCTCTCAATCGTTATCATTTCTCTCCCCTATCTCTCTATCATTTCTCTCCCCTACCTCTCTATCGTTATCATTTCTCTCCCCTACCTCTCTATCATTTCTCCCCCTATCTCTCTATCGTTATCATTTCTCTCCCCTACCTCTCTATCATTTCTCCCCCTATCTCTCTATCGTTATCATTTCTCTCCCCTACCTCTCTATCGTTATCATTTCTCTCCCCTACCTCTCTATCATTATCATTTCTCCCCCTACCTCTCTATCATTTCTCTCCCCTACCTCTCTATCATTTCTCCCCCTATCTCTCTATCATTATCATTTCTCCCCCCTATCTCTCTATCATTATCATTTCTCTCCCCTCCCTCTCTATCATTTCTCTCCCCTATATCTCTATCATTTCTCCCCCCTATCTCTCTATCGTTATCATTTCTCCCCCCATCTCTCTATCGTTATCATTTCTCCCCCTTATCTCTCTATCATTATCATTTCTCTCCCCTCCCTCTCTATCATTTCTCTCCCCTATATCTCTATCATTTCTCCCCCTATCTCTCAATCATTATCATTTTTCCCCCCTATCTCTCTATCATTATTATTTCTCTTTATCCCTCTCCCATTCATTGTTATTTTTTTTTACTCAGCTTTGTGTTTCATCTGGCACTCAGACCTCAGATTGCTTACAGTACTAGCTTTTACTAAGTGGTCTCCCACCTAAGAATACACCAACTTCATCTCTGCATAGAAGTAATACTGGAGCTTTGGGGAATTCAAATTGACATTTAATCTTAGTGCAAACAAATGACTGATGTCAAATTAAGTTGTTATAAAATAGCAGTTGTTGTAACCACTTAACTGTGTGCAAACAAATAATTAATTTACCCTGTTGGCTGGGGCTGTTGAATACACTGACTGTACTTCTGTAGAGTGGTAAGACCGCTCCCATGAAGACACCTATTGGCTATGAGTGGCAACACGTGATGCTTTAGGATGGGATCCTGGTGGCTGAGCTGTCTGTGACCTGGTTGCCTAAGTGACCACATAATTAGAAACACTCCACTTTGGCCCTTACTTGGCTAGATGGGCTGTCAGAGAGGTCTGATCTGTTTAATCAGCTGGTCACATCAAGCCCTCTTTTAGGGGCTTGCAAAAGAATTTTGTCAGTTTCCAAATCAGAAGGCGGTGGCTACAGGATCAATCATGCTTAAGAAAGACTGATATTTCCCCTTCTATCAATAGGTGAGTAGTCATTTTGAGAATAAAAACTTAGAGATTTCAAATAGTTGGTCCTCAGTGTGAGTGTACAGAATCTGTAGACTTGATTTGCCAAGGCAAATGGGTTTCCTCCTCGAGATTTCTCTTTATAGAACTCCGTGGTGAGTGGGAAGAACAGTCAGTGAACTCATCTAATGGATACAACAAAATCAAAACAAATCTCAAGCAAAACATCTCAAACCTTAAAGCATCCACATGCAGACTCTAACTCTGATCGAACCCTTTCCCCACCCCCATATTTATAGTGCTGGAGTCAACAGAGGATATCCTCAATCACTAAGTTGTCTCCATTTATCATTGAAATATCTCCCATCTCTCTAATAAAACCTAAATTTGTCAAAAAACCTAATGAACAATACCTTATCAGTAAAAGTCTCAAAGAAAATCCTCTCAGACATTTTTCTTGAACAAAAATACTATAACCGATAACCTCAAAATGAAAGCCTACCTCCACAACTCCCTGAAATTATCAAAGGTTATAATGAGAAATTCAAATCTCCCTCAGCACTCTAGATGAAATAAAAACTAATCTCTGCAAACAAAGTGTCACTGATGCCCAAAGAATTTCCATTTAGAAAAATAACCAAACAATCTTAACAAACACCCAAAACCTCATACCGAAATAAAAGTAGGGTAAAAAATACCCCTTCATTGCCATTGCTTCCAGGTCCACCTTGGTAGCACCTGATACCATCTATGGATCAAATAGAGCTAAACTGTGTATTAATAACTGAATTGTTGGAAATGGAACTAATATATATATATATATATATATATATGGATTTGGCATTAAATAACCAACAATGGTTGATATGCCATAAAACCAAACCCCAAACCTTGATGGGAGATGTTAATAGCCACAACATGATATGAGGAAGTTAAACAAGAAACCAAACACTTGAAAAAAATCATCAGTAGTAACAATATATGCCTCCACAATGAGAAATTTCAGACCCATCTTGACCCAGCCTCAGGTACATTCTCTGCCATAGACCTAACTTTCAGTGACCCATCAATCTTCATAGATTATAACTGGAGAGTATACAAAGACCCCTGCGGCAGTGACCACTACCCAATAATAATAGAAAACTCTACAATAAAAAAATCTCGGAACCACAAACAAATCCCTCACAATGGAATTTTAAAAAAGCAAACTGGCAATCCTACAAAAAACTGTCTTACCACACAAATCCCAGAAACAAATACAAATCAAGACGAACCTATAATACATTTTACCAACACCCTTATTACCATAGCCAATAAAACTATTGCCAAAACCACAATAAACCATGGTTCACAAGGGAGGGAAAAAAAATAAGAGAATGTCAAGCAACCCTCTGGAAATTCAAAATAAACCCTTCACCAGAAAACCTTAAAAAATACAAAGAAAGATCCAAAACTTGACATACCATCAAAGAAGCCAAAAGGTTCTCTTGGAAAACCTTCATTTCAAAAATAAACTCCAAAACCAATCCAAAAAAAAAGTAACAAAAACACTGACGACCCAATAAATCACTTCTCTTAAGGAAACACAAAAGCCACAAATGAAAAACATAGCCATCCCGATCACAAAAAATTTGGTTCAAGTATCATCCACAAAAAAACTACCCAAATCAATTCAACTTGATCAGAATCAAAGAAGAAAAGACCATAATAAAATTCACCTGACAATACTAAGTGTTATAACCAACCCATCACCCTAAATGAACTCCAAAACTCAATATCCAAATCTAACAGATGAAATCCACTACACTCTCCTCAAAGAATTCCCAACAATATTCCTGAAATATCTTCTAGATATATGCAACAATATCTAGATCTCTGGCAACATCCCTACCTTATGGAAGCAGGCCACAACCATCTCTATTCTCAAAAAACAAAGATCCCATAAATCCTATTAGTTATAAACATTGCTTTAACTAGCTGTACTTGGAAGACTTAAAAGGATGATCATTCTAAGACTGACATGGTTCCTTGAATCAAACAACCTCCTCTTAAACTAACAAACAGGCTTCAGAGCTAAAAGAAGTGCAATAGACCAAATAGTCAACATAAAAGTCCTTATCAGAGAAGCATTCATCAAAAAGGAACATCTGGTTGCTGTCCTTTTTT
Organism: Sepioteuthis lessoniana; assembly: GCA_963585895.1. Taxonomy (NCBI): domain Eukaryota; kingdom Metazoa; phylum Mollusca; class Cephalopoda; order Myopsida; family Loliginidae; genus Sepioteuthis; species Sepioteuthis lessoniana. The sequence goes on along the minus strand of OY757941.1, from coordinate 58,447,624 downwards.
AGCTGGAAAAAGCCTATGACACATTATGCCTATATGGCATACTCAAAGATCTTGGCCTACAAGGCAGACTCCCCATCTTCATGAAACACTTCCCAGAAGACAGAACCTTCTAAACATGAATGAACAATACACTCTATAATCCAAAACGACAGGGTAGCATTCTATGTGTGATCTTATTCATGATTAAAATGAACAAAATAACAACCTGCCTTCCCCCCAGAAATCAACGGATTATGTCAACAACTTCCTTATTTGTTACAGCTCCAAAAAATATGGCCACCTTAGAAAGAAAAATGTAACAATACATCAACAAGATATTAAAAGGGACCATGAAAAATGATTTCAAATATCTAATTACAAAACCAAATTCATACACTTTTACCAAATCCACAAAATGCATAATCAACCTCCCCTAATACTAAATGGTACTAAAATACCCATCAATACAAATTCTTTGGCATTACTCTTGACCCAAAACTATCCTTCATTTCCCATCTCAAATAACTTGGATCAAATGCAACCAAACTATCCAACTCCTGAGAACCATAGTCCACGCAGACTTGGGGTGCTGATAAAAAATAAAAAAATTAAAAAAACCTAACTAAAATATACAAATATCTAATGCAATCAAACTTTGATTACGGCTGCTTCATACATGGAGCAGCCAGAAAATCCTACCTCTGAGAACTTGAAACCAACCACCACTCTGTATTGCTCAAGGAGCTTTCATTCACTACCTCTCCAATTGAAAGTATATACATAGAAGCCAATGAACTTCCCTTTCTTTGAGAAGATGTAAACTTGATGTACAGTGTTTCATAAAATTCAATATTTCATAATCTAATTGCTTGACCAATTCTCATTTAAACGATCTCAAAATTTTATATTTAATGTTTAAATTCCTTTTCTTTTCAAATGAATGGTAATTTTATACTTGAAAAGAAAAAAAAAGCTTTAAATATAGAATTTTGAGTTGTTTCTACATATGTTGTTGAAATTTGAGATTATTTGAATCGGAATTGATCAAGTTATTAGATTCAGAAATATCAAATTTTATAAAATTCACCCTATATCTGAAATGACATCAATTTTTCTGAAACAGCCTGTACAATAAACGCAAGTAAAGCTGACTCTCTCTCTCTCTCTCTCTATTTTGACAATTCTTTAAATTTTTGATAAATTTTAATGTATCTTTTTTCTTCTTGCAGGCGTGGAAAGCCACTGTATTTGAGTGAAGAACGGTACAAATTACTGGAGCATCAGTGGCGGACACATAACTTTGATAATGCATGTAAGCAGTGGATGTGGCACAAGAACAGTTTATGACCCCCCCTCCTCTCACCATTTCTTTTTCTGCTGCCTCTCACTCTCTCTCTCTCCCCCTCCCAAACCCTATGAAAATTGTTGCCTCTGTGGCTAGAAGGAAGATTGTCCAACAGGATAAGTTGGGTACTTTTTTTCTTTTTTCCATCTCTCTCCCCTTCTCTGAAAATTCAAGAGTGTGGCTGTCAGTGGCAATTGTAAGTAAATCACATTTTGATTGGACATTGTTGTACTCAAGTTGTTGATTTAAGAAAAAAAAAAATTTTAGTTAAAAATTAAAAACACACCCACACACTGAGTTTTATTTATTTATTATTATGTGTGACAGTGTGTATGTGTGTGTGTATATATATATATATATATATATATATATATATATATACACATACAACCCAGACAAGGCTTTTTAGATTCTACCCTTCATTATTTTTGGGTCTTTGGTTACTACACAACCAGTTAACATTATTTTCCATTTTTCCCTACCTCAACTTAAAATTAATTTTCTCTAAGTTATAAGTTTTTATAAAAAAATCTCTCTGAAGAGATATTGTTTGTTTCTTGTTAATTTCTTTCAACCTTTGTTCTCCCTACCCAACTCTATTTTCTTTTTCCTTCTTTATCTACAACTCAAACAGCTTGGCTCAGCCATTTTTTGGCAGAAGCACAATTTTTTGATGACGACGACGACAACGTGTGATAGAGATGTGTATATTAAGTCTTGAAATGCTGTGATGTTTGTTTCTTTTATTACCACCTAAGACAAAGTTATCAATAAACCAGATTTTTGAATCTTTTAAAAAAAGTTTCTCTTCTTACTGCAAAGTGTTTTTTTTTGGTTTTTTTTTTGTTTTTTTTTCTTTTTTTTTGTGTGTGTGTGTTGGGAGGGGAGCTATGAATAGGAATTTAGCTCAAAATTTTATAAGGTTTCAAATGCAATAAAGACAAGTTCAACACATTTGAGAATTTTTCTCTTTCAAGATCTACAGTTATTTATAACTCAAACTGTCAACACAGACCCAGTGGAAGTGGCTCTCTGGCAATATTTTGCCTTACTCAAAGCCAAGTTTGGTACAAGGCTTGACAAAAGGAGTTCTTTCCTGCAATTGCTCATTTGTGTGAACAATGTGACTTGGCATGTTACAAGATAAAAAGAAGAAAAAACCAAAAGCATTTTGTTCTTTCTCTCCTTTCCACCCTTTTCTGCACAGAGAACCTGCATTTCTAGGAATTTTAAAGTTTTATTTCTTATATTAGTCCTTTATAAGATTTTTTTTTTTTTTTTACCTGATTTCATATTCATTTTTTTTTTTTTTTTTTTTTTTTAGTTTATTGACAGTATCAAGGTTGGAGTGGTTTCAGCAATAAATTTTTCATTCAGTTTTATTTTGTTCATATTGAAAAATTTATTTGATGTTAACCTTTTAATTTTTTTTCAGCCTAGTTAAAAACAAAAAGCATTTTATTGCATATGAGGTCAGGTAAAAAGAAGTCACCTAAACTCAAATTGCTTTTTTTTTTTCTTTAAACACAAATTTGACTGGCTGAGAGAGACACACCCATGCTTCTACTTGGCCTTATGTTTATTTTTTGTAAATAATTTCTTTAAAAAAATAAATAAAACAACCTGTTCAAAATTTTAGATATCTTTTTTTTTTCTTAAAAAAATTAACAAATTATTCACTGAAAAAATTTTTCTTAAATTTGGTGAGTTACATCTAAACTAGTTTTGAACTTAAACACTGAAGTCTGTGATGCCCTTTTCTTGATATTTTTTTTTTTTTTTTTTTTTTTCTTTTGACTTTTTTATGTCTATATTAACAGGAGAAAATTAAAATATTCTTACTTTTTCTGCTTTCTCCTTCTCTTCATCTTTCTCATTTCTGCCTTTTTATTTTTTTTTTATTATTTGACTCTTGCATTTGAAGTTTTCAAATTGAAATCTCAAAACTTTTTCTGTTGTATGCTAAAAGCAGCACTGATTAATATGTGTGTTTGACTTTTGACCAGAGGAAACTTATCTGTAAATAAATATATTAAATATATATATATATATATATGTATATATTGTTTTGTAAATTTCTTCTTTGGATCTGTTATCTTGCATAGATTTTTTTTTTCATTGACAGATTATGGTATCTTTTTAGTAATTTACATTTCAGTATCTCTTCTGTAGTTTCCCCATCCACCAACATTTGATGTTGCAGTCTGGTACTAAAGGCAGTTGCAGGAGTTATTGATACAGGCACAGAATCTATCAAGGAAGAAGACTTGTCCACTTTCTGAAAGTGGGAGAGAAGAACCAATTGATAATGTAGTATAACTAGTGACGCCAGGGTTAAAAATAGAAATAGATTGGCAGCAAATCAACGAGTTTGAATTGGCTGGAAGGAACTCAAATGAAAAAGCCATTAGGCCAATGGATGTGAGATAGAAAACAAGAATTAGTTGACTACAAGATGTAAAGATGGCCAAAAATTATGGCCCCCTTTTGGGGTGAGCTCTTGTGAAAGGGTCTCAGACCCACTGCAAAGTTGTGAAGATGGAACCAGTGAGCAAATGCATGTTAGAACTACAACAGAAAATAAGAAAGTTAATATCAAGGTCTGCCCCCCCCCCCTCTCTCTCTCCTCACAACATTTTATTTTTCTTTGTCTAGCTAAAGAAGTCGACTCAGTTCATACTCTGTTTCTTTCTTCTCGACAACTACTAAAAAGTGTAGTTGCAAATGAACATTTGCATTAATGAGTCAAGATAGGGTTTTTGTGTGTTCATCATTTCTTTCATCATGGTAGCAGTTACAATAGAGGTCCAACTAACACTTAAGATGTAGCACTACTAGGGTCTGCTGAGAACCGTGGTAGTACAAGTATCTGATGTATCAGTGGTACAAACATCCATTTGAGAACCGTAGTGTTACAACTTTCTATTTGTGCCGTGTAATGTTACAATAATAGCTAAGAGAGTGCCTACTTTCCTTAGCCACAGATTGGCAAAGAGAGTGGATCTTGGAAAACGGACAAAATTCCGTGGTTATGTTACACAAACAATGCAGCTAAGCAGGTGATCATGTGAGAATTACCAGTTCCCTTGGAGGAACATCTGGAGGGAGCCCGCCAAATACCAGGAGTTGATACCACAGACAAGACGTATGTCTGCTTTCCTCAGCTCTTCTTTGACAATAGTGAATCTTGAAATTTGTGGATCACATCACATCATTGTACACCAGACTGGCAATAGTGGATCTTAAAATTCCCAGATCACATCCTACACTCCAAAATGGCAATAAGCAAAGTTGGCAACTATAGTCAAAGGTGACTCTAAGGCTCTGAGGTGTAGGAGAGGGCACTACTCCTTTCCCTGGATTGCTTTACTTTACCCTTGACACATACCTTATAATGCTGAGTGTTAAGCAAGGAGATATCAAGTACCATTTTTTGAGTCTTTGGTATGTCTCTACCTTGGATTGAACCGCAGTCTTCTGGGCCATTGGCCAACACTCTACCCATTAGACCAATGGACTGAAAATTCCTGGATCACATCAAATGCTCCCCTTCCCACCCAAAAAGTCATCTTCTCAAATTCAAACAATCATAAGAGAATAGTGTCCTGGATGAACATTTAGAAAAAACTCAACAAATACAAAAAGTTGATAAAACAATACAGAGCTGGGACTTACTGGCTCTTGAGGAGACAAAAGAATTAGGCTTTTGAGGGTTTGCAGGGCTGGGTCTTGACTTAAATTATGAGTTACTAATCAGAGGGAGGGCCAGTAGAACCATATCCGAATCTGCAGAAAAAGCTGTTATTTGCTTGTGGATAAAGAGGTAAAACCCATCAATAGTTGTTGGTCAATCCCACTTGGGTGACTTGGGGCAATGAAATCTGGGTCACTTGGGCAAAGAAATATGATGTTAAGAGTTTTGGGAACTCCTGATAAATCTAAGAAAATCACTGATGTGTGTGTCTTTATGGAAATTTATAGCCAAATTATTAGGAAAAAAAAATGGACATTTTAACATAAATTGATTTCACTTATCACAAAATGTTTTAGTCAATTCAGTTACCTGAAACTGATTTATCAGTACTTTTTTTGAGTGTTCAAATTTTTAAAATGTTCAAATCTTGTGCACACCACTACAATTATCTCCCTTACCTTTCACTCTTACAAATCAATACCAAAACAATACATTAATATTGTATTGCTTGAAAGTGGGACAAATCAGTGGAAATTAGAATTAATGTTTATGAATATTAATTAACAGTGTGAAAAATTATACGACTATAAAATAATGAAAATTTTTAATATTCCCAGTTTTTGAATTTTACCTTCCTTATCAAAAAAAAAAAAAGAAATTCTGATGCAGAATGAGAGAAATTATTCAAAATTGTTTGAAATCTAAAAGAATCTTTTTTTTTTCTTTCTTAATAATCACATTTTATCTAGAAATATTTACACTGCTGTTTACTATGAATTGGATTGTATAAATCCACCTTTTAAGTCTGGGAGAGAGAAAAAAAAAAACTCTAGAAAAGAAAACTTGAGGTCGACTTAGCCAGACTAAAATCCAAACTTTCATCACTCTGCGGTAAAGATTTTTCAATAATAAAACCATTTTGATATAGATCTAGAGCCAAGTAAAATTAAACAAAATAATGTAGAAATATATTATAGAAAACATTTTTTTACCATTTTGTTAGGTGAAGTTATTCTTTCCATCTGGGCAACAACAGGTATCCTTTGTTGAATAAATCCAACACAAATAAGATGTTTGAAATAGTCCAAAATGCATCTAAGATGATGTCATCACTTCCCCATTGAGATTACTTCCTCCACCTTTGACAAATTCAAAAAGGACTGAAGCCCACTTGGATCGGGGTTGTGGAATATACTAGAGGAGTTAGATAACACCCCTACCCCCAATGAGTGTCCTGTATATGACACTAAACCATCTGATCAGCCCAGTCGGCTGGGACTCTGTAGACAGGTAAGACTATAAAATCGTTCATTTTTTTTTTGTTTTGTTTTTTTAATGTTAAATACTTGAAACTGTTTAACTGTGTGCAAACAATAAATCATCATCCTGCTGTGCCATCAGCGCCATCCTTTTCTATCATCCATTGCTTCTGGTAGGTTTTCAAGGCTACATCCTGTATCGGCAGAGCTGTTGTATGTAGGTTCTAGCTAGTCATCCTGCCTTTGCTCGTCCATGTGAAGGGATCCACAGGAGTATGTCATTTATGAGTTCATCCCTACTTCTCCAGCTGTGTCCCGCATGTCTGGTTCATCTAACTTGGATAGTTTTTGTGATAGGTGGTAAGTGGTTGTAAACAATAAATAACAATTCATAAAATTGTTTGAAAAGAGTTTATTTAAAAATGTTGCCTACATAATTTTTGCTTTTAAATCATGTATAACATGTACCTATAAACAGGATTTGGCTTTAAATAACCTGCAAGAGTTGCTTTGCCATAAAAACCAACAAGCAGGACTAACAAGTATCGTTATCTTTTGTTGTGTCCCTATATTATAGGTTTAAGAGTTATCTAATGCCAAATCCTGTTTATTCATACATATTAAATAAAGGAATAGTTTGTTGGTAACATTTTTTTTTGTGTTTGCACACAGCAATACTTAAAACCATTTAACGATCTAACTCTTTTATAATTCTTTTTGATATTGATAATTTGTTTGCAGTTCTATTTGACCCATAGATGGGACCGTAACAAATACTACCACTCCAGCTCAAAGTCGACCTGGGAGTAATAGCAATTAAGGGGTATTCCATATTTCTTAAAGCTCTAGAACTGCAGTCTCGCCATGAGAGTTTTTAGAATTATATCCAGGATACTTGTTGAGGAGGGGGGGTCTGACCCTGTGCAATGATGCAGACTATATTCTACTGCCCTAGCCAACTTGGTTGATTCTTACCATCTTTTCATGTTCTTACTCTTTTTACCTCTTTAATTTGTTTGGACATAAGGCTGGTTAGTGGTTAATGCCATATCAACCTTTGTGGTTTATTTAATGCTTTTTTTTTCTTTTTATGATTTGTAGGTGAATGTTTGGATTTCTTAATTCTCAAGTATTTCTCTTAAAATGCAATTTTGAATTTTACTAATATGTTTAAACTTTTGGTTCACAGTGTAGGCCAGTTTAAAAATGAATTGTTAACAGTGAATTTTTTTTTTTTTTTTTTCATGCGTGTGTGAGTGAGTTAATATATGTGGTGCATATACAGTATGCATACTTAAAAATGCGTATGTATGTACTGTATACATCTACCTAATAAAGAGAATTATGTCTGTATCCCAAGTTCCTAAACTCCATATGGGGGTGTCTTCGTGGTGTAATGCTTAAAGCGATGGACTGCAGAATTGTAGTAAGCGAGTTCGTACTCCAGTTGTACTATTACGTTCACTTTCGGGCAAATACTCTTGGGAAAAGTATGACCCCCCCCTTATCCTCCCAGCTATGGGTTAAATAGTACCAACCTACAAAGGTTGATATGCCATTAAACAAAGAAACCAAACCAAACTCAACTCCGTGTTTAATGCTGTAAGTGATTTGTTACTGAAGAAGAAAAGAAATTGACATAGATCACAGTAGTCTCTGTCCTCGTTCATTTATTTATCTGCACTGACTGCTGAGCACCTGGATATATCCAGAGCAGACAAAAAGTGGTTGATGCAAAAAAAAACAAAAAAAAAAACAACCTGTATGTAAAAAGTAAAAACTGTATTTCATCTCTGTTTTTACTTCCCGCCAGCATTTGACCAGTCATCACATCTTCACACATCATGTATCTTTAGAGATCTCATGAGAATTAAGACCTCTTTCTGGTTCCTATCTTCAAGTGGTTAAGACTGCTGTTCATTGAACAGAACGATGAATTTGTCTCCAAACCCAGCCATGGATTTTTGATTGTCTGGACATTGAAGCATAAGCTATGAACATCAAAGAAAAGTAAGACTTTTACCATTTTTGTATCCCTTTTTATGCATTAATTATCATAGAATAATGTGTGTATTATGTTTTATATAAATGCTTTAACTGTCTATACGATTTCATACCCTCTTTCCATTCATTTAGTGTATCTCTAGATATGCTAATACCTATATTCGAACTTGATGAGTGGGAATATAACTGAATAAATAGCCATTCTTCAACACAGAATGTAGGAGGCGATATATAACCTTTTTAGAACCCATTTAAGAGAGGTGGGGTGGAAAACTGAGATTTTAAAGAATTGCTTTTACTACTCGCCTACCAAATGCTAGTCCTTGAATCCATTGCCCAGTCATCTGGGGCTATAGAATATACTGACTGCACCTCTACCAAGGGGTAAGACTCCTCCTCCCCTGAATGAGTGTCCTGGATGTGGCACTAAACAATTTGATGGTGAGGTTCCAGTAATGCTGGAGCTTTGGAGAATGTAAAGTACCTCTTCATTGACATCACTCTCTGGCCCAGAGTGGTGGTAGTACCTGATAGGGTTCTATTTATGGGTCAAATAGAACTTAACTGTATTGCTTGAAATAGGACCATTTTGACATTTAAACAGCATATTTATGCTAAGATATGCTACAAAACAACCAACCCACCTTGAATCCAGTACCAACCCTAGTTCTATAGGATAACAGTTCACACCAACAAGATGTAGTGGCTGCAATATTGAAGTTTAAATTTGCTTACTAGTCATGCTATTACATTCACTTGCTACCAAGCTACGTTTCTATATTGCCATATTTTTCTGTAATGACTTTTGTAATCCTTTTTGGATAATCTCATTGATAGAATTTTTTTTCATTTTGGTATTTCTAATTGTCTTTTTTTTAATTGGCCTCATTTTGAGATGAGGCTTCTTAATCTGAGAATTAATTTTTATTTATTGCGGACTTTTTGTCCTCATCTTGGTAGTACTTTGTGTTGTTTCTTCTTTCACAACGTTTCGGCTAAATTTCACCTCTTCAGGTGATTTTTACCTCGGATAGGAATGATGAGTCTTGTAACCGTATCCCCAGTAATTACTGCCTTCCATAGTTGTTGTCTATCGCACCACGTTTCCTATCTGAGGTCACGGTAAAAATCACCTGACGAAGGCCAGAGGTGAAATTTGGCTGAAACGTAGTGAAAGAAGAAACAACACAAAAAACTACCAAGATGAGGACAAAAAGTCTGCAATAAATAAAAATTAATTCTCAGATTGGTATTTCTAGTTCTTTAGTTTCTCTCTATTAAAACTTTCAAGTGATCCATCTGCCACATTTTGTACATTTACCCGCCATTTATTCCTGTTACTTTAGCTTCCAATCTTGAGTAAAAATGTTAGTTCCTTTAATAGAAAATATACGTGTATACAAACTTGGCTTCATCTCTGGAAATTCATGGCTATGTTCATCTCGGTCTTCAGTAGTATTCTCATCCACTGAAACTTCTATCTACTTTTCCAAAACTATCTAATCTCGGGCATACTATTCCTACCAGGTTGTACGTAACATTGGTTTAATCTTAAGTATGTTCCCCACCCCATATTAAACAAAAAATTTGTTTGATTTCTTTCTTGATAACAACACTACCTCCTCTCCTGTCTCATAAGGCAAGCTGAAAGCACTTCTTCTGGTCTGTCTCAGTTTCTCTCTATGCTTTACAAGCAGCATGTAGGGAAAACTGTCATAGTGTAATGGTTAACCAGCTGGACTGTTGTTGTATACTCATAAAGATATCAATAACAACAGTAATACAAATACAGGCAGACTGTCATTTCGGATACAAATGGGTTTATTAATTTCTGGCTTCGGTCTTTTGACACAAGGAGATAGACACAATTCTTAAAAGTCTATGCTAACCCCGACCAGCACATCTTATGGTGTTTAAGATCTCTGTTGGTAGAGATAAAAAAAACTCAACCGCATGTCTTAACGGCAGAAAATTTTTATAACAGATAATGATTGTTGTATCCTTTCTGCACAGGCGTAAGACTGCACCATCTGACTATGCACCTGGACTAAGAGATCCAAGAAGTTCAAAGCCTTACCAAACTAAATAGAATATAATTAACAAAAAATGATTAATATAAAAAAAAACCCTTACCTTAATTATATAACACACCTTTCCTCCCCACAAAATAAAATTATTTCGTTATAGAAGACAAACAAAAAAATTTTAACTAATGTATCAATGTGAACGGATTTTCTTTCTGTTTTTCTTTATTTTCTTCCTTTGCAATTTCATAATCTGTAACAATCATGTAATCTAACATTCTTCCTTATGCCAACTTGACCAATAGAATTACACTAACAACTATTCAAAAGAGCATATAAAAAAAACAAAAAAAAAAAAACCCACTATAAATCATTCAATAATAAAAAAAAAAAAAATAAGTGTTCATATTGTGACGGCAAATCGACTAAAATCTCAAAACGAGACTTTATTGTTGCACGTGTGAAGACGGGGCAGGTTGGCACTTGATCCCCTATAGAATAAGTCCTCGTTCAGAGTTTTTCTCTCAGGCCTATAAGACTTGGCATATTACGTGAGGGATTAATTTAGGGCCAGACTGACCGCCGCTGGCAAGGGGTTCCAAATTTCACACTATCCACACACCCACCAAGGCCACTAAACTTTCTCCCCTAGACAACAGAAGATATGGACCTATAGGTTTTAGTCGTAATAATTTTATATTGTAGTAGTCGGCAACTCCGGTTTCCTGTGTGATATTTTAAAGGAATTTATAGGACAATACTAAGCAAGATAACATAAGGCGAACAGAAGCTGAAAAGGAAATGTGACACAACAAATTCGTAGCAGAACTGCAAAGAACAACTTAGACCACGTGGTAACATAAAAATACATGAATCCTTTACTATACAAAGAGATACACTTTCAAAGTGTCAAATATGTATAATGAATTGAACAGTCCATGGACATAAATGTCTTTCTTCTTTTCTGTTCTTTCGTTTCTTCAAATTGAGAGAGAGAGAGAGAGAGAGGGTGGTATATAAAATTTGGGTATAAAGGAGAAATAGTCCCAAAGTTACTTATCTTATTTTTCGACGGGGTTTCACTGGAGAATCTTTCTTTTTTCACGGGCTAATAGACTTTATGCTATTTTTAATACAGCTTGAAGAACTCGGGTCCCTCGTGTCTCAGATATGTTTTTGTCTTCTTCACCCGGAGTAATGGCTATGGGTCTGTCTGCCACGAGCCCCTTCCAATAACTAACATTTCTTCTCGTTTTTTTCGCCGACGGGGAGAAGGTGCTACTTCCGTTTTAGGGTCCCAGCCAATCATTTGGCTTCTCCCTCCTTCCCCCCCCTGGTCAGGCGATTTTGTTAGGGCTACTAGATGTCACCCAAGTCAGGTTACTGAGTACAGACAGGTTGGTCTTCACCCCGACCTACATTCTTTCTTAATGGTTTGCCACTGTTCATTCCGACGGGAGGATAGTATTAATCTTATTTCTATCGTCTCCGTGGGATATCACGCGACAATATCATCCTTCATTTTCTTTTCCAATTTTTTTTTTTTCATTTTTCCTTTGAAAGACAAAACAGTTATTCTTTCTCATGTCTCCCACACTCTTTCTCTGTTTTTCTTTTTTTTTTTGCTTTTTACTTAGTCGTTACCAATAGTAATTTTTGACTTGATGTCTAAAAGTCCATTTTTCTTCTGAATCTCTTTCAAACTTTAGTAATTAAATTATTTTTCTTATCAGTAAATATTTCCTTTCCTTTTCATTTCTTCTTATCAGTAAATATTTCCTTTCCTTTTCTTTTCTTCTTATAATTCAATGTCTATTTTACTTCACAAAATGGCATGTATCTTTTTCTCTTCAGTCTTTTTTTTTTTTTTCTTTTTCACGGATCAATTCCTCATTATCTGTCTTTTACTCTTTTTGCTTTCCTTCTATATTTATAGCTCATTACTTCTAATCTTCTTCTCTTGTGAGCTGTCATTAATTTATATACATATATTTTTTAATAATGCACACGATCATTGTTTGCGTCCCCGTACATTTTCCATTAAGCGTCCTTTACAACTAAGCATAGCTCGTAATCAAACCAAGATAAACGTTATAAAATTTCCCTGGACCTTTTTTTCTTTCCAACCAACATAAAACGTTCCTGTTTTCACTCCCTTTTTTCTTTAACTTTCGACCACAGTCAATCTCTCATCTCTTCAATTGCTAACAAGTGCCTTTTTTTTTTGTTTTTTTTTTCAACAAGTATCTCTACAAAAGCATGGCTTGTATCCAGCCATCATTTCTTTGTTTACAACACTAACTAGTTTCTTGCTTACTTCCAAAGGTGAGATAAAATACCCTGGGGGTTCTTTTCCTAAGCAACCCAAACCTTTTACTCTGTCCACTACTTCTTCCACTGCATCTCAGTCTGTCTTCTTTCTCTTTTTTAATAGTTAGCAAGGGTACTTTATTTATCTGTTTGGTCAACTATATTTCTCCCTCAAGCACGATTCAAAACTGAGTCCATAAATTTTCCGGTGTATACCACGAGACACGTCAAGATTTTGCACACATACTCCCTAATTTCCCATCCCCTTTTTCCAAAATATCCTCTTCAACACAATAGTCTAGTCTTCTACCAAACCCCAAAAATTTTTTACCCTTTTCCAGGGGGACCTTACAAAACATTGGTCTGGCCACTAACCTGTACTTCAAAATTCTCAACCCCTCCCTAGGGGGACACCTTCACAAAACCTGGTATGGCTTCTACCAGTACCCAAAATATCAATCCCATTCTAGGGAGACTTCACAGAACACTTCCAATGTTCCACAACTTTTCCAAACATCAAACCCATCCCACAGACCTAACTATGGAGCATTCTCCCAACAACATATCATAGATGCCCAGATCCTTCCAGGGCTCGGAATTGAAAGACACACAGAAAAAAAATATCCCAATATAAAATTACTACGCTTTATGATTAGAATTTTTAAATTACTCCAAATTTCATTCATAAAAAACATGTATGTTACCCAAAATACTACCACATCACAGGTTTTGTATGACCCTTCTTTTCTGTTTTTCCTTCTTTCTTTCCCCTCAGGATTCACCATCCGCTAACATAGCAGTAAATCCATATGTACAATTAAACTTACAAGCCTTAACACAGCTTTTCAATTTTTTCTTGTAATTAAATGAATTCTATGGCTCATTGACCTAGTGGGTAGTATTTGCCAATGGTCTGGGAGACTGGAGTTCAATCCCAGATCGAATTATACCAAAGACTTAATACCTCCTTGCTTAACACTCAGCATTATAAGGTACGTATCAAGGGTAAAGTAGAGCAATCCAGGGAAAGGAGTAGCGCTCTCCCCTACACCTCTGTGTAGTAGCTATTGAAAAGGGAGCTTTCGGGTCACTCAACTACAGTCGCCAACTTTACTTTTACTTTATTGGGCGTGAACCATGCAACTTAAAAGCAACAGAGATAAACAAAATTTATACAATGAGCAATGTACCTTATCTTTCTTTTCTTTTCATACATTCTCGATTTTCTTGTCCTGGGCCCTTGTGTTGAACTTTTTTTTTTTTTTTTTAAACCTGTTGCTTATCTTTCAATATTTGGCATTCTTCTTTTCTCCGCTCTTCTTGATTACAGTTAATTGATTAATTACTGTTTAGTTCTATTTGATAGCCTGAGTGAACCTGGGAGTAATGGCAATAAAGGAATACTCTGCATTCCCCAAAGTTTCAACATTACTGAAGCCTCACCATCAGATTGTTTGTTCAGTGTCACATCCAAGACACTTGTTGGGGGGGGGTCTTACCCCTCTGCAGAGATACAATTGGTGTATTCTGCAGCCCCAGTCAACTGGGCCAATAATTCCATTACTATTCTTCTATAAAGATTGCTTTGACATTAAATAACCTACAAAAGGTTGATATGCCACTAAGAGGTGATCAGCTATAGCTAAGAGAAATCTGTTGTTTTTAACTAGAGGAAAATTTAGATTGAACTCACTAAATAATTTATTTGGAGATTCCCCATAGACATTGTTCAGGAAATTCTTTACCTTGACTGCCTATGCTAATAAAACAACCAGTGAACAGTCCACCTCATCCATCTTCATGTTACATGCTTTTCTGTGACTTCATTTGACCAGAAACTTTCAGCTGTGGTTGTAATCACCCAAGTGTTTAGTGACATTTCTTGGAAGAGTGGTCAACCCATTGAACAGTTCTAACAATTGATATGCACCATTTAGCGTAATTTCAGAAAACTGCCACAAACACTTGAGGGGTTATTTTATTGAGGACTAAAACTTATTTTAAAAAATCAGTGCAATATTTTGAATCTATTTAATCATATCTATTTATGTTAAATACCAATATTAATGGGGGGGGGGATGTCCTCGTGGTGTAATGGTTAAAGCGATGGACTGCGGAATCGTAGTACACGAGTTCGTACTCCAGTCGCACTATTACGTTCACTTTCGGGTAAATACCCTTGGGAAAGGTATGACCCCCCCCCCCCTTATCCTCCCAGCTATGAGTTAAATAGTACCACTACTGTTCTTCTAAGAGAATGGGTTTGGCATTAAATAACCTAAAGAGTTGATATGCCATTAAAAAACAAAGAAACCAAAACAATATTAATGCTTAAAAATGAATTGACAATAAGATGAATGATTACATTTTAACATTGTATATCAGTTATACCTTACATTCTATGTGATCTTGTGCAGGAGGAGTATTATATCTTATCAAATAGTTTTTGGTTGTTTAATCTTATTCCTATAGTTCACGTGTGACCTTGGCTATTGGGGATAGAGAATCCTCTAGACAAAGTGTCTATCCATTTGGAACTCTAATTATAGTTCCTGTATTTTCTCTCAAATTTATTGATAAAAATCAATGATTGGCAGATTCTGTAGTCTCTTTAGATTTTCTGATTTCTCATAAACCAAAAATCCTGGCTGTTTGTTTGTTTCTTTATATAATTTGGCATAGTGGGTAGAGCGTTTGCCAATGATCCGGGAGACGGGTTCAATCTCAGGTTGCGTCATACTAAAGACTTTAAAAATGGTACTTAACACTTAGCAATATAAGGTATGTAGCGAGGGTAAAGTGGAGCAATCCAGGGAAATGAGTAGGGCCCTCCCCTACACCTCAGTGTAGTAGCTATTGAAAAGGGAGCCTTCTGGTCGCCCTCGACTAAGGGAGACAACTTTACTTACTTACATAATTTTAATTTTTTTTGTAGAACTCTCATTACCATTTTTCTGTGGCTTCTCCTTCCAACATCAAATACATTGTTCAGCATCCTTCTAATGTCTTATGTGTGTGTGTGTGTGTGTGTGTATATATATATATATATATATAACACAGGTAATTTTCTGAATTCAAAGTTTTCCTTCTCCTAGACTGGTTACCAAAGATGAGCCCAGTTTGTCCTATTTACCCATAGCCAGAGGAAGCACCAAAAGATTAGCAGCAAGTGAAATACAGATTTGTCAAACCACAACTGCCCGCCCCGAACCTCCACACACTTCTAGCTTTCTTGTTAGGTTCTGCTTCCAATTATCGTGATTGTCATCAAAGAGATTTTTTAAAAAGGTATTGTTTGTTTAGTTTTAGTAGAAATGTGTTTTGGTTTGTGTATTTGTTGAAAAGGTTCATCTTCAGTTTGTTAATGCTGCTGTTGAATACTATTTGATTTGTAACTCTAATGGCTTTGAGGATTTGCAGATATTAATCTATCAGTGTTGTTGTTATGTGGGATAGTTTTGTTGTTTGATGGCATTGGTATCAAAGAGAGTAGTTGTTATATAGCCAATGTAGGTATATAAGGAGTTGCTAAGATGTTCTTTAGAGAAATCCCAAAGAATGGACATGTGAATTTGTAAACTATACTTGTTTTGTTTAGGTTGGATTTAGGGAAGCTTGTATTATTCGATGTTTAGAATTTGGTGTAATAAATGGATTTAATTTGTTTCTGATGTTCAGTGGGTTTTGTGCATGTGATTCCTGTAAATACAAATTAATAGTATTATTATTTTAGTGGAAGGCATGAAACTAGTTTACTGGAGAAATTGTTGTTTTAGATGTAAAAAGGCTCTGTGGATTAAGATTTGTCTTTTTATTAGGACTATTTTATATTTGGAGAGCATTCACTCTGATAATTGCGTAGATTGAAGTTATTGTTTCTAGAGTTGGTGAGTACACTCAAGAAATATCTTGTCTGATACCAGTGTAACACTATGTAGGAGGTCTGCCAAGCAGACGATTCCTTTGTCTGTTTTGGTGCAAAACCAGACAAAGGGTTTTGGACTCGAGATCTCGGCATGACCGGAAGTGGGTAAGGGAACGCGAGAAGGGAGTTGGACAAAGGAACTCAAAGAAGGCAGTTGGTGACGGACAGGGCAGTTGACAGTCGGATGAGATGAGGTCCAGAGCAGTGAGGGAAGACGATTCAAGATGAGTCAGCACTCCTCATGGGTTGTCGCATTTTCGCTAGAAATCCACACTAGCGTTAGTCTATATATGCTCACAGGAATGCAGAGTGTTACATAACTCCTTGTCTTGCACTTTGAGTTAACCCCAGGCTCGTATTGTTCGTTTGTTCTTTTTCTCCCACTCCCTCGATTGTATTTCTTGTAGCCGTAAAGAAATGTGCAATGCCCCTATCGGGACCACAAGATGATCACCGGCCAAGAATATCGAAATGGTTCGAAGAAGTTAATGTGTCAGGGGGCCGAGGGGGTAACGTCACACCAGTGCCACCAAACGACATTTAACTACACCACAGAATTACAACACTGATAAATTTACATTTCTAACTAAAAACACCTATAAAAGAACATTCAATACTGGCACTAACAAAAAATATTTCAAGAAATATATATATATATATATATATCTCATGTCAAGCTGCTAGTATAGATTTCCCTAACTCTCTCGCCATTTGTCTATCACCCATTATTTCTAGCAGGTCCTCCAGACTTTATCCTGTGTCTGCACAGAGCTGGTGTAGATAAGTTCTTGTTGGTCGGCCAACACTGGCATGTACCTGTGAAGGGGTTCATAAAACATCACTTATGAGTTCGTTCAGTGTCCCACATGTCTTGGCCGTATACCTGCTGCTTTGTGGGATGTTGCTTCCAGGATTTGTGCAATTCCTGTCTGGCTTTTTCTCTCTATGCTTAGTCAGTGTCTAAGTGTTGTGTTCATACAGTAGAATTAACATGGCTGCTGCTTGGTACGGTATTTATAGGTTGATAATGAAAATAATAAATCAACAGTTAGGGTCATAATGGTCTTTGACAATACTTATAGGTGTTTATAATGCAATAATGTAAAAGAAGAAAAAAAAAAAAAAAAAAAAAAAAAAGTGCTTATAATTATTGATAATACTAAAATATTACTTAGATTTACTGACAATACTTGTAGGTGTTCATCCTAATGTGAGGAAAATGATACTTACAGTCAGTGGTTCGGTTGTATAATTAATATAGTATTATTGGGAATGGTTGCTGGATCGTGAGGCAATAAGAAAGGTATTTGGGAGAAACAGGTGGGATAAGGTGAAAGGACAAGGAGGAAGTTTTAGTAAGTAAAGTGAACAGAGATATATATATTATATATATGAACAATAATTGTGGTGCTTAAAAAATGAGAAAGAAAATAGAATTTAGTTTCTGTTTTGGTTAAGTGTTTGGATCGAATTGGGATAGAGGTTTGTTTTTTTTTTGTTTTTTTGTGTTGACATTTTGTGATTATCACAACTTCTTCATGGAGGCAAAGTAGGCATCTTGATATTTTGTTGTAGGTGGGGACTGATTTTATAACTTCCCAAGTTATGTTTGGTGTAATGTTCTTGTGTATCAGCAAACATTTGGAAACTGAAAGAGTTGTATTATTAGAGTAGTTTTTTTATTTGAGCATATTCTTTGTTTGAAGGTTCCCTCTGTTGCACCTATGTAGTATTTTGTTGAGTTATTTTTCCTTACTGTGGCTTTGTATACCACATTTTTTGAAGCAGTTTCCTTGTTGGGGATACATTAATTTGTTCCTACAATTGCACTGGTCGTTAGTTTCTGGTGTGTGTGTGTTTTATTTTTTTTTCAAAGATCTACACTCTGACCAACAATTGCTAATTGCATGAAATCCAGGGTCACAGACTGTACCATGTAAAATATATATTTCTATATATAAATGCTCTATCATTGATACTGAGCCCTATTTAACAAGACTGCAACATTTGGTCTGTAGAGTGACCCCCCTTACACAAATAACTTACTTCCTGTAATATAATAAAGTTGGCAGCCACCATTGTTAACAGCTAATATCAGTCCCTTCTTCATTATACTTCTTTACATAAATACATCCTGCACAAAACTAAGTTTTATTTTCTTTTAATCAACTTCAATAATGGCTATGAGGCAATATTCAGCTAATATACCACCTACAGAGAAGATGAGCTTAGTAGTAAACATAATTTTTTAAACTACTCAATAGCAAGCAGACTCTCGACAAAAACAGATACTGAATATCATACTTCAGGTTTTTTTGGCAACAATCGGTCAGGATATATTTGACATATATGATGGCTTAGAATTTGACACTGAAGAGGATAAAATGGACTTAGAAGACTTTTTTTTGTGGGTGAAACGCATGAGGCATTAGAGTCATATAAATTTCACTTACGGAAACAAGAACCAACAGAAAATATCAAAACATGCTTAGTTGCTTTACGTTAATTAGCAAAAAACTGTAATTTTGGCCAGCTATGAGACAGACTGATTAGAGACTAGGTTGTTGTTGGAGTTAAAGACGATTGTATCAGAAAAAAACTATCAGAATGGACAGAGGCACAGACGTGACTGTAATCCCCAATTGTATGGGAGACAAATAAAAAAATTATATGGACCTGGTCACAAAAAGATTCAGGTCATAGGATGTGTAGAAGCTATGTTAGATAATGGAAGGATTTCTTCACAACAGGACAACCTATGCGACAGGACCAGCTATTAAAGCATTAAAAATATTAGGAAAAAATTAATGCAATCAAGTCACTGATACAAAAAAAGACTTTCCAATTAATGCAATCAATAATGAGAGTCACCGATACAAAAAAAGACTTTCCAAGGGTAATTAGAAAACTTATACAAAATACACTTGGATGAGACAGCCCAACCATTTTCTATTACCACCCCCAGAAGAGTACCACTCCCTATGAAGCAAAAAGTCCAGGAAGAGCTAAAATGTTTGGAAAAAGAAAACATGCATCCAGTGAAAATGCCTACAGATTGGTATGCTCCCATTGTTGAAGTTTTGAAGAATAAATGGTAACGTTAGACTTTGTGTCAACTTCACCAAACTCAATGAAAGTGTAAAAAGAGAAGAATTTCCACTATATTCTGTTGACCAACGCCTCTGGTGGTGTAATGGTTAGCAAGCTCGACTAGCAAACCTACACGAGTGAGTTCGAGTCTCATTGGGTGCCCCTTTCATATGGCCTTGTGCTACATCTAAGCCAAAAGCTTAGTAAATTTCCATTCTGTTGACCAACTATTAGTTGAACTAAATGGTGACCAAGTATTCAGTCAATTAGACTGTAACAGTGGATTCCATCAAATAGTTTTACACGAGGATTCTCAGAAACTGACCACTTTTATCAAACCATTTGGGAGATATTGTTACAAATGCTTACCCTTTGGAATCAGTTCTGGTCCTGAGATTTTTCATCGTGAAATGACACACATTTTGTCTGGAATATCCTGGAGTTATCTGAGACAAAGATGATGTTCTTGTCAGTAGAAGAAATCAGCAGGCGCATGACCAGCGGCAAAAAATGGTGTTACAGAGAATAGAAGCAGCAAGAGTAACAGTAAATGAAAAATGTGTATTCTCTGTTAGTGAAATAAAATTTATTGGTCACATCATCTCAAATGAAGGGATCCAAGTAGACCCAGAAAAGATAAGAGCAATTGTGAACCTGGCCAGACCACAAAATGTGTCTGATCTGCAATGACTACTAGGCATGGCAAATCATGTGGGTAAATTTGCTAAGAATTTAGCGGAGACCACAAAACCACTCATATCTATTAAAAAAAAAAAAAAAAACAAAAAAAAAAAAAAAAAAAAACACAGCATGGATCTGGGACAAACCTCAGAAAATTGCATTCCAGACACTAAAGGAAAAACTGAGCACTGCACCAGTACTGATCCACTACAGTGCTGACAAGGAGACAAAAGTTTCAGCTGATGCATCTTCCTACGGCTTAGGTAGTGAACTTCTTCAGAAACAAGGAAATGACTGAAGACCTGTATTTTATGCTTCCAGATCCCTCACAGAAACTGAGCAGAGATATGCTCAAATTGAAAAAAAAATGTTTAGCAGTCACTTGATGTTGTGTAAAATTTGCAGTCTTCCTTATTGGGCTGCACAAATTCACGGTTGAAACAGACCACAAACCATGATTGGTACTGTTAAAAACTAAACGCTTAGATGAACTGACCCCAAGCGTTTTCATATGCATTTGATGAGATTTTCATATGACAGCAGACACATTGTCTAGAGTTTCAGGGAGCAGTCCAGTTAAAGAAGATTTGCAGCAGGAGACAGAAATGGATATGTTTGTCCATTCTATAACTGATAATATCTCTGTGAGTCATAAAAGACTGGAAGAAATAAGACAAAAACAGAATACCGACAGTATCTGCAGTCAAGTAATAAATTTTTACAAGATGGACTACTGGCCTGAAGCAGCTAGGCAAGAACTAAAATTGAAGCCATACTGGTTTGTAAGACAAAATCTTACAGTATATCAAGGCTCTTGTTGTACCAGAGTATATTTGTCATCCCTGTGGATCTTCAAAAATGACATAATGGATCGTATATATGAAGGGCACCAGGGTATAGTCAAGTGTTGAGCATTATCACGTGAAAAGAAAATGTGTGGTGGATTGACCTATCCCAACAAATTGCAGAAAAAGTAGGAAACTGCAGTATATGCAAGAAAGAAAGAAAATATCCTCCAGAACCACTACTACCCTCAGAGTTACCAGACTACCAATGGCAAAAGGTAGGCATGGATTTGTTTGAATTGAAAGGACACACATATCTGATAATCATTGATTATTATTCTAGGCAGATAGAAGTGTCCCCCTTACAGAAAACCACTTCAGACAGTATAGTTAATAACTACAAATCAGTATTTTCCAGAATTAGTGATATTAGATAATGGCTCACAATTCACATCAAAGGAGTTCTTGGACTTTTCAAATAGTTTTGACTTTGTAAATCTCACCAGTAGGCTCCATTATCCACAAGGAAACGGAGAAGCAGAACGGGCGGTACAAACCATTAAGAACTTATTAAAAAAGGCAAGTGACCCATATATCGCAATACTCTCCTCCTGCATGGTAAAAGTCCTGCAGAATTATTTATCAATAGAAAACTCCGAATTCTAATTTGTATGATCTCTGTTGGGGTGTCCTTGTGGTGTAATGGTTAAAGTGATGGACTGCGGAATCGTAGTACGCAAGTTCGTACTCCAGTCGCGCTATTACGTTCACTTTCGGGCAAATACCCTTGGGAAAGGTATGAACCCCCTTATCCTCCCAGCTATGGGTTAAATAGTACCACTACTGTTATGGCTTTGGCATTAAATAACCTAAAGAGAGTTGATATGCCATTAAACAAAGAAACCGAAACCAAACCATCTCTGTAAAATAGACAGTAGAATGCTGAGAAATATAAAAGTAGAGACACTAAGATAAAAGACAGACAAAAAAATGAATTTCAACAAGTGTCATCAAACTAAGGAGCGTTCCTCTTTTGTAGAAGAGCAATCAGTTTGGGTAACAAGCTAAGGAGCGTTCCTCTTTTGTAGAAGAGCAATCAGTTTGGGTAACAAGCTAAGGAGCGTTCCTCTTTTGTAGAAGAGCAATCAGTTTGGGTAACAAGCTAAGGAGCGTTCCTCTTTTGTAGAAGAGCAATCAGTTTGGGTAACAAGCTAAGGAGCGTTCCTCTTTTGTAGAAGAGCAATCAGTTTGGGTAACAAGCTAAGGAGCGTTCCTCTTTTGTAGAAGAGCAATCAGTTTGGGTAACAAGCTAAGGAGCGTTCCTCTTTTGTAGAAGAGCAATCAGTTTGGGTAACAAGCTAAGGAGCGTTCCTCTTTTGTAGAAGAGCAATCAGTTTGGGTAACAAGCTAAGGAGCGTTCCTCTTTTGTAGAAGAGCAATCAGTTTGGGTAACAAGCTAAGGAGCGTTCCTCTTTTGTAGAAGAGCAATCAGTTTGGGTAACAAGCTAAGGAGCGTTCCTCTTTTGTAGAAGAGCAATCAGTTTGGGTAACAAGCTAAGGAGCGTTCCTCTTTTGTAGAAGAGCAATCAGTTTGGGTAACAAGCTAAGGAGCGTTCCTCTTTTGTAGAAGAGCAATCAGTTTGGGTAACAAGCTAAGGAGCGTTCCTCTTTTGTAGAAGAGCAATCAGTTTGGGTAACAAGCTAAGGAGCGTTCCTCTTTTGTAGAAGAGCAATCAGTTTGGGTAACAAGCTAAGGAGCGTTCCTCTTTTGTAGAAGAGCAATCAGTTTGGGTAACAAGCTAAGGAGCGTTCCTCTTTTGTAGAAGAGCAATCAGTTTGGGTAACAAGCTAAGGAGCGTTCCTCTTTTGTAGAAGAGCAATCAGTTTGGGTAACAAGCTAAGGAGCGTTCCTCTTTTGTAGAAGAGCAATCAGTTTGGGTAAACACATCAAAAACTACTCAAGCAAAAGTAGTAAAGTTCCTATCCTGGTGAAAACTGATTCGGGACTACTTCGACAAAATTGTAGAAGAAATGACCAAACCAAATTTTCTCAAGTAGTCACCTGCAAGAAGTGTCGACATTACCAAATCTACCCAGAAATTCCTGAATACAGTCACGACAATAGCACATATGAGAATCTTACCGAACAAGTTGACCAACCAGAAACTCAGCTCACTGCACAGAGTGAAGTTTCAGCCGACACAGAAAGTCCGCAGACAGCAAGATACACCAGAAGGGGTTGGAAAAGTCAACCACCCAAAAGTTTCTCCCTCTAAAGTTTAAAAATAACTTTAAAAACTAAAAAGGGAGATGTAGAGTTATCCCCCTTACACAAATAACTTACTTCCTGTAAAGCCAGCAGTTGCTATCGTTAATAGCTAATATCAGTCCCTTCTCTTCATTATACTTCTTTACACAAATACATCCTGCGTAAAACAACACATGGTCCTTCATTAACTCACCAAGTGGGCTAGTAACGACCATAAACCTCTTTTCTCTATATAAAGATATAAATTAATATGATCAGTCTGTCTCCTTACTACCCTATGGTCTATCACTGATATTGAACATTATAAATATCACCAACTGCATTATATATAATTAATTCTCCTCCACTGAATTGCAGCCCTGGAACATTAATCAAGGGATAGATGGCATAACAAAAACTTATTTTCAATCTTTTTTACCCTTGTTCAACAATTATTCCTAATTTCTCTTCTAAGAAGCAACATTTTCTTTACAACTTCCAATGCCCTACAACTTTTATCTTTACATTCCCTCATATACTTAGAAAGCATAATAACTTAACAATAAATAATATTTTGAAAATGAGTGTTATTGAAAACCATTGATTCCAAAAGACTTCTAAACATTTGTCCTTGAAAAGACAGCTTTTTTGGAATGGCTAGCTCAATGTAAGGCATTTTACTATTAGCTGCTTATTGACTCATTCAATTTTAATGTATAGAAATAATTTGCCTACTCTAAAAACAAAAAAAAAAAAAATGTTGGCAAAAGGGATAATGTTATTCTTTAACTTAGAGTGTTACATCAACCACACAATACTGAAGAGTTTCACATTAAGATTATCACATCCCATCAAAAAGCAAAGACAGAATGTACATAACACTTGAATTTGAAAGAAAAACAAACTACAATGTCTTTAAAGATGTTTATACACAACAGAACTTCCAGTCTCAAAGTTGAAATTTAGCAAAAAAAAAAGTATGAGGAGGACACACATGAAAACTGTTTTTATATTATATCATATGAAGCAGTCATTTTAAAGTTGTTTTTTTTTCTCTTTGTACACATTTGTATTCCAACAAGAATGAAATGTGTAAAAGGCTGTTGACCTCATAAAGCTGGTCAATACCTGAATTGTACCATATCAAAGAAGTATTTTTAAAGTCAGTTGGTTAGGTTTTAGGGGATATTAACCCTTGTAGGTTATTTAATGCCATATGTATATATAATGATATTCAAGATATGATTTATAAACAGTTTGTTAGTAAGTTTTAAACAAGCCAGAGCTCATTTGTTTGCACATAGTTAAATGGTTTCAAGGATCACAAACACAAATAATCCTATTTAATATTAATTTGTTTACATTGTGGTTTTAAGAATAGTTTCAAGTACTTCTATGTAACACTAACAATTCAATTTAACATCAGTCATTTGTCTGCACAGTTAAATAGTCAAACAGTTCTATTTTACCTATAGATGGGACTTTAATAGTTATCACCACTTCCACCCTGACCTAGACTTGAGAGCAATGGCAATGAAGGGGTACTCCACATTCCCCAAAGCATTCCAGGAGTTAGTCAAGAACACTCATCTGGGCTATTGCCTCTACAGAGATGCAATCAGCATATTCTACAGCTCTCAACCAACTAGGCTGGAACTTTTTGTAAAATCATTTTATAGTAATACATATTTTTTTCTATTAATTTTTTTTTTTTTTTTTTTTTTTTTTTAAAGAAAAACGTAAATGGGATAGAAGTCTATATTAAAAGAACCCACTCTTCTTGAAACAACACTGTTTGCAGTCAATATTGAGATGGATTTTATGGTAGAGAAAGATAAATATTCCAGCTACAAATTTTCTTTGCAGAATTTGGTCTCTAATGCGATAAAATCTAGGAAAACTCTTAAAAATAAAATTCCTCTTGTGGTACAACACAAGTACTGACCAGTTAATCTAAACAGTAAAGTGAAAAGGGACAGGTGATGCAGATAATGAAGTGGGGCCATTACGGCTTTGTGGAATGATGTCATGGTAGAATAAAATAAAAGATTTTGCTGCCGGACACGGGGAGACAAAAAAACACAGACGAGATTCCATTTAACTTAAAAAAATACAAATGCAATGGGGAAGATGAAAAAACAAAAGAAGCAAGCTACTTTTCTTTTTATATAGCTATTTAAAACTTAATATTTTTTCTCCTTTTTCTTTTCAGTTATAAATGCAAATGATTACAAGGGAGACAACTGGAAATGACAAAATAAGTTGTCTTTAAAAAACAAATTTTTTTTAAAAGTCTGCCAATTTACATTTGCAATACAAACTGACAAATTCTTAATATATTACATTGTTCCACAAGTAATATTGAAAATTTTGGCAATAAAAATCATTTCAGAAAAAGCTTAAGAGTTAGTCTGGCCTTATGGCAACAATTATAAATCAAATTTCCAATTATGATTGGCAATTTTATGTCAGTTTTTTTAAGTCCAGTTTAGTCAAAACATTAATAAATCTTAGAAATTTGTTAATACAAAAAAATCTTGAAAGATTAATAATCCGATCCACTGTGGCCACATGTTCTGTTTTACCACAAGTTCTGTTGAAAAGTGGCTACAAATTCTGTGACCTCTCCATTATTTGGATATTTAAACAAAACTAAACATTTTTTTTTTCTTTTTAACTTTTTTAATAAATTCTCTCAAGCTGAATTTGAGTTTTTATCCTTGACAAGAAGAATAAAAACTAAAGACAAAAACATTTCATCTTTGGATTTTTTTCTTTTAGGGGCTTGAAGCATAAAATAGAAAAATACACTTTTTGTTTGTTTTTTGAGAGGCAAGAGGTCGATTACAAAAATGTAAGAATAGAACTCAAATTCTAAGATATTCAACAAAACTTTTTGGGGATGGGATGGAGGTGGGTCAGTGATTTTAGAAATGAATTAGTGAGAAATAGTTTAGCTGCTCTAGTGACCATTTTTTTTTTATGGTTGGTAAGGAAAGGAGCAAGAGAGAAAGAAGAAAATAGTGGGAGGGGAGCGGGATCCCAGGGTCAAGAAAGAAGGAAGAAGACAGCCCCCACCCACCACTTCAATGCAGACATCTTATTTCTTGCTGTCTTTGTTATCTTTCTTCTTCTTAAAAAATGGAAATCCTTTTCTTTTCTTTTCTTTTTCCTGTTTCAAATGGCTGTCATCATCCAGAAAAACTTGGGAATGTGACATGGAATGACGTGTCCTGGGACCCTCAGAGGAAGTGAGACGTCTAAGGTCTGTGTAACTTGTATTGGTAGGGCCTATGTGGTAGCTACTTCGAGACAACTGTAAGAGAAAACATTTTATTAATGTCATAATTATATAAGTTAAGAGATTAAATATATTAACCTGGTTTCCATAAAATAAATACCATGTAAAAGGATTTTTTTTTTTTGTGTTCTTGATAAAATCTTAAACTATTTCCATGACAACCAAATAAGTAAGTTATCATATAAATCGATTTTAAGGGAATATTAGTCATAGAGGTTAGGGAATCACAAACATTTAAATTTTTTATGTAGTTGTTAAGAGTTTTTTTGCATACAGTTTTATGATATCAAGTATTTCTATCCCCCCCAAAAATAATTTGCACATAAATAAAACCTTTTGGGGACTCAATTAGTGACAGGCAGTGGGCAATCTTAATTGTCAGGAAATAGCCAAGTCAGAAGGAATTCTGCCAACAAAGAGTTAAGTTTGCTATTATAAACACGATTTTTACTTTCTACCCCTTTGCAACCCAAATAAATAGCAGATTCAAAAACAAACTGCTTGTGTTCAATGTTGTTTATCGGATGAACCAGTACCATTCCCCCCTCAAAAGAATTTTTTTTTTCAAGCCGAACCAGAGACTGAGGGAGGAGAAAAAAAAAAAAACCAAAAAAAAAAAAAACACATTCTCAAACCCCGGGTTGAAAATGGCAGTGACAAAAAGAATCCACATTGGTCATCTCAGTGTCGGTTCCGATACATAATTTCCTGTTGGGTGATCTTTTTTCAATAAGCCACTTTATATTACGCTACACATCTGCATAGGAATAACAACTTTGACCGAGCATATTACATAGCATGATCAACAGTGGTCATTTTATATATGATTATATTGGCAAGTGTTGAAGGAAGTTATTACAAAAAGGTACTATTTACCAACCCCTCCGCTCGGGCAGGATATGACACAAGGTCAATTTTTAAGCGGAGTTTAACAGGTTTTGAATTCAGAGTTTTCCTTCTCCTAGACTAGTTGCCTCCCCAAGGCTGAAGAACCTAGTCCGTCCTACTATTTACCCATAGCTGGAGGGAGAATAAGGGGGTTCATACCTTTCCCAAGGGTATTTGCCCGAAAGTGAACGTAATAGCGCGACTGGAGTACGAACTCGCATACTACGATTCCGCAGCTCATCGCTTTAACCATTACACCACGAGGACACAAAAAGGTAGCAGCATTTTGATTGCCTTTTGAGACAACAGTATACACTCAGAAGCCATGCTAAGCCAAAATTTGGAGATGGAATTACTGTTTCAATTGAATTTTCATTAGGTGTATATGAGTAACTAGAAATATGAATTTGCAGTTCTATCTCTAATTAGATAATATCATATTTCAAGACATCTTTACAGTATCTATAGACCTCTGCTGCAGCTGTTGTTGTTGTGGACCACAGTTTGAAAACATCTACACAACAGAATCTCTAACAGATATGCCAATTCTCTAAGGGAGATAATTTTCATTGAAACCCTATACATGGTCATGGGAAAGGTAATACTGAGGAGATGAAAAAAGCCAAAAGAATTTCAATAAAATTTAATTATAATGTTAGGAAACATTGTGCCATTCAAAAGAAAATTGGAGGAAAATCTTTTCCAACAATTATTTCTTTTCTGTGTTTGTTACTTTGACCTCTGGTGACCTGAAAGGACCTCCAATATCAACATCATGTCACAAGCGGACATCTTAAAAGTGGCACACAAAAAAGAGCCTAATTTATTAGTAGATTGACACGCTGTTAAAGATCACCCAATCTGCCTAGGGTTATTTAATGTCTAGAGGTTAGGGAATTATATACATTGTATGTTCACATTTACATTTATATGGTAAAAGTACTGTTGGCGAAGGCAACCCAAAGGCTCCCCTTTCAATAGCTACTACACTGAGGTATAGGAGAGGGTGCTACTCCTTCCCTTAGATTGCTCCACTTTACCCTTGATATGTACCTTTTAATGCTGAGTGTTAAGCAAGGTGGTATAAAGTACCATTTTTTAAAAGTCTTTGGTATGATCCGACCTGCAATTGAACCCTGGTCTCCTGGACCATTGGCAAACACTCTACCTACTAAGCTAATGAGATGGTAATAATTTTTAAACAGATCTATTTGACCCATAGGTGGGATCCAAACAGACACTACCACTCCAGGTCAGAGTAATGGCAATGAAGAAAAACTCTACATTCTCCAGAACTGGAACCATTCTCCAGAACTGGAGCCTCACCACCAGATACAATTCAGTATCATACCCAGGACCCCCACACACTTTTTTTTTTTTTTTTTTTTTTTCAGGAGGGGAGATCCTTCCTCTCCTTCCTCTGCAGAGGATACTAGTCAAGGTATTCTAAGCTCTGTGGACAGGATGGTTAAGGAATTTGAATAAATGTCTTAATAGATAAATTTATAATGATTATATGCTTTCTTGATTCAAATCATTTATATAAAAAACAAAATTGCAGGAAAATTTCCAGTCAAAGAATTAAAATGGTTGTGTCAACCCTAAAACTGACCTTGTTTCCAAATTCATCACCTAAAAGATAAAAGAGAACAGAATTAATAATAATTATAGACTATATGTGTAGAATTCTACAATGCATCTTTGCAATACATAACATAAATATCAAATCTGTGCAAAAGTTCACAGCACTTTTTTTTTTTTTAAAAGTTTCCTGGATAATTATGTACAAAACCAAATCTAATTCAACAACAAAAAGACAAAACAAAATATATATATATATATATATATATATATATATATATATATATATATATATATCCCCCCCAACCTTCTTTCCTGTGTCTATTCTGATTTATTTTATCCATAGGATCTGAAGAAGTCCTGTTAATTTTTTTTTTTGTGTTTTTGAATTTTTCAAAAACGCATAACAGGATGGAAATAAATTTATAATCCTAATGTGACCGGTTTGTTGTTTTTTCTTAATGAATATATGTGTGTGTGTATATATATATATATATATATATATATATATATATATATATATATACACACATACACAGGGTTGTATTTTTTTTTTTTTTTTAAATGGTATATACTCATTTTTGGTTAGAGTTTCAATGCCTAAGAATTTGGTCAGAAATAATACCTAATGATATCCATTTTTATGGTATAATATTCCACTAAAAACAAAATCTTGCTACTTGAAATTAAGCTTAGTAGTGTTGTATAGTGACCATCAGTTGGAGTTTAATGAAACCCCAAGAGAAAAATCTAAATGGGAACAACAAAAGATGCTGCATGCTGTTTTGAATAAATCCTGGAAGTAACAACTTGCAAAAAAGCAGCTGTATGGCCACTTATTTCCCATCCTACAAAATATCCTAGACAAGTACAGTGGGTGAAGCAGAAACAAACTCATAAGTAACATTTTCCTAGAGACTCCTACGCATGGACACACCAGTATTGGCCGACCAGCAAAGATTTACATTCATCAGCTTTGTGCAAACACTGGATGCCATCTTGAGGGTTTGCCAAGAGTGATGATGGAGAGGGAAGGAGGGAGTCAAAGGAATCTGTACTATAAGCATGCCTTGATGCTAAAAAATGATAAAAGGAATACTTATTTGTAGGTGATACTATGTGTGTGGGATATATATATATATATATATATATATATATATATATACATACATACACACACACAACAAATATGAGAAAGAGAGAGAAAGAAATGGTACCAACCATTTGCCTCCAACCTCTGGCGTCTGAGAACTAGATCTTCTCGTTTTAATGGAGGTGGCATAGATTCTAAAGATTCATGGCCAGAGAATCCATCTTTTTTGCCTGTGAAGAAAATTTAGAGGGTAAATATTTGAAGAAAGCAATTTTAAGTCCCAGGAGAAGCAACAGAAATTTGAAAATTTGCCAGGTCTGTGTGTGTGTGTGTATATATATATATATATATATTTTATATACATACACAGCCACATACACCGATTTATATACACATACAGATATACATATATATATACACACACACACACACACGTATACATGCACACACACACACACACACACACGGGTGTGTATGCTTTGTTTTGTTTTTATGGCATATCAATCATTGTAGGTTATTGAATGCCAAATCCTGTTTTTATATATATATATATATATATATATATATATATATATATATATATGATTTGTCAACACATTTTGTAGATAACATTCATAGATGAACCTGAGCTCTTTTTTGCACTAAGTTAAATGGTACCATGCAGGGGCGGAGACGGGACTAGTGCTACTCGTGCCCGGCACGACCAATAACTCGGTCAATGTTATTCAAAATGGATTAAAAATCATCCATTAATTTCAAGCAAACATACTTAGTCTGATCTCATTTAAATTACGTATCAATTCAAGTTTCGATAACTAAGTAGCCAAAAGTTCATAAATATATCTGGGAATAATACAACGATGCAGTTTTGAACGGATGGTCTTTGTCCGGCCACCGTCAGATTCATTGAACATCCCATAAAATCGGCTATAATGTTGAACATGCAATCCGTGCCAGGCATTAGACCCTTATAATAACAGTAATGTTAGAGAAATATGCTTTTGGCTGTAGCCAATAGCAAGATCAACCCTAACACTGTGCTCAAAAATCTTAGCACAGACTGCTGATAGATGTCTTGGGAAGAGGGAGAGGGACTGAGAGAGAGAGAGGGGATAGCAGATCAGAGCCGTCGCTGACGTCATCATCATCGCTATGGTAAATGTTGGTTAAACAGAGTGTTTTAATTCGTTTTTTCACTAACAGATGTCTATTTCTATAATGAATGTTGCATATATTACATTCTGTAACTAAAATTTGTTTATTTGAATACATTTTCAACAAATAATCTTTATTTTAAGCGAAATTGAAACTACTAGCTGTGTCTGTGTATATTGTCATCATTTTCTTTATTCTCATAAACATATTTTTCTCATCACAGTAATGAACATCTTCTCTTTTCTTCTATACTTTTGAAAGGAAAAAAAATTCTTATCTACTGTATTAACAAGACTACAAATTATATAGTATCTTGATTGTTTACAAAAAAAACACCATGCAAGGTACGTTTGTCAATCTGTGCTATACAATGGAGAAACACGCAATAGCAACTATGATGACTTACTTTGGGTCCACGGACCACGGGTTGGGAACTGAAGTTGACAGAGGGTGGGGGTGGGCACGAGTAGCAAAAATAGGCTAGAGTCACCACTGGTACCATGTATTGGTATATAATATCACAATTTAACATCAGTCATTTGTTTGCACACAATTTGTTCTATTTGAACCATTGATAGAGCCCTATCATGTGTAGCCACTCCAGGTCAGAGTGGACCTGGGAGTAATGATAACGAAGAGGCACTCCACATCTTTCAAAGCTCCAGGAATTGAACCTCACCATCAGTTGGTTTAATGTCATACCAAAACACTTGTTGGAGGGGGGGGGTCTTACCTCTCTACAATGATGCAGTTGGTATATTCTACAGCCCCAGACAAATGGGCTTTGTGTGAGTATATATACATATATATATATATAAAAACAAACAAAAAAAACACACACAGTCAAAATCTTTTTTTCTTGTTGTTTTTTTAATTTAATTTATTTGCTTGGTGGATTTTATTTAGATTGAGCTCTTTATCAGGAAAATTTAAATGTAATATTCTAGTTTTGAATATTTTTTTTAGATGTCCTGATTGGAATTATTCCCTGTTCCAGATTTACTGTAATTATATATGTTATGTACCTTGCTCACCAGAGCTATAACCAAGGTAATTCTATGATTAAAGGAGAGGGAGGGAGACTATATATAGGATGTAGAGAATGGTAATAGAGAAGCGGGGGGAAGGGGGTTGATAAAAACTACGTTAAGTTTTAGCAAAAATTCCCTCTGACTACAGAAGAAAAGCTGTCCCGATATTTTCTAGAATGTTTAAATGAAGAATGTGCCTTATAAGGAACAGAAAAAAGTTGACACTAAATTATTTATCAGGTGACCGGCAATGGAAGATCCTTACATGCTCATAATGTCTCTGTGTGTGTGTGTGTGTGTGTATATATATATATATATATATATATATATATATATATATATATATATACACACACACACACACACCTGGAAAAAATATCACCATCCTCAAAAATGAAGAAAAAGATATTGTTTACAATTTTTGAATTAAGAAAATCAGATATATGAAAGATAAGGCAGAAAGACATTTAAAATATGAAGAAATTTCAATTCATTTTTATATGTATATTAGCATTTATGTTTAATTTTGAAATTTTTTTTTTGACAGAAATATAAGACCAATGAGCAGAACTATAGAATATAATGGCAAATTTTTTTATTTAATATTTTGTAGATCTGCTGTTAGCTTTGATAACCTCAAATTCAGCTACATATACAATCAACTAGTTTCTAGAGTTAAAACAAAAGTGTTTTTCCCATGTGTCTTAGATTTTTTATATGATTGAGATCTAGGGAGCACACTGGGTGGTCAAGAAGTCTTATTTTTTGTTCAAGCAAGTACATCTTTGATATTGATTTGCTGAAAAATCCATTCTTCTCCACATAAACAACACCCCTCTTGTGCAAGAGATAAATCATTTAGCATCTTCACATAATTTGCTGCTTTTTGTTGACCAACTGACAAATTGTAGTTTAAGTTTTCTTGAAGATTAGAAGGCACCCAGATCATAAGAGATCCTCCTCCACTTGTTGAGTAATTCTCTTCTGGAAAATTTTTTGCATGCTAGTACTTCTGAAAGACATCTGGACCATCTAAATTAAATTTCTTTTCATCCGAGAAAACAACCTTTCACCATTCTTTAGCATTCATGATTTGCTACTGACGAGCATATTCCAGTCGTTTCTCTTTGTGCTTCATAGTTAACCCTGGATGATAAATTCTTTTCTCATGCTTAATTTTTTTTGTTGTTTAAATGCTTTCAAATTGTTTTAGTACTGCCAGGAGTATCCACTAGAGATCGCAATATTTTTTAATATTGAAGTTTTCTTTTTTACTTCGTGAACAATTCTTCTCTTGAATTGTAGTGATAATTTTTCTGGCCTGCCAGTCGTTTTTTTTTTTGTTCCATACTTATTTGGACTTTTCAAGTAATTGCAGAGAATGGTTTTACTGCATCCTAAGGCTTTCAAAATTTCTGAGATTTTCCAACTGTTTTCAGAGCTGTAATCTCACCTTTTTCAAATTCAGATAATTTATTTCCTTTAGCCATTTATGTTTTTAGTATTTTAAGTATTACAGTTTTAATAGCTTTTATATTACGTAGACTATATATAATGAATTTTTCAATTGAATTAAGTTCCTTTTTCATTAGTTTTTATTAGTGGTCTTATATTCATATCAAAAATAAATTTTAAAAATTTAGCATAACAGCTAATATACATATAAAAAATTAATTGAAATTTCTTATTTTAAATTCAAATGTCTTAACTTTACCTTTTATATATCTGATTTTCATAATTTAAAAATTGTAAACAATATATTTTTCTTCATTTTTGAGGTTAGTCTTATATTTTTGTCCAGGGGTGTGTATGTATGTATATATATATATATATACAGACATACCCTTCTATCACCGACAGGATGTGAAAGAAAGTCACTTTCTTTTTAAGCAGAAAAAGAAACTTGATTTGAATTCAGTCTTTTCCTTCTCCTGCATTGGTTGCTATGCCAAAGCTATTGGATACAGTCTTGCCTACTATTTACCAACAGCCGAGGGTGGGGAGAACAGATGGTTTGGTTTCTTTGTTTAATGGCACATCAACCTTCATTAGTTATTTAATACCAAAGTCATTCTTCTAAAAGAACAGCAGTGATACTATTTAACCTATAGCTGGAGGATTAAAGAGGATTATGCTTATCCTATAAACTATTAATCCAAAAGAACATAATTGTGCATCTTGATTATTTGAG
Organism: Sepioteuthis lessoniana; assembly: GCA_963585895.1. Taxonomy (NCBI): domain Eukaryota; kingdom Metazoa; phylum Mollusca; class Cephalopoda; order Myopsida; family Loliginidae; genus Sepioteuthis; species Sepioteuthis lessoniana. The sequence continues at coordinate 58,413,040 of OY757941.1, read as the reverse complement.
TTTTATGGCATATCAACCATTGTAGGTTATTTAATGCCAAATCCTCTTTATACATATATATTAAATATATAGGATTTGGTTTGGTTGGGTTTTATGGCATATCAACCATTTCAGGTTATTTAATGTCAAATCCTCTTTATACATATGTATTAAATATATAGGATTTGGTTTGGTTGGGTTTTATGTCATATCAACCATTGTAGGTTATTTAATGCTAAATTCGGTTTATACATATATATATTAAATATGATTTTAAAACATTTTGTTGAGAATATCTTTTAAACAAGTCTGAGTTTTTTTTGTTGTTTTTTTTGCTGCTGCACCCAGTTAAATGGTTTCAAGTATTGCTATCTAATACAAAAAACTATTTACTATTAATCATTTGTTTGCAAACAGTTAAATAGATTCATGCCTTTCTAAAGGGCATTAGGACAAAGTGAGTGCAAACAGCCTCATCTAAAGTTTGAACTCAAGCCATATATATATATATATATATATATATATCTCCTATGATGATAACTACCAACTAAGTATACCTTCAACACTTTTATATGAATCAAAGTCATTAAGTATTACAAGTACGCTCACTAGATTGTACTACCTACCCATTTGTGCTTCTGGGTGAATTTGGGTGGTTCTGCCCACCCCTGGAAATCTGTTATCATTTTCAACAGGATTAGTTTGTTGATGCTGGTTTGTGGAGGAGGAGGAAAACTGAGGTGGTGAGGTTTGGCTGTTTGACTGTGCAGGGTGGGGCTCAGGTTGGTGTAGGGGCAGCTGGAGGGAATCATCTTCGGGCAGTGCTTCAGAAATTTGGTGAGACCCAACAGATGATTTTGGTTTATCAGTTTCTGACATTTCCAGAACTGGCAACAAAAAAAAAAAAAAAATTCAGTTAACAGTCTGTAATTTCAGAAAAAAACATGTTGAGAAAAGTTCTAGATGGCAAGAAAATATTTGGTTAAAGATTTAGTCAAAAATCAAATCTTTAAACTACTTTGCTTAAATCCTTCTTTTCATGGCTATTAAAGTCGTTGTCAAGTTACATTAATAGAATTTATATTATAACTCCAAATAATATAAAGTATTCTAAAACAGCACTGGTACACAAGTCATCGATTGCAGGTATGTAGTGAATTTCCACTTAAATAAAATGTAAAAATTGTGTCAACATTTATTATATTCATATTTTTCTGGGATGAATGAACAACTTTGTTTAATGGCATATCGACCTTCATTGATTATTTAATGCCAAAGCCATACTTGTAGAAGAACAGCATTGATTCTATTAAGTCCCTAACTGGGAGGACAAGGGGGTTCATACATTTCCCAAGGGCATTAGTCCAAAACTGAATGTAATAGTTGTGACTGGAGTTTGAATTTACTTTGAGGCTCACAATCCAACACATCAGCCATAACACCTCTGAGACTCCTCCATATAAATTAATATCACTACAAATATTTAAACAATATTTTCTAGGATCATAAATGAATAATTATATACAAATGTGGTACTGGTCTGTGACACGAGGGAAAAATTCCCAGCTGATACGTCACATAAGATAATTCTAGAGCAGTGCTTTTCAAACAAATAATTTCTCATTATACAAGGGACATAACTCTTAGATTGATGTTGTAAAATCGACAGACAACTGTTTTAAATCTACACTGATACATAGATTATTTTTAATATCAATGTAATATACAAAATATATTTTTATTTAAATATTTTAAACATAGTAAATTTTAGTACAATAAAATGATACCAAATATTTTATAAAATTTATCTTTTAAACCTAAAGAAAAAAATGTTCATAAATTCAATTTGTGTCAAAAAAGCTTCAAGTTGTTTTTGCTTTTTTTTTTTTTTCCTCTCCACAGCAGTGAAGAATAGCCATCTTGTTAAGAAGCAGCAAAGATCTTGATGCAAAAAATTCTGTCAAAAAAGTGGTAAAAGCAAAGGAAAAAATTCAAGAATAATCCAGTTTTTCTAGTTTTTGCAGAGAAAGAAAATTAGCTATGAAGAGATTCTGGGTAAATATGAGCAAATAGAAATAAATGTAAAAATGGTGGACATCATTTCTTGGACAACACAACACTCATAACCGACTTCACATCCTTCTGTTCCTTAAATTCATTGTCACATTTCAAGTCCAAGAATTAAAATTTTCATTAAATAAGAAACTGCTGTGAAAAGATGAAAATTTTTCAAGATTTAAAATAAAATTTGAGAAATTTCAACTTTAAAAGTACCTTAATTTCAAAATATAAACATTTATTCAAAATTATAAATTCTTTAATTTTAATGTGATGTCAAACAAAAAAGGATTATTTTATGCCTAGAGGTTAAGAAAATTTGCTCATATTTACATTTTTCATTAAGTTCTTAGTTTTTTTTCCCCCCTCCACATTTTGAGAGATTTTAAATAGAGTTTTGGTGTTGATACAAAGTTTTATATAATCTTTTGGATAATGTTAGAAAAATCAAAAATGTGTATTTTAAGAGTGAAAAAAAAAAAAAAGTGAATTGGCTGAAAGACAAGAGCAGAAATACATCACAAAAGCAGCAAAACATTTTTTAAATTATATAAAAGAGATAAAAAAAGCAGCAAATAAACACAAGAAAACAAAGAAAAAACAACCCAAGATGCACACACACATTTTAAGAGAGAAAAAGAAACCCAGCAGAATCATAGAATAGATTTGAAGCGCAGAATTAAAGTCAACAATTGTTACCTTTCCAAATTGACTAGACTGAAATTTCCATCACCATTACAGATCAGTACAGACATTTTATATTATATATATATATATATATATATATATATATATATATACACACACACATGTACATATATTACATTTTATTCAGGAAGAAATGTTGAAAATTTTAAGACAAAAAAAAAAAAAAAAGAAAAAAAAAAAAGGTATCTAACAAATGAATTTATTTCTTAAGAACATTACGATCATTAGCAAAATTCAACTGTAAAATGAAATCTTCAATTGATATTGGTAATAAAAAAAAAAAAAAAAAAAAAAAAGAGGATTGGGAAATCCAGTCAAGACAAAAATTTATTCAAAAAGAATTTTAAACTAATATATCTTTTTTCCAAATGTTGAATTAACACAGCACCATTTGACTTTAGAAGGAATTGTCACCGAAATGTTTTATATTTATATATTAATTCATTCTTTTAAAAAAAATAATAAAATAAATAAAATAAAAAAAAAAGGACCATTACTTTCTGAACAATGTAATATATACTTTTCCACAACCAAAGATTATTAAAATGTTTGGTGTACAGGAAAAAATAATTCAATGAGATGAAATGTAAATTGAAGGAGGAAAAAAAACTTTTTTTTAAAATGTATACTTCCAAGTAGAAGTAAATGCTGTTCCTCTTGTCAAGAAGGAGTTTAAATTCCTCTCCTTTCCCCTTGACTGGGAAATCACCCATTAAGAAAGATGTTTAACCAATTTTAATTCCATGGGGAAATTTAAAACAAAGGAATATTTATTATAAAGCTCCAAGTTCTGAGTGATCATAAGAATCTAAAAAAGTATTTGAACATGTTTATTCTATGATTGATTTTAGTGGCATATCAACCCACCTAAGGTTATTTTATGCCTAGAGGTTAGGGAATTGCATGCATTGTACATATTTACATTTTTGTGTAGTCATTTAAGATTTTTTTTGGCACACAGTTCAAGCAAATAATTTTCAAACAAATCTATTTGACCCATAGACAGGATCCTAAGGGGTACTACCACTGAGTCAGAGTGGACTTGGGAGTAATGGTTATAAAGAAATTATTCCACATACCCCAGATCTCCACAACTGGAGTTTATTAATCAGATGCAATTGGGTGTCATACCCAGGGGACTCCTCTTTTTAGGGGGAAGGTGTTACCCTTCTGTAGGGAATTCAGTCAATGTATTTCAGCCCTTATGATAGGGTGAAAATAGCAATGTGGGTATACTACAAGAATTTTGTGTCTCTGATAAGACTGAATTTTTTTTTAAATGATAGGGAATTGGAACATGGAAGATATTTTGGAAATTCATATCCTTCGTGTCAACTTTCTAACAGAGACTCAATAAGATCTTTTATCATGCAATGGATTGAGTGATCAATTGATTTAACAGCATGTCAACTTGTTAAGAGCTATTTTAAGCTTAGTTATTAGGGAATTGTGTTCATTGTATATTCCTATTCACATTTTTCGTGTAGAACCTCACCATCAGATTGTTTAGTGTCATATCCAGGACACTCATGGGGGGAGGGGGTCTTACCCCCCACTGCAGAGGTGCAGTCCGTGTATTCTACAGCCCCCTCTCCAGCCGAATGGGCTAAGGATGATTGAAATTTGAACACACTCACTACACTGTTGCAATCCTGCAGGTTTACCAATACACCACAGTGAATCCCAGAAACAAATGGAAATCCCAGTGGGATACTCAGTGAGAATTAAACTCAGAAACAATTTTTATTGTTTTAAATGAGAAAATTTGTTAGGTGGATACAGTATGTTTAAGGGCAGATATGAAGAAGAAAGAACCAAATGAAATTAAAAAATAATCCCAACAAATCTAGAACAAAGCAAAAGTGAACAAAAGGATTAAAAAAATAAAAAACAGTCAAAGTGAATTTAAAGCAAATATTCCAGCAGTCAAACCCCGAAGAGTGAAAACAGACCAAAAAACAAAACAAAGTAGTGGTGGTGGTGGTGGTGCTGTGGGTGAAAGAAAAATAGAAAAAAATCTGCAGTGACCCAAGCAGGGGGAAAAAAAAGAAAAAAAAGGAAGTTAAAGAAAGCCCCTAAAAACCAGTGAATTGTGGTGAAAGGGGGTTCACCTCCTTGAAATTGGGGTAGTGGTGCTGGTGGTAAAGATGCCGATAGATGGGAAGGTTCCCAGTCGTCATCAATATCCATGTCTAAATCTAAATCCAGATCCACTCCTTGTATGCTCTCTGCTGTAAACATGAATTCAAGGATTATATAAAAAAAATTCATTTAAAAATTAGATAATGAAAAAAAAAAACAAAACAAAAACTAATGATCTGCAGAAAAGACAATATAAAATTGTCTGTAGCTAAATACTGTTTGTATCAAACATATCTGATCTTCATTACTCACTGATGTATTCAGACTCCTATTGATCGTCGTTATAGTCACAACATTTCAGCCTTTGTATGCTCTGGCCTTCCTGAAGTCAGAAACTTTCAGAAAATTTTAAACTGAATTTTTATTCAATCCACAAGGATAAATTTTTCTCATTCCTTCATCATTCACAAACTATAGACTACGGATGTAACGAACTGATAAAGTTGGCAACCATAGTCGAGGGCAACCAGAAGGCTCCCTTTTCAATAACTACTACACTGAGGTGTTGGGGAGGGCACTACTCCTTTCCCTGGATTGCTGCACTTTACCCTCAATATGCACCTTATATTGCTGAGTGGTAAGCAAGGAGGTATCAAGTACCATTTTTAAAGTCTTTGGTATGACGCGACCTGGGATTGAAGCAGGTCTCCCGGACCATTGGCGAACACTAACCACTAGGCCCCATCTCTATAGATTAAATAAAGGATTTGGTTCATAATCTTGTTGATTTGATTGATTTTAATGGCATGTCAACCTGTCTATGGTTATTTTATGCCTAGAGAATCACTTTTATTATATCTATGTTTACATTTTTAGCAAAGTTGTTTAAGTTTTTGTGCAGTTATATGATATCAAGTATTTTTATCTAATACAAATAATTTGCACACAGTCATGTGGTTTCCAACAATTATTTCTATTTAATAAGTCATTTGTTTGCACACAGTTATATAGTTTCAAGTAACTGATAATAATAATCCTTAGTAAACAATTATAACTTCAAGTAACTATCCTTGATACAAACAATTTCTAGAAATGTGGCATCAAGTATTCCTATCTAATACAAATAATTTTCAAACCAATTTGACTCGTAGATGGAGCTTTAACAGGTACAACCACTCCAAGTCAGAGTGGACCTGGGAGTAATAGCAATACCTCATATCTCAAGAACTAGTTCCTCATCATCAAATGCAGTTTAATGTTATATCAAGGACACCCTGTTTTCCTTTGGAGAGGAGATTTTACCCTGTCTACTGGGGGGGGGGGACACCGCATATTCTAACCTGTCAACAGGGTGGCGGAAGTATTTGGTGAAGGGCAGAGAATCCAATCACTTAAATGATGTGATTATAATAACCAATAAAATGAAAATATTCGCCTCTACATCAGTGAATAATTGTTTTGAGTACTCATCTCAGACGCTCCAGACAAATTACATTCCAAATTTATGAAAATAAGCAACAAAGATTTTGCTACTGGTATAAAAGTGTTTGAGACTAAACAGAGAAATTTTTGTTTCCCTTCATTAATATATCAGCATTATTATTATTAGAAACAAAAATCAGAGAATTGATATCTGATAAGTTCAAAGGTTAAAATGAATCCAACTTGAGATGACAGCATGAAATTCATTTGTGTTAAGCTAGTTGATTTTATGGCATGTCAACCTTTGTTGGATTATTCAATGCCAAAGTCAGTTTTTTCTTTTTCTTTTCCAAGCAATTATATGGTTTCAAGTATTCCAATATAATACTAATAATTTGCACAAAGTTATGGTTTCATGTAACTATTCCTACTTAATAATTATGTGTTTGAATACAGTAATATAGTTTCAAGTATTTTAAGAAGTTAACATGGGTTTAAGTAACTAATAACTTTTTGTAAACAATTATAACTTCAAATAACTATTCTTAATACAAATAATTTGCAGTTATTTTGGTTTCAAGTATTTTTATCAAATACTAATAATTTTCAAATAGATCTTTTGGACCATACATTGCACAGTAACAAGTACTACCACTCTGGGTCAGAGTGGACCTGGGAGTAAGGCAATGAAAATGTACTCTACATTTCTTAGATGAAGTTTAGTGTCATACTCAGGACAACCCCTTTTTTGGTGGTGGAGGAAGGGGTGTCTTATTCCCTCTGCAGGGGATACAGTTAGTGTATTTTAAGCCCTGCCAACTGACAATCCATTCAAGAAAAAGAGTTCAAGAATCATCTTGTTGATTCAAAGATAGTCTCATTCTAATAGACATTGTGTAGACAAAGATGTACAGTTTAAATGTAACCTCATCTTAATAACGACGAGACAAAAGTACAACATATTTTAATCCTCACGTAATGAAAATATAAGCACGAGGTATAATTGTTAGAGACACAGTTTAGGTCACTTCCTTTTTTGGTGTAAGGAGCGGGGTCATCCCTCTGAAGAGTAAAAACAGTCAGCCTATCTTAAGGTCTGCTGACAGGGCAGGTATAGTTGAGGGCAACCTAAAGGCTCCCTTTTCAATAGCTACTACACCGAGGTGTAGGGGAGGGCACTACTCTATTCCCTGGATCACTCCACTTTACCCTTGATCCTTACCTTATAGTGCTGAGTGTTAAGCAAGGTGGCATCAAGTACCATTTTTTTGGTCTTTGTTATGACTCGACCTGGGATTGAATCCCTGTCTTCTGGACCATTGGCAAACACTAACCATTATGCCAATGGCCCAGTTTCATTATTAGTGAGTTTGAATCTCACTAAGTGTCCCATACTTAGAGTCCTGAGCCAAGCTAAGCTAAGTTTGATAAATGACTACATAATGAAAGTTTGTATCTAAATTTCTTGGACTTGATCCATAAAATCATCAGAGATGTTTTTTTGTTTTTTTTTTTTTTCAAGTTTCATAAGTCACAAAGCACCATATGAATGATTTGATATGATCAAATCTTTAAAATAATCAAAAGTCGTTTCATTTTATTCCAGCAGAAAATGGAAAGTCTTCATACAAAATGTGGACAATCATTGAATCTACAGAATTTTTCTAATTTAAACATTTAAGAATTCAGTTTTGAAAAAAGAAACTTTCTTGAAGCTTATGATGTGTGTGTGTGTGTGTGTGTATATTTACCCAACAAGTGTGGCACAAGGTCAACTTTTAAGTGGAGTTTAACAGATTTGAATTCAGAGTTTTCCTTCCCTTTGACCAAAGTCTATGATAACAAGTATATATGATGATGGTACATTTACTCAGTGATAGTAACCTGAATGTTAGGTTTTGATTAATGATTATCACAAACAATTTCCTCTTAAAAAGGTTATCATGGTAGTCGCATTATCGACTTTAAATTCGACATACAAGTTAACCTAGAATATAAGTCTTTAGCTCAAAATTCTGTGTTAGACATGCCGACTGTATAGACCGACCTCCAAACATACAGCAGGCTGAGATGACATTCCAGTAAGTGTTTATAATCAGTGCATCAGTTGTTGGAAACAACAAGATACAGGATCAATATCAATATAATACTTGCATTACAGTTTTATATTAATTCCTGTCTTAACTTGTTAAATATATTCACCAAACATGAATTTAACTTCGAAATGTTTGTGGCAGTCTGTTGGGGTTACGGTAGGTCGTGTATATCAATTGTTAAGAGTACTATTCCACTTGTTGACCATTTTGTGGTAAAGGTTTAGATTTTAGCCCTGCTGTAAAAGTCAACTCCAAATTTTGTAGAGATTTTTTTCAGGTTTACAAAGTCAACTTGTATATCATAGTTTGTAGTAGTTGCATTTCATGATGGACCCAGGCAAAGAATTCAGATATTTTTAAACGTTATCAAAACTAAATTATAATATGGAGAGTGATCAGTAAAAAAAAAAAAAAAAAAATTGCCTTCATAAATGTTTAAGTAAATTCATCAAGATGGACAAATAAAAAATTGAGAATTGTTTTTCTGACAAAAAGATTGGTATCTCTAATTTAGTAAATTTGCTAATTGGAATATAAAAAAAAGAAAAAAAGAGAGAGAGAGAGAAATAAGTTAATTTTGAAATTTTTCTTTTAACTTAGAATTAAAAAATTAAAAACCAAAATATGAAAATTTTCAAATAATTAAAAATACAAAATTTAGAAATAGACAAGAGAGGGAAAAAAAAGAAAAAAGAATGAAGTGGGGAAAAGAAAGGGGAAAAAAAAAACAAAGAAAAAAAAACAAAAAACAAAGAAAAAAAAACAAAAAACAAAGAAAAAAACAAAAAAAAAAAACAAAGAAAAAAAACAAAGAAAAAAACAAAGAAAAAAAATGAAAAAACAAAGAAAAAAACAAAAAGAAAAAAAATGAAAAAACAAAAGAAAAAAGGAAATAAAGAAAAAGGAAAGAAAAAGAACAAAAAAAGAATGAAGTGGGGGAAAAGAAAGGGGAAGAAAAAAAAAACAAAGGAAAAAAAAAAAAAAAAGGGAGGTAGAACATTTAAAAAAAAAAAAAAAAAATCAAAGTTTTGATCAGCACCCATGAGACTCCTAAATTAACAGATCAAACAATTTTTGTCAATTTCTTACTATTATACAGTGATACATTCAATTTGGTTTTATTACATTTCAGTTATGACTCTCCACAACATCCATCAGATGTCAGTCATATTTAATAAACTTTCACATGATATCTGAATTAAACCCTTCAAAAACTGGTCTCTTCATGTAATCCACATAGAACATGCCATTTTCTATACTACCACTCGTAGGGATTGAACTCTCAAGTTCTTGAAAAACCAAATGAACTTCCTTCTTTACATTCAGAGGACATTCTAGAATTTGTTCTTTTGAAACCTTAAAACTAATGTGGCATTTTAGGGGGGTGCAGAAAGAATTTGGAGGGTGAGGAATGATTTTTGCCTTACAAAAGGGAGGGGAGCATCAAAAATTACTCAGGTCTTCAACAACAAAAACTGATTATAGGGATAATATTGATACATTGGCAAATACAAAAAGTGAAGCTGAAAAGTTCTCAGCCCAACCAATAATGACATCAAGTCATAAAATGTACTACTATTTTTACCTTTATCTTCATTGTTCTGAGAACTTTTCAGCACTTCTCACAACTCCCGGGGGGGGGATGCCAAAAGTGACAAGCATACTCGTGGAAACATGTAAATGATGACAATGCAAACATACCGGCCCAATACTGTAATTTTTCTAACCATTCCTTCATTTCAGTCTGATCTGGTGCCACAAACAAAAATTCTGCACCATCTTTGAGATGTAAACGAAAGACGTATTTGCGTTTGGTATAATCTTTTGCCTCTTCACAAGTTGCTTTGTCAATATTCAAACATTGGGCAGCTGGGATCTTCTCCATGAAACCTGGAAAAAAATTTTAGTGCAATCAATTCACTAATATAACGGCCGAGTCATTACAATGTAAAGGATTACTAAATACAAGGGTCAGCTGAAAAGTTCATAGGCTAACCAAGATACTCATGGAATCTGATCAAATGAGGTTTATTTTTCAAAAGTCCTGGTGATCTACACACTTTCATTGGTGTTACAGTGCTTGGATCCCATTAGTCAAAAAAGTTATCAACAGGAAATATGATGTAATCATGAATTTTTCAGCCCACTATATATATCTCAAACAGGCAACATTTCCACACTAAATGGTAGCACTCTGAAACTAGTTGACAAGTTCACCTACCTAGGGAGCAATGTCTCATCAACCGAGACAGACATCAACACACGACTAGCAAAAGCATGGACTGTTATCGATAGACTTTCGGTCATATGGAAGTCAGACCTGAGCGATAAAATGAAGCGCAGTTTCTTCCAAGCAGCGATCATGTTGATTCTGCTACATGGATGCTGACTAAACGGATGGAGAAAAAGCTTGACAGCAATTACACAAGAATGCTGCGAGCAATATTGAACAAGTCCTGGAGACAACACCCTACAAAGCAGCAGCTATACAGCCACCTAACACCCATCACAAAAACTATCAAAATTAGATGAACCAGACACACAGGACACTGCTGGAGAAGTAGGGATGAGCTCGTGAGGGATGTACTCCTGTGGACCCCTTTACATGGACAAGCAAAGGCAAGACGTCCAGTTTGAACCTACATACAGCAGCTCTGTGCCGATATGGGATGTAGCCCTGCGGATCTGCCGAAAGCAATGGACAATAGAGAGGGGCGGCGAGAGAGGGTCAGGGATACCTGCGCTGATAGCGCGACATGAATATATATATATATATATATATATATATATCCAAATTAAAAAAGGTAAGTGTTTAATGCTATTACAGTAAAGGAAGTATCATGTCACTATCAGCACGAGTATCCCTGACCCTCTCTCGCCACCCCTCCCTATCATCCATTGATTCTGGTAGGTCTTCAGGACTACATCTCATATTGACACAGAGCTGCTGTATGTAGGTTTCAGCTGGTCATCCTGCCTTTGCTCGTCCATGTGAAGGGGTCCACAGGGGTACATAACTTATGAGCTCGTCCCTGCTTTTCCAGGAGTGTCCTACATGTCTGGTTCGTCTAATTTGGATAGTTTTTGTAATAGGTGATAAGTGGCTATACAACTGCTGCTTTGTTGGGTGCTGCCTCCAGGACTTGTCCAATATTGCTTGCAGCATTCTTGTGTCTGCACCGATTTGATGAGCTTGTGTTTTTGCTGGTTGGCTAACACTGGTGTGTCCACAGGTAGGAGTCCACAGGAGAACATAATTTATCATTTTATCCCTGCTCCCCTAGCAGTGTCTTGTTCATCTTATTTGGGTGTTTTGTAAGATGGGAGATAAGTGTTCATCAGCTTGTATTTTGTTGGGTCCTGCTTTTAAGATTTATTCAAAACTGTTTTATTTTACAGTTGGAGTATATAAACTTTTAGCCCACAATAATTTTTTTTCCTATTTCATTTGAATGCATTGTTCAAAAACTGATGATAAACAATTAGATCATCATAAACAATTATGCAAATAGAAATTATTATAATTATTATTATAATCCTATGAGAAAATCTTTCAAATTTATTAAATTTTGGTTTGAAACTTAGAATCAGAGGTTCAGAATTATGAACACAAAAAATAATTTCAGTTGACATTTTAAAGGAAATGTGATGGTTAGTTGTTTTATTTTATGGCATATCAACACTTTTCGGGTCATTTAGATGTCAAAACAATTCTATTTCAAACAATCTAGTTTAACATAAGTAAAGTTTTTTTTGTTTATACACAGTTAAATGTCAAAACAGTTCTATTTCAAAGAGTTCAGTTTAGTATAAGTACACAATTTAATTCTATTTGACCTATAGATAGGACCCTATCAGATGCTACCACTCCAAGCCAGAGCATATTCCTGCATTACTGGAATATCAACGAGTGTCTTGGATATGACACTAAACAATCAGATAGTTTAGTGTCATATGCAGGACACTTGTTGGGGGAGTCTTACCCTCTGCTGAAATACAGTCAATGTATTCTGCAGCCCCAGGGACTGGGCCAGCCCATATATTGAACCCTAACAAGTACTACCACTCTGGATCAGCTGACTGGCTCAGGAAATGCGAGACATTTCATTAACACTAATTATTTGTATATTACACGCACCCCAAAAATTTGGGATATGAAATTCAGAGATGTCTACATGTATGTGTTGTGAGGGATGCATCATGAACATAATATGTTCTGAAATTTTACAATTTGTAGCAGCTAAATTAAACATTTTTTCAACTATTTATCTGTTCATACCGACAAAAAATAAGAATTTATACAGTTTACTTATGTTTTAAAAGACAAAATGTATGCAGAATTTAGGTATGTTCACATAAAAATAAATGTTTGAGGCAAAAATAAAGTTCACACTTAAAGAAACAAAATTATTAACAAAAAAACAAAACAAAAAACATTCCTAGGGCTATTTCTCTGTAGCGGTTTAAAACAGAAGTGTTCGTTATACATTAGTTTGGATCCAAGATATAACTTACTTTTGGTCACACCATCCCGAATATGGTGATGTAAATAGCCAAATAAAAAAATTAATATTTAGTCCTTGTATATAATATGCAGCTCTAAATTTTAAGCTTAAAAACATGGAAAAAAAGTGTGTGCTATACATGAATAATAAAAGTAATTTTTAATTACTATTATCTTTAATTCTACCAGCAAAATTATCATTTATTAACTTACCCCAGGATATTTTTCAGGATATACTACTGATACTTACTATCTTTGTCTTTGAAGAAACACATAATCTTTCCACAGAGAGTAATATAAAAACTCTTCCAAGAACGAACAACAGCTTTCTTGCCTGCAGCTTGTAATTCATGCTTCCGTTCTAAAACCCCTGCAAATTCCACGGATGGGAGATTAGCTGGTAATTGGTACTTCTCTCGGAAACTAGTACCACGTCTTCTCAGGCTTAGACTCGGGGTCCTTCTTGGTTTATTTAAGTCTTCAGGTGATTTGTTTTTCCAAAGGTTGCTGGGGCTTGTCTGGGTGCTATCCCCAGGTGCAGTAGGGTTGTCATTTACAGATGGTGGCCGGGTGAGGCTGCCAGTCCGTTTGAGGGCTGGGCTCAGGGGGTTGGTTTTTTCACGCATGGAACGCCTCAAGAGATTCTTCACAAGTTTGTGGCCATCTCCTGCTAAGTCTGTGGAACTAAAATTTGGCCTGTCAGAATAAATAAAAGTTTGGAATTCTTGATCATTACTTGGGTATATCTTTTAGGTTTAAAAATCAATTTAAAAAAGGTAAATTGAAATTAATTTCATTTAGAACTGTTTATGGCACACAAAAATAAATAAATAAATAAATGCAGTTTTAACCCTTTGAGCCCTACATTCCTTGCTTAAATTTACCCCCAACTATTTGAGTGTGAACTCCACACCAGTAAACGTGCTACTGTGAATTATAAAAGCACCACTGGTATGAAAGCTCAAACGGTTAAGAAAAAAAAAAAAAAAAGAAGTTTTTCAAGGTGTTTAATATTGATTATTTTTGGCCTGAAATTATAAAAATATCAAAAAGGAAAAACATGAGATTCTAGGCAAATTTATCAAATGATAAATTTATCTCGAGCAAATTCATCCAATCAAATTAATTTCTTCTGCAAACCTTTTTAAATCAAATTCTCAAAAGCAATGATTAAATTAGAAATTTAGCCATGAATAATCTCAATTTGATGAATTTACTGGTGATCAGTTTGTTATATGATGAATTTACCAGACACAAAGAAATGATACACCACCACAAAAAAAAAAAAAAAAAAAAAAAAAAAAAAAAGCATGCCACTCCAAGATCAAGTTGTAAATGCAAAAGAAACATCTTCAAAATCTGTAAAAAATATTTTAATGTCAAGCAGCCAGGCATAATTGCATTAATATTTTGACAGCCATTTTGTAGAGTATGACAGATCATAACAAAGCAAACCTAATTCTTTTTTTTGATACCATTTACATTAAACGCTTTTCAATGCTGCATTTTTTCAAAATATTTCCAGTGTTGCATATTCTAGCAAACAAACAAACAAAAAAAAAAAAAAAACTATTTCCATAAAATCTTATAAGTGTGAATGTTATGAACCAATAACAATAATAAAAACTATCAAAACCACAAAGAATATCTAGCAGGTGAACAAAAAAAAAAAAAAAAAAAAAAAAAAAAAAAAAAATCAACTACGGTATTTTGTGTTGATAGCAGGCAACTGTTTACAAATTTGATTCTTACTGGATGGCACACATTTCTGGCCTTGAAAGTTTTGTTAAAAGTGGTTACACTAGCCTGAGAACATACAAGTCAATGAGTTACATATACGTTATTTGAGGAGTACTTAGCATAATGGTCCTTGTTGTAAGAAAATGGGATTAGTAACCCAAGTTTAAAACCTGGACAAAGCCATTTGCATTTCAATTTGTACTAATGCCCCAGGGAAAGGCATTGTTGCAATAACAACAGATCATGCAAGTTGATACACCAATCACTTCCACTTACTTTTTGCTGTACAGGCTTAGAAATAAAAGAGTATGGCAAGAGCTGAAGATTCCACAATCAAAATGCATCCAGTCTTCTCGTGATTAATATACCAGCAAAAGGGAATGTCAAAGAAGCAAGACAAATCCAGCATCTGGTAAGGGATTTGTTTAAATAATGTTCATTGTAAGTTTGTTCTAACTTATTTCAGCTAGAAATTGCTTAATGCCACATGCGTGTCTATGGAAATATAACAGGCATTAGTCAATTTGTTCTCTTCTCCAGCTATATGTAAATTGTAGGGCAGACTAGGTTCTTTAGCTTTTGTTAAGCAACCAGCATAGAAGGAAAACTGAATCCAAACCTGCTAGCACAGATTTCCAGACTCTCACCATCACTTCCAGCAGGTCTTCCAGACTACATCCTGTGTCCATACAGAGCCGTTTTAAATTAGTTCTTGTAGGTTGCCCAATATTTGCACATCTATGTGAAGGGGTCCATGGGAGAACATCACTTATGACTTCATCTTTACTTCTCCAACAGTGTCCCACATGTCTTATTCATCTTATTTGGATATTTTTAGAGATGGGAGGTAAGTGGCCATGCAGCTGTTATTTTGTGGGGTGTTGCTTCCAGGATTTGTTCAATATAGCTTGTGTGTGTGTGTGTGTGTGTATATATATATATTAGTAGGGAGAGAGATAGGTCTGTGGGGTTGTTTTACTTAGGTTTATTTGATGAATGTATCTTTAGAGCTTTTTTCTAGTATTTAATATGAAAATTTTTTTTTATATTTTAGGCTTTTAAGGGAGAGTTCAATGTACTCAAATTCTTCATCGAGGTATTGTGGGCTGCATATTCTAAGTGCTCTTAGATAAAAGCTAATGATGAGGCCTGTTTTGATTTTGTTGTAGTGGTGAGAGTAAAAATGTAATCATTTTTGTTTGTGGGTTTGCAGTACTCTTTAAAAGTTAAACTGTTATGAGATTTAATAATAAGAATGTCCAGGAAGGGTAGGGTGTTATTAGATTCTTTTTCATAAGTGAAGTTGATGGAGGGTTCACCATTGTTTAATTTTTCAGCAATCTCTTCAATTTTTTTATGTTTTGGAGTAGGAAAATAAAAGCTCTTAAGATACACTATATATATATATATATATATATATATCTTTTTTTTTTTCTTGGTCCTAAGAGAGAAAAAGTAAATATTTCAAAATGAATAGATCCACAAAGATTTATATTCTTTTAGAAATTATTCATTTAGTTGGATTTTGTGGATTCTACTACAAACTCACAGACACCCAACAATACCTCTACTTGAAAAATCACCATCCCAAAAACTGCATAAAATCCATCCCTTACCCTCTAGCATGTAGAATATGCACCATAATCAATAACAAAAACCTCAAAAAAACTTGCCTTAAAGAGCTATGCACAACCCTCCACCGGAGAGGATACCCAACAACACTGATAAGGGATTTGAATTAGCAGAAAAAGTACCACTAAAAGAATAACGAAACCACCCCCCTCTAAAAAAACAACGAAAACCCCGAGCATGCTTCATAACCAACAATAAAAACCCAGAACTATTCGCAGAAATAATAAAAAATCTAGAAGAACTTAAAGACAAAATCAAAGAAGTACAAAACAAAAGTCATTAAAAGCCAGATACAACCCAAAAATCCATAAAAATATTCACTTCAACATTCAGGGAAAACACAACACAAGGAGTTACTAAATGCAAGAATAAATGATGTGGAAGAAGGAAAATCCTATTCCTTCAAAAATCCAAAAACAAAATTTATAATAAATGAGGATTTAAGCTGCAACTCAAAAAACGTAGTCAACATAATCCAATGTAACAAATGTAAAGTATACATAGGATTAATGCAAGTTCTCAAAACCAGGATATCACTCCACAAAATCAACATTAAAATACCAGAAAATAGAAAATTAGATGTCTAAACACCGATATGAATGTAGAAACGGATAATTCAAAACAATGCCTATATACCAAACTAATGACAACACATTACTTCAAATAAAAGAAAAAACTTCATAGAAGAATTCAAGCCCACACAGAAAGAAAAAAATACACACACATTATTATATATATTATATACACACACAGAGAGAAAAAGTAGTTGTCAGTTAAATTTTAAACCACATTACTTCAAAAAGAAAGAAAAAAGAACAATGAACCCCCACACTGGATAAAATATAAACCACACACACACACACACACAGAGGAAAAAAGTAGCAGTTAGTTGAATTCTAAACCACTTTAACATCCAGAAAAAAAGACCAATAAACTCTCTAGCATATCAACTATACACATACAGAGAAACACATGACAACCCAAAATAAAACTACAAAAAAGCTTTATAGCATATCAAATATCAAAGACAAATTGGAGTAATAAATTTTTTAAAAAGTACCCACAAGGGAGGACATGAAACACACTTAGAAAAAGAACAAAACGGCCGACCTGTATAAGGAATCTATCATGAAGTTAAAATAAACAACCACTCCATCAAAACAGTGACCTCTATATAAACCAAACACCACACTGGAAAAAAAAAACATTAAAAGTTCTCTGAAGAAAGCCATAGGCCGAAACACTACATTAAACTAAAATAATTTTAAAAGAATATAAATCTTTGTGGACCTCTTTATTTTGAGATGATAAATAAAAAACACACATACATTCATTTTTGTGGACACAAGTATCTGCTCATACCCACTTCAGTAAATATCCACAGCATCTTCAAGTCATAGACCCAATTCCTTCCTTTTCATCCATTGAAGTACATTAAGGAGCACATGACATTTGAACATTTGAGTTTTTCTTGCAAAATCCAATGAAAATAAAAATGGGGCATATTTTAAAAACTCCTCTTTTTTGAGATATTACTGACCATGGTTCAAATTCCCCGACTCCCAGATCAATTCAGTAATGTATAGTTGTCACTGTTTTTATCTTTAAATAGTTTTTAGTTTTTCTTGCAAAATCCAGTGAAAAATGTTTAAATTAAAAAATGTGCCAAATTTTAAAAACTTATCTTTCTTTATAAAGCCAGAAAAAAAAACTTTATAACCAGCACAAAGAGAAAGAAAAAGAAAAAAGAAAAGCGACATTTTGGGTGGCAAGTATCCCAGCATGCATAATTTCAAAATGGCCACCACTTTTCACTCTACATTCCCAGCCATCACCAAACTATATCACAGGCAACAAGACAACATACCAACTCAGCTGCTAGAGCTGAAAAGAAAACAATAGATTAGTAGTAAATGATACTAACCTAGTAAATTGTAAATACTTAAAAATGTTTAGTTTCTTTTATTAGTAGCAAAATTATTAAAAAGGTGAAGTGTTTAAAAATACGAGGGTGAGTCAATAGTTTTGCAATATTTTGCAAATGTGATGCACTTTTACCAAAGTCATTAAGATGATGAACCACAATGGACAGTGAGATGCCAAACTTGCCTGATACTCTCCGAGTGCTACTTGATAGATTTGCACAGCTTCAGAATCTATTTTAGGCCGACTTAACATTGCCTCATCATCAAAGTTCTTGCAATACAAATAAAATTTCTTGAACCATTTGGTTACAGTACTCTAATTAACTGTACCTTCACTTTTTACTCCACAAACGTTTTTGGTTGCTTACACATCATTATAGCTCAGTTTAAACTTGTAACATAAGTTCCCGAAATAGACTACACAGCTGATTTATCAGAAAGGTTTTCAAATCGCACACAAAGGGAAGCAATGCACAATATATTAGTGTACCAACTATCACAGAACTAGCAACCATAGTGGGTACATTCAACAGCTTAAACTGCTTTATTCACATGATATAAGCACCAAAAGCTATCACTTTTGATTTGTTCTGGTAGTTACTTGATATTTTTGCAGTTATAAGGATGTTAGTGCAACCGTTGAATAATGATCAAATAAACAGGCTATTGAATTAAAAAGTTAGTTTGACAAATACAATTAAAATTTTTATTTTTGAATTTATTTATAGAATGAGGAGTAGTTTAAATGAGGAATGGGCAAGCTGTTTAGAGACACAGGTCACGCAAGGAGACACAGCTCATCATCAGGCAAGCCACACTACCCCCAAAACATTCAAAATCATTTTACATTGAAAGTAAATCAACCATTTGTCAATATGGAAGATCATAAACACAAACATCTGGCTTAAAAATAAGGAAAAGCTGATTTTTTTTTCTCTCTTTGGTAAAACATCTTTTCTATTAAAAAAATTGAAGTTTTAAGTGGGCCATTTAAAAAGTACAGTTCATGATTGGTTTAAAATCTATCAACATCAGCATCTTATGAAATGTTTACAAAAATTGATAGATTTATATTCAAAGTCCAGCAAAATTCCAATAAACAGAATAGAACTTTTCTACAAATAATGAATATTCAATCTTAAATTGAACACTGACATTTTTTTTTTTTATTTAAATTATAGATGAAGCAATGTTAAATCATTATTAATAATTTTGACTCATTATCCTTCATCTTCCTAATTCTCCTTGCTTTGTCAATCATCATTATCAATAATTTTGCCTGGTTTTATCCTTTTTACTAATTTAGATTAGTATTATCCTTCCTAATTCTACTCACTTTGTTAATCATTATTATCAATAATTTTGATGAGTATTATCTTTCAGCTTCCTAATTTTAGGATTGATTTTAATAAAATGCAGGTTACATTTTTTCTGTACATATTTTATTTTTTAAGTAGAGGAAATTAATATTGTGAATTGAATTACCACGATCAGAAAATCCGCCAAACACCTATACACGACATACGGGAACACTGGACAGCTGTTTCGACCTTATTAGGTCTCATCAGCAGTGTATACCATAATCTCCACCACTGGAGATCAAACCAGCGACCACAGATTGCAGTGCCAAAACTCTACAACTGAGCCACAAGTTCATATCGCATACAAGTGACACCAAATCAACCAGTCATGGTAATTGCACGGCCAAATAACCGAAAATTCACAACATTTTTTGTGCAATAGTTTTTTGTGCCCAGTCAAATCAAATTGAAATAATATTTAAACAGATCTATTTGACCCATAGATGAGACACTAACAGGAACTACCACTCCTGGTCAGAGTAGACCACAGAGTAAGTAGATTCCAGAAGAATTCAGATAGCTATATATTTATAGGCTTTTCTCAAAATATGTTTTTAGTAAGCCAATGAATTATCATCATGAAAGTTGTGGAGTATGGACAACTCATTTCAAGAGGCTACAGAACTCACATCTATTCAGTGGGTTGGCAAAGCACAAAGAGACTTCATTTTTGTGCTGAAAGTTAAACTGATGGCATAGATGAAAATTTTATTTTCACTTGAAACTGTTTCCTAATCTGTACCTATATATATTTTTACTTACTGCTTTTCAGTAGCATAAAGTTTGGTCATAAATACCAAATAATATCCGTTT
The DNA here is from genome assembly GCA_963585895.1 of Sepioteuthis lessoniana. Classification (NCBI taxonomy): domain Eukaryota; kingdom Metazoa; phylum Mollusca; class Cephalopoda; order Myopsida; family Loliginidae; genus Sepioteuthis; species Sepioteuthis lessoniana. The sequence goes on along the minus strand of OY757941.1, from coordinate 58,392,720 downwards.
TAATTGTATAATGTTCCATTAGAAATCATAAAATCAGGGTATTTTTGGTTTAGAAGGAAATATACAAGCACACACTGTAATATCAGTGTTGCACATTAGATTCCCTATTGTTGATCTCCTCTTGCGTTTTAGGGTACACTCTTAGACTTGTCTTCAGGAGATTACTTCTGGTTTTATTACCTTATCCAGTAAAAAGACCAGAATTTTTCCAGCCTGTTATCTTAATCCTTCCTAATAAACCAGATATTTTGAGGTTCATCAGTAAGAAATGTGGCCTTTCTTCTCCAAGCATAGAACTATCATAATCATAGGACATCTTGTTAGATTTCCCTTGAGCATACTTTATTTACTAGTACCCCTTTTCAACACACCTGAGCCTTGATTTCGCTTAGTTCATTAGCTCTTTCTACTCTTCACTTGCTAGCATTACTTCCACCTTTTTATGGAAGAACTATCAGCAATGAAGCCCACAGCTCCCAAGCACATGCTAACATTTCTGTACATTGTTCCATACATGTGTTTGTCAAAAAGTATTTTATTCCTTTTCAATTTCACCCTTTCCTAGCAGTTAATAAACCTTAACTTTGCATATTTACCCAACCCCTCTGCTCAGGCAGGATATGACACAAGGTCAATTTTTAACCGGAGTTTAACAGGTTTGAATTCAGAGTTTTCCTTCTCCTAGACTAGTTGTCTAACCAAGGCTGAAGAACATAGTCTGCCCTACTATTTACCCATAGCTGGAGGGAGAATAATTGGATTCATACCTTTCCCAAGGGTATTAGTGTTATGTGAAATGTAATTAGCCTGGTCCAGGATTTGAACTCGTGTTGTCGTGTCCATTTCCTACGACGATAACCATTAGACCACGGGCACCTCCATGTAATAAACCTTAACTTTGCTTCAGTGTTTAATTGCCAAAAGTTGTTGAGTTCACAATCAGAGAGTGCACACGTTTCTCCAAAACAGACATGTCTGGAGACAATAAAATAAGTACAATAAGTTTAAATAAAAACTTAATTTTCTTGAAAAGTAGAGATACAAGGTTTGTTTTTTTTATTTATCATGAAACATAAGCCAATGAAAAACATTAGGTGTTATTCATTACCAAACTGAACAACATTGAAAATGGAACCAAAAATATATAGAACCATCCCAAAATAAGTATCCCATATATAAAAGTAAAAAAAAATACAGCTGGCGATCGTAGTCGAGGGTGACCAGAAGGTTCCCTTTTCAATTAGGGGAGGGTGCTACTCTTTTCCCTGAATTACTCCACTTTACCCTTGATACGTACCTTATATTGTTGAGTGTTAAGCAAGGAGGTATCAAGTACCATTTTTAAAGTCTTTGGTATGACGCGACCTGGGATTGAACCCCGGTCATCCAAACCATTGGCGAACACTCTACCCACTAGACCAATGAGCCGGTCAACTTCATATATATATATATATATATATATATATATATGTGTGTGTGTGTGTAAATAATAATTAAATTACATAAATAAGGATGCAATTTTTTTCTTTCATTACAAGTGTTACAGTTTTGTTTTGCTGTTTCGATGGTGTAGAGTTTGATAATAAATAACACCTAATAATGTCCATTTTGATTGTATAATGTTCCATGAGAAACAAAATCCTGATCTTTGGTGTAGAAGAAAATTAACTTTTTAAATAAAATTGGTAGGGGGTGGATTTATTTACAGTTAATATCATCTTAGATTATATATATATGCAGCATTTCTTCGTTAATGCAAATTTCATTAAACATAATAGACATTTTATGCCTACATATTTTCTTCTGGATCCGTTTGAATTCCCGTATTACTTTTATCGTATTCGGAGGGGGGGGGGAATTGATTTAGGCATTGTCCATAGTTGTATGTATCCCTAGTACTTTCTGCCCGACTTTGGGCCATTTCAGAATTGTGACCTTACCATCATATGCATTTTAGTGTCATGCCCTGGACACTCCTATTACATTTTTTTTTTAGTGGAGGGTTCTAACTTCTCTGAAGAGGATACAGGCCACCAACAGGATAGGGCCAATCTAAATATATTTACTTAAATATAAAAATACTTTTTTTTGATATCTAAAAGAAAAAAAAAATTACTTTGATTTGAATAAAAATCAGATTAAAAAAAAAAAAAAAAGAATTCAATTTCTGCATTCCAATGCATAGTTAACAAAATACTAAGTAAGCTAAGATAATACTAGTAAAATGTTAAAAGTGACAATGCAAAATTAGTAATGCCAGGTGAGTATTTAAGGTGATTGGACTGTGTCCATTAGTGACCAGAAAAGAAGAAAAAAAGAAAGACTACAGTGGACAACTCACTCAGGACGTTGTGATCCCGGATCTCTTGTAGCCCAATCACTCTCTTTTTTCCTTTCCTGGAAAAAAAAAAAAAAAAAAAAAGAATTTCAATCAAGATTTCAAGTTATAACAATTTTAGTTAGATTATTTGGTTTAATGGCACATCAACCCTTCATGGTTATTTAATGCTGGATCTTGTTTACATATGATTTGTAAGTGAATAGTTTGAAGGTAACTTCATTGTTAGTTGGTTGTGTTTTATGGCATATCAACTCTTGAGGGTTATTTAATGCAAGATCTACATATGACTTTTAGGCAAACAGTTTGTTGATAACATTATTTCTAAACAATGTAGAGCTCATTTGTTTGCACACAGTTAAATGGTTTCAAGTATTGCAATATAACACTAATAATTCTATTAGTGAAGAGTCATCCCGAGTAAAAAAAAAAAAAAAAAAAAAAAAAAAAAATTTAAATGAACAGTTCTTTTTGACCCATAGATAGGAACCTAACAGAGTCAGAGTGGACCTGGGAGTAATAGTAATGAAGGAGTACTCAACATTCTCCAAACGCAGAGATTGGAGCCTCACCATCAGATGCAGTCTAATGCCATCACAAAAACACTAAATGGTTTCAAGTATTCCTATCTAACACCAATAATTCTATTCAATATCATTCATTTGTTTGTCCATAGTTAAATGGTTTCAAGTATTGTTATGTAATTCTGACAATATGAATGATTTGTTTGCAAACAAATAAACGGTTTTACGTATAGTAGATAATTAAATAGTTCTATTTGACTGATAGATGGGACCCTAACAGATCCTATCTCTCTGGGTCACAATGGACCAGAGAGTAATGACAATGAAGGCATACTCCACATTCCCCTAAACTTCAGGACTGGAGCCTCACCATTACATGCAGTTAAGTGTCATATCCAGGACAATCACTGGAGTGGGTCATACACCTCTACAGAGATGCAGTTGTAATATAACGGCCGAGGGATTTCATTTTATATATCCTGCCTTTGGGTTTAGTTAGGCTGAGAACCTTTTGCTTAGCGCATGGGTTAGTTAGGTGCAAACTTGAGCGCAGGTGTTGACGCGCGAGTGCGGGGGGGATGTGTTGTTCACAGATGTCAGAGTAAAAATCCCAGATAGAAAATTTGACCAGGGGATGTGAATGACATCATGCACCGGAAGCGTGCATGGAGGATTTTGGGAGATTTGAGAAAAGTAAGTTAGTGAGTTTTGCTTCGGAAGAAGACAGTTGACTTTCGCTTGCTCGCCATGGCCTTGCGGCGGGTGCGCATGTGGTTTGGGGCAGATAGAAAAGTCAACATAGAAAAATGGTATCTCTCTCCTTATGTCAAAAAACCTTTAAACTCAAAGGTAATAGAAAGTTTCGTACCTGAACTAAGAAGTCATAAGTGTTTTTCGTGTTTCAGAATTCCTATGTTCTATATTATATATGAACATTATACGTTTCATATATTCATGTATGGGTATGTTACACAGTTGACATATTCTACAGCCCCAACCAACTGGGATATTATAGCAATTTCAAGTTATAACAATTTAAAATGTCATTATTCAACAAGTTTTTCAGACCAATGTTGTCATTCTAATTTTTTATCACATTTCAATCAATACATCCTACAAACATTAGTTAAAATTCATAAAAAAAATTCAGGTATTATTATAATCAATAATTTTAGAGTGGATCTGGAAGTAATAGCAATGAAAAGTTTATTTGTTTAGAATTTATAGAACAACCTTATATCCAGTTAGGAATAGTCTGAAGTAATGATTATGTATGAAAGAAAAGATTTACCTCAAGAATTCTTGCCTGTTCCTTCCGTTTGATTTCATCAAGTCTTTCTTTTTCTTTTCTTGATTCTGCTTCCACTTGTTTTTGCTGTTGTTTCAGTTTGTGTTGAGTCAAAGTATTCTCAATCTGCAATGAAATAAATTCAATAAAATATACTCACATTCATAAATGACAAGGTCTATAAAAGTTAATTCTAACATTACCAGGGAAGTAATTACATTTGACATCTGTTAATATTGCCAGATAGATTGATCAATTGATTTTAAATGACCTATCAACCGGTACAGGGTTATTTTATGCCTAGAGGCTAGGGAATCATATTCATTGTACATATATATTTACACTTGTGTAGTTCTTTAAGAGGTTTTTGCACACAGTTATATGATATCAAGTAATTCTATCTAACACAAATAATTCACACACAATAGTATTTCAAGTATTCCTATCTAATACTAATGATTATATGGTTCCAGGTAATTATTTCCATTTAATAATAGTCATTTATTTGCATATAGTTATATCATTTCGACTAACTAATAATAATAATCCTTAGTAAACAATTATAACTTCAAGTAACTTTTAATTCAAATAATTTACAGTTATATAGCATCAAGTATTTCTATCTAATTCTTATAATTTTCTAAAAGATCTGTCTGATGCAGAGATGGAACCTTCATGATTACAACCACTCTGAGTCAGAGTAGACCTGGGAGTAATGGCAATGAATGGATATTCCACATTTCCCAGAATTGGAATCTCACCACTGGATACAATTTAGTGTCATAACCCAGGACATGAGTTTTTGGAAGAGAGTTACCCCTGTCAGTGTGTTTTTAGCCCCCTGACAGGATGGCAATTTGATTTGGTTGACATAAAAGCCAACCATTGTAGGTTATTTAATGCCAAATCCTATTGATACATATATATTAAATATATATGGCTTGGTTTGGTTGGGTTTTATGGCATATCAACCATTGTAGGTTATTTAATGCCAAATCCTCTTTATACATATATACTAAATATATATGGTTTGGTTAGGTTTTATGGCATATCAACCATTGTAGGTTATTTAATGCCAAATCCTCTTTATACATATATAGTAAATATATGATTTGGTTTGGTTAGGTTTTATGGCATATCAACCATTGTAGGTTATTTAATGCCAAATCCTCTTTACATGTGTGTGTGTGTATATATATATATATATATATGATTTGGTTGGGTTTTATGACATATCAACCATTGTAGGTTATTTAATGCCAAATCCTCTTTATACATATATATTAAATATATAGGATTTGGTTTGGTTGGGTTTTATGGCATATCAACCATTGTAGGTTATTTAATGCCAAATCCTCTTTATACATATATATTAAATATATAGGATTTGGTTTGGTTGGGTTTTATGGCATATCAACCATTGTAGGTTATTTAATGCCAAATCCTCTTTATACATATATAGTAAATATATAGGATTTGGTTTGGTTGGGTTTTATGGCATATCAACCATTGTAGGTTATTTAATGCCAAATCCTCTTTATACGTATATATCAAATATATATGATTTGATTTGGTTGGGTTTTATGGCATATCAACCATTGTAGGTTATTTAATGCTAAATCCTCTTTACACATATATTAAATGTATGATTCGTAAATACATTTTAAATGAACTTAAGTCCATTCTTTTTTTTTTTTTTTTTGTGCACACATTTAAATGGTTTCAAGTATTTCTAACTTGAAAAATTCTATTTATCATCAATCGTTGGTATGAACTCAGTTAAATGGTTTCAAGTATTGCTATGTAACACTAACAATTTAACATCAATCATTTGTTAACTCTCAGTTAAATGGTTAAACATATCATTTGTAAGTGAATAGTTAGTAACTAATTTTATTTTTAAATGAATTACAACTCGCTCATTCACACACAAATATTGCTATAGTCTCTACAGTTAAATTGTTTCAATTATTGCTATCTAACACTAATAATTCTATTCAATATTAATCGTTTGTTTGCAGACAGTTCTATTTGGCCCATAGATACGACCCTATCAGATGATTCCATTTAGGGTCAGTGTAGACCTGGGAGCAATGGCAGTGAAAGGGAACTCCACATTCCTTAAAGCTCCAAGACTGGAGCCTCGTCATCAGATGGTTTAGTGTCATACCCAGAACAATCATTGGGGGATGGGAAGGGGGGACTTACACCACTCTGTAGAGATACAGTTGATGTATTCTACACCTCCAGCCGACTGGACAAGGTGACTATTTGTACAAGTTACTAGCATAATAACAAAACTTTTCAGTCTGAATTTCCTAATATGATTTCACCACTAAATACTTGTAAAATAAAATTCTATTCTCTTATTAATTTTATCAACTGATAATAAATAAAATTATTCAACAGTTCATAAACTGCACACAAGTCAGAGTCTTACAGTAAATAGAAAATCAAAAAATAAACTATCTGAAATATTTGATTAAGAACAAAAGAATGATATGGGCACCTCTGGTGGTGTAATGATTAGCAAGCTAGATGAGCAAACCTTCACAAGTGAGTTTATGTCTCACTGGGTGCCACATCTAAGCAAAAAAAAAAATTTAGTAAATTACAATAAAAGAATGATATCAATAGTCTAAACGTATGAAACAGATTTTTGTAAAGTTCAAAACCAGGCAATGTCAAATAACCATGATTTTTTTCTCCAGTTATAAGATCCAATATCCACATAAAGTAATGGTTATCATCATAGGAAATGGATATGGCAGACTGAGTTCAAATCTTGGATGAGGCTGTTTTCATTTCACATTGTACTAATACCCTTAGAAAGGTATATATCCATCTCTTCTCCTTCCAGTAAACAGTAGACCAGACTGGGTTCTTTAACCTTGGTATGGTAACCAGTCAAGAAGAAGAAAAATTGAATTCAAATCTGTTAAACTCTTAAAAAATTGACCTTGTGCCATATCCTGCTTGTACAAAGTAGTTAGCAGGTTTGATAGCATATCAACCATTGTAAGTTATTTAATGCCAAATCATTTTTATACATATAAACAGTACTATATTAAACAATTCAGTTTAACATGAGTTGTTTTTTTTAAATACACAGTTAAATGTATAAACAGTTCTCTTTCAAACAATCCAGTTTAATATAAGTATACTGTTTAGCTCTATTTAACCCATAGATAGGACCCTATCAGGTGCTACCATTCCAGGCCAGAGTGGACCTGGGGGCAATAGCAATGAAGGGATACTCCGAATTCCCCAAAACTCCAGCATTATTGGAGCCTCATCATCAGATTCTTTAGAGTCAAATCCAGGACACTCGTAGGGGAAGTCTTACCCCTCTGCAGAGATACAGTCAGTGTATTCCGCAGCCCCAGCTAACTGGGCCCAAAAGTATTGGGTAAATATAAGATCCAATAAGAAAAAAGGACAGTTTCCTCACCTTTATTGTCTTCTTGAGACTATTATGCTTGTCTTGTTGGGCATCAATTGTTTTTTCAAAGTCTTCATGTCTTCGAAGCAATTCTTCAACTTCTGCGATGGAATCTCCATAATTTTTGTCGTTCACTGCAGGTTCACGGATTGACATCCAGGCATCAAATTGATCCATGTCATGTCGGAAGCGCTAACAATCACAATAAAATATTTGTTAAATTGAAAGGAGGAAAAAAAAGTTGTCATTCGCATTTTAATAATCATGGACCTCAACTGAAACATATCAGAGGTCTGTTATCAAAGTTTTGGTGGCTGAGAAGTACAAACCATGTGAAATTTACATAAGAATGTGTTGTGTATGGAGAAGTATATTTTAGTCAAAAAACATTTACAAGTGGATTAAACATGGGCATACTATAACGAACCTGAATTGAAAAGATGGTCCATGGAGTGAAAACACACTGACATTCTGGTAAAGAAAAAGTTCCAGGTTCAGAGGTCAATAAAGGTCTTCTGGGATATGAAAAGACTCAGCACAATTGATTTTCTTGAAGATGCAACTGTAAACAGTTCTCTCTATTGTAAACACTTTAGGCAAAATTTACCTCATTCACTGAACCTCATAAATATTTTGTTGGTTAATTATTCGTAATTATTACCAAAAGACATCAATGAGAATGACAAAGTAGTTAAAAATGGTCAATATAAAAAAATTGACGTACTAAGAGTCTGGATATTTGAATACTGAAATTTTCTACAAATACACACAGATTTATATAGTTTCAATTTTTCCAATCTAATATTAATAATAACACAATTATATGATATCAAGTATTCCTATAAAATATCAATAATAAGAACACAATTACATGATATCAAGTATTCCTACCAAATATCAATAATCTGAACACAATTACACGATATCAAGTATTCCTACCAAATATTAATAGAACACAATTATATGATATCAAGTATTCCTACAAAATATTAATAATCATGATATCACGTATTCCTAGCAAATATTAATAATTAAAACACAATTATACGATATCAAGTATTCCTATCTAATCCTAATAAACTTAAAATTCTATATTTAATGTTTATTTCTTTTTAGAGAGAGAAAAGAAAAGGCATTCAAACAGTAAACATAATTTTGCATTGTTTCTACAAATGCTGTTAAAATCTGAGATCATTTGAATGTGAAATGGCCTGTTATTTCGGCAACAAAATGATATCAATTTTTCTGAAACACCCTTTACATTTCAAATGTGATCAAATTTCTTAAAATACCATATGTATGTGTATGTATCACATGCCTATCAACAATGATGATAAACTGATATAGATATATATATATCTCAATGTCCAATAAGATATTATGCTTGGGACCCCCCCTCGGCCACACACAGACAAAAAAAAAAAAAATTTTTTTCCATCTTCACCTGTGCATCAAGATTGTCTTCATGATATTCTTTATGTTCTTTCCATGTCTGTTGAAGATTTTTGTATGCATTGTTCAACTGTTCGATCTTCTGTTGAATCTACAAAGATAATAAAATAGTACTTTTAGTATTTTATCACTAACCGACATTTAAGTTATAAAACATCAAGTTGGGATGATACAAGGAACATTTGGAGGCCAAAACAAACATTAATTGCAGCAAGAAGCAAATTCAATTGGTTGTACATGTTTTTGTTATGCTTAGGAAATAACATTTGTCCCTTTTGTACATTAGAACTCGGATCAATCTCAAATTCATGTATGACAAATTATGTTCCAATTTTAGAGGTCTTCTGTGTTTAAAGATTGAGAAGTCTCACTGATAAGCATTTTTACAATTCTTACAGGGAATACCAATAAATAAATACCAATTTTTTTTTTTTCAAGTTTTGTAGTGAAGCATGGATACTCTGATTAAATCTTTCATATATATATATATATATATATATATATATATATATATATTTTAATTGGACTGCCACATTTTTCTATACTGAAGAATTTGATGATAAACAATGCCTGCTAATATCCATTTTGCTGCATAAATATTCCACAAGACAATAAAATCCTGGTATCTTTTGGTTTAGAAGAAAGTTAATTTTTTATAAAAAAAAACTTATCAAATGGGGATACTTGTATATGGATGAAACTGTATTTACAAAGAAGTCTGACACATGGCCCCATATTTATGAGTGATACTGTAGAAAAAGATAATAGGAAGGAGAAAAAAGAAAGATGGCAAGAGATTTACTTCTTCTGATAAAAAGTGTCCATTTTCAATAAGTCCTTTGCCAATTTGATTAAACTTGTTGAGGGGTTCTTGTCGACTGTCAATTTCTGCTTTCAACTCTTTGAAACGACTGACCGAGAGTTCAGCTCCAGCAATGTCTTTAGCTAGGTCTTCAGCAGAAATTAAACTCATCATCTCATTGATCCAGGTCCTAAAAAAAAAAATTTTAAGAAAATTTTTTTAAAGCTGTTTCATTAGTTGAGATTATACCATATCAACCCTTGTTGGGTTAATTAATGCCAAAGTCAGTCTTTTTTGCAAGCAATTATATGGTTTAAAATATTCCTATCTAATGTTCATCTAAAATTATGTTTTCAATTAACTACTCCAATTTAATCCTGGTTGGTCATGTTTTAGGGCCTATCAATCCTTGAAGGTCATTTAATGCCAAATCTTTTTTTATGTGTGTAAATGAATAGTTTGTAAGTAACATTTTTTTAAATAAGCTCATTTATTTACACAAAGTTAAAAGGTTTCAAGTATTGCGATCAAATACTAATAGATTTATTTGCACATAGTTAAATGGTTTGAAGTATTGCTATCTAACACTAATAATTCTATTTAATATTAATCATTTATTTGCACATAGATAGCAATACTTCAAACCATTTAACTAACACTAATAATTCTATTTAATATTAATCATTTGTTTGCACACAGTTAAATGGTTTCAAGTATTGCTCTGTAATACTAATAATTATTAGTATTAAACTGAATTATAATTCAATTTAACATCATTCATTTGTTTGCACACAGTTAAATGGTTTCAAGTATAGAAAATAATTAAATATTTTTATTTGTCCCATAGATATGACCCTAACAAATACTACCACCCAAGATCAGAAGAGGTACTCCACATTCTCAATAGCTCCAGGACTGGAGCCTCATCATAAAATGTAGTTGAGTGTCATACCCAGGACACTTGTGTGCGTGTATTTTACACCTCTGCAGAGATGCAATCGGTGTATTATACAGCCCCAGCCAACTGGGCTTATTCCCATTTAATAATATCTAATACCAATAATTTGCAAGTAATTACGTGATTTCTAATAACTAATAATAATAATCTTAAATAAACAATTATAGCTTCAAATAACTATTCTAAATACAAATAATTTACAGACAGTTAAATGGTTTTAAGTATTCTTATATAATATTAACACAATTCTATTTAATATGAAGATATTAATATACCCAATCAAATACAATAACACATTTCCAAGGATAAAAAGAAAAATACTCACGTCAGTTCTCGGTAATCATTAAAATATGTCTGTAATTTTTCAGCCTGCAAGAGTTTTTCTTTCTTCACAGAAGATTTCTCTACAAGATTGTTCCAGGCTTGTACCATTATTTCATGTTTATTGACCACATGATCTTTGGCATCAGGAATCTGTTTCACAAGTTGTTTTGCGTGTTTAGTCATATTTTCAACTTGTTCACTAATAGCTGCCAAGTCTCGCTAGAAATTACCAAAAATAAAAAATAAAAAATGCATTTCAGACATTTTCATTATTATCAATAATTTTTCTTTATTTTTTACATGAAGCTCTGTCAACATTACAATTTTGATAAGTATTATCATTCATTGGTTCATTGGCCTAGTGGGTAGAGTGTTCACCAATGGTCCGGGAGGCCTGGTTTCAATCCCAGGTCATGTCATACCAAAGGCTTTAAAAATGGTACTCAATACCTCCTTGCTTAACACTCGGCAATATAAGGTATGTATCAAGGGTAAATTGGAGCAATCCAAAGAAAGGAGTAGCACCCTCCCCTACACCTCAGTGGAAAAGGGAGCCTTCTGGTCCCCCTTGACTACAGTTGCCAACTTTATTATCTTTCATCTTCCTAATTCTATTTGCTTTGTCAATCATTATTAATCATTTGGACTAGTATTATCCTTCATTTTTCTAATTCTACTTGCTTTTTTGCTTTTAAATCAAAACTAAGATCATGACTTCTATGACAAAGAGGTACAATACACCTTGGAAAGACAGAATACACTCCCAATAAGATTCAAACTCATGTACTCCTGCTTCTGGTGAACCTACATACCAAGTGCTACACCAACTCGGTTGGCTCACAGAAGTTTCAATCAAATCTTAACTATATATTTTGAAGTAGTGCAGATTTATTTCCTTAGCAAAAATTGAATTGGGAATCAATATTAAAAATAGATGCAAAAACTACTTGTCTAACATTCAGTAGTGTTAATGATGTAATCCATATTTTTTTTTTTTTTTACTGACCTCTAATCCATTGTGTCGGCTCAGTAATGACTGAACACTCTCAAGGTCATGACCATAATCATCATTCGACACAACTGTATCCTTCTCTTTGATCCATTCCAGAGTGTCATGGGTATCCCGGCCGTAAAAATGAATCTGGTGGGCACTAATCAGAGCCTAAAAAAGAAAAAAGATTTTACAAGTAAATAAAAACAGTCAATTAGACAATTATTATTGTACATATAATAGTAATATTCTTTCAGTAGTACTTGCTTTAATTCCTGACCACTGACAATACCTCATTGAGGGGGGGGTCTTACTCCTCTGCAAAGATGCAGTTGATGTATTCTACAACCCCAATCTTTAGATGTCGTGTGGATTATCAGCTCAAATGGCCATGGTTTTCACAGATACCACATTTATCATCATAGAAAGAATTAGGGAAAAAATACAGACACGACAACATGAAGATAAATAGCTAAAATGCTTACAGACATAATAAGCACTATATGGATTTCACATGAACATTAAATAACCCTGGTTTGATATAGGCTTGGCAGACTTAGGATGACACAAAGACCTAAATAAATAAACAAGCAGACTGGGTGGTCATGTCTTATTTGAAACACACTCCTTCCCATGTTTATAACATATCTCCCAAATAAAAAGTTCATTAGCCAGGTTGTCTTCACTAAAGATCTATAAAAAAGGTCAGTTGAAGACACTTTCACACCAGAAAAAAAAAATTTCATTCAACAAGTTGACATACATCAGCAATGGTGTTTTTGTCACTTCTCTTATAGCTTAACCTTTTAAAAAAAATTTGTTTCTATAACTTTTCTCCTGGTGACCTAAGATTAAAACTAGTTGAGAATAATAAGTAAATAACATAAAATAAATACCCCCACCATTTTAAAAAAAAATTACTTTTGTTCATCTTACAAGTTGTATTTATTTTTAAACTTATTTTCACCTTCATTATTTTCACATTTATCTGAGCAGCTTTCAAATGCCGTCGTGTCCAGGATTCAAATTAATGTTGCCCTGTCCATTTTCTATAACAGTAACAATGACACCATTAATGCCACCATGTATATGTACATCTCTCTATCTCTATTTTTTTTTTTTTTGTTGTAGGTCCAAAGCGAGAAAGAATATTAAAATGAGTAGGTTCATGAAGAGATTTGTATTTTTTTTAGGATTTATTTATTTATGTATGTATAAAAAAAATAAAAAAGTACTTATTTTTTAACTCGTTTTCAACCCCAATTCTTTTATCATGAGAAAGGTTTACAGGACATCTTTGACAGAATGAATTAAAAAAAAAAAAAAAAAAAAAAAAAAAGGTTGATTTTTCTTACTTCTTTTCGAGCTTTGGAAGTTTCATTGAGTTCCTCCCATAATTGGCTAACTTTCTTTGCTTCTTCAACAATCTCCTCTGATTTGTAATGGTTCGCTTCAATCATAGCCTTTGCCTTTCGATTGATATTCGTGATGCGTTCCTCTCCAGATACAAGCTCTTTTAAGAAGTCATCAAATTTGTGCTGCAGAAGCTGAAAAACAAGAAAAATAAATTTTTAATCCATCCTAAGCTCAGGGATGAAAAAGAGAGAGAAACCAATCTATTCATACAGTCTTGGATAAAAAAAAAAACTCAGCTGACAAAATTCTTTTTTTTTATCAAGACAATTGACTTCCACATGTTCAGAATTTTGACAATCTGTGTTAGTAGCACAGATTGTCAAAAATTATATCTATGGTAGATAAAATTCATATCTCTTCATATTTATGGTAGTCACAATTCATATCTATGGTAGCACAGATTGTCAAAAATCATATCTATGAGACAGTTGTCTCATAGATATGATTTATCACTTCCTTGACATCATGCATGAAGTCAAAGTATTGCTTGCTCTCATTTAGTCAGACTATGCTGTGACAAGTCTTGAATACTCTTGTACATAGTCTCTATAACAAATTAGGATAATCAATAACTAACTATTTGATAGGGTATCTATTAGTATTATTCTAATACCTTACCAGTTATTGGAATGTTACTGGTATTTGGTACGACAGAGAATATTTAGTCATGTCCCAATTCACCAAGTTCCAGTTTTAGCACTAGTATATCAATTGATACGTTGATATTGAATAAATGGAAAGGAACGATGAGATTAGTTGTCTAAATTTTAGAGACGAAGCTTGATGATTTTTATCATTAAGTGTTTTCGGACTATTGTCTTCATCGTTATTGTTATTTCCACAAGATTTCGGCCGATATGTCTGCCGCCCTTCTTCAGGTGTTTGTTGAACTCGGGAACTTTCACAGAACTTCGAACTACGTCCTTTATTGAATCCAGAGGGTGGGGGTCGCCTATTCTGATTTCACTTGCCATAACCAGGTACAAGTGTTAAGTATTCCTGTATTGTGTATTGTTACTCGCCTGCAGTCAGAATTGAACCTGCAACCTCCAGATGATTGTCTCATTAGAAAGATGACAAACTCAAGATACACGTAATACATTCACAGCAAACATGTAAGAAGTATTAATGTCCTGACAGATAAAATGAATGCTTTTGTTTCATGGACAAAGTGTATAAAAAGAGATACAAAAATTGATTTTATAAAAGTCTTACTTTTCTTCAATTTTAATAGCAAGGTGAAATAAGTTATCTTGCCAGAATTAAAGACAAAAGTCTCTGTTCTGTTCAAAAAAGCATGTTCGATTTGCTTTAAGTGTGGCGAGTGAAGATAGGTCTTATCCATTGGAACAACACAGACCAAAAGTGGCTGATTTGAATAATGGAATTGACATGTGGAATTGGAAGCCATTACCCCCCACCCCACCCAATCGAAGGGGAAATTATTTTTGTCTTCTTAATACATTAATTACTACTTGACAGCATTTGGTCATGCTTTCAAGTGATTGACAAAGATCAATTGATGGCAATTCAATTTCTTTACGATATCAAAATGACAGTTTGCAATCATTGTATGCCACAATTTGACCTTTTTCAAACTGACAACTGCTTACAAGCCATTAGCAAAGGGCTGATCATAAATTAGAATATCAAATCAAAGAAAAGAAAATTTTTAATTTCTTATTTTTTGAGAATTTTCTTTAGAAAATAATGACTTTTTTTCAACAACTAAGGTAACTTTGACAATGATCAAGGAAAATAATCACTTCCTATGTGTGTCTAAGCCATTGAAATTTATGACAATAAAAGAAATAAAGTTTTTTTTCAATCTAATACTGTACATTTCCAATCTATTTGTTTGCCTTTGTCACAACTTTTGAATATAATTAATTCAATACATATGATATTTGGCTAAGGCCATCCACACTGTAAAGATAATATTTTAATCTTCATTCATGACACCTGTTTGGTTTCTTAATTAGAAGTGTACTTTCACCTTTTCTAATTAAATATGAAGCCAAACAAATGTGACGAATGAAGATCAAAATACCATCAATGCAATGTGTGTGTGACCTAATAAAATGCATATTTTCACATAAGATGTGGAGCCACACGGGCATAAATGAAGACCATAAAAATGAGTAAATAAAACATTTGAAATGAAACATTTACATTTTCTACAGAGAGAGTTTTCCAATAATAAAGTTTCAGGCTTACTAGCTTGGTTGATTTTACTGCAAGTCAACATTTGTTGGTTTATTTAATTTTGAGGTCAGTCTTTTTTTTTGCAGTTTAGTGTCATATCCAGCATACAAGTAGGTAGTGACCATATAACAATGGATCCTTGGGTAGTAAGGTAACTAATTACAACTGAATTAAAGCCAGCTGAAGACAGATTTATCAATCCATGTAGGGTTATTTCATGCCCAGAGGTTAGGGAATTGCATTCACTGTATATTTATATTTAATTTTTTTCTATCGTCAGTTCTTAATTATTTTGCACATTGGAATACTTGATATATAACTATCAAATAAAAATGATTTGCATACAGTTTTATGGTTTCAAGTATTTCTAATACTAATATTTCATATACAATTATGTGGTTTCACTTGACTATTGGGTAGAGGATTCAATCCCAGGTCAAGTCATACCAAAGACTCAAAAAATTTGTACTTGATATCTCCTTGCTTAACACTCAGCATTATAAGGTACGTATCAAGGGTAAAGTGGAGCAATCCAAGGAAAGGTGTGGTGCCTTTCCCTACACTTTGGTGTAGTAGCTATTGAAAAGGGAGCCTTTGGGTTGCCCTTGACTACAGTCACCAACTTTACTTTTATTCCTATTTGATAATCATTTGTTTGCAAACAGTTATATATAATCAAGTATTCCTATCAAATACAAATAATTTGCATGCAGTTTTATGGTTTCAAGTATTCCTATTAAATACAAATAATTTTCATGCAGTTTTATGGTTTCAATTTACAGTTATATTGTATTAGATATTCTTATCAAGTACTAATAGTTTTTAAACAAATCTATTTAATCCATAGATGAGAGCCTAACAGATACTTCCACTCCAGGTCAGAGTGGACATGGGAGTAATGGAAGTGTAGTTTACCGTCATATCCAAGACATCCATTATTTATTATTAGATAGAGTATCTTAACCTCCTTTGCAATGGACACACAGTCAATGTATTTTATGCCCTGCTAACAGAGCCAATAAGGTAAGTAGAAAAAACACCAACAAGTATATTGAATAAAAATCTACCAACACCGAAACTAGAAAATGATTAAATAAATTACTGACCTCCACATGTTCCAAATCTTGACCACAATCTGTGCTGGTAGCAATGGCAGCTGTTTCATTGATACGATTGGTCACTTCCTCAACATCACGCATAAAGTCAAAGTATTGCTTGCTCTCATTTAGTCGGATTCTACGTTGCGACAACAAATCTTGAATATTCCTGTACATAGACTCTACTTTTTCCTGAAAAATGTTAAGTATTACAGTTTTGTGATAAGAAAAAATGAAATACGAAGAATCTGAAATAAGTTTCTTCAGGTCAACAAACCTGTGTTGAATAACAAAAAAAACAAAAACATTAAAAAATACTCTAGACAAACTGAAGAGACTTGTTATTACTTGATATTCAGTGAAAGCCACAGCCAGTGGGAAAATGCATACAATAATAAAATACTGACCAAAGTGTAATATATTGTGTGAAAATCAGGATAAGGAAGATACTGTTTGGTTTATGACTTTATTGAGACCGATAGCTTACACTTTTGTGTGAATTGTCAGATATGAGAGAATGGTGTAGAGGGTTATTTTTGTTTTCTTGATATCATGTTACTGAAGAGTTCTAGTACAAGGGAGAACTTATTTTTAACTATTACACTAAGTACAGGATTAATAAGTTCTATAATTAAAATTAGAATATAAAATTTCATTTTAATGGCATGTCAACCTATGTGGTGTTATTTTATGCTGAGAGGTTAGGGAATCACACATGATACATTTATAATCTTTGTATAGTTACGTAAAAGTTTTTGCACACAGTTATAGGCTATCAAGTATTTCTAGTCCAAATAATTTGCACCTAGTAATATGATTTCAAGTATTCCTATCTAATACAAATAATTTACATTCAGTTGTACAATTTCAAGTATTCCTATCTAATACAAATAATTTGCAACCAGTTGTACGATTTCAAGTATTCTTATCTAATACAAATAATTTGCAACCAGTTGTACAACTTCAAGTAGCTAATGATAATCCTTATTAAACAATTATAACTTCAAGTAACAATACTTAAAAAAATAATTTACAGTTAAATGATATCAAATATTTCTATCTAATACAAATAATTTGCAACCAGTTGTACAATTTCAAGTATTCCTATCTAATACAAATAATTTGCACAGTTGTATGGTTTCAAGTATCTCTATGTAATACAAATAATTTGCACCCAGTTGTATGATTTCAAGTAACTAATAATAATCTTTATTAAACAATTATAGCTTCAAGTAACTATTCTTCATTCAAATAATTTACAGTTAAATAATATCAAATATTTCTATCTTATACAAATAATTTGCACACAAATCTATGGTTTCAAGTAACTATTCATATTTGGTGCTAATAGTTTATTTTCAGTTACATAGTATTAAATATTCTATATTCCCTTACCCAAGAAGTGGAACCTCATGACAGGTTAATGTCATACCCAGGACACGCCCTTTTGGGGGGCAGGGGTCTTACACTTCTGCAAGGTACAGGGTGGAACAATAAAATTGTCACCCTAGAAAAGACAACATGATTCCATTTCCGTTTAATGAAAACCGGTTTTCTTTTTTTGTTGCAAACCATCTACTAGTTGGCCAGTTGTGTACAAATACCAAGAGCGATAGGAGCTTTCTATCTTGTCTGAAAGTGACACAAGGTTCAACGAGCAAGATCAGATGTGCCGCTGTACAAGTCATGCTCTCTACCGATCCAACTTATGACAACAGGACCATTGCCAGCACCCTCAAAATGCAAATCTGGATTGCTACGAATAACAGGGACGTGCCCAGGGTGATGAAAACAAAGTTTCTGGCTATGGTTATGGTCTTTGGTGTGGTTTCAAGTGAGGGCCACATCATGCCACCTGACATCTTCAAAGTCGTCTTGAAAGTCAACACCAAAGTGTACCTGGATGTGCTGAAGAGTGCGGTGATCCCTTGGTGCAATCAGGTGGCTGGTGGCAGACCCTGGGTGTGGCAGTAGGACTCAGCACTGGCCCACAAGTCCAAAGAGACCCAGGCTTGGCTTCAGAAGGAGTGCTACGACTTTGTACCCTTCTCTCACTGGCCCCCACTCCTCCCCTAACCTGAACCCGCTGGACTATTTCGTTTGGTCATACATCGAGAACATCACTAACATGACCTCCCACAACACCAAAGCCAGCCTGATCGCCGCCATCCATTGGCGCTTGTGGAAAAAGCATGCTGCCAGTTCCGGGTCCATATCAAGGCGGTGATTGAGGCTGAAGGCGGCTACATTGAATAGATGTCAGCTCTACTACATAATCAATTTAGCTGAATTGATTTTTTAAATAAAAATTTTAAAATAAAGCAGTAGTGTTGTTTTCTTTAGGACGACAATTTTATCGTTCCACCCTGTATATAGTCAGCATATTCTGAGCCCCACTGACAAGGCTGTTTTAAATTCATCCCACATTAAGCAAGAGAAATGTGACAAAATTCCACAGTAAACTTTATTCCTAAAATTTTTTTGTAGTTTTTTTTAAATTTTTTTTATTATGTACACAGCCAGACATGTCCTCAAGAGGGGTCTTGAATACAAATGGTGGTCAGGGGAGGAGAGGATAAGTGCAAATGGTTTGGTTTCTCTTTAATGGCATATAAACCTTTTTGGGTTATTTAATGCCAAAACCATTCTTGTAAGAGAACAGTAGGTGGGGTGCTTTATAACCCATTGCTAAAGAGATAAGGGGGATCATAGCTTTCTCAAAAGGTATTAGCCCCGAAAGTAATATCATAGCAACTCGAGTCTAAACTCACTAAGATATCATCATATTTACCCAACCCCTCCGCTCGGGAAGGATATGACACAAGGTCAATTTTTTAAGCGGAGTTTAACAGGTTTGAATTCAGAGTTTTCCTTCTCCTAGACTAGTTGCCTCACCAAGGCTGAAGAACCCAGTCTGCCCTAGTCACTAAGATATACTCCTTCACCCCCATCAAGGATATAAATAGTGATTGTGATGGAAGGATGAGTACAAAAGGGTTTATCTTGAAAGAATTAAAACAAAAATTTGTTCCTATCACATTCAGGATGGTGTCAGATCTGGTACATATGCAAAAATATTAAAGAGAAGTAGACAGAAAAGAAAAAAAAAATTTTAACCCGTTTTAACATACCTGTTGCATTTGGATATTCGCAGCATCATAATGGTCTCTTTCTACCAGAGTATTTCGGATGGCAGCCAACTCACCAATATTGTTTCTAAAATTGTCAATATCTCGATCCAATGAATCCAGTTTCTTCAGTAATCCCTAAAATAAAAAATTACATTTTTTTTTTAAATTGCTAAAAACCAACCTCAGTTGTTGACATTCCGAAACTAAAAATATTTGGACTACTATCCTCATTTACATTGTTTTGATACTATTTTAGCTAGTACTCTTTAGTATTTCCAAAGAGATTGTTATATCTTGTTAATTGTGACAGAAATTCAAACTGTTGCATTCTTGATATCATCAAAAATATATTTATCACCTTTTCCTCATCCTAATTAAAAAAGGATTAGATTCAGGTGTCAACAACCACTTTGAATCACATTTACAATTTCAGGTGTAACATGAATGTTCATTTGCAAAATTAGAAAAAATTTTTCCCCATTTGAAAATTGAACTTAAGAAAAATAAAAGATTGAGTTATGGCATTTATCAGTCCAACTTTTTATTTTTGAATGAAAGTCATTTCATAAAAAAAGTTCCATTATGTATATAATTGTGGGTGGGTAAATATCCTTGGGAGCCATGTGAGTGGGCATGTAACAGTATGACTACATGAGTGTTCATGTGTCATTGCTGTCATGGGTGGATGTATCATTAGAGGGTATGTGTAGGTGTAAGTATATCATTAACAGGTGTATGTACTGTGAATATATTATTAAGGTGTGTGCGTGTCTATATCATTTTTCGTTTTATAGCATATCAACCATTGTAGGTTATTTAATGCCAAATCCTCTTTATACGTATATATCAAATATATATGATTTGATTTGGTTGGGTTTTATGGCATATCAACCATTGTAGGTTATTTAATGCCAAATCCTCTTTATAGATATATATCAAATATATAGGATTTGGTTTGGTTGGGTTTTATGGCATATCAACCATTGTAGGTTATTTAATGCCGAATCCTCTTTATAGATATATATCAAATATATATGATTTGGTTGGGTTGGGTTTTATGGCATATCAACCATTGTAGGTTATTTAATGCCAAATCCTCTTTATAGATATATATCAAATATATAGGATTTGGTTTGGTTGGGTTTTATGGCATATCAACCATTGTAGGTTATTTAATGCCGAATCCTCTTTATAGATATATATCAAATATATATGATTTGGTTGGGTTGGGTTTTACGGCATAGCAACCATTGTAGGTTATTTAATGCAAAATCCTCTTTATACATATATATCAAATATATATGATTTGGTTGGGTTTTATGGCATATCAACCATTGTAGGTTATTTAATGCCAAATCCTCTTTAAACATATATATTGAATATATGATTTGTAAACACATTTTGTAGATGACGTTTCTAAATAAGCCTGAGCTCATTTTTTTGGCACATGATTAAATGGTTTCAAGTGTTGTATAGCTATGACCAACTATACAAACACATAATACATCTACATATGCATGCAGAATCATAACGACAACACAATAACGAGCGACACAGATCTTTAGAAAAATATACCTCTCACTTTATTGAAAGGGTTGTGTGTGAGGGGGAGTTGGAGACCAAACAGAATTGCAACATATAAACCCCCACTCTATTGGCCATAACCATATTTCTTTGCTGTTCTCCTGGGCTGCTTAACCGGGGGCCTGAGGGCCCAGCCTCTCTGGGTGCTGGTTTTCTCTACCGCATCTTATCTCCAACTCGTCTGATCCCCAACTGGTCTGATCTCCAAACTGATTAATCGGTGGCCTGAGGGCTCCCTCTGCTGGGTGCTGGCTTTCTCTACCGCATCTCGTCTCCAACTGATTGAATTTCCTGTGCACACAGTTATATAATAGTTCAACGCCCACCTTCTTGTGGGTGTCACAAATTGCACTCATTCAACCCATCCACGGTCAAGGTTATACTCTGCTATTCCTCAACCGGATGCACCTGTTATTTACACAGGTGCATTTCCTATTTTGACAGCCCGGCCGGGTCGTAGGTCAATATACAACACAAGTATTTCTATCAAACATGAATAATTCTACTTATTATGAATGATTTGCTAGCACAAAGTTAAATGATTTCAAGCATTGGTATGTAACAGTGACAATTTAACATCATGTATTTGTTTGCACACATTTAAATGGATATATAGAGATTTATAAGTGAATAGTTTGTAGAAAATTTCATTTTTAAATGAGATCGAATTAATTTGTTTACACACTATATTGCAATTGTTTCTACACAGTTAAATGATTTCAATTATTGGTTTCTTACGCTAAATTCTATTCAACATTAACTGTTTGTTTGCAGACAGTGAAGTGGTTACAAGTATTGCTATTTAACACAAAATATTCTATTCAACACTATTCATTCATTTGCACACAGTCAAATGGTTGCAAGTATTGCTATTCAACATTAATGATTATTCAATATTGCTCAATAGATAAATGTATCAAAGTTTTGCAATATATCACAAACAATTCAATTAAATATCAGTCATTTGTTTACACACAGTTAAATGATGAAACTGTTCTATTTCTAACAATTTAGTATAAGTCACTTGTTTGCACACAGTTTAAATGTCAAACCATTCAATCTGACCCCTAGATAGAACCCTATCAGGAGCTACCGTTCTGGGTTAGAGTGGACCTTGGAGCAATGGTAATGAAAGGGTACTCCAAATTCCCCAACGCTCCAGAGCTGGAGCGTCACAATCAGATAGTTTTGTGCTATATCCAAGACACTCATTACTGGTGGGGGTGTCTTACCCACTTTGCAGAGATGTAGTCAGTTTACAACCTCAGCCAATTTGACTCAAAGAGCTTTTGAGTAGGTGGATATATATATATATATATATATCTCATTGGGCATGTGTGTGTGTGTGAGAGGTTGTGTGCATGCATCACTTCAATTCATGCACATGATTTTATGCCTACCTTATATAATTTTCCAGAAACCAAATCACAGCAGTTGTTCTTTGAAACAAAAAAAAAAAAAAAAAAAAAAAAAAGACCAAACTCACCTGAACGGAATCTTCATCATGTCCCAGATGTGAATTAGTCAAAAGTGGAATCTTTTCTTTCATCCAAGATTCAGCTTCATTTACTTCACTGTAAAACTGGAGAAGAGAGTGAAAAAAAAACATCAAGATTTTAACAAACCACAGTAACTGACAGTCATGGGTAAAAATGTCCGTTAAGAGCTTCTAGTCAGAGTCAATGTGATTATATGTAAACTTTGGGAAATTCAAAACCAGAATGCTTGGGGCACTAACTCCACCCATAAAAAACATGGGCCCACAGAAAACACTAAGTGATGTGACTGCAGTCTTAGGCTTCATGAGAAGTCAATAGAAATAATAAGCAACTATATCCATAACATATGAATCGAAGGATTTTCTTTTTATGAAATTAGTTGAAAATGTTGCCAGTTAAGTTGCTAAACTGAGGAAATACTGACATGTCTTTATATTAGGCTTTGATGCACATTATGCTGACCAGAGGAAACGTGTGAGAATTAATTTTTATTTATTGTGGACTTTTTGTCCTCATCTTGGTAGTTTTTGTGTTGTTTCTTCTTTCACTACGTTTCGGCCAAATTTCACCTCTGGCCTTCTTCAGGTGATATACTGTGACCTCGGATAGGAATGCTGAGTCTTGTAACCGTATCCTCAGTAATTACTGCCTTCCATAGTTGTTGTCTATCGCACCACGTTTTTGACCAAGTAAACCTCTGGCCAGCTTGGGTAGGATTTGAAACCGCTATCTTCTGACAATGCTCACCTGGAACCGTAGAGACTCAACGCCTCTATCCGCTGCGCAAAAAGTCCGCAATAAATAAAAATTAATTCTCAGATTAAGATGCCTCATCTCAAAATGATTCCAATTAAAGACAAGTACAGAGGAAACATTCTGGCAAAACTGGCCTATGTCACGAATATCAATCTTCTACTGGAATAGAAAATATTAGTTCTTATGACAGGGTTAATAAGATCATGTCAATAATAAAGGAAAATTGTTGCACTCCCCATTTACTTATAAAAATAAAGGACTGCTTCAAAATTAATGTTTTATCAGTTGATGATGTCACTTCATCTTGACATTCCAAAACTGATTGAAAGAAAACCAACAAACTCATATTCGTACTTTTTACATAACTTCTTTTATTTACTCATCAATCAACTAGACCAGCCTTCATAATAGTGGAATTTTTGGTACACTCAGTTGGGAAAAGGAAAAGAAATTTCTAAGCCATTTACAGGGAGGTAACTCAAGCTTTCTAAATAGGTGTCTATTCTAACTGAAAACCTAGTGTCACGTGATAGCCCACGGAGACGATAGAAATAAGATTAATACTATCCTCCCGTTGGAATGAACAGTGGCAACCCGTCAAAAAAGTGACCGTTAAGAAAGAATGTAGGTCACAGAGGGGATATCAACAGATGTTGGTACTTAGTAACCTCAGGTCGCCGGACACCGGAAGGGGAGGAAGGTAGAAGCCAAATGATTGGCTGGGGCCCTAAAACAGAAGTGGCATCCTTCTCCCCGTCGGCGAAAAAAACGAGAAGAAATGTTAGTTATTGGAAAGGGCTCGTGGCAGACAGACCCATAGCCATTTACTCCGGGTAGAAGACAAAAGAATATCTGAGACACGAGGGACCCAAGTTCTTCAAGCCAGTATTAAAAATAGCATAAAGTCTATTAGCCCGTGAAAGAAGAAAGATTCTCCAGTGGAACCCCGTCGAAAAATAAGATAAGTAACTTTGGGGCCATCTCTCCTTTATACCCAAACTTTATATACCACCCTCTCTCTCTCTCAATTTGAAGGAAAACGAAAGAACAGAAAAGAAAGACATTTATGTCCATGGACTGTTCAATTCATTATACATATTTGACACTTTAAAAGTGTATCTCTTTGTATAGTAAACGATTCCTGTATTTTAATGTTACCACGTGGTCTAAGTTGTTCTTTGCAGTTCTGCTACGAATTTGTTACCTCATGCTTCCTTTTCAGCTTCTATTCGCCTTATGTTATCTTGCTTAGAATTGTCCTATTAATTCCTTTAAAATATCACACGGGAAACAGAGTTGCCGACTACTACAATATAATATTATTACGACTAAAACCTATAGGTCCATATCTTCTGTTGTCTAGGGGAGGAAGTTTAGCGACCTGGTGGGTGTGTGGATTGTGTGAAATTTGGAACCCCTTGCCAATGGCGGTCAGTCTGGCCCTAAATTAATCCCTCACATAATATGCCAGTTCTTATATGCCTGAGAGAAAAACTCTGAACGAGGACTTATTCTATAGGGGATCAAGTGCCAACCTTTCCCCGTCTTCACACGTGCGAAAATATAAAGTCCCGTTTTGGGATTTTAGTCAATTTGCCGTCACACTAGTCTTCTATTTTTGTTCATATTTATATAAACCAAACAAAGTAAATTTTTATTAAATCTTCATATCAGTTTTGGTTCCCATAGCTGAGTTCACACTAGTCCCAACCACCAAAACATGTTAATTATTCAAAAAGGTATCAAAATTGGTCAACTGCAGAAGGTGTCTTCACTATTTTTCAATAAAATGCTTACAAAGATTATGCCTCTTTCACAAGATTGTATAGTTTCAAGTGGAAATATTGCTTTAAATACCTTCTGGGCTTCCATAGAATCTTGCAGTTTGATCTTCCGTAATGATGAGCTTTCTTTAAGTTTTTGTAGTTTCTGAAGGAGGTCATCAATGCGTGACTTGACTTCAGTAGCTTGAAAATGTTTGCGTTTCACCATATCACGGGCCATGCTGGCAACTGCTTCAATTGATGGCTCATGTGTATTTATCTCAGATTCTACGGCCTGAAAAGTTAAATTTCATGAAGATTTATTGAAAAAAAAAAAAAAAAAGAACAAAGTGAATAATACAGCAAATAGACATTTCAAGATATTAAAAGCTGCATTCATGAAAATTCCATGATAGATTCTTGCAGTTTAGTCGCAGAAAAAAAAAAATCATATATAAATAAAACATTTGATGCAATAATATTCTTACCCAGTCAGATGGAGTTGTAGAATACATTGACTGCTTCTCTGCAGTGAGGTAAAGACCACCACCACCCACCCCAACGTGTGTCCTGGATATGACACTAAACAATTTGATGGTGAGGTTCCAGTAATGCTGACATTTTGGGGAATGCAGAGTACCCCTTCATTGCCATCACTCTCAGGTTCACTCTGGCCTGGAGTGTTTGCACCTGAGAGTCCTATCTATGTTTCAAATAGTACTAAACTGAACTTTTGCTAAACTAATTTTTTTTAAATAGAACAGTTTTTAAATAGAACTAAACTTTATCTATGCTAAACTGAATTGTTTGAAATGGAACTATTTTGACATTTAACTGTTTATAAACAAAAACTATACTTATACTAAACTAAATTGCTTAAAAATTAATTCAGCATCAATGACCCAAAAAAGGGTTGATATGTTGTAAAACAAAAAACAACCAACAATATTCTTTAAGTTTTAAACTGCTTTCTTCATTTATATTGACAAAATGAAAATATTTTTCATGTACCTTTTTGCCTTAAAAAAGAAACTAATCTGTATAAAGGATGTTTCAGAAAAATTTATATCATTTCAGAATCTAATAACTTCTTTAAAATTCTCAGTTTAATGAGATCATTCGAATAAGAGTTAGAGTTGTTTTTCCTGATGCTGTTAAAATGTTTTTTACTTTTCAGGTAAAGAAAAAGGCATTCAGATATGAAACAGAATTTCAAATTATTTCTAAATACGCAGTTAAAATTTGAGATCTTTTCAATGAGAATTGGCCAAATTATTAAATTCTTCAAAGTTCCAGAGCCTCACCATGTACTTTAATACCATATCCAAAACACTCATTATGGTAGGAGTGAGGGGAGTAACTTCCTATCCCTTTACTGAGATCCAGTTGGCATTTTCTATAGTACCCTCCTCTCCCCGAGCCAACTGGGCTGTTTCTGTTTACTGTTGGATAGCAAGGCCACCAGAATTAAAGATTATATTTTGGCAATAGAAAAAAAAAAAAAAAAAAAGTTGAGATTTTTTTTGTGTCTATGTGCTTGTTGCAATGTCAGCAACAAGGGGTAGAAAGAGATTTATTTTGGGGAGGTGAAATGTCTGCTTTAATCAATGAAGTTGCCACAGTATGATTTTTAAAAAAATTTAAAAAAAAAAAAAAAAAAAAGATAATTCCATGAAAAAAAATACATTTTGTTTACTTTTTATGGTGATGGATTGACTAAGTGTTTGTACAGACAGTTTATATTTTTTTGTTAGTTTAAAAACCCAGGGATATTGTTATTGAAGGAATTTCCTTTTTAGTTTCTAAATCTTTTAGGAATATAATCAATAAAGTACAATCACCATAACCCTTTCACAACCAAGTTTGTTATTTTTTTTTTTTAAGTTTTGGGAATGCAAAATTATGATTTGAGTACAATGGTTTAACTTACTTACAATGATGCTGTCATACAACATTGTAGTCACTCCATCATAAGGGACACCCTCATGATGTTTTAAGGGTTCAAAGGAAATTCAACTGATGTCCCATGTGGAAGTGAAAGGGTTAAATTTTTTTTTTGGTGGTGGAGATGTTTATAAAATTGACAACCATAGATTAAATTCTTTTATTCACTATCACCGACTGAAATTTTATTTGATATAAAAACTCAGAATAAATATAACTGATAGAGCTAAAATAAATATAGTCTATAATTAGAGCTTGTTACCTACAAATTCATTGGCTAATTGGCCAAGCTTGATTTTGGTACAAGTACTCATGGTCTATAGTGTCTGTTTCAATATTAACCTATCAAATATGTTAATTTCACATAAGACCAGGGAGATATCAGGTGAAGGAGAGACAGAAGAAGCAGGAATTAATATCAAATACAGCAACATTAGGATTTTTTTAAAGCTTTGTACTAACTTAAAGATGTAAAATTATCTTGAATTGTTATCAATTTTTTTTTTTAACTCCTTGGCTAATGGGCCAATCTTGAGGAAACTTTGCATGTGAATTCCTTTCACTCCAAGGAGTGTTTTAATGGTAGCCGTTGGTAGGTGTCAATGGGATTTTTTGAAAGAAAATCCTGGGCAATATCAGGTTTTTCATCTAGTCTATTATAATTTTTGTGTGTGAGTGTGTGCGCATGTGGATGATATTTTTTGTATGGATGTCTGTAAACATAAATATACAGTTTCGTGGTGGTGGTGGTGGGACAATCCTTTTCATGATTGAATGTTTAGTGTTTTTTCTTCCCCTACAAAACAATTGTCTGAATTTTTTTTGTACAGGTCTTCAAAGCTTTTATTCATTTTATCTTATTTACATGAAATACTCAATGAAGCAAAACTCAAACACAAGACTCAAAAGGCACAAATGATTATTACCTTTTGGGGTCTCCATATTTTTAATGTTAGTCGTGTTGCAGAGCCAACAGATTGCCAATTTAATTAAAACAAAGATTGACCAAACAACAGTCTACATTATCATGGATGAAAGTAAGTTTTTCTTTTTTAGATAAATTTCTAGAAAAAACAAAAAAATCTTTAGCAATTGTGTGTGTCTGGAAGGTCTTCATTTCAGGAATTAAAATAGATTATAATGACGGGATTTGTTAACCTTTCCTAAATTATGGTTGATGACATAACTTCCTAATGAAACTTATTCAGAATTAAACCAGAAAAAATATTTGAGAATATCTGTCATACCTGGTATTTTTTAAAGAGATTCTGGACATCTTGAAGAGAATTTCCAACATCTTTTGATTCAATGATTGGTTTCTTCTCATTGATCCAATGTAATTCATCTTCAACATCTCGATAGAAACGATAAAGGCAGAGAGTGTCATCCAGGTTTTCACCTCTGATATTGAAGGATTCAATCAAAGACTCATAGCTGAAAATTTAAAGAATTATCATTCACACATACATTATATATATAAATAAATAAATAAAAGAATTTTAAAAAATTGTTGATATCAGTCAATATCAATCCTTTGAAGTCATAAGCTTGATATTTCAACCCAAGAGTAATTTTACTATACACTGAAAGCCCAATATTTCAAACTAATAGAGAAATCATACAATTTACAAGGAACAGTTTTACATCCGGAGATTAAAGGGTTTGGTTCAAAATTCTGTGAACGTTATCAACTATGACAAAAAAAGTTTCATTTCTTTTATTTAATTGCATATTAACCTTCACAGGTTATGTAATGCCAAAGCCATCCTTGAAGGAGAGTAGTGATACTATTTAACTCATAGATAGGGAGATAAGGGGTTGATACCTTTCCCCAAGGGGCATTAGTCCAAAAGTGAATGCAATAGCACAACGAGAGTTCAGCATATTAACCATTATACAACAGGGGCTCCCCACAAAAGAAACTGAAAGAAGACCAGAGGGGGAACAGTGGCCAAAACATTGAATATACTAAGTTAGTTGGTGACCATAGTCGAGGGCAACCAGAAGGCCCCTTTCCAATAGCTACTACACCAAGGTATAGGACAGGAGGGTGCTACTCTTTTCCCCAGGATTGCTCCACTTTACCCTTGATACATACCTTATATTGCTTAGTGTTAAGCAAGGAGGTATCAAGTACCATTTTTTTAAAGTCTTTGGTATGATGTGACCTGAGATTGAACCCAGGTCTCCCAGAAGAGTCAAAAGTTTTGCAATATTTTGGTATATGATAGATTGCAGCATGTATATCATGTGACTGAAGTCATTTAAGCTGTGCTTGGTATCTGTTGTAGGACTTAAAAATCACCGAGATGGACATGAAATGTAGACCAATTTGGGAACTTATATTTTAGGAGTTTGAACTTAGTCATAATGCTGTGGAAGCAACCAGAAACATTTATTGCATGAAAATTGAACGTGCAGTTGATCAAAGTACAGTAACCAGATGGTTGAAGAAATTTTGTTCGGGTTGCAAGAACCTCAAGGTGAAGTAAGCCTAAAAACATATTCTGAGACTGAACTCTCGACCATAAAAGCAAACTTTAAGAGTATCACCCAAGCTCAGCATCTCAGTTCAGTATCAGTCATCTTGATGACCTTAACAAAAGCATCCAGAGCTGCCAAATTCGGCTTCAAGTTACCAAAATATTGGAAAAATTATGATTTACTCGAGTAATAAACAAGACAAGGACAATAGACCAAATCACGTAAATAACTAACTTGAGTGGCTATTACTTTAGAAACTTTTTTTTTTTTCTTACATGTGCACTCAAACCGAAAAAAGATCTTCATATTGTTTTTTATATTCTTGTAAATTCCTCAACATTGATTTATTGAAATTACTTAATTATTTATGAGTGAATACAGTAGTCAATCTCAGAAATTAGCGACGTAATAAATAATTATCACTTAAAGTATTGGCATGTCTGTTAGTGAACCCCATAGGGTGTCACATGATAATTACAGAAACCTATTCTTAATCTCTTTTTGCTTGCCTTTGGACCAGTAGAGAAATTGTCTTTGACCCTGCCAGGGAATGGTAAAGCCATATGTTTTTATTGGCCACACTTAACAAGTAACCCTTTTGCTATTTTGTACCTCTTTCACCTATTCTTGTTCATGGAAAAATAAAGCTACATATAAAAGTGGCTTATTTTGTCAGGAGAAATTTTGTAACATTTTTCTCTTAATGACCGATTTATTGACAGAGAATCAATCAATAAAACTCATGAAAACAAACGTGTAAAAGGTACCAGGTAAAAAGTAAATGATAGTAGGTATTGTATATTATGTTATATATGAAAATTTGTAATAACATTAGGATTGTTTGGTTGGGTTTTATGGCATATCAACTATTGTAGGTTATTTAATGCCAAATTCTCTTTACGCAAATATATATGATTTGGTTGGCTTTATGGCATATCAACTATTGTAGGTTATTTAATGCCAAATTCTCTTTACACATATATATTAAATATATAGGATTTGGTTTGGTTTCATAGCATATCAACTATTGTAGGTTATTTAATGCCAAATCCTATACATATATATAAAACATATATATTAAATATATGATTTTTAAACATTTTGTTGACAACATTTAAAAAAAAAAAACAAAAAAACCTAAGTTCATTTTGCATACAGGTAATGAGTTTCAAGTATTTCTATCAAACAAAAATAATTCTTCTTACAATTAATCATTTGTTTGCACACATTTAAAATGGATATACATATGATTGATCATCATCATCATGTCATGCCGCCAGCACAGATATCCTTGACCATCTCTCGCCACTTTTCCCTATTGTTCATCGCCTCCGGCAGGTCTTCTGGGTTACATCCTGTGTCCTCACATAGCTGCTGAATGTAAGTTCGGGCTGGTCGTCCTGCTTTTGCTTGGCCATATGTGGGGGTCCATAGTAGTACGTCACTTACAAGCTCGTCTTTGCTTTTCCAGCAGTGTCTGGCTCGTCTGACCTGTATAGTTTTCATGATGGGAGGCAGGTGGCCGTACAGTTGGCGTCTCGTGGGGTGTTGTCGCCAGGACTTGTTCAATATTGCTCTCAACATTCTTGTGTAGTTGCTGTCAAGTTTCTTCTCCAGCCGTTTGGTTAGCGTCCATGTAGTGCATCCATATAGCAGTATCGATACAACCGCTGCCTGGAAGAAACTGCGCTTCATTTCATCTGTCAGGTCTGATTTCCATATTATTGAGAGCCTATCTATAGCCGTCCATGCTTTCGTCAGCCGTGTGTCGATGTCGTTTTCTGTTGATGAGACGCTACTTCCTAGGTAGGTGAATTTGTCCACTAGCCTCAGAGAGGCTCCGTCTGGAGTGGTAATGTTGCCCGTTTGGTTGTAACACATATATTCAGTTTTGTGCGCATTGACATGGAGGCCAATGCCTGCTGCAGCTCGTTCCAAACTATGCAGTAGTGTCTCTGCTTGATTAGGTGTATTCGCCAGTAACGCTAAGTCATCAGCGTAGTCGGCGTCTGTGATTGTTTTTGCGGGGTACCTTTTGCTGCTTTTCTTAGTCAGCTCTAAGCCATTTTCTCCGATTTTGTCGATCAAAGCTCTAAGCACGTAGTCTAGACAGATGATAAAGAGGTATGGGGCGAGCATGTCTCCTGGTAGTACTCCTGCAACAATGTCGAAGTATTCCGTGTCTCCATCTGGTGAACGTACTTTCACTTTTGTGTTTTTGTAGAGGATCATTATTGCTGCTACGGTTTCTTTAGGTAGGCCGTATGCTAGTAGGATTAGTTCCATTTTTCCTCTGTGGATGGAATCGAAGGCCTTGGTAAAGTCGACAAATAGTAATGTCGCCTGAAGGTTTTTTGCCCGGACGCCTTCAAGGATTCTACGGATGGTCAATATTTGTGAGGTTGTGGATCTATTTCTCCGGAAGCCATTTTGGTTTTTCCTAAGGATGTTGTCTATTTTGGGTTCTATGCGGTTTCGTAGTAGGGCATTGTAGATTTTGGCTGCTATGGATGTAAGTGTTATCCCTCGGTAGTTCTTGGCTAATCTGAGGTCGCCTTTTTTTAGGGAAAGGAAGGATGCATCCCTTAATCCATCTTTCTATCCTATTTTGACTATAGACAGCGTTGCATTGCCGGAGCAGTATATCGTCGAATTGTCTAGTCTTCCACACTTCTGGGGGGATCTCGTCTAGCCCTGCAGCTTTCCTATTTTTAATTTTTTTAAGAACCGAGTCGAGTTCTTCTTTGGTGAAAGGCCCTAGTTTAATGTCTAATTGCTTACTGATAATTCTGGTGATCGGTTCATCCGTTATTTTCGGTGGGCTTCCTAGTAGATTTTTGAAATGCTGTTCCCACGGTTTTACTCTTTCTTGTTGGTTTGCAGCTTTCAATTTTGCTTTGGCTGTGCTCTTCCTTCTACTTACTTCGTTTATTGTTTGCCAGGCTATCCTGGATTGTCTATCTTCCACCGAGTCTCTAATCTTATCTATCTGATTTTGTATGTATTCTGCCTGTTCTTTTAGATATATTCCTGCTAATTGATATTGTGCCTTTTCTAGTTTTCGGGCATTTGTGTTTGTTGGGTTCTTCCGATAGCTTTTGGAGGCAGTTTTCACGAGTGCACGCTTTCCTCTGACGTTTCCCAAGGGACTCTATATTTAGTTCTAGGTTTTGTTGGGATACACTTTGATGCCGCCTCTAGGTGTGCTTCAACAAAGTTTTCATATTCGTCATTTGGGGTAACTTTTTCTGTCTTCTCTTGTAGTGTTTCGAAATGCATTAGAATTAAGAAACAGATTTGAAACATATGATTTATAAGTGAATAATTTCTAGTTTATTTCATTTTTAAATGAGTTAAAACTAATTTGTTACCATACAAGTATTGCTATTGTTTCTACACGGTTAAATGGGTTCAATTATTGCTATCTAATACTAATAATTTCATTCAATATTGATTATTTGTTTGCAGACAGTTAAGTGGTTACAAGTATGGGTATTTAAAATTAATTATTCTAATCAATACCATTCATTTGGACACAATCAAATGGTTCCAAATATTTCTATGTTATAAAAATATTTCAATTTAGGTTCACAGTTAAATTGTTTCAAGTATTGCTAATCAACAATAATAATTCTATTCAATATTACTTATTTGTTTGCACACTGTTAAATTATTTTTTAGTTTTGCTATGTATCATGAACAATTCAAATAAACATCAGTCTTGTCTGTACACAGTTAAATGATCAAACAGTTCTATATCTAACAATTCAATTTAACATGTCATTTGTTTGTACACAGTTTAAAAGTCAAACAGTTTTATTTCACTAATAGAGTAGACCTAGGAGCAATGGCAATGAAGAGGTACACTACATTCTCCAAAGCTCACCATCAGATGGTTTTGTGTCATATTCAAGACACTAGTTGGAGTGGTTTTATCCCACTGCAGAGGTACAGTTGGCATATTCTACAACCCCAGCCAACAGGGCGGGTGTGAAAAAGGTAAGATATTCCAGGTAAAAAGTAAATAATAGGTCATATATATTATACAATACATGATGCAAATTTGTAATAATGGATTCGGGTATGTGGGAGGTGAACAAGCTATTTGCAGGGCCCAGTTGCAGTAAATGTATGAGTATGATTCTATCTTGAGAAACATACATGTATTTTTACCATTAAGGGTTTTCGGACAATTGTCTTCTTTATTGCTATTTCCACAACATTTCGGCTGATATGTCCTCTGGCCTTCTTCAGGTGTTTGTCGAACTCGGGAACATTCATGGAAGTTCGAACTATGTCCTTTATTGAATCCACGGGGATCGCCTGTTCTGATTCCGTTAGCCAGGACACATAGCGTAACGGTTATAGACATTGGTTCCCTAAGCTTCTCAGGAGGATCATCTGGAGGTTGCAGGTTCAATCCTGACTGCAGGCGAGAAACAATACAGGAATACTTAACACTTGTACCCAGTTATGGCTAACTGAATCAGAACAGGTGATCCCTATGGATTCAAAGAAATAAAGAAGACAATGGTCCGAAAACCCTTAATGATAAAAATCCTCAAGCTTCGTCTCAGAAATTTAGACTACACATTTACGTATTCTCTCTTTGAAATGCCACTTGCATGTATAGTGTGCATATAAAATATGCAATGTCTTTGTAAGTAATTGAGTTTACTTCCTCTTTCCTTCTGTTGTGTTCAGTGTTAGTACATCAAGGATATATTAATGCTCATATTGGTCTTTAGTGAACATGAATTCATATCTTCCCTACCATCGAGCATTTCATTAGTACCATTAACGTGATCAAAAGTTTCTTGTTTCCTACGATCTTATAAAAGTACTGTTTACTTACCGATGAGCTGTTTCTTGTGTCCGCTCCTGAAGTGCCTTGCCCATGAAATGTTTCTCTTCATTCAACCTTGTTGTATGTTCTACAAGATCATTTACTTTTGCACCGTGGTTGTCATAATCTTGTTTCAAACGCTTTTAGAAAAAAAAAGAAAAAATTTTAAATTGTGTACTAGTTGGGAAAACAAAGATATTGCAATAAAGAAAAAAAATCCTTTTACCAACTTTTAACTACACCAAGCTTTATAGCCCCCATCAACTGAGGATGAGGGGGAATTCCAGCTATTGTGTTAAATTAACTGAACCTATTATTTGGCATATCAATTCTTTGTGGGTTATTTAAGGCCAAATCCAGTTTATATATATGTTTTCGGTGAGTGTTAAATTTTTTTTGAGGGGGAATAGCAATTAACAGTGAACTAATCCTAAAAAGGAATTCACTTTTGTCCCTGGATTTCTTCAGATGATAATGTGACAGCAAATTGTGACTAAAATCCCTTGGACGGGACTTTATTTTCGCACGTGTGAAGACGGGGCAGGTTGGCACTTGATCCCCTACAGAAATAAGTCCTGTTCAGAGTTCTTTTCTCAGGCAGATAAGAACTGGCATATTACGTGAGGGAATAATTTAGGGCCAGACTGGCCACCGCTGGCAAAGGGGTCCAAAATTTCACACTATCACACACCCACCAGGCCGCTAAACTTCTTTCCCTTAGATAATAGAAGAATACGGGCCTATAGGTCTTAGTCGTAATAATATTAATGTTGTTGTAGTAGTCGGCAACTCCGGTTTCCCGTGTGATACTTTAGGAATTAATAGGACAGTTCTAAGCAAGATAATGTAAGGCGAATAGAAGCTGAAAGGAAAGCATGAAATAATAACATAGACCACATGGTAAAATGAAAATACATAGGTTCTTTACTACGGTTATATATATATATATACTTTCAAAGTGTCAAAAACATATAATAGGATAGTCCATGAATATAAATATCTCTTCTTGGCTTTTATCCTTTTTCAAATAGAGAGAGAGTGGTAAACAAAATTTGGGTGTAAAGGGAAAATGTCCCAAAGTTACTTATCTTATTTTTTTGACGGGGTTCCACTGGAGAATTTTTCTTTTTTCACGGGCTAATAGACTTTGTTCTGTTTTTAGTACTGGCTTGGAGGATTTTTGGAGTCCTTCGTGTCTCAGTCTTTTGTCTTTAGCCCGGAGTAAAATGGCTATCGTCCGTCTGCCACGAGCGTTGCTCAAAAAACTACATTTTTGTATTTACTTCCGCTGAGGGGAAGGGAACCCCACTTCCGTTTGGGGTCCCCGCCAATCATTTGGCTTCATTTTCTCTTTCCCCTTCCGATGTCCGGCGACCCAAGGTCACTTAGGTGCGAACATCTGCGTGACCCACATTCTCTCCTAACGGTCACTTTTTGACTCCTAGATAATGTTAGTTCAACGGGGGGGGGGAGTATCATTCCCACCTCCTCGTCTCCGTGAGCCATCACGTGACAATAACCACAGGAAGAGAATCTTCTGGAATATATATCTTATTTGGCATGTAATATAAATAGTTTTGAATTGATTTGTTTTATGGCATATCAATACTTTGTGGGTTATTTAATGCTAAATCTTATTTATATATTGTTTTTCGGTGAGTACTAACAAACAAAAAACTATAAACAGTCGATTCATCCAGAAAAAGACTCACATTTCTTCAGAGTGTGACCATAGAAAGAGAAACTATTAGAATATGGACTCAACAAATAATAGAGGGTGGGGAGATTGGCAAAAAAATATTCATAATTTATTTGCTTACAAATTATATATATGATTTGTAAGCAAGTAGTTTGGAGGTAATTTTGTTTTTAAATGAGCCAGAGATCATTAGTTTGCACACAGTTAATTGGTTACTAATAATTCTATTCAATATTAATCATTTGTTTATACACAAATCGTTTCAAGTATTGCTATCCAACACTAATTCAATTTAACATTATTTACATATAATTAATGATTAAATAGTTCTATTTGACCCTCAGATGGGGGTCAAAGTAGAGTAAATGATTAAATAGTTCTATTTGATCTTCAGATGGGGTCAAAGTAGAGTAAATGATTAAATGAACTATTTGACCTGCAGATGGGGTCAAAGTAGAATAAATAGTTCTATTTGACCTTCAGATGGGGTCAAAGTAGAGTAAATGATTAAATAGTTCAATTTGATCTTCAGATGGGGTCAAAGTAGAGTAAATAGTTCTATTTGACCTTCAGATGGGGTCAAAGTAGAGTAAATGATTAAATAGTTCTATTTGACCTTCAGATTGGGTCAAAGTAGAGTAAATAGTTCTATTTGACCTTCAGATGGGGGTCAAAGTAGAGTAAATAGTTCTATTTGACCTTCAGATGGGGGTCAAAGTAAAGTAAATGATTAAATAGTTCTATTTGACCTTCAGATTGGGTCAAAGTAAAGTAAATGATTAAATAGTTCTATTTGACCTGCAGATGGGGTCAAAGTAGAGTAAATAGTTCTATTTGACCTTCAGATGGGGTCAAAGTAGAGTAAATAGTTCTATTTGACCTGCAGATGGGGTCAAAGTAGAGTAAATGATTAAATAGTTCTATTTGACCTGCAGATGGGGTCAAAGTAGAGTAAATAGTTCTATTTGACCTTCAGATGGGGTCAAAGTAGAGTAAATGATTAAATAGTTCTATTTGACCTTCAGATGGGGTCAAAGTAGAGTAAATAGTTCTATTTGACCTTCAGATGGGGGTCAAAGTAGAGTAAATGATTAAATAGTTCTATTTGACCTTCAGATGGGGTCAAAGTAAAGTAAATGATTAAATAGTTCTATTTGACCTTCAGATGGGGTCAAAGTAAAGTAAATGATTAAATAGTTCTATTTGACCTTCAGATGGGGTCAAAGTAGAGTAAATGATTAAATAGTTCTATTTGACCTGCAGATGGGGTCAAAGTAGAGTAAATAGTTCTATTTGACCTTCAGATGGGGTCAAAGTAGAGTAAATGATTAAATAGTTCTATTTGACCTGCAGATGGGGTCAAAGTAGAGTAAATGATTAAATAGTTCTATTTGACCTGCAGATGGGGTCAAAGTAGAGTAAATAGTTCTATTTGACCTTCAGATGGGGTCAAAGTAGAGTAAATGATTAAATAGTTCTATTTGACCTGCAGATGGGGTCAAAGTAAAGTAAATAGTTCTATTTGACCTTCAGATGGGGTCAAAGTAGAGTAAATAGTTCTATTTGACCTTCAGATGGGGTCAAAGTAGAGTAAATAGTTCTATTTGACCTTCAGATGGGGGTCAAAGTAGAGTAAATGATTAAATAGTTCTATTTGACCTTCAGATGGGGTCAAAGTAGAGTAAATGATTAAATAGTTCTATTTGACCTGCAGATGGGGTCAAAGTAGAGTAAATAGTTCTATTTGACCTTCAGATGGGGTCAAAGTAGAGTAAATGATTAAATAGTTCTATTTGACCTGCAGATGGGGTCAAAGTAGAGTAAATGATTAAATAGTTCTATTTGACCTGCAGATGGGGTCAAAGTAGAGTAAATAGTTCTATTTGACCTTCAGATGGGGTCAAAGTAGAGTAAATGATTAAATAGTTCTATTTGACCTTCATATGGGGTCAAAGTAGAGTAAATGATTAAATAGTTCTATTTGACCTTCAGATGGGGTCAAAGTAGAGTAAATGATTAAATAGTTCTATTTGACCTGCAGATGGGGTCAAAGTAGAGTAAATGATTAAATAGTTCTATTTGACCTGCAGATGGGGTCAAAGTAGAGTAAATGATTAAATAGTTCTATTTGACCTGCAGATGGGGTCAAAGTAGAGTAAATGATTAAATAGTTCTATTTGACCTGCAGATGGGGTCAAAGTAGAGTAAATAATTCTATTTGACCTTCAGATGGGGTCAAAGTAGAGTAAATAGTTCTATTTGACCTTCAGATGGGGTCAAAGTGAACCGGAGAGCAATAACAATGAAGTAGTACTGCAAATTCTTCAAAGCTCTAGGACTGAAGACTCACCATCAGAGGCAGTTAAGTGTAATATTTATGACACTCATTGAGGCAGAAGGGCTTACCTCTCTGCACAGGTGGATTTGGCATATTCAACAGCCTCAGCCAACATAGTTAAAATAGTTTTTGAAAAAAAGATTTAAATCATTACTCTCAGAAACCATTGTGTCAACTTAGTGTAATTGATAGGCAATGACCTTTGAACTTAGTTGAAAGCTTGGCTTTCATTGGAAGAATTAAGTCAGGTGACAAAAATCCTAGAAGTTAGAGAACAGATTTCACCTTAGAAACACTGAAGAAAGTGTATATCCATTTACATTTATTGTCCAGCCGGATAACACAGACACCTTATCTTCACATTTTTATTACACAACAATTTTACCTTCATAACTTTGACAGAGAGTTGAAAGCACATGTAAAACAACAGTTCCATTCAAACATTCACTTGCAAATGATTAACTTATTCCCAAATTATAAACTTCTAGAACAATTTTGGTATAGTTGGGTTTTATGGCATATCAACCACTGTAGGTTATTCAATGCCAAATTCTCTATATACATATATATTAAATATGTGTTTTGTAAACATATTTTGATAACATTTTTAAACAAGCCTGAGCTCATTTTTTGCACCAAGTTAAATGGTTTCAAGTATTGCTATCTAATATGAATAATTCTATTTATTATTAATCATTTGTTTGCACACAGTCAAGTGATTTCAAGCATTGCTACGTAACAGAAGCAATCAATCATTTGTTTACACAGTTAAATGGTCTAACAGTTCTATATCAAACAATTCAATTTAACATCAGACATTTGTTTGCACACAGTTTAAATGTAAAACAGTTTTATTTGACCCAAACATAGGGTCCTATCAGATGCTACCACTTTGGATCAGAGTGAACCCGAGAGCAATGGCAATGAGGTAGTCTGCATTCCTCAAAGCTCCAGCATTTCTGGAGCCTCACCATCAGATTGTTTGGTGTCATATCGAGGACACTCATTGACGGGAGTGGGGTGGGGGTCTTACACTTCTGCAGAGATGCAGTCAGTGTATTTTACAGTTCCAGCTGACTGGGCTCTAGAACTGTTTTGATGGTCTGAATGAAACCATCCAATCAAAGCCATGGTCTCAGATTGACATCAGGTTTAATAACTTTCAAATCATACCAAATAACCTACAGTATTTTCCACATATTTATAGCTTAGAACTTAATTTATACAACATATCAATAATACATCTCATCACTATTCTGCAATGTAGCACAATAAAAGTTTTCACAAATATATATGTTGACAGTATTTTAGTTACAAAAGATAATATCAACTATCAATCCCCACCCCCAGTAACTGCTAATACCTAAAACCCCAAACAAACATAATAGTCTTTTTTATAAATAAAATGAATTTGAACATAAACCAAATTACCTGTTTCTTTTTAATCAACAAAGTGACAGCAGCTAAGTCTTTTCCGTGATCTTCTGATGTCAACTGGTAATCAACCTCGTCCATCCAAGTATGTAGATCATCCAAGTCTCGGTTCACATTGACTGCCTAGAAGCAAAGAAATAAATTGATTTTTAGACAAAAAAGATCCTATTTTGACAAATTAACTAAAACTTCTAAATCACTATGATTCCATCACTACTATAATTATTCATGCACAGAGTTAAATAGTTTCAAATATTGCTATTTAACACTAATAATTCAATTTAACATCAGTCATTTGTTTGCACACAGTTAAATGGTTAAACAGTTCCATTTGACCCATAAATGAGACCGTAACTGGTACTACCACTTTGAGTGGACCTGGGAGTCATGACAATGATGGGGTACTCCACATTCCCCAAAACTCCAAGACTGGAGCCTCACCATCAGGTGCAGTTTAGTGTCACATCCAAGACACTCACTGGATGGTGGGGAAAGGGTCTGTTGTTGGAGTCGTCTTGTGTTTGTCAGTGTGTATGCTTCCAAGTCTGTATTGAAAGGTGCCAAACAAAACTTTTTAAGTAAAACAAAAAGTCAAAAGTAAACAAAACAGTAAAAGCAACAAATAATAAGTGCAACAAAATTGTATTTCATATATATTATTATTGCACAATTTATACAGGCAATAAAGATGTGATAAGCTTGTTAAGACAGAATCCCTTTTGACCATGTGCTCCTAACACTTGCTTCTCGGCTACTACCAACTTTTTCTCCCAGACCGTTATATCCAGCATCCTTTTCAAAATCTCAAAAGGAAGTCGGTAGGTTAAAAGAGATATACATGTTCTCTTCCTCCACCAGATATTGGTCAAGAGGTGAGTCGGTGTACATTGTTCTTAGCTAGCTGGCGCCAACATCTTTGATTAGTCCAACATGACAACTCTAAAAGGCTTTTAAATTGGGAGTTAGCATTGGTCAAATCTGTCCTTGATAAAAAATTTATATATATATATATATATATATATATATATATATATATATATATATATATATACACACACACACAACCTATGACCCATTACAAGTCTTAAACCCTCTGCAAAGACGTATTCAGCATATACTCCAGCCCCAGCCAACCGAGTGAAGTAAGAATGACCTCATAAGTGACATTCTATGGAACTTCTACACAAGGACACACCGTTGTTGGTTGACGAGCCAAGTCTTACCTCACCTCTCTTTATTTTTAATTGAGAACTCATTTATTTGCACACAGTTAAATTGTTTCCAGTATGCTAAATACTGCTATTTGACTCATAGATGGGACCCTAACAGGTACTACCACTCAAGGTTGGAGCGGAAATGAGAGTTTTGGCAATGAAAGTGTATTCCATATTCTCTAGAACTCCAAGACTGAAACCTCATCATCAGATGGTTTGTCATCCAGGACACTCATTGGGGTGGGGTAGGTGTGCCTAATGCTCTACAGAGATGCAGTTAACATATTTCCCACCCCCACCAGTCGACTGGGCTGACAAGAGAGAGGGAGAAAAATCAAGTGACCATGTGCTATCAGCATATCTTGAGTGATTATAAAAGAGGATATTGAAATACTTACTTCATAGGCATCTTTTAGGAATTTATCTTTCTGATTGCTTGACTCCCAAAGTTGTTTCCAGCAGAGCTCCAGTTCTTTAAGAGATTCTTCAACATCTTCCTTGGCATAATGGTCATCACTGAGAAGTTTGTTGCCCTCCTGAATTGATATAAAAACATTGTTTTATTCTACATGTACACTCAAGTTGATGTCGGATAAAAAAAAAAAAGTCATGTTTCTTTTTTGTGATTTAAACTAATAACCCCAAACTCACAATTTTTTTTTTTTTTTTATTAAAAAAAAAAAAAAAAAAAAAAAAAAAAGGGAGGGGGGACTGTTGTCCTCATCTTTGTAGTTAGTTGAAACAACATTTCAGCTACTGTATCCTAGGGCCTTCAGGTGCCCCTTGTTTATCTATGTATAGAAATGATTCAAACTTGGGAAATTATTTTTAAAATTTGACTGTTGATCAAACAAGGTCTACAAGAACTATGAAGGACTTATTTAAATAATGATATAGTTTTCACACCCATCAATGCTCTCATTATTTAAATAAGATCTTCATAGTTCTTGAAGACCTTGTTCAATCAACAGTCAAACTTTAACAATGATTTTCCAAGTTTGAATCATTTCTATGCCCAGATAAACAAGGGACACCTGAAGAAGGCCAGATGATACAGCAGCTAAGAGGTTGTTTCAACTAACAATAAAGATGAGGATAACAGTCCATAAACAAAGAAAAAAAATAAAATAATACACATCAAAACCTCATCTCAAAAATTCAGAAAGATAAAAAATTTTTTAATTAAAATAAAAAATAAAATTATTCTACACTTTATAGGGAGTGGATTCTCTTTCACATTCAAAGTTATGTAGAATGAGCACCCATTTCTGGAACAAATATTAAACAAAACAAAAAAAAACAAAGTTC
This sequence comes from Sepioteuthis lessoniana, assembly GCA_963585895.1. Lineage (NCBI taxonomy): Eukaryota > Metazoa > Mollusca > Cephalopoda > Myopsida > Loliginidae > Sepioteuthis > Sepioteuthis lessoniana. Next base: position 58,349,883 of record OY757941.1, on the reverse strand, counting down.
AACCATTTTGGTTGTCATTTTTAACACAAGTAAACCAGTCATAAAATGGGAGATCATTTTACATAGGATTAAAATATGAAAGTGAACCCCTTTACCACCATCACAAAAAGTAAAAAAAAATGTTTTTCCCCCCGAAAAATAAATAAAATTTGCAATGAGCTTGAGAGTTTAATTAGTTCAAATCGCAAAAAAATTTGAGTTTTTCTTTTTTTTTTTTTTTTTTTTACTTGGTGAACTTGAACAGGTGCACAGGTAGAATTTTACTAAAAATTCAAGATCAATATTATAAATCAAGAATGAATAATATATTGTTTCTGTCAGGCATTTAATGTGTCTATAAAGTTGACTATCCTCCCTTGTTCAGGAGAAATCAAAATTTGCCAACCAAATTCTTCAAAAAAAAATAAGCAAGATTAATAGTTTATATATATATATATATATATATATAGTTTCTGAACATAATATCTTCGATTCAAATTAAAAACCTTAAATTTTATTTTTGTACAAGGTGAGATTATATATATATATATATATCACACATGCACAACAGGGTGATTGAAAAGTCACTCCCTATTACACTTTCTTCTCATATACATTTCCTGTAAAAATTGTAGTTGAATAGATCAAAATTTTAAAAAGGAAAGCACTTTTCAGTCAACTTTGTAACTGCCTTCTACCTTTTGTTTAAACTTGTGTGAGAGAGGCGACAACTGCATGAAGTATGTCTAAGGTTGTTTTTTTTATTCAACAAATCATTATTTCACCTGTCAATTTTCTCCTACAAGTTTAAACAAAAGGTAAAAGGCAATAGCAGTAAAAACTTGTTGGCAAGTAGACAGAAAGCAAATTAAGAGGATAAGATAGTGAAAAATAAAAGAAAATAAAGGCAGGGTTAACTTCTCATTTGTCAGTCAACAGGGTCTGACTTCAAAAGGCAGAGTTAAAATTGTTGCTATATAAAAAGCATGTTGGAAATAGTGGTAAACACTCAAGTCTAAAGTCAAAAAATAATTTAGGTCGTCCTAACATCCTACCCTACTAAAATTTTTAATATCCAAACTGTGAGTTTGAGTTTTGTTTAACAGCATATCAACCTCTGTGGGTCATTAATGCCAGAAGGGTTAAATTGCTTTTGTCTTTTGTGCATGTTTTAGGTTTTAAGGTATGAGTTTGAGTTATGTTTTATTATATTTGATTAGATTTTAATGAAGAGATTGATTTCTTTTAGAACGCTTAAGATTTCCTCTGGTTTGGAGTTTTTGAAGAGGTTCTTTAAATTATTTGTTTGGTAATGTTTTGGGCAAATTTGTCTAAACCTGTCATAGTTTATGAGAATGTGTTAGACTGTGAGGGGTACTTTGCATGTTAGACATACTGGGGAGTCTTCCCTTTTTAGGAGGTGTGAATGGGTAATGTGGGTGTGACCAATACAAAGTCTTTTCTATTTCTTTTATAACCTGCTGGCCATTCACCTATGGTATCTTCAATATGGTGGAGCTTGTTCTGTGTTTGATCATCCCAAGACTTTTTCCATTTCTTGAGAATAAATTTTTTAAGTGGTTTTAAGTCGGTGTATGGAATTTTTGTACTGGACATACGTGTCTGGAGTGCTTGATTTTTTGGGGTTTTTTTTTTCAGCTCTGTCTGCCCTTTCATTTCCCAAACTGTGAGAAAAACTATCACTATACCAATTTATAAAGCAAGTATTTTGTTTTATAAGAAAACCAAAAAGGGCTCTGCTGGAAAAGTAAGGACGAACTCATTAGCAAAGTTCTCCAATGGACCCCTTCACACAGATGTGCAAGTGTTGGACGACCAATAAGAACTTATCTATAATAGCTCTGAATGGACACAGGATGTAGTCTAGAAGACCTGGATGAGGGAGATAAAATGGCAGGAGCATGACATGAATATGTGGTAACAAAAAAGGTTCACAATTATGCATAGGAGTGTGATTTAGGCTATGAAATTAGATTTATAGATTACTTCATATTTTATGTACATCCTGAATATATTTTCTTTGATTCATGTTAAAAAATCTTAATTTTCAATGTTATTTTCAACTTAATTTTGGCATAAACTGGTTAAAGTTTAACAAACTAGAAGTATTTATTAGAGGAACAAACTCAATCCTACTCGTACATCATAGGATATGTGCTTGGTTTCTGTTTAATGGCATATCAATCTTCATGGGTTATTTAATCCAAAAGCCATCCATCAAAGCAGTGATACTATTTAATCCATAACTGCAAGGATAAAGGGGTTCATACCTTTCTCAAGGGGCATTAGTCTAAAAGAGAACGTAATAGCACAACTGGAGCTTTCATCCACTTCGAGGTCACAGTTTAGCTCACTCAGATATATTGGGGGGGGAGGCAAGATCGAGACTGACCCTCTAGTCTTAAACTAGCTATATTATAAGATATCAACTTGACCAATACAAATTTCCATCATGAGTGTCAAATTTATATTTCAATAACAGTTTGAGAGGAAGCGAGAAATGGGGGGGGGGGCACAAATAAAAAAAAAAGATATGAAAGAGAATCAAAAGATTCAGTGTTGGGGGAGAGGTTAATCAAAAGTTGGGTCAATTGTATTCTCCCTCCCACATTTTTTTAGTGTGGGAAATATTTATCTCTGCATGTCATGTGGGTATTAAACAAAGCAGATAGAAAATTAATTAAAAAATAAAGGATACCAAGAGAAATTTGTTTAATTTAATAAATATATTGTAGGAAAATGTATCCAAACTTAGGGTGAACACGAGCAATGAATAAAAGGGGGAATACTTTCACTATAGCAAAACATGGAGGAAAGTTTTTTTTACCAGCACTTATAATAACAGGAGGCTCCTTGCAACAACAACACAGATCCCAGCAGTCTCTTTCCCAATTGTCCTCCATTCTTTCATTTATCTCTGTCTACCTAGCACCCTGATGTATCAAAAAAAAAAAAGACACAAACAGGCTGATCCAAGAAACCCATATGTAAAATGAAAAAGAAAAAAAACTGTCTTTCATCTTTGTTTATACCTCCAGCCAGCCGTTACACAATTCTGTGTCTTTTTCATGAATCAACGTTTGTCTCCTTAACACAAATATTAACCCTTTCAGTGTCATATTTAGAATCTTTTAATCCTTTCTGAATAGATGTATCAAAATCATTATGGATAATAGTCACATTGAGAACCCCATAAGTTTTACAGATCTTGTAAATAATAAAATCTTGACAAATAGAGTTACTAGGCTAAACAAGCTTATCCTTTTATCCCATTCATTATTTTTTTTTTTTTTTAAGTAATTGCCAATGTCACATTTTCCAGCAAAAAACCACCAAAAATGGACAATTTTTGTCCACCATCCTATATATAAGGGAGGTGACTTGTAGGATATCCCTAAGTCCTAAGGAGGATGAGAAGAAAGTTTTTTTTAATTTAAAAATTAAGTTGCAAATATTTCATTTTCAAAAAAAGCCCTGATAATGATGCATGAAAACTATCAAATATTAACGAAGTTATTCCCAATCAACTAAAAATGAGTCACAAACTCAAAGAAGTTCTTTGTAAATTTACAGAACTACTTCACAATTTAATGTGGACAAAAAATAGGGGATTAGTATAAAATTAAAATTCAACAGAAAACTGATCTTTTTCATTTCAGTTCTTGAAAGGGAAAACTTCCCAATTGCATCTAAACAAGTAGAATCAGGATCATCAACTCCAGGGGAAGGTGAAAAAAAAAGGATTGCCTTTTAAGGAGCAGTTTTCTGGGATTAAAAAAATTTCAAGCAAAAAGGCACATGATTTTGATATGAACATGCAACTATATTATTCCAGGAGTCATGTGGATAAATATACTCATCTCTACATATTTTCTGTCACCAGTTCAGCATATATTTTTCTTTAAGAAAAAACAATATTCATTCATGAATAATTTCTTGTCCTGATGGAATTACTCCCAACTCCGGTTTAACTGGACTAAGTATACTATATATAGATATATATATATATACACACACACACATATGCACACACACAAATATACTATAGACAATATCTCACAAAATGCTACAAAATAGGACTTAAAAAATCTAAAGTTGGAGTTAAAATTGTTTTATTTACTGTGTATGATGAACAGCAAAACATTTCACAGAAAACTAAACAATTTTAACACTTACTTCAAGTCCTATTTCTCTCTCATTATATATATATATATATATATATATAAACACTTGAATGCATCTAACACCTGAGGAAAGCTAGAGTATACCAGCTGAAAAGTAGTGATGAAACAACAACAAGAGTGAAAATACAAGTTAAAATTCAATTTGTGCAATAAATACAATTTTGGGTGATACTGATACAAATATTTTCCCAAGAAAACAAAAATGTCTAATTGTCTAAAAAGAAACAGGCTCATAACATTCCTAATGTTTTGTGTATTTTGAATACTTGACACAAACATTCGTTAACAATAACATTCCAATGAAAAAAAATTTTTTTAAATGAACAAAAAAGACAGAAAGACCAAAAACAATCAACAAAAATAAAGATATGCTGTTGAAAAATACTGTAGTGCAAAAATAGACTTTTTTTTCTTAAGGCATATTTCTGTTTTGAATACAAATTGTAAATTACAAAGGTGAGTCAAAAGTTTTGAAATATTTTACTAACTTTAGCACAACTTTGCAGCCAGAGATGCTTTTGCCAAAGGCAAGAAAGTGATGAACCACACGCGACTGTGAGATGCCAAGTCTACCCAATACTCTCTGAATGTTACTTCCAAGAAGTGCCTCGATGGAGCATGGTCCCAGAATCCAGTTTTAGGCCTACCTAACCTTTCCTAATCATGAAGGTTCTTGAAATACAAGTGAATTATCTTCAACCATCTGGATATTGTATTATGATCAACTGCATCTTCACCTTTCACACAACAAATATTTTTTGGTTGCTTTGATGGCGTTATGCCCAGTTCAAACTCATAAGTTCCTGAATTAGACTATGTTGCACATTCATCTGTATGATTTTTCAAATTACGCACAGAATGATGCAATGCACAATGTTTCAGTGTACCAAATATCTCAATACTCCACCCATAGTGGGTACCTTCCATAGTTACAACTACATGTATTAAAAGTCATTTCGTTTCTTTCAAAAATAGGAATCACTGGCCGCAGTTTGAAAGTTGCCTCGAATCGTCTTCAGACCACGGCGCGATATGCATCAAGTTGGATTTGGTCGAAAGCGAGAAAGTTTTCAGCATGAAGGTAATACACGCAGAGCCACCTTTCCCCGTGTGATTACGTAAGAAACGGTTACTGTAAACGCGTAATAACATCAACTGCTGAAAGTAAACGCATTTTTTAAAATCACAAACTGCACTCAGAAAATGAAGATTAACGTCCAATATAGTCTCTGCATTTAATTGATCTGGCATATATATATGATTCTCTTAATACCCTGTCTGGTGGCAAAAGCTGCTTGGTAGCGCCAGGGGTGGCAGTACCGCCTTGACCTTCCAAAACTGTGTTATCACCCCTGGTTGACGGCTGATGAGGACATGGTATCGCACATGCTTTCACACGTATGATGAAAAAAAAAAAAATATTGCAAAATATTTGATTCACTTAAATATTTTCAATTTTTTTGCAAATTATATTCATCTAAGGAATCAAAAGCTGCCAATGATTTTTATCCATGAAAATAAGCACTGATACATATCTTAACTACAGCAAAGACCACCACTGATTTAATTTCAGTTTATTTTTCAGCTTAATCAACATTGGTTTCTTTTAACGTATAAAGACAGTTCTTTTATAAAGGTGTTTTTTTTTTTTTTGCAATACAGTCATTTTCAAACTTGGTTCCTTTGAAATCAAAAAATTCTGGTACCATGAAATACAACAAAATTCTTACCAACAACAAATATGACAAGAATGAAAAAACTCACCAAATCATTTAATTTGAATATTTCTGACCAAAACTGTTCAGACAGCAATGAATAAAATAAATGTTTAATATTTTCCTTTGAGTAAGTTTGAAAAAAAATTATTATATAAGGAAGACAATAATAAAAAAAGAAGTGTAGAGTGACTAAGATGAAAAAATCATTAATGGTTTCCTCCAACTTTTATTGGATATCAAATTATAAAAACCATTTATTCTCTACTTTATTTTGGGTAAACATCTTAAAAGTTGTTTCTTTTTTATTAACTTCAACAGAAGATTAACAAAGAGACAGAAAGGAGTTATACAATATCTTATTAAAATGAAAATTATGTAAATGAAAATTATGTAACTGAAACAAAGTCATTACTGATATTACATTTCCCTTTTTGGCGTGGAGTTTGGTTTGGTGGCATATCAAATATTGTAGGTTATTTAATGCCAAATCATTTTTATACAAATAGATTAAATAATTTCAAAATATTTTGTAGATAATGTTTTTAAACGAACCTGAGCTGATTTTTTTTCACACAGATAAATAGTTTCTCTTATTTTTATCTAATACAAATAATTCTATTTACTATTAATCAATTGTTTGCACACAGTTTAATACTTTCAAGTATTACAATTTCAAACAATTCAGTTTAGCATAAGTACATACAGTTTAAATGTCATATTATTATTTGACCCATAGACAGGACCTTATCAGGTGCTACCACTCCGGGTAAGAGTGAAACTGGGAACGATGACAAGGAAAGTTTGGTTTGGTTTTATGGCATATCAACCTTTGTAGGTTATTTAACGCCAAATCCATTTTTATGTAAATAATCTGTTCTATTGAAAACAGTTAAGTTTAGCATAAGTACACAGTTTAATTGTCGAAAACATTTCCATTTCAAAGTATTTAAGCAGTTATATGTAATAATTCAGTTAAGTGTAAATACAGTTTTAATGTCGAAAAACAGTTCTATTTGAAATAATTCGGTTAAGCATAAGCACGCAATTTAAGTGTAAGTACGGTTAATTGCCAAAAACGTTTCTATTTCAAGCTATTCAGTTTACTCAATTCATTTTAGCATAAGTATGCTGTTAGTTCTATTTAACCCATAGATAAAGCCCTATCAGGTGCTACCACTCCGGGCCAGAGTGGACCTGGGAGTGATGGCAATGAAGGAATGAAGAGGTACTCCGCATTCCCCAAAGCTCCAGCATTGCTGGAACCTCACCATCAGATTGTTTAGTGTCATATCCAGGACACTCGTTGGGGGGGGGGTCTTACCCCTCTGCAGAGAAGCAGTCGGTGTATTCTACAGCCCCAGCCGACTGGGCAAGACAAGGAAGGGGTGCTCCACATCCCCCGAAAGCTTCAGCATTACAGGAGCCTCACTATAAGACTGTTTAGTGTCCTATCCAGGACACACATTGGGTGAGTTTTACCCCTTTGCAGAGATGCAGTCAGTGCATTCTGTAGCCCCAGCCAACTGGGCCATCAGTGTGGAAAACATCTGGAGTTGCTAAAACATACTTGAAAGCAAGATGCACTGTCAGTCGCAGGAAATGGACACAGCAAGCCAAATTCAAATCCTCAGCAAGGCTGTTCACATTTCACATCATGCTATTACCCCAGAGGGATAGGTATACATCCAAATATAGGTAAATAGTAGGGTTTTTATAAAACTTTAGTAAGTCAACTAGTCTAAGAGAAGGAAAACTGAATTCAAACCTGTTAAACTCTGTACAAGCAGAATGTGACACAAGGTCAATTTTTTAAGCAGAGGGATTAAATACATATAAATACACATGTGTAATATACACCCTAACACCAATATAGAATTATGATTGCGAAACTCATATATATATATATATATATATATATATATATATATATATATATATTGTGAATAATATTCAAGGCTACTTGTTGAATGCCTAGACATATTATGAATTACTATTTTTTAGTTTCCTTTCTATCATAGTATGTTAAAGGTAGTACACCACTGACCAATCATGAGAGACCACAACTATGAGAAGGAGCTTCTATACTCACCACTGACATCACAGTTCCCTTAGTTATTTGTATTATACTTTCAATGATTATTAAATCCCTATTTAATCTTAATTAGCATCTTATTAACAATGTTTATTAAAGTTTAGCTGAATTAGATTTAACTTAAAACAGTTATTAAAGCATTTAAAATCCTGCAGTGTGTATCACTAAGAAATAAAGGTTTACAAAGTACTTGGTGTGGATAATCTGCATACCAGTTTTAACAAAACTGGATTTAATAAATAATTACTAGGTGTTAATGATTTCTAATATTGTTTCATTTTCAAACATTAAAAACATTCCTAATTATAATTTAAATAGAAATCAATTAGAATAAAAATAAGTCTTCTTTTTTATAGTTATTTAATTCGGTTTCATGGTCTTTCAAGTATATTTTGTAACATTTAAACTTAAATATTTGCATTCAGAGGGAGCATGCTTTTGCTAGGGTGTTTGGTTTGGTTTGTTGGGTTTTATGACATATCAACCTTTGTAGGTTATTTAATGCCAAATTCATTTTTATGCAAATAATCAGTTCTATTTCAAAAAATTCAGTTTAGCATGAGTACACAATTTATGTCAAAAACATTTCTATTTCAAGCTATTCAGTTTATTCAAACAGTTCTAATTCAGCTTATTCAATTTAGTATATGTACAGATTTTGTGAAACATAATTAAATGTCAAAACAGTTCTATATTAAACAATTCAGTTTAGCATAAGCATGCAGTTTAAATGTAAGTACAGTTTAATTGTCAAAAACATTTCTATTTCAAGCTATTTTTACCTTTACATGGATATACACAGTAAATAAAATTTATTCTTGAAAAATATGGAGACTGTTTATTTTTTGAAAAAGTGTAATCAACTAAAACAAAATGTTAAATACCTTATTTACTTTGATAGAATTTGTAAATTTATTTTATACATGCATTAATAAATTGGTCTAAAATAAAAAAAAACAAAAAAAAAACAAACTTACTTTTAAGAATGGCAAAAAAGTATTATTTACCTGTATAATATCATCAATTCTATTACGATTAGCAGTCAGTTCTGCTTCAAAAGCAGCATGCTTTTTGATTTTGGATTGAAGGTTTGTTGGATCTCGATAAGATTCCTCAGTGGCTACTTTTAACTTCTCTTGAATCCAGTTTGTTACCTATGAAAAATAAATATATAATTAAAAGGTCAAAACAATCGTTAAGATGCAATTGAAGCCTAATATTTTGATTATAGATTATCATACTGCATTGGTTAACGGGTCATCCACCAACAATTCCTTATAAAAAAAATCATCTTTCTAAATTGAAAAGATATCAGGATTTTATTTCTGGTGAAACATTATCATTTTCCAGGACTTGTTTCATATACCTTGTACCATCCTTGTGGAATTGCCGCCAAGCTTTTTCTCTATACGCTTAGTCAGCATCCGAGTGGTGCATCTATACAGTAGTATGGATACAACTGTTGCTTGGGGGGGGGGATAAAAAATAAATAAAAAATTAAAAAATAATCGCATTTTATTTTATCAGATAGGTTTGACTTCCACATGAGTGATAACCTATTGATAGCTGTCCATGGCTTTGCTAGTCACATTGATGTTATTAAAACTGATATTGTTAGATAATATTTATTACCAAATTCAACAGCATTGAAATCCTCTAACCAAAAATAAATTTAAAACACTTTGTTAGAGAGACATACTAATTTATGGACTATACTAAAAGACAGACACAGGAAAACAAAGTGAGAGAGACACGTATGAACAGTGAGAGGACAGTTATAAATAAGAACATCCAAAACAATTTTTTTAAACTTAATTTTCTTCAAAGCAACATTGTATTTTTTCAAATACTTATGACAAGTACTCTGTCCATCTCTCTCTCTCTCTATATATATATATATATATATATATATATATATATATATATATATATATATATATATATATATATATATATATATAAGTATTATTTGGTCTAGTTAAACCGGAGTTGGGAGTAATTCCATCAGGACAAGAAAACTATTCAAAAGTGAACATTTAAATTTTCCTGATAAAGAGCTCAATGTAACAGGCATTACAGAGCAATAATTTCATTAAGAAAGATCACAAACCAGTCACATTAGGATTATAAATTTATTTCCATCCTGTTGTGTTTTTGATAAAATCTAAAAACACGAAAAAAAAAATTAACAGGACTTCTTCAGGTCTTATGGATAAAATAAATCAGAATAGACACAGGGAAGAAGAGTTGGAGGAGATAGAAGAGGGGTGAGAGTTATCGCCTCATTTAGCCCACTTCTGTTTTTTATTCTATTGTCGTTAACTTTATTCAATAACTTTACGTAACGATACAGAAATAATTAAATTAATTTCAAGATTTAATTAAATTTAACTTTTTTTTAAAAATCAAATTTATTTTTGAGCCTATTAAATCAGTTACACTTTTAATGATTAGTACGTATATATGATATGATGGTTTTTTTTCACATTTTTTATCTTTATTCATTTACATGAATTCAATTTAATCCAATGTTTTTTTTAAAAAACATTATGCTAATTTTCTATAGTTTAAATTTAGCTCTATGTCTACACCTAGCTATTAATTCACATATTATTTAATAATTTTCCAGGCTCTGGTTGCTAATATACATATCTAACAACTTCCTAAAGGTGACAAATTAAAATTCAAACTTTTTTTTTGTTTGCAACTGTTGAAAAACAACATTTATTTACCTGATAGAGATTACGTAGGAAGTGTTGGTATTTGCGGGAATTTTCCAAAGTCTTGTGACGAGCATTTGAAGTGGCCCAGAGTTTTTGACGACGATTCACAACAGATTCACAAAGAGACTTGATCTCATCGGAAGCATAATGTTGTTGCTGGCAAAGGTCACTGGCAAATTGGCTGAGGTCATCAATTCGATCCTCTTGAGCTCGAAGAGCCTTTTCAAAACTCTTGTGCTTTTTAAGCAAGGCTTCCACTGAAAACAAAGTATCCTAAAAAAAAAAAAAAAATAAATAAATAAAATAAAAAGATAAATAAAAAATTTAAAAAAAATTTTTTTTTTCTTCTTTTTACATCTAAGAAAACTTTTATCCTAAAAGCAACACAATCTTCGATGTTATGTTTTCTTGAGAATAAACAACACTCAGTCAATGGCTCATTCATCATTTATTAACCTTTCAGCTGAGAAATGCAACTTTTATATATCCAGATTTGGAAGAGTGAACCTTGTGATAATACCTGACTCCACTGTCGAAAAATGAGTAATGCTGGATTTATTGTCTGAGGTACTTCCATAAAAGAAGAATGCCAATAAGAGGGGGGGGATTTTTTTTGCACTTGCTCCCCAGGAAGTAGATTGGTTTGGTTTCTTTGTTTAATGGCATATCACCTCTTTTTAGGTTATTTAATGCCAAAGCCATTCTCCTAAAAGAACAGTGGTGGTGCTATTTAACCCATAGCTGGGAGGATAAGGGGGTTCATACCTTTCCCAAGGGTATTTGCCCGAAAGTGAACGTAATAGCGCGACTGGAGTACGAACTCGCATACTACGATTCCGCAGTCCATCGCTTTAACCATTACACCATGAGGACACCCCCTCAGGAAGTAGATTTCTTGGTGGGGGAGTCGCCATGTTTAACAGAACTTGTCACATCCTGCTGGGAGAAAAATCCTATATTCTTCTTGGTATTTAAACCTCCTTCCCCCAGTGTTGAAATGTGACACAAGGTCAGTTTTATACAAAAATTGCACATGCATCCTCAACACTCCTCTTCAAGAGTGTCATAGGTGCTAGGTAATCTCTGTGGATATGACACAAGGTCAATTTTTTAAGCGGAGTTTAACAGGTTTGAATTCAGAGTTTTCCTTCTCCTAGACTAGTTGCCTCACCAAGGCTGAAGAACCTAGTCTGCCCTACTATTTACCCATATTTGGAGAGAGAATAATTGGATTCGTACCTTTCCCAAGGGTATTAGTGCTATGTGAAATGCAATCAGTCCAGGATTTGAACTCGTGTCGCCGTGTCCAATTCCTGCGACGATAACCATTACACCATGGGCACTATCTGAGAGGTGCAAATTTATTATCCTCATTGTCAGAAGGCCATTTTTTTTTTTTTTTTTCTTTTTTTTTTTTTTTTACAGGTACCATTTGCCATTGATCAACAAAAGAATCTTTGCAGTTATTAGTATGCTGAACATCAACATCAGAGCGAGTTCTAAATCTAGTCACACCATAACATTTACTTTTATACGAAATATCCTAGGGAAAGGTATAAACTCCCAAATCATCCCCAGCGGGGGAGGGGTTGAATAGTAGCACTACTGTTCTTCTACAAGGATAGATTTAGCATTAAATAACCCACAAAGTTTGATATACCCTTAAAGTAACCTAACTAAATAAAAACCAGAGATAAAACTTGTCAAGATACCAAATGACAAGATAGAATGGAAAAAGATTCTTGTCATTCCCAAGGTCATTTGTATGAAGAAATAGCTTTAGTTTGAATTTAAATTGAAAAAGATAATTATTCTGGTACTTCCATTGGATTTCTTTGTTTAAAAACGAAAAAAAATAAAAACCTACCCCAACATCTTTGTTACTGAGAATGGCTTCCTTTGCCGCCAGCCAAATATCAGCTTGTTCTACAGTTTCTTTGTAAATCTGAAAATCAATAAAGAGTAAAAATCAGTTAAGAAAATAATTGTGAGTGAAGTTGATCCTCACTGAATGCATACCAATTATCCCAAAGCAAAAATAAGAATATACTTCGTCTTTATTATGTACAAGATGTGTCTCGAAAAGATAACATATCAATTATTGTCAAAGAACTTTTGTCCTAAAGGCCACACGGAAAAGGGAAAATAATGTCTTATTTAAAAAAACAAAAATCAATTTACCTAAGTCATTGTATTCATTCTACTAAGTCAACCCATAGACATATGGTAAATGTTATTATCAAGTCACACTAATGGCAGAGTTCCTTGACATTCTCCCACCGTCTATCCCAGTCATTGATCTAGAGTGCATCCAGTGTCTGCACAAAGCTCTTGTATATAAGTCTTTGCTGGGTAGCCAACACAAGTGTGTCCATGTGTAGTAGTCCATAGAAGAACATTGCTTAAGAGTTCATCTTTACTTCTCTAGCAGTGCTCAGCACGTCTAGTTCGTCTTACTTGGATGGTTTGTGAGAAAGGGGAGGGTTGCTTCCAGGATTAATTCAAAACAGTAGATAGCATTCTTGAATAATTCTGTAAGAGAACCTTCCCCTGGATCAAAACGTGCTTCCTTAAAGTTACAGAAAAATGGCTTTGAGTGCTGTGGCAAATGTGGTTTGGTTCAGGCACTCTCGTATGTATGAAAACTTGAGTGCAGAAATTGACATGCAGTGAAAGAGTGGGGACCTTTTTGGAGACTCTGGTATCCCATCATTGTTGAGGAGTAGTAGTTTTACACTTTCGTCTGTAGTAGTCCAGTATTACAAACAAGCAGTTTCGAGGTAAGATTACCCAACTTGATCAGCCATCTAACTGGTGGTGGGGGCTGGCTGGACAATGCCTCCTTGGTGAAGCGGATGTTGGATGTTATACAAGAGCCAATAAAAGACAATGGGATTTCAAAATTCACTCTTTTAGTGTTGAGAGACACAAGGAGTAGTATGGACAGGGAATGACTGAACCATTCAAAAATACAAGAAGAGCCGGTTTCAACTAAAACAAAAGAAACTACTTCACACACAGTGTTCATTATCGATTTCCACTCCTCAGAAACTGAACAGAAGGAATAAAGCAAACAGAAGAAATAACATTTAAGGCTAGTTGTATTTTTGTGTTTCTACTTCACTTCTATACACCAATTAACCATGACTAACATAGCAGTCCTTGGTGACTATGCTACATTGATGAAGTGATGTATTTCCTATAATATAAAAAAGAAAAAAAAAAAAAAAATCAACTTACCTGTAGGTTATGACATTCTGTGAGGAGTTTGCTCCTTTTATCCCAGGCACCATTTAGAACCAATCGACTCTTGTCCAATTCTTTAATCATCTTTACAACATCGGCTGATTCGGGTGCATTTGTAGCTTCAAGTTTCTTCAAGAGGGCATTACCCTGTTCTCTAACGCCAGCCAAAACTTTATGACGACCTTCAATTTCAGCCTGAAAAATTTTGTAATTCAAATTTCTTTTTAATATTAAAATTATTTGCCTCAAGTTCACTATCATTATTTTAATGCTAGTTTTATCCCATCGTATCATTGTCTATGTTTCCATGACCAAAATAGGTAAAGCCACATCCATGAAAGATGGGCTTCTAATTATTTTTTGTCATGCCTCCTTGAACATCACTCCCTTTTTACTAAATTCAACTTTTAGTGATGGATTTTAATGACATGTCAACCCACCTGATGTTATTTAATGCTTAGAGGTTAGGGAAACTTGTACATTGTACATTTATATTTTTTTGTGTAGTTTCTTTCACAGTTTTATATCAATTACAGTATTTGATACCATATAAGATGCACTCTGATTTCAGATGGGCAAATCAAGAAAAAATCAGTAGTCAGTAAAATTATTAGTAAATGGTACAGCCTAGACTTTGTTTATGCAGTGCGAGTTTGGTTAAACAAGCCTTGATTACAATTAAACAAAAAATAAAAAAAAACAAAAAACACAAACCTATAAAAACTTTGCTATTCAAAAGTAAAACAAAATAAAATACCTACATATGGCATAAAATGCAGAAGAATTTTAAGTTATTTTCAGTAAAAAAAAAAAATAAAAAATAAAAAAAAATAAAAAAGTGCGCCTTATATGCCGTTAAACATGGTATTACCACCTAATGCTAATTTATACACAATTATTTGATTTCAAGTAACTATTTCCATCTTATTACAGCCATTTGTTTGCAAACCGCTATAATGGTTTCAAGCAACTAATAATAATCCTTAGTAAACAATTATAAAGTAAAAGTTGGCAACCGTAGTAGAGGGTGACCCGAAGGGTCCCTTTTCGATAGCTACTACACCAAGGTGTAGGGGAGGGCGCTACTTCTTTCTCTGGATTGCTCCACTTTACCCTTGATCCGTACCTTATAATGCTGAGTGTTAAGCAAGGAGGCATCAAGTACCATTTTTTGAGTCTTTGGTATGACTCGACCTGCGATTGAACCCAGGTCTCCCGGGCCACTGGCAAACACTAACCATCATGCCAATGTCCGGTATTAAATTAGAGTATCAAGTAATTATTCTTGATAGAAATAATTTACACACAATATCAAAATTGAATATGAATAATTAGAAAACAGATCTATTTAACCGATATATAGCACCCTAACAGGTACTAGTGCTTTGAGTCAGAGTCAACCTGAGAGTAATGGCAATGAAGAGTTGACTCCCCACATCTCCATAACTGGAGCTTCATCAGTTGTAGTTTAGTGTCATACCCAAGACACCCTTTTGTTTTCAGAGGGTAGGAGGCAAAATGACATCCATGGAAGATGTTCTTCTATAATCGTGTGATGCAAGTTCACTTCTTGCTGATTGAAAATTTAGAAAATTATCGTGTTAAGAGTTACTTCACCAGATTATCCATGATAAAAAAAAAAAAATTAAAAAAAAAGTAAAATTACTAAGTATAATCACGTCAAATAGCAGTTGTACAAAATTAACAAGTCAATAACAAAACCACATTAAAGGTTTTTGATACCCATAAAGTCATTTTCATGACTTACCTTTCTCTCGTGATGAAGTTGTAACATATTTTCAGCTTCCAAAGAGTCTTTGGCCAGTTCAGAAGAATTAATACGGCTTACCATATTGGTTGACCAATTTACCTAAAAATAAAAATGGTACTTCTGTGAGGAAAATTATCTACCTCCATCGACTGGATAAAAGATTCAGCAAAAAAATCCGTGAACATTACCAACTAAAATAAGAGATACTAGAACAAGGATAAAGGGCACAGGAGTCAAAGCATTGTGAATAACCAAGATGAAGACAACAGTTAGAGATATCTAAATATTAATCATATAAATTAGACATTATACAGTGAAAATTTCAGATCAAAATTCAGCTAATGATTATGTATAAGGATACAGATGTTGTTATCTATCCTTGTGAGTGTATAATTTGCATTAAGTTTTAAAATTGATGTTTACTTTAAAATACAAACATTTTAAAAATATTTCTTAAACTCAGAATGTCAAGGCGGCAAGTGTGTGGTGGTGAGAATGTGAATCAGATTGGAATACGATGAGTTAGGGAGTATCTGTTTTGAACACTGACCAATTAGCATTGGTGACAGATATGAAATTATCTCAGACTGTAAAGTAGATTTCTATTTAAAAATAAATAAATAAAAAAATGTCACCAAGTAGAACAGGATTTTAAAAAAAAAAAAAAAAAAAAAAAAAGAGTGTGGTGAGAATTTTAAAATCTGTAAAGAGAATTATTTTTTTTAAATAGCGGAACAGGATTAAACGCAAAAATGGAGCCAGATTTTTTTTTAAATATATAGAAGTATGGTTAAAAAAAAAAAAAAAAAAAAAAAAAGACATGGGATTTCAAAAAATAGGGAAACAGAATTCAAAAATAGTTTAGAAATTTAAAAAAAGTGGAAGATTTTTTTTTTTTTTTTTTTTTTACTTTGAAATAGAATAAAAAATTAAAAAAAAAAAAAAAAAGGAAGCAAAATTAAAAAAAAAAAAAAAAAAAAAAAAAAAAAAGAGCTAAAATTTTTAAAAAAGAGGGAGCAAAAGGTTTTTTTAAAAAATAGGGCTAAATTTAAAAATTAGACAAAGAGTTTAAAAAGTGTTTGGAGATTCAAAAAGGTGGAAGGAAATTTTTTTTTAAAGTAGGGGTGGTGGTGAAATTTTTTCATAAGTGGAGCAAAGGTAAGAAAATAAAAGTCTTACCAATTCTTGGCCATCAGAAAGAAATTTATACAATTCATAATTTCCTGCAAGTTTCTGTTTCCTGTTAAATGAAAAAATGATTTTGCTTTTCAATCAAAACATTTTCTTAGAATTTACATCATATATAGTTAGACACAAGAAATCCAAGACAAATTACGAAAGAAATAAAACAGCGTCTTTCATAGGCTAACATCTATTGCATAAAATGACAAAGTTTACCAAAAAATATTGAGTGGAATAGGTTCAAATAACCTGTTGAGCTTCAGTAGTTGATACAACAATCATATCAAGCTGGCTCTTTAGAAATTGTTTGATTCAACTGATCTGATTGCAATACCAGGTATTCTTGTAGGAAGAATGGTTTGGTTTGTTATTCAGACTCTAAAGGCATTTATGCCAACAAAAGTTTTCCAGATCAGACAAATTCTGAGTCTGATGATGACAGCCAGTAGCAAGTTACAAAATCCTGAAACTGTGAAACCTTCAGAAAATTAGAAAAACCATTTCAACACCAACCTGAATTGCATATCTGCAGTACAAGAATATTAAATCATCTTAGAGAAGAATATTTGGTGAAAATAACTGTTAAAGATTAAAAAAAGGAAATTTTTCAGGAAGAATATTATTTCACAGTAACAGATTCACAACACAATTCCAAAACTCATCAAGAAAAATTGAGTTCATTTATTCTTGGAAGCGTCCGTTTATAGAGAAGCGAAAAGATTCCATTATACAATATTAATCCTGGTCAATTTGGTACAACTAAAAATGATTCAGCCAAAAGTTCACGTGCAAAAGAATATAAAAGATGATGAGAATATTGAATTAGCTTTAATTTCCTTTGAAAACAAAAACCAGTTTATCTTCTTAGATTTTGATATTAATTTTAAGATAAACCCTTTTAGAAATGAAACAATATATGAACATCATTTAATAAATAAGTGGGGCTTTTTTTCAAATTTTTTTCGATAAATATCAAGTTCGTATTGTGTGGAAATGGTTCATAGCAAAAATTATTTTAATCTGGCAACAATATTTCTTTTAAGGCTATTCAAAATGGCAATAAATGAAACAGTGTTCCAGGCTTGAATAGAGGTCTTTCATCAAATTTTTTGGCAGCTGAGAAGTGTAAACCACCTAAAATTTACAGAAGAATGTATTGTGTATCAAGAAGAAAGTTTTAATCAAAAAAATGTTTGCAAATGAGATAAACATGGATTTGTTAGAACAAAGCAGAGTCTAAAAGACAGTTTAGGAAGTAAAAACACTTTGACACTCCATTAAAAGAAAAGTTCTGGGTAAAGTCATCAGTAAAGAAGGTCATACTGACAGTTTTCTGGGATATGAAAGGATCCCATTACCATTGATTTTCTTGAAAAAGGTGCAACTGTAAAAAATTCCAACTCCTTAGGAAAAATTTACCTCATTTACTGAAAGACCTTCATATTTGCTATCAATAAGTAAAATGGATTTCTTTCATCCCAAATACTCTGGGGTTGATTATCTCCCAACAATGTCTAATCTGAATGAATATAGTTAATTTTAAACAGGTTTATGTGTAGAGGTTAGGAAATCTCATTCATTCACAGTTGAGAAAAAGAAAAAAAAAAAATCCTAACTGCTGCTTTACATAAAACCTGTGCCGGGCGATTAGTAAGAGAAGAGTTACCTCCCCTTAAGTTACAAAAATGATTTAGCAATGCTTACCGAATGGAAAGGAGTTTTTGAAGTTCTTCCCAACTGTCTTCAGCTTCTGTCAGCTTCTTTTCAATACTTGAAGACATGTGCGGATACTTCTGTTCCAATTTGTACGCATTATGTCCCAATTTCTGCAAGAAAAGAGTCGTATATAAAAACATAACTCACTACAAATGTTACAAGATGAGATCTTGCCTTGATTTGAAAAAACAAAAAGAAAGGAGAAAAGAAGAAAAGAAAAAAAAAAACGGAAGTTAACACTTCGAGTTCTCAACCCAAAATGAAAAGTTAGTCGCTCACGCATGGGCTCCGCACAGAACTTCCGTTTGCGATAAATTAACAAAAAAAAAATACATTAATAAATATCCAATCGGAACGCTTCCCGCGGGGCACAAAAATTGCTGTTTGTGAGCCTACAAAAAATATATAAATAGACGGACCAAAAAAATCATCAGAGCTCTTCAGTTGGCAACCCCAAGACCGGACGCTACCCTACTCGACCCCAAAGATCATCGTACCGGGCTATATAACAAGCACATGCACCAATTCTACTTGGAACCTGGTACACCTGTATTGATGATCAGGGATACTACAAACACACCAAAACTGGTAGTACCCTACAAGCTCCGGACAAAATATCTCCACCAAGCCCATGACTGTGTCAACCACTCGGGAATCTCCCGCATGCAGGAACACCTATCCAGCTACTGGTGGGAGTTCAAAAATCGCGATATCAGGGTGTATGTTCAGTCATGCCAAACCTGCGCTAAACGCAAGGGAAATTACGGCATGCGCCGAAACTGGTCTACGGGCCATTGCAAGAGAGGCGGAAAACCATTCGAGGTTGTCTACATAGATTTTGTCTCAATGCCCCTCTCAAAGGGCAAACGGTACATCCTTACTATTCTAGACAGCTTCAGCCGCCACCTCATGGCCATACCATGTGCCAGAGACCGCGCAATCGACGCAGCCTGCGGACTCTACCAGTTCTTTCTTCGTCACCGCGAGATTCCCCGCATTGTCTCCTCCAACCGAGGAACCCACTTCACTGTTGAGGTCTACAAGGAATTTTGTGACCTAACCTCGATCACCCGGGAACTTCACTGCCCGTGGCGATCACAAAGCTCGGGGAACATTGAGAGGCAACACCGGACCTTAAAAAATGCCCTTTACATGATCTGCAAAGACAGAAACTGTGAGTGGACGGACGTTCTCGAATCGGCAGTTTCCTCAATGAATGCCACAGCCAACACTGCCACTGGTGCATCCCCGCACTACATTATCACCGGCCGCCAACCAAACATTGGTCTACCGAAGATCCCCTGCCAAGACATCGTTAACAACAACCCAGGTGCTTACGGTATGTAGATAAACGCTCTGCTCCGACAAGTGCATCAAAGAGTCGCCTTGGCGAACAACGAGGCTGACCACAAAATGGAAGCCAAACTGAACCGCAGCATCTTCAAAGACCCGATACAAGTCGGTGACAAGGTGCTACTCCACCGACCGCTATCTGCAACAGCCCACTTGTCTCACCTGCCTTGGATAGGTGACTTTGAGGTCAACAAAACGAACGGTTTGGTGGTTCAAGTGAAAAACGAAAACTGTGAAACGCATTGGGTTCACCGCGGACACGTCCGTCGACTCGTACCACGACCAAATGACCTGCAAAACATGCATCGACCACCCCCAGCTCTATCCCCACCTCACCAAATTCCCAATCACCCGTCGACACGACCACTCCTACCTCCTTGTCCACCCCGGCAACCTACCCATCACCCGCTGTCACGACTCCCTACACTTTTGTCAGGGGAGCATCTTGTCGCAAATGACTGCAGTTCCGGAGACAATACCCAAAACCCAACGAAACGAACAACACGCGGGCAACTCCCAGCACGCTTTAAAGACTTTGTTATGTGCCAAAAAACAAAATAAATAATATACACACCATCAAACAAAACAAAAACACGCAAGCAAGCACTAACAACATAGCAACCTCAAATCATGGTAAGATCTGGGGGAGCTGTTACAAGATGAGATCTTGCCTTGATTTGAAAAAACAAAAAGAAAGGAGAAAAGAAGAAAAGAAAAAAAAAACGGAAGTTAACACTTCGAGTTCTCAACCCAAAATGAAAAGTTAGTCGCTCACGCATGGGCTCCGCACAGAACTTCCGTTTGAGATAAATTAACAAAAAAAATACATTAATAAATATCCAATCGGAACGCTTCCCGCGGGGCACAAAAATTGCCGTTTCTGAGCCTACAGAAAATATATAAATAGACAGACCAAATAATCATCAGCCAGACTTGTTCTTTCACACGACCCGTGTTAAAGATTCTTCGCCACCGTCCGGCGCCTGTCATCCGATACATCAAACGATCGCCGCCGCTACCAATGCTGTCCTAATTCCGAGAAAACCATCCCTTCACCACGAGACAAGTACAGTACATGAACTTTGTAACTACTACCACTGAGTTCATTCTTTAACTGTGAACATATTTCTCCATTCTACTCTCTGTACTTAATCTATTTATAAAAAATTTTCTATAACATCATTACTGTGTTATTGTGAGTATGTATACGTTCTTTGTTTTGCAACCATACGCATTTCTCGCCCACAACTCAGAATATAACACAAATCTATCCAAATCAATTTTATAATTGTTGATACAAAAGTTTACAGTAACTTGATACCTCCTTGCTTAAAACTCAACAATATAAGGTACATATCAAGGGTAAAGTGGAGCAATCCCGGGAAAGGAGTAGTGCCCTCCCCAACACCTTAGTGTAGAAGCTTTTGAAAAGGGAGCCTTCTGGTCGCCCTTGACTGCGGTCACCAACTTACTTAATTCATAGAATCATTATTCTGTCATCCAAGTATTTTTCCTCCACTGTTTATGACAGGGTCACTTTTCAGCCGGCTCTTGCCACTAATTATAATGTTTTTATATTCTTTATTTGGTCATAGTTGTTGCAACAATTTCAAGATATTAAACATTGTAGAATTCATTGGATCAAAACTTGAATTATACTTTCATGTTAAAATAAACAATTTAACTGAAGGGTGGCAAAAAGTTAAAGAAACCCAAAAGAAAATAATTTGAAAACTGAATGATACTATAAATTTATATAAAATATTTTGTCAAAAATGCTGGAAACATTTACATCAAACAAATTGACTTTAAAAACATTAAGTCATATAGAAAAAAATAGAGAAATTCCACACAAAAAAAGTTAGAGTGGGTTAAGATAACACAATAAGAAACTTACTTTAATGTCAGCTTCAAGTGCTGTGAAGTCCCTGTCAATCTGTTCCTGTTTGCGTAGAAGAAGTTGTACAGCAGCAAGGTCTTTGATGTTATCATCTGTTGACAGTTGCACTTCCTACAATCCAAAAAGCTCAAGATGTTAAAAAAATATGGAAGCTATCTTTGAAAGCAAGGAAAGGACAGAGAGGTAAATAGATATATATTTGAAAACCAATAACCCCTAAAATTTAATACTATTGGCACATCTATCTCAAATTTTGTTATTCACCATTTTGTTCAGTCATTTGCTTTCAACCTTCAGGTAAATTCAGTCCTATCCTTTTTTTTTAATTTTTTTTTCTTAGAAAATAAAAAAATAAATAAATAAATAAATAAAAAACACACTGTGCCTTTTGCATTTATGCAAATAAGGGATTCATTTTTCTTAAGACAATTATCTAAATACTGGAATAAGTAGCACTTGAGAAAACCATAGATTTATTTGGAAATCAGGCAAAAGCTGTTAAAAAATAAAAAAATAGAATTCTTCCTTGTAACATTTG
>OY757941.1:58234960-58322460 GCA_963585895.1 Sepioteuthis lessoniana | reverse complement strand
CCTCTAGCAAGATCCAGGTATTAGTCTCTTGTTTTTCTCTATAGTCCAATGGAATAGCAAAACCCACAAGTTGACAAGTTTTTTTCCTTCTTTCTTAATACTAGGTTTCGTCTTCTAGCCATTTGTATCTGAGTTTTAGAGAATTTTGTGTTATTTTCTAGGACAGATTCTAGTTTGTGAATTTTAGCATAGTCAAGTTTTAATTTCTTGCACAATTCCCAGCTGATCATCTTTTCCACCCAATCATACCTAGTTTTGTATTATTTTCACATAAGCTACACTCCCTATTCTTCGATATATTATTCATTTTTACTTTGATATAATTAGTCCTTATCGCATTATCTTGTGCTGCTATTAAAGATTCAGTTTCTCTCTTCAGGTTTCCTCTTCTCAACCATGTCCAAGTCATCCTATGTGCAAGTTCCTTAGTCTGCAGATTGAATATATATATATATATTACAAAACTGCATTTCATTTGCATATTTTAGAGCCTATAGTTTTAAAAGAATGGAATTTTCACAGCTGTAGATATCAAATGCAGGAGAGAAACACTTTCATCCAAGGTAGAGTGCACAGATACTACACAGATCCTCAATGGAAGTTCCAACCCATACCAAATTCCACCAAATTTGTTTTTACATCTTCAATAAAACATGTAATAATGACCGATGTCAAGCCACACTGGTACATTAAAATATATCAAAAATCAAATCTTTGAACTCATAGGCTTAGCCATTGCTACTTAAGTATTTTTTTGCTTCCTACCAAGCTAAAAGACAAAAGGTTGTTTTAATGAAGCAAGCCTTGAGTAGCATAGGTTTGAAAATTGCTCGGATTTCAATGGTATTCCTCTAAAGAGTCCCTCAATAAACCCAGCTCTTATCCCTTTTCAGTGAGGAATAGATGCTAACTGGGTAGAAGGCCACTCGGAGTGTAGATGCTAGCTTTTTCACTCACTCGATAAATTTTTAATTAAAAAATTTTGCTCCTGAGAAGACAAATCTAAATAATAATGTAATATATTCAACAGTGTGGTTTTATCTCAAAGTTTATGATAGTGCTGGTTAATGCAAGACACCAAGGTAAAACATAGTCCAATGAAAGCAAGGTACATGATTAGAAATTGATAATATCATTAGATTCATCCCAAGACATGGAAGATAATTGCATAAATACTTACAGCAGATTCCTGATTATTTGCCTTTTTCAACAATTCCAAGCAGTGCTCGTAGTCTCGTCCTAAATCACCAGCATTTACTAGTGTTTCCTGTAAGCAAAAATAGAAACATTTCATTATTAAAGGCGTTTGGTGTGGACTTTTTTTTTTTTTTTTTTTACTAAATCTGCCAAAGGATTTACTTTGTTTTTTTTCAAAACTATAATGTAAATGAAAATATTTTTTTGTTTAGATTCATGCAAAATCTTAAAATTATCTAAGAGACTAAATTTATTTAAAAAAAACAAAAAACAAACTAGCTAATTATTCTTACTAAAAAAGGTGTGTGCGTGTGCATGTAAATCAATCTAATGTATAGATTGACGTTTATTTATAACCATGAAATCTTTAATCAATAAAAATAATTTTTGGAACCAACTGTTACTCTTTGTCTTTCCTCATATCTTTTCACCATACATAATCAGATATATGGTCATCTTATGTATCAGTTGTCTTTTGATTTATATTTACCAACCCCTCTGCTCGGGCAGGATATGACACAAGGTCAATTTTTAAGCGGAGTTTAACAGGTTTGAATTCAGAGTTGTCCTTCTAGACAAGTTGCCTCACCAAGGCTGAAGAACCCACTCTACCCTACTACTTACCCATAGCTGGAGGGAGAATAATTGGATTCATATCTTTCCCATGGGTATTAGTGCTATGTGAAATGTCATCAGTCTGGTCCAGGATTTGAACTCGTGTTGCCGTGTCCATTTCCTACAACGATAACCATTACACCACGGGCACCCCCATTTGTCTTTTGATTTATGATCACCAAATCATTCATTTTATAGACAAAAGTTTGTTCCTAGTGTTGTAGAGAAGAGATGATACCCTGCTGTATAGAATGGACAATTCTATTCTAATATAAACATTGAAGCTGTTGGCCAGGCAGCAGGCCATTCCTAGTCAAACTAGCAATCAATATACTATTGTTTGCACATCCTTGTACATCTTGTAAAATAAGCCATTTTCATTGTAAGTTACAATTCAAACTTATTTCAACAACCCACCCTTGTAACATTACAATACCTAGTCATTGACATTATATTGGAATATTGTATACTGGTAGGTATATAAGTCAATCTAGTGTATAGGTAAACCATTGATTTATGAAGTTGATGATTGTATCTAGTCATTCCCATGATGTTTGAATACCATACACACTAGTGTATCAGTCAATCTTGTGTCAATTTATGGTCACTAGATCATTGATTTATGAAGCTGATGATTGTATCTAGTTGTACTATAGCCACAGTTAACGCCATGTGCGAAATAGACATGTAATGTTCATAACGATAGAACATAGGAATCTCGAAAACACGTAACAACTTCTTGTTCGGGTACGAAACCTTTTTATTAACTTTGAGTTAAAGGTTTCAACATAAGGAGGAGAGACACAATCTTCTATGCTGTCTTATTCATTTGGCCCCCATCTCAAGTGGCCCCCCATAGGGCGCAAGTTTGCCTCGCGTCTGCGAGCTCCAAAAGTCGATCCTCCTCGTTTGGCGTCTAGTATTCAACTCCCTAGCTTTCTTCAAATCTCCCACAAACCTCCGCGTACTTCCGGTGCATGACGTCACCCGCACCCTGTCACCCCGCACGCGTTACCACTTACATCAAGGTTTGCACCTAACTAAACCATGCGCTGAGCCGAAAGGTTCTCAGCCTAACTAAACTCAAAGGCATGAACCGAAATCCCTTGGCCATTACGTTACATAGTCATTCCCATTATGTTCAAATACCATACACACTAGTGTATCAATTGATCTTGTGTCGATTTAGGGTCACTAAATCATTGATTTATGAAGTCATTAGTTACTAATGGACATTTCAATCATGTGTGAATACCATACGCACTCATATATAAGTCGATCTTGTGTATTGGTTGACCGATTCATTGTCAAAATATACTACCAAACAAAGAGAGACACAAAAAAAATCTTTCAGAGTAAGCAGAAAATCTCACCTTTTCCCTCATCCAGGCATTAACTTTTTCAATTTGCTCATAAAAATTCAAAAGATCACGGGCAACTTCAAGTCCTTTGCCTCTATTTTCTGCTGCCTGCAGAAGATGGTTCCACTTGGATGTCAAAGAACCAATAGATTTTTTGATTTCCTCAGATTTTGGATAGCTTTTCTTAATCAAGTAGAGACCATTCTATATATAAAAAAAATAATAAATAAAATAAAATTTTTAAAAAAGTGAAAATTAAAAATTCTAGTCAAAGAATTCGTTTCTGTGTAGCTTTATGAACATCCTACACATAATAACAGCCAATCAATCACAGTTTAATATTTACTAAAAAAGATGCATCTTATAAATAAAAATAAATAAGAACTTTTTTCCAACTCTCAGATGTTATTTCTCAAGATCAGCATATTTTATAAAGAGTTCCAGTAAATATGCAAAAAATGCTGCCCTACAAATTGAGTTGGAAATAATATTGTCCTTTCATAAAATCAGAGAAATGTTCATGAGAATTATTTGTTACTTAAGAAGTGCACATTTATCAACATATTTGCAAAGAGTGCATATTTTTAACTTGAAAGTGCACATTTATTATTTTGCAAAGAGTGCAAATTTATTAACTTTTTAGCAAGGAGTGGTGTTACGTTAGTTCCTCGCTATATTGTTGGAAAATAAAGGAAATTAACGAAGATGCTGTAAGGTTTTCAGGAAGGTTTAATGGCAGCGATAATACAGGGTACCTTTATGCTGCAAGTCTCATAGGAAGGGAAGAAAGAAATAGTTCTTGATTTGAAAAGGAATCATAGCAGCTAAATGCATGAACGGAATGTGCGTCTCTACAGTCAAGGCAATGCTGAATGTCTGAGTGGAATATGCGTCGCTATTGACATAGCAAAAGTTGTGTTTGCTGTTTAAGGACAGGAATGATATAGTCACCCATAAATGTGTGGTCCTGGTTGTTGTAGGAGAGAGGCATGAACTGTCTCCAGAAAAGTTTGCCCAGGAATGAGGTAGCTGGATGTCTGGGCGGAATTGCGCATCGCTGCCGACATAGCAAAAGTTAGGTGACATAAAGGTGTTTCTGTAAGTGACGGATTACATGCATCTAATTCATGTTCAATTGGGAACCCTTGGTCTAAGAGGGGAGACTCAAAAGGTCCATAAATTAGACGGCTTTCCTCATGGTGTTGTGATTCTGCTGCTATGAAGGGAGTGGACAGAAAGTACGTCTGTCCTGCTCGAAAGGTTCTAAGGAAGAGATAGTTTGGCAAGCTTTCACCATTTTTATGTTGTCCGGGAAAATGATCCAGGCTGAATAGGATAAGTCATACACATTAGGCGAAAATATGCGACAACCATAACAGTCAAATTAATTTACGCACCAAACAAAAATACAAAGTTCTTTCTGCCACAACTTTTGTGCAAGGAGTGCACACTTACTAACTTGAAAAGAATGAACATTTATCAATTTACTTGCAAAAAGTACTTATTGCTTGCAATATAAATTAACTAACTTGGATATGACTAAATAACGGAAAAAGTAGTATGAGCAAGCAAAAAAAATGTCTAAAATGGGCATTAGATGATATCTATATTATGATTATAAACTGTAACAACCCTATTGAGATTTTTGTTAGCCTAATACTCAGAAGAAGAAAGCAATTTCCACAACAGAAGAAACAAGTGGCCCTTCCCTGACATAGATGTAGATTATCTCTTTGCTGATGACAACACATCCGATTAATCTTGTTAATTATCTTCCACCAGCATCCAAGTTAAAGTTTCAACTGTGTAACATTATAAAGCCACCCCCACAAAATTTATTCACCCCAACACCAACAAGATCACATCCCCCGCGATGTCAGATTTCAGTTAAACTATTGAAATCCTTTAACTGCTTGTAACCGGTCATGTCTTTCTCACTTGGCGCATCAATACACTGGTTCGCTTAGTCCTGCTCTGCTGTGAAGCAACAAACACAACAATAACAATGCTAAGATTACTCCTTTTATACCAGTTCTGGCTGGCCGAAATTTTCATATGTCACAAACCCAGTCCCACCAGAGACAAGGCGCATGATCTACAAATTGCACCCCCAAAGACACTCATGCTTCCATTTTTTTCTATACTTCCGGCACTCCATATGCAAGACACATTCACGCTCATTTTGAACTTTGTGGTAGGCCATTTCACCCCTCACTTCTTCCTTCCTTCCTTCCTTTTGGGATTGCTATGAAAGGAATTCATTCCATACAGCTTCATTGTCACATTTCATTTCTCTTGTTCATCTGGATCACCACCTGTTTTTTTTTTTTATCCAGCCAGGGATAAACATCAGCTGTTCTGCCTGCATATACAGCACACCCCTCATCTCTTTGAACGACGAACCCCAGTTAGCTCATCAGAAGCAGCATTCTGCAGGTTCTGCCTTTCAATTTCACTACAACTATTATTTATTTTGACTACAAAATTTCATATGATGCACATTTCAAAGGCTTTTTTAATTGTTTTTTTTTCCTTCAAAATTTAGGGAAAGAAAAAAGAATATTTCCTATTTATCATTTTTTAATTGTGTAATTTAATTCTATATGATGCATATCCCAAAGGATGTTTCTATTTTGAAAGAAGGGAATAACATTTACAATGCTAATAAATATACTAGTGCGCCCATAAGTAAGAGTCCATAGGAGACACCAGTTCTAACACATGGACACACCAGTATTAACCAACCGGCAAACACCTATACTCATCAGCTCTGTGCAAACATTGGGTGCTGTCTAGAGGCTTTACCAAGTGTGATGGCTGATAGGATCAGATAAATAAGAGAGTCAAAAGAATCAGTGCTGTAGGTTGATTACCGCTTTTGTCCGTTCAATACGATCGGTGTTGGCCATAATTTCAGAATTGAAAGCTTGATGTTTTTGTAGTTTCCTCATTTTTTCATTCAGATCAACGCCAGTGTTAGACTCTTCTTCAGCTGTCACTTTTAGTTTGTCATCAATCCAACCTTCAATCTGAAAGAGTCAACAAAAGAGAAACAAGTCTGAAATGTTTAAATACTTTTAAGAACAGAAATGTTAAAAGAAAAAGGATGAAAATAACTAAAAAGTTAAAGAAATATTACTAGCCTAAAAAATTGGAGACTATATTATTGTTGTTTGATCTTGAATAAAACAAAGGAAAAAAAAAATTTAATGAATGTGAATTTTCTGAAAAATAAGTTAATTTTGTAATAGGTAATCAAATTTCACCATAATTTATGACACTTTGCCAAGGTTAATTTTTTTTTTTTTTAAATGAACAAAAACAAAAATGTACTTTTCCAAACTGAACCACTCAACTGCTTACTTTATAGACAGAGTGGGAGCAAGTCACGTGACCCCAGTGACCAATTAGAAGGCACCAGAAGCAGTATCCCTTAAGCATAATATATAATACTGATATCCCCTGTTCCCTCCCTCATTTTTCTTTGACACACAGGTGTCTGAGTTTCAGCTACAACATACATGTTAGGAACCTGACTCAGCAACAGTGTAATCATCTTCGCAGTGGTCAATTGAACACACTAATGGACTAACAGACACACAAACCATTTAGAGAAGCCCTCATGCAATACAGCAATTCCCACACATCGGTATTCTCTACTTCATGGCTTGTTCACAAAAATCTCTACACAACAGTCTTGATAGCATAAAGTGCAATTTGGTGACTTCATAAACATCTTACTGACTACAGCTAATGCACATTGGCTCCCACCTGCTCAATGCGCAGAGCAGGAAACTTTACACAGCACTACACCATTGTATCCACAACACCAGTACCATATACTGAACTCCTCTTCCCAAGTAAAATTGTGCAGAACAAGAGACCTTACGTCCTTATCCACCACACGATACATTGACCTTCAATTCTAGCTTTATCTGCATCAAACCCAAGATGAGAATACTCATCAATGCAAATAACACAGCAGGAAAGAAACCTGCTGCCTGCAACTACAACTTCCCGTCTGCAACACATCTGACTACTGATATCACACCAATATGAAGTCAGTCTAAGTCTTGAGTGTCAAACTTCTTTTCTTTTTACTACTACAACTACCAAACTTCCCATCTGTACCATATGTGCTACCAAAGGAACACTCATCCAATAATCTGTACCCAGCTGTATGGTTTCAAATAGCTAATAATAATAAACCTTAGAAAATGACTGAGAGGACCTGGAAGTATGGCAATGTTAGGCATACTCCATATTCCCCAAAGCTCCTGGACCAGAGCCTCACCACTAAATCAACCAGTTTAAGAGAGAATAAATTGAATCCAAACCAGACCTCAAGAGGGATAGGCTCTGACAGTCTATTCTTGTCCAACACACTGTATATGAGTAACCCATGCCCAACCATCAAACGAAGATAAGTCTTTTTTAAAGATGGTGAATTCATCTAGTCATTTCTTTATTTCCACGAATGACAGTTGGTTGAGTTTTATAGCACATCAACCCTTGTAGGTTATTTAATGCCAAATCTTGTTTATATATATTAGATTTGTAAACAAATAGTTTTTAGTTACCATTATTTTTTAATAAGCCAGAGCTCATTTGTTTGCATACTGAGTTTTATTTGCACACAGTTAAATCATTTATTGCTATAACACTAATAATTCAATTTGTTTCATTTGTTTGCACACAGTTAAATGGTTTCAAGTATAATAAATGACTAGACAGTTCTATTTGACCCCTAGATGGGACCCTAACAGGTACTACCACTTTAAGTCAGAGTGGACCTGGGAGTAATGGCAATGAAATGGTACTTCACAATCTCAAAAGCACCAGAACTAGCTTCCTCATCAGATGGTTTAGTATCATGTCCAGGACACTTAGAAATACAGTCGACATATTCTACAGCTCCAGCTGATTGAGCTATCTCCATAGACCAGATGTAAAATAAAGAAACATTTAGGTCAACAACGATATGAACAATAGGGGCTACTGACCTCTGCTTCATCCCTTCTGAATTGACAATACAGCAAAGAATCTTCCAGATTTTGTGTCCTTTGCGCACACTGTGTTTTGATCTTCTGACGTCTAAAAGACAAAAGCAGTTGAATGAGATTACAAGTTGGTTGGAACGTATATAGACAGACAACAGCAGCAGAATCAATATTAACAGCAAAATCCTAAGAGTCATGGCAATTCCAGAAAAATGATACTGTCCTAACTAAGAAATATATAAGAGCTCCAAGGTTGAACTCACTCCCAACAAGTAGGAATGCCAAAAGCTATCTTAAAGATGACTGTAGAAGAATGTAGCGGTACTTTTTAACCCATGGCTGCGGTAGGGGGATAAGGTTGTTCATATGTTTCCCAAAAGTATTACTCCATCATATTTAATGCCAAATCCTCTGTGTATGTGTGTGTGTGTATATATATATATATATATATATATATTTGTAAGTAAATAGTTTGTCGGCAACTTTATTTTTAAAGAGCTCATTTGTTTGCACACAGTTAAATGTTTTCAAGTACTGCTGAGGTATTGGGATAAGGTTGTTCATATGTTTCCCAAGAGTATTACTCCATCATATTTAATGCCAAATCCTCTGTGTGTGTGCATATATATATATATATATATATATATACACACACATATATATATTTTGTAAGTAAATAGTTTGTTGGTAACTTTATTTTTAAAGTAGTTATAAGAGTTCATTTGTTTGCACACAGTTAAATGGTTTCAAGAATTGCTATCTAACACTAATAATTCTGTTTAATATCAATCATTTGTTTGCACAGTTTTAAAAATTTCCAATTGTGTTATCTCGACTCAACTGACCTTCAGCCACTGCCTCTTAGCACTTTTAAAATAAAATAGGATTGGGTATATTTTTCCACAAGAGCAATTTGAAGAATAAGGTTGGGACAATCATGAAGGTGCTAGGGTTTGACATAACCAGTCAATTGATCACCTGTCACTTTTGGAGTCCTTATGTACACAACTTATGTATAAATGATAGTAATATTAAGGATGAACACATGCGTGGATGTAAATAATATTGCAAATGGCTGTGTACCAAACTAAGCAAAATTTAGTAAATAAATTAAGCACCAATGAGCCTGCTTACTACTTAGATGAGTGACCACTAAGTAACAGCGGATACTATATGAAATCTGAAGCCTGTGAGCCAAATTAGTAAATAAGAAAAAGATCAATAAAGTTAAGCAACAATAAGCCTGCTCTGTGTGTAGATGGGTGACCACCAGCAAACAACAGGTAATGTAAGCAACCTGAGGTCTGTGTGCCAGAGTAAGCAACACTTAGTAAATAACAACTGGTGAATAAACTTTGAAAAATAATTGCTTACACAAATTATTTTAGTAAAAAAAACAAAAACAAAAAAAAACACTTACTTTTTAATGACACTGTCCATTTGATCCTGAGCATCAGTTGAACCCAAATGTTTGTTTTTAACCAATTCATTCCCTTGAACTTTGACACACTCCAACTGAAATTTAAAAGTTTAAGGTTAAGAATATTTAAAAAGATGAATCAACTGTAACTGACCAATCAACTTGAGTTGCTTTAAGGAGTCCAACTTCAGAGTTATTCACAGGGTTTACTCCTGATATCTCTTCACAGTAAGTACAACAGCTGAAGTTTAAATTCAGAAGTGACTTTTTCCTAGATTGGTTGCCAACCAAAGCCAGAGAGCAGTTTTTCTTGCTATTAAACCCACAGCTAAGTGGAAAAGAAAGATGGATTTGACTTACCCAAGAGCATAAGTATAAATTGAAGGCGCAAGTGACAGTTATTATCAAAGAAAATGAAGTGAGGGTAACTAATCCAGGAGAAAGAAAAGTTTACATTTCATTTCATGCTAATGCTCTTGCAAAAGGCATCTATCCATCCATTTTCTTCCCTGCAATGCGTAAAATACTAAGGAACATTGGGTTTTCAAGCCTTGGCAAGGTAACCAGTGTAGAAAGTTTCTTTGGTTTCTTTGTTTAATAGCATATCAATCTTCATGGGTTATTTAATGCCATCCTTATAGAAGAACAGCAGTGATATTTTTCTCAAGGATATAAGTTCAAAAGTAAATGTAGTAATGAGACTGCAGTTTGAACTCTTACTTCAAGCACTTTAGCCATGGTGCCATTGGGACCCCCCACACACACACACACACCGACATCAATCAGAGAAGGAAAAAGTTAACATAACACTTGGTGCTAATGCTGTTGGGAAAATCATGTAGCCATCTATTTTTAACCCAGCTATAAATAAAATAGTAAATTTGGTGTGTATGTATATATCTCAACCAAGAGGTGTAAAACTACAATACAAAAACTCATCCTTATTTTTTTAGTGGGTAAATAATAGTTGCAAGAATCACAAACTATGTGGAATGAATTCCACTTCTGGTTCATCAGTTGTGATCAAGATGTATACAAAAGGAACATGCCCACTTAAAAATTGGCCTTGTGTAACATCCTTCCAGTGGTAAAGTGTGTGTGTTTTGTTTAATAATATATCAAACTTTATGGGTTATTTAATGCCAAAGTTATCCTTGTAGAAGGACAGCAGTGGTACTATTTAACCCATAGCTGGGATTTTGTTTAATGGCATATAAACCTTCATGGGTTATTTAATGCCAAAATCATCCTTGTAAAAGGACAGTAGTAGTGCAATTTAACACACAGCTGGGAGATAGATAAAAAGGGGTCATACCATTCACATGGGTTAAGTTAGATTGGTTGGGTTTTATGGCATATCAAACATTATAGGTTATTTAATACCAAATCCTATTCTTATATATGAAATATGATTCGTAAATGAATAATTTGTAGATAACATTTCTAATGAACCAGATCTCATTTGTTTACACACAAATGTTTCAAGTATTGTTGCTTTTTGTTTGCACACTATCAAATGGTTTCAATTATTGCAATCTAATACCAATAATTCAGTTTAATATCAATCCTTTGTTCACACACAATTAAATGGTTTCAAGTATAGTAAATGGTTAAATAGTTCTATTTAACTCATGGATAAGAGCCTAATAGGTCCTACTACTCTGGGTCAGAGTGGACCTGGGAGTAAGGGCATTGAAGAGGTACTCCACATTACTGAATTCAGTTTAGTGTCATAGCCAAGACTAGTTTTATTTGACCCATACATAGGACCCTAAAAGGTCCTACCACTCCAGGTCAGAGTGGACCTGGGAATTATATCATTGAATGAATACTCCACTTTTACCAAATCTTCAGAACTGGAGCCTCACCAATAGAGAGTTTAGTGTCATATCCAGGACACTCGTTTGTGGGGAGAGGTCTTACCCTTCTGCAGAGATGCAATCAGCATATTCTATAGCTCTACCTGACCAGGATGGGAATTTTCTCAAGTAAAAAGAAATTTGTCCTCGTAGATGAGGTCTAAGGGAGGTAAAACTGCAAGAAAAATAATTTTTCAAAAAAGCTGTCATTACCTTTTCTTCTTGTGCGTCAACCACTTTTGCAAATGCTGCATGTTTTCGCATCAATGTTTCCACTTGTTCAACAGTCAATCCAAAATCTGTACTGTTGAGATAGGCCTAGTTAAAACAGAATTGATACAATTAAATCTTGTGACACTATTTTTTTCAACAGGAAAAGAACAAAGTTTTTTTTAATGTGAGAATATATATTTTCATTCGGGGAATTATTATAGTTTAAACAAGTTAGAACATATTTCTCAGTACACATAGTTTGTTTATACTTGGACATACTTATTAAATCTACATCTAAGAAAAAATTTTGGAATTCTTATGCACATCAGAATGTAACAAGGTAAAAATGTACATTTTTCTGCAAAAATTAAAATAAATTATAGACAATTCTATCAGTCATACCTGAATTCATTCCTGACCACTGACAATCCCTTACTTCCTAATTTTCAACAATTTCTATAGTGAAATCATAAGTAATGCATTTACATTTTATGTCTGCATTGTATCAGTAATGCCTGCATTCATTGCTGATCACTGACAATCCCTTGCTTTCTGATTTTCAATGAATTCCCATAATAAAATCATATTCGACCGTCAGGGTTGACGCATAATTTTACCCAATCAGGATGACTTATCCTATTCAGCCCGATCACCTTTCTGGGCAGCACAAATTGGGGAAGCCGTCAAACACCCTCTTTGGCTGAACAACTTCGTTAAGTGCAGACGTCTCACTATCTGCTCTTCAATAGCAGCAGCATGGACACAATGAGGGAAGCAGTCTAATTTATGGACCCCTTGCATCTATTTCTCTTAGACCAAGGGTTGCCAGTTGAATATGAATTAGATGAATTCATACGCCGCACACAAGAACAACTTTACTTGACTATGTCGACTGCGATGCAGAATTCCGCACTGACACCTAGTTACTTCACCTCTGGGCAATATTTTCTGGAAACATTCACGGTTCTCTCCGAAACAACCAGAACCACAAACTCAGTGACTTCAACGTTTCTCTCCTCAAACAGCAAACACGACTTTTGCTACACTATGGCAAACATATCTCCCTCGCACATCCAACAACACGCACTGCTTTCTCAACTCTATCATAACTTCAGTTCGTTTCCTTACTTCTTTCCTTCCAGCATAAACTCTTTATTCCATGCTGCCATTAAAAACCTTCATATAAAACCTAACGGCAACTTCTTACTTCTCCACCTCCTACAACAATTAGCGAGGGAATGACACACACGCAAATAAATACATTTCTTCGCTAAAAACAACAATATATCATATCGCTAGAATACTTTTTATCCCTTGTATAAGTATTACGTTACAGAAAGTAGTTAAGTAAAAAATTTTCTTGAAAACCCACAATTTTCAGGTACAGATTTAGGAAGATTTCCTCAACAAATTCAAAAATCAAATCTTCCTGTTCTCACCTCTTGGGATGATGATATACGATTCAATTGGTTCACATCGCGTAGGAAATTGTGAAGTTTGTGTAATTGATCGAGTTCCACTTTGCGTTTATCCCAGAGTCTTTTCAGTTTGTCTTGCATTAATAAAACTTGATCCACTTTGTCTTGAATCTTTTCAAAAAAAATAAAAAAAAGACCAAAATTTAATTCAGCAGAAAAAAATAAAAATACCAAAGTGTAATAATGAATTCTGGGTTATGGCCTTCCACCCACACAGCACCTGCCCCCCCACCCACCCACCTAAAAGAGTTAAGGGCTGGATTGATTGGATGGCACCAGAGGCACCTCTGTAAGGGAATGAAAACAGAACTGAGCAATTCTTACATCCATCCAAAGAAAGGCTTGCTTCCTAAATGACACACCAATTAAACCAACAACATGTCATGTCCCAACACCACAAGTTGGGGTGGGGTTAAATACAGAGCTTGTGTATTTGATTCAACAACTTTGGGATTTAGATATAAAACAAATGAACCCTTGAAGAAACTGAGATTTTAAAGGAATTTTCAAAATTTCAGTATATGGTATTATTATCAAAATAGCTGCTCTATCCATTGTCAGTTATGACCATCCTCAGGGTTCAAAACTATTTTTAGTTGACCCTTATGAATTACTATTACTTGCAGTACATATACATACAGGATTCACAACTGTTCTTCATTTGTTAGTAATAACAGAGATGCTTTCATTAAAGTTTAGGATAATCAAATATATTATTTATCCAACCTAAAAACCAGGCTAAGCTGGATCTCCATGGTTTGATTTCTTTGTTTAATGGCATATCAATCATTTTGGATTATCTAATACCAAAGCCATCCACATAGAAGAGTGGAGGTACTACTTTTCCCAAAGCTGGGAGGACAGATGGGGTCATACCTTTCCCAAAAGTATTAGTCCGAAAATGTACATAATAGCGCAAAAGTTTGAACTTAACCAGCTCATTGGCCTAGTGGGTAGAGTGTTCGCCAATGGTCAGGGAGACCGGAGTTCAATCCCAGGTCGCGTCATACCAAAGACTTTAAAAATGGTACTTGATACCTTCTTGCTTAATACTCAGCAATATAAGGTTTGTATCAAGGGTAAAGTGGAGCAATTTAGGGAAAGGAGTAGTGCCCTCCCCTAGACTTCGGTGTAGTAGCTATTGAAAATGGAGCCTTCTGGTCACCCTCGACTACGGTCGCCAACTTACTTACAACTAGTTTGAACTTACAATATCACAATCCAGTACATTAGCCATGATGCCATAGACACCCCACTCTCCGGATCTCCAAGAACAGTTCAAATCTTCTTGGCATGTCTAACAATCATTGAAAATTTGGTTGAAATCAAACCACAAATGGTGGAGCTTTAGCTATACAAATCGATGGACATTTAGTAAATTCTAAGATATTCATATGAAAATTATTGTGGCACAAAGACATTGCTTACCTCAATTTTGGCATAATGGTTGCATTCCACCATTTGAGCACCTGAATGAGTGACTTGCAGGAAAGTGTCTTGGCGAGCCTCAATTTCAGCTTTGAGTTCTTGGTGTCTGTTCTCCAAGATAACCAACGACTGCAGGTCTCTTACCTGCACGTCAGAAGTCATTTCACGTTCCATTTCATTAGCAGCGCTTAATAATTCTCGTACCTGTGTAAAAAGAAAAAAAAAGGGGGGGGGGTCATGAAAAATGATCATCTTCGGTAGGACAGCAAACATGGGAACATACATGCACATACAAACAGGCATTATGTGCACCACATACATAGTTGCACACACATATACACAAGCATAAATATGCACACACAGGTTTGGCTTATGAACAGTAGAAACTTCTAAACTGTCAAAAGTCTGTCATTAAAGAATGAAGTATATTGCAATCAAATAAGAGGACTCCTTTGGATGCCGGTTTAGGGTCACGTGTGTCTATATATATATATATATATATATATATATATATATATATATATATATATATATATAAAACCACACTGAAGAGTTGCGATACAACAAAACAGTGTCTGTGGATGACAATATATACGCTCCCCCATGAGAGTTGAGCACTCTGGCAAAGGAATTTATGGCTACCACTCGCATAATGTAAAGCTCTTCAAATGAATTGAGCACTCTGGTATCCGGTGAGGCAAAAATGTAAACAAACGAAAGCTACTACATAATGCCTTATAATTCCCAAGCTGACATGGTTTGCTTGTTGGCTGAGCAGTATGATACTAAGTCTAACAAAGTTGGGTGGGTTTCAATCCCAGCTTCAAGCATCCTACATGTCTAACCACACTGAAGAGTTGTGATTCAACAAAACAGTCTATGGATGACTATATATATATATATATATATATATATATATATATATATATATATAGAGAGAGAGAGAGAGAGAGAGAGAGAGAGAGAGAGAGAGAGAGTATGTGTATATATAAGATCTGATGGTACATGCAAAATTTAGTGGCTTTAAAAAAAGCATATGCAATTTAAAATACTTTAAAATTTAAAAAAAAAAAAAAAAAAAAGCGAACTCTTAATTTCAGTTATGCCTCAGAGAAAAATTCCATGACAGAAATACAGGGGTAGTAACCATCAAAATGCCTGGTGGGAGGAGAAAATTGAGAAAAAAACTTGTGTGTGTGTGTGTGTGTATTCATATATACACACCCATTCTATATTTTACACGCCAACACATACACAAACATGCATACATACATACATATGTACACATACACACCCATGTAAATGCATACCTACACATTCACACAAAGGGCAGACACATACACTTCAACAAGCTCCTATAGGGAAACAGATATATATATATATATATATATATATATATATGAAGAGTAAATAAAAGATTGTAATCCGACAATATGTAGAAAAACTGATAACAACGATCTCAACATAATCATAACATTGACTTCAACTCTGCTAATATGCTCACTTACATCCATAATAAAAATCTTAGACGAATTTTCAAAGCCACCACTATCTCATTCCTTAGTTCCCTAAATACTCGTCCTGACTTTTATAATATTTCTCCTTACTTGAGCAAACACATTTTGAATAGCTACAATATATTCCATCCTTAGTTAATATTTTCCGTATATCTCAATTTCCATGCTTTCTATTCTTCTTTTTGTTCTTTCTTTCTTTTCTTCCTTCTGACTCGAAATCTTTCTCGTTAAACAACATACATAAATTCTATACAATATTCCTAATAAGTCAAATGACGTAATTTAAACATCAAATGCTGATTTGCCAGTTAAACGGCCAACTTTTTCTTACTATACATATTTTCCCCTAGGTTTTTGTATTTCACATTTCTAAACATCCATCGTTAACTTAAAATTATTAATATCATCCCTCATGGTCCTGATGATGGTTCAGTAGAACCAAAACGCTATAGTGTCAACCCATTAATAAATCATTCCTTCCACTTGGATCGTTGTTATCAGTTTTTATATATATATATATATATATATATATATATATATGCACACAGAGGATACATACACTAGTTCATACATCAGAATATACGCAGGTATACAAATTTTTTTTTCAAGTTCAATAGTCATATACTTAATAAAATAAATTCACTTTCCTCAAATATTTCACTATTTAATGAAGGTATCAATGAACTTAAAAAAATATCTTGCAGCATATCTTAAAATTCACAAAGAAAATCAAGATCCCCCCCCCCCAATGCTGTCTCAACTTGCTTCAAAGCAACTGAAGGATTAAATGTTCTGAAAAATATTTATTTCATAAAACTAAACAATGGAATTCAAGTTTATTATAAAGCATTAATAAAGACGGTAAAGACTCTAACCCTATACTCACCGAAGCTTGGAAGTGATGATAGTCTGCAGCAGCCAGCAATCGTTCCTTACGATCTTCAACCATTCTTTGGAGTTCACTCCAATTTTCCAGAACATCTGCCCGAGACATAGCTATCTCATCTCTCAATTGGCCAGTTGGATATTCCTTTAACAGCTGTGAAGTGTCATCCATAAGAACTTGCAACTGGAATAGATAAATTAGCCAAAAACCAGAATCAAAAAGCAGTTGAAAAAGGTGGGTTGGTTGTTTTACGGTATATCAACCCTTTCCGAGTCATTTAACGTTAAATTAAGTGATTTTAAAAAAAGGTTCAAACAATTCAGTTGAGTAGAAGTACATTTTTGTTTACACACAGTTAAATGTCAAAAACCATTCTATTTCAAACAATTCCCCTTAGCATAAGTACACAGTTTAGTTCTATTCAATCCCTAGATCAGACCCTATCAGGTGCTATCATTTCAGATCTGAGCGATGGCAATAAAGGGATACTCCACATTCCCGAAAGCTAGAGCATTACTGAAGCCTTACCATCAGATTGTTTAGTGTCATGTATCCACGACACTCATTAGGGGAGTCTTACCCCTCTGCAGAGACGCAGTCAGTGTATTTTACTGCACCAGTTGGCTGGACCAGTTGAAAAGGATATATCAAGAAATAATGTAAATTTATCTCAGTCTGGAGATCTGCCCATTCAAATCTATGCCTACAGATCATTTTTTTTTTTTTTGGTACATACTTGAAAGCACTTGTGATATGATTATCACTGCAGGAAATGGACACATTGAAGTGAATTCAAATCCTCGAGGAGACTGCATTTCACAAAGCACTAATACTCTTGTGAAAGGCATGAATCCAACTATTCTCCCTCCAGCTATGGTTTGGTTTTATGGCATATCTACCCTTAAAGGGTTATTTAATGTTCAATCCTCTTTATAGATATATATTAAACATATGACTTGTTATCATTTTATAGATAACCTATTTAAATGAGCCTGAACTCTTTTTTGGCGCACAGTTAAATGGTTTCAAGCATTTCTATCTAACATGAATAATTCTATTTACTATTAATAATTTGTTTGCATATATTCAAAATGGTTACACATGATTTTTAAGTGAATAGTTTGTAGGTGATTCCATTTTTAAATGGAGTTACAACTAATTTGTTTGCATACTGGTATTGCTATTGTTTCTACTCAGTTTGTTTTAATTATTGCTATCTAACACTAATAATTCTATTCAATATTAATCATTTGTTTGCAGACTGAAGTGGTGGTTCCAAGAATTGCTATGTTATACCAATAATTCAATTTAGGCAGACAATTAAAGAGTTACAAGTATTGGTATATAACACTAAGAATTCTATTCAATATTACTTAATCATTTGCATACAAATGCTTCCAAGTATTGCTATGTATCACTAACAATTAAACATCAGTTATTTGTTTACACACAGTTAAATGATCAAAAAGTTCTTTTTTTTCAAATTAATTCTAGCATAAGCCACTTGTTTGTACTCAGTTTAAATGTCAAACATTTCTATTTGACTCATAGATAAGATCCTATCAGTTGCTACCAATTTGGGTCAGAGTGGACCGGGGAGCGATGGCTATGAAGGAGTACTTCACATTCCCCAAAGGTCTAAGACTGGAGCCTCACCATGAGATGGTTTAATGTCATCTCCAGGATACCCATTGGGGGAGTCTTATCCCTCTGGTAAGTGTATTCTACAGCCTCAGCCGACTGGGCTACCCATCTATGGATAATGGGCTCTTTAACATTGGTATAGCAACCAGTCAAGGAGAAGGAAATCTCAATTCAAGGATAAGATCTGCCAAGCTATTTCAGCCCATGAGTTGTGCCCTCATGACCAAACCAGGTTATTGGATCTGTAAAGATTATCTACCTTTATATAAAATGTATATACTGTGATATATTTAGATTCTTCCTTGATTCAACTATGATTTTTGCTAAAATCTGCTAATTGTACACTTGGCCTAAAATCAAAGTATTGCTCCCTGGTCACTCCTGTCCAGTTTAGAAACTGTATCCATTGAAAATTACCAAATCAAAAGAAAATCTGTGTCAACAAGATCAATATATAATTATTGGGGGACAGATCCAGTAAGCAGTATGTACTATCCCTGGCAAAACATATGGACTCACGACTCTTAGAAAATGTTTTTTTTTTATCAATGGAATTTAAACTAAGCATAAATCTGAGATAAAACCTATTTGCTAAGCTGGATACATTTATAGAATATTCTAATAGTGAAAGTAAGAGTGCATCAGCTGTACAGATAGATAAGAACCATCAATGGATCTGAGGGTAGAAAGGTATCATTTGGAGAGTTGTGCAGACAAATAAGAACCATCAATGAATCTGAGGGTAGAAAGGTATCATTTGGAGAGCTGTACAGACAAATAAGAACCATCAATGAATCTGAGGGTAGAAAGGTATCATTTGGAGAGCTGTACAGACAAATAAGAACCATCAATGGATCTGAGGGTAGAAAGGTATCATTTGGAGAGCTGTACAGACAAATAAGAACCATCAATGGATCTGAGGGTAGAAAGGTATCATTTGGAGAGCTGTACAGACAAATAAGAACCATCAATGAATCTGAGGGTAGAAAGGTATCATTTGGAGAGCTGTACAGACAAATAAAAACCATCAATGAATCTGAAGGTAGAAAGGTATCATTTGGAGAATAATTTACCAATACAAACCAATATATAAAAAATTCAGAACTAACCTGAGCCTCCAGTGCCATCAAATCATTCTCAAACCCTTCATGCTTTTTCAAGTAACTTGCTGTTGAGTGGATGTCTCTGCCCAGATCGTCAGGAATAGTACTGCATTTCTCCTAAAAGAAGAAGCGATAGATTAAGGGGAGAAAAAAAGAGATAAGCATTTTAAGGAGTAAACAATCAATATAGTAATATATAAATAGTATTTACTGAAAGAGTTAAGGGGAGCAATGAGTAGGAAAAAAAAAAAAAAAAAAAAAAAAGAGGATCAGCAAGGGAAAGATAAAGGGTGAATGAGAGTAGAAAGAATAATAGAGTAATGGGAGGAGGGGAAAGAGTAATGGGAGGAGGGGAAAGAGTAATGGGAGGAGGGGAAAGAGTAATGGGAGGAGGGGAAAGAGTAATGGGAGGAGGGGAAAGAGTAATGGGAGGAGGGGAAAGAGTAATGGGAGGAGGGGAAAGAGTAATGGGAGGAGGGGAAAGAGTAATGGGAGGAGGGGAAAGAGTAATGGGAGGAGGGGAAAGAGTAATGGAGCCACAAAAGGAGAGCAGATGGTGGAGTCTTAAATCCTTGACAGACTTACTTGTATTCTATCTAGAGCTTCAGCAACATCTCTTTTGAAACGATGCAACTCACTGGCAGCCATCAATTTTTGGTGACGAGTTTCTATCTGCGATAGAAGTTTATGCCATTCTTCCCTAAAGAAAGAAAAAACCTCTTTGTAGATTTGAATTTCTAAAATACTCGCATTGTGAGAATTCACATTTACTCTGTATTAAGACAAGGTTGTTTGACAGATGAAAAATTAAGATGAAAGAAATACGAGTCAAAAATGAATAATGGGTGATAATGTTTGATCAAATGAAAATTCCAGATAATATTACTATTAGTGGAAATAAAATAACTGAAATCAAGATGAAAGAAATACTAGTCAAAAATCAATAGTGGATAACAAATTAATTTTTCTATATTATGGAATTAAAACCGATTACATTTATGGCAGAAATATAGCAAAGAATCAATTAGACATAGATACATTGCTATGAAATTTTAAAGACTACCTGGATCTAAGTTCCAACTTATCAAGCCAGTTATAAACAATCTCTACATCAAATAAATAAAAAAT
Organism: Sepioteuthis lessoniana; assembly: GCA_963585895.1. Classification (NCBI taxonomy): domain Eukaryota; kingdom Metazoa; phylum Mollusca; class Cephalopoda; order Myopsida; family Loliginidae; genus Sepioteuthis; species Sepioteuthis lessoniana. Next base: position 58,301,611 of record OY757941.1, on the reverse strand, counting down.
ACTTACACGAGTCTTCCTTGTCTGTCTCGTACATCACTGACATGAGATCCTTTGCCCTTCACCAAAGAATTTACCAATCGTTCACACCGGTTTAAGCGCTCAAGTCCAGCATCAATATTCCACTTAAATTCATCAAACTTTGCTCGTAAAATCTTTGAGAAGGAAGGAAAAATACATCGTTTTAATGAGGGACAAAAAATTACATAACCTTTTACATTGAGGAGAGTCAATAACTTTTAAAAATTTTTTCCAGAGACTTTAAATGTCATCTTTGTCTTTGATATTAACACATTATGGCCTATCCATTCTACAGCCTACCTAAGGTGTATTTTCTATATAGAGCAAAAAAAAAAAATAAAATAAAAAAAATTTTTCAAATTCTTTTTTTTTTTTAAATCATGTCAACACATCTTTCTAAATTTTCATATTATTTGTACATATCAACTATTTTTCCTTATCTTATATTTACAAAATTTCGGCTGTTGTGTCCTCTCATGTTTTTCAGGTGTCTTTAGATGGAGATGGAGATGTAATATTCTTATATTGTTGCAGAGCAGTCACTCTGACAATTGTGAATAATAAATACTGTGAACACAATTGAAAAAGAATCAATACAATTTATTAATAGAAATTACTGTTCCAATTTCTTCCTCACTAGAAGAATCAACACAAAATTTTGTGTGCACACATTCATTTATTCAACTTCTTTTATGAAACCAGAAACTTATCCTCCATACATCGATGGAAATTACACACAATTTTTGGCAGAAGCATTAGTCTCATCAACTCCGGGCTAACCAACTCAAAATCAAACCTCTAGGATTTGTAATGACATGACTTCAAAATCTCCCAATGAAAACCTGTCAACTAACTCAAAGAGTTACCACTTGTCAATCAAACTGAATTGACCTCAGTTAGACATAACAATAAGTACAATGGTTTAATAATCTTTAAATCATCTACACTTCATATCAAGTAAGATTCAGCAAATCTATTATCTAACACAGAGTGCATGAGTGTCTGCTTTGGAGTAATTTTGCTTCCAGAATACTGCAAGTCTTTAAAGTTCAAAATTCAAAGAACTTACCTCAAAGTGTTCATAATCTTCACCGTATTCTTCAGACATGGCAATTTGCATCTGTTCCGCTATCCACCGTTCAAAATCATAGCTTTCACGCCAATAAGCATGCAATTTCTTGGATTCTTCTAGTTTGGCTCGCTGCTCGGCTGAAAGACGCTTCAGTTGATTCAACTTCTCATAGAGACCATCCTAAAATCAAGCAACAAAAACATAAGATCTAGACACCCAAAAAATGTATGCATACAGTTGGGTGGAAGAATACATTCTAAGATAACCCTTTTTGCTAAGAATTCTGTTACCAATTGTACATAGGCAGAGAAAACATTAACCTAGTAGCTCAATGTAAGGTATTTTCCTGTTAGATGCTCATTGACCAATTCATTGTTAATGTATAGAAAATATAGGGTGTCTCAATATACATGGGATCTATGTGACTGCTAATAACTCCACAAATAATAATGTTCTTTTGTTTCAGATTTGAAAATAGTATACAATAACAGCAATTAATCTGTGATCATAATATCTAAATGTGTGTGTATATATATATATATATATATATATATATATATACACACACTCTTTAATAAATATATATGTGTGTGTGTGTGTGTGTGTATTAAGACTGTCATGTAATATATATATATATGAGTGAATGAATGAATGAAGAATATACAAATATTCTATGGAGGAGCTCAAAATGGATATAGTGGACAGAGTTCAAATCTTGGATGAGTGTTTACTTTTCATATAGCGCTAATACCCTTGGGAAAGGTATGAATCCAACTATTCTCCCTCAAGTTATGTATAAAATCAGCTCTTTAACCTTGGTATGCCAACTAGTCTAGGAGAAGGAAAACTGAATTCAAACCTGTTAAAGCCCACTTAAAAATTGACCTACTCATGAGGGAGGGTTAGGTAAATATATAAAAATTATCTCCCTTCTATTTCTTTTATATTTTCTTTTTATTCCAATGAAACAGTCCTTTTTTTTATATTTGCTTCTTCCTTTTTCTATGTTCCTTTTCTTCCTTAACAATCAAAACAGAATGGTCTATTATTCATCCGAGGTGATGACAGGGTATAACATTTGAACACACATGTTCATGCCTTATCCTATTAATATTATCCATAGAGAAGGATTAAAAGTAAAAAAGTTTTGATGTGAAATCATACCTGAGTTTTACGGATCATGGCAGGATCATTGTATCCAATTTTTATCAGACGTGTGGCTTCTTTACCTAAACCATTTGTCACACCCTGATAAGTCTGACGGTCAGTCTCCAATACTTTGTTTTTGGCCAGTAAACGGTCAGCAGCATTTTCATCTTTACCATAATCATCACTGGATATTATGTTGATTTTATAATCAATCCAGGACATTACTTCTGCTACCTCAGACAAATACTGAAAAGAAAAATTCCAAGATGCAAAAAGGATTTTAAAAAAATAAAAAATTTTAAACATCAAAAAAAAAAAAAAAGTGATTAAAAAAGAGAAAAAGATTTTTAAAACCATTATGAAAAAATATAAAACTATTTTGAAAAATGAAAAAAAAAAAAAAAAAAAAAAAAAAAGATTAAAAGGACAAGAAAGAAAAAAAAAAGATAAAAAAAAGCAGAAGAAAAAAAAGATCAAAAAAGCAGAAGAAAAAAAAGATAAAAACAGAAAAAAGATCAAAGAAAAGTAAAAAAGATAAAGAATTAAAAAAAAAGACGAAGCACCTACCTTCTGAGTCTGTAATGATAAATCTAAATTCTTCTTCCTTGTTTTTGATTTGCTGAGAAGATCTTCCCAAGAGAGATGCAGATCTTGACATTTGTCTTTTATAGACTTAGAAGCAAAATGATCTTTCTTCACCAGATCATTCCCATGTGACAAGACTTTATCAATCATTGGCTGATGACCTTGTATCTCAACCTCCAATTTCTAAAAAGACAAAAATATCTATTAGCATATAGAGCTAGACCTTGTTATATACTATGTAACATGGAGTGGTCCCCGTGTTATATTGTGTCATGGAGACGTCTCACTGTTATATTCTGTGTCATAGAAAGGTTCCCTTGTTATAGTATAGGGAGTGGTTTCCTTGTTATATATTGTATAAGAATATGATTCTCTAACCTCTGGGCATAAAATAACCCTCGATAAGTTGACATCCCATTAAAATCAATTTAAGAGCCTATGAAGTTAAAAATCAAAATTCACAATTTTGAGAGCTTAAAATTTTATGACCAACAGAGATTAAACTCAAGACTTCCTTGTACATTCATATTTACATTTTGAGCAATTATTTCTTAAAAGGTTGTTTTTTTTTCTTGTTTCGGAAAATGGTTAATTTCTCTAACACTATAAATTATTTGGCAACACAAAAGAATTACGAAACTTCTTTTAAAAAACACAACCAAAGAGCTTTATTATAGTAGTAGGTGTAAAGGATTGAGAATGCGCAAGTATCCCTTTGGTGTCACTGGTCAGTATGTTGGTCCTTAGTTGTAGGAAGCCTGTGTGAAGCTAGCAGCAGCGTTTTCTTCAGCGATGGTTCCAAGTGGAATCAGTAGCAGTCATGTGAGAGAGATCTGTTCATGCTGCTGGTTCATGGCTCTCTGACCGTCGACACACAAAAAGAAGGGACTAGAAAAAATAGTTCTTGAGAGGAAGAAGGAATTAATGTGCTCTGCCAATTGATTGGTCAGTGAGTGACCGACTCTCTTGGCGGGGGCATTGATTCGCAAAAGGAAATAGATCTGTAGCTGCTACACTTCTTATACACTGCTTTAACCCCATCTACTTAAATTTCTTTTGTGTTGGGATGAAAAACACAATTTTCATGTGCACATTTTTCTATTTTATCAATGATACTGCTTCATCCCCCATTGCAACTTTACAGGGAATTAGTGAGCACAGATGGAATTTTACAACTGCTCCAGTTGAGTGCTTCTCATAAACTCAATTTTCTATCTAACTTCTAAACTTTCCAGGATCATGTGATTATTCTCATCCAATTAAAGCTGGGCTTTCATTTGATCTCAGAGTCGCCACACATCGTTAAAAACTAACCTATACTTCATACCAATAATAGATTTCAACAATCTATTATTTAACACTCTCAAATATAACTTAAAAAAGATCTTAGCCATAGATGGAACCCTAACAGATACTACCACTCTGGGTCAGAGTAGACCTGGGAGTAATGAAAATGAAGGGAGATCTCCACACTCTCCCAAAGCTCCAATCCTGAAGAATCACCAGACGCACTTAAGAGTCATAATCAGCATTTTTTTTTTTTAGTAGGACGGAGTCTTACCCTTCTGCAGGGAAAGCAGTTGGTGTATTCTAAGCCCCACCCAACAAAGCTGCCTGGTATCTTTAGTTTAGAAGAAAAGTAACTTTTTATTTTAAAAAAATTAGTATTGTGTACTTATCTATGGGTGATACTTTATATGAAAGAATGATAATGTGATTAAAAACTTATTCATCTTAAAGTTCAATTCCATGAAAAATAATGGAACCAATTTGATTGGGTAACATTCCACTAATAATAAAATCCTGGGCTATTTGATTTAGAAAAAAAATTACCTTTTTATTCTATAAAAAAAAATTTTTTAGGGAGTGTACTTATTTATGACTGAAACTGTACATCTATTTGTACCAATATATATATAAAAGTATAAACATTTTAGTGGTAAAATCTTTTCTAACCTTGGCTCATATCATAAATATGAGGATTATGTTTTAGTATTCTGAGCTGACCACCTGACATTCAGGGCCACGTGTGGAAGGTAATTTATGAGTAAAGTGTTAAAAACTTCAGAAAAACAAACCTGATGTTTTGTATGAAGATTTTGTGCTTCTAACAGATTCTTGCCATAATTTGTAGAGATGACAGCATGCAGGCGTTCCTTAATCCATTGCAACTCATTGTCTACATCAAAGTTGAATTGGTGCCAGGCCAATGCCTGCTGAAGGGTCTCCTTACGAGCAGCCATATGGGGATACAATTTGTTGAACCTGATAATAAATAATTCTCTACTTATAAAAAATATCAAGGAATTTTGTACAAATAAAACAGAAACAGCTGCTAATGTAGATTTTTTTTTTAAATTTATTGGGAGCAATCATGGTTGATCTGAATTATATACAATCTAAATTTGGAGAAAAAAAAAAACATGGAGAAAAGGTAAAAGGAGAAAAGGTAAAAGGAGAAAAGGTAAAAGGAGAAAAGGTAAAAGGAGAAAAGGTAAAAGGAGAAAAGGTAAAAGGAGAAAAGGTAAAAGGAGAAAAGGTAAAAGGAGAAAAGGTAAAAGGAGAAAAGGTGAAAGGAGAAAAGGTGAAAGGAGAAAAGGTGAAAGGAGAAAAGGTGAAAGGGTAAAAGGAAAAAGAAAAAGGAAAAAGAAAAAGGAAAAGGAAAAAGAAAAAGGAAAAGGAAAAAGGAAAAAGAAAAAAGAAAAAGAAAAGAAAAAAAGAAAAATAGAAGAAAAAAAGAAAAATAGAAGAAAAAAAGAAAAAAAGATAGAGGAAAAAGAAAAATAGAAAAAAGAAAAGAAAAAACAAAACTCCTTGAAAAAACTCCAAAAATAAAGATAGATAAAAAAACCTTTAAGAGTTTAAGAAATGTTACATACTCCAACAACAACAACAACTACATGGTATGGACATATGAATATAGAGATTTTTTTCTTTTATTCATCAAAAAGTGAATTCAACTTACTTTTCTTTAAACTCTCTAACTGACAGAAGGACACCATCTTTACCATAACAATCAGCACTTGTAATATTCTTGCTTTCTTCTGTCACTTTTGCAAGATTACTTTGAACTACAATAAACTCATTCTCCAGAGCCTGAAATAAAAAAATGAAAAGGTTCAAAATTAAATCTTAACTGGGTACAGCATTAAAATTCATTTTATTTGCAACTTGCATCATTGATTAGTGTTCAAGCACGCCACTTAAATTTATCACAGGTAAATTATTTGTACCTAAATTCAAAATTTAATGATTGCTTTTAAGAACTTAATAAAAAGAGGTAAAGTGTTAGGGTAACCTTATATTATCCATGTTCAAGCCTAGGTAAGTATTGATTTTCAAGGCAGGCCAGGTCTCTCAACTATATCGGTGCCATACAGTCTTATTGGCCTTACATTTTCATTTTTAATAACTTGGGATTGAACTATTATCTTAATCCTTTTCCCAAAGCAAGATTTTATGAAAAATGTCACTCCCCCACCCCAAAGTAACTATATATTAAACATGTAAAATAGAAGCAAATGTAAAAAAAATATTTTTGTATTACAAAATAAACTAAAAATAAAAAAGTAAGAACCAGCTTTAAAGGTTTTGAAACTTTCCAAGAATGATTTTATATTTCTGAGATGATTGTTTTCTTATATACATTTCAGCTGATACCCTCCAGCCTTCTTCAGGTACTGCTTGTTGAACCAGGTAACTTTAATAAAAAAGTTGAACCACACTCTTTATTCAATCCCTTGGGTTGACTGAATTGAACTAGTGTGAATATTTCAGTTTCAACATTATGTGGAACATATCTTTTACCAGAAATATTAACTATTTGTTTTCTTTGATACTTATCAGTGTTTACAACAAAAATAAATATTTTCAACAAATCAACTTTCAGCACATTCTATTATTCTTGAGTATGGGTCACAAAATATTATTCTAAGTATTTTTTTTAAATAGTTAATAAAATTTTCTTCAACCATTTTTCAATAGGCCTCTTGTTTTGGTTCTCAGTTGCATCATGAAACATCTGTAAACTTTTTGGGGAGCAAAAGTATTTTTGGGGAGCAAAAGTATTTCAAAAAGTATTAAGTATTTCAAAATAAAAGTAGTTCAAAAGATAATTCATGCTCACTAGACATCAACTCGTGACATCAAAACTAGAGTGAATGAATGAGAAGGAAATAAACAAAATTTGAATTTAAGTTATGCAAGTATAATAGGGGAACAAATAAGTATGTCAGAGAGATTCTTAAAGAACATGAAACTCAAAGATTGTTTATGCCTGTTTAATACAAATGTGTTATGTCATCATCAAAATTAGCAGTCCTTTCTCATATCACATATGGTTTGTAAAAATGGTCATTATTAAAAATAAGATACAGAATTACTTTTATTAAAGCTTAGGATAATTATTTGTAAGCAGTACACACTCGTATTACAAATGAATAGTAAGTGGGTCAAAAATAAAGGGATAGTCACTTTTATTAAAGTTTGTGATATTTTATAAATATTTGATTTACCCACAAAAGTTTGTCTATGTTTGGAGAAAAAAAAATAAGAAAATACTCGTTTCAGTTCACCTTATAAATTGCAATACTTACCCACATTACACGAGTTGTAAAATTGTCATTATTAAAACTAAATACACATATTCCTATCAATAATATCCTACCTATATTTCTATCTATGCTAATTGTATACAGTTATATGGTTTCAAGTATTCCTATCTAATAATATAATTTTCAAACAGATCTATAGGGGAAGGGGGTCTAACCCCTCTGCAATTAATGCTTTCTTAGCCCCACTGTTAGTGGGGCTGATAATTCTCACAATTATATAATTTCAAGTAACTAATAAGAATCCATTGTAAATAATAGTGGCTTTAAGTAATTATTCTTCATACAAACATTTTGTTTAGAGTTAACTGGTTTCAAGTATTCCTATCTAAGATTAATAATTATATTCAATAATGATTTGTTTGATCAGTTATACGAGATCAAGTATTCCAATCGAATACAAACCAACCAGACCAATTTAATCCATAGGTGGGATCCCAACAGGTAGTCCTATTCAAAATCAGAGTGAAATTGGTCATAATGCAAATAGTTTTAGTTTCATTGTTTAATGGCATATCAACTCGCATGGGTTATTTAATGCCAAAGCCATCCTTATAGAAGAACAACAGTAGTACTATCTCTTTTCCAAGGGTATTAATCTGAAACTGAAAGTGAAATTACAACAGGAGTTTGAACTCACTATGATGTCACAGTTCAGCACTTTAGCCACTATGCCATGGGGACTCTCATTTATATACTTTTGTCATTTCAGAAATTACATGTTGAGATTAAAGATCAACAGCCAATGACTGATTCACAAGACAAGTTCGTTAATCATTGTACCATAATCAATATTCTAAGGATTGTTGATGGGTTTTTAGGGCAATGTAAAAGTGATAACTCGTATATCTTATCAAACAAAGAAAACTGCATGAAAAATGTCCCCCGCATTTAATTATTATTACCTGATGCTTTTTGATGAGATCTTTGCAATGTCGAAGATCGGTGCCAACATCGTCATTGCTACATTTTAGTTCAAGTTCCTTGATTTGTGTCTGAAAATTAAAAGAAAAAAAAAATAAAGAATCAGATGACAAAATAAATTCAAGCCAGTTTGCTGCTCAATTTTTAGGTATTTTTACTTTTTCCCCCCAGAAAAAAATAAAGTCAATTTTTTTATGAGTTCAATAATTTAAAAATGAATTCTTAACAATGAAGCAATGTCCAATTGTAATATATTAACGTGACCTGCAGGTGTGAATACAGTGGATGTTGTTGACAGATACATTGATAAGATCAGAGTGATCACCGGAATGTCATCATGCCCATAGGTGCTGTGTATCAGCAGATGTTGAGACAGCTGCATCCGGCCAAAGATGATATCAACAAAGTGATTATCGGAATATCACCTTGACCAATAGACGTGGTTGAATTCGGTGATGGTGGCAGATGCGTCTGCCCACAGAAGCAAATAGTCAATGGGGAACAAACAACATAACCAATGGAAAGCAAAGAAGTGAAATGTGTGCGTAACCATAGTCAACGAAAAAGAGGAATTGCTGCAGGTCACGTGAGAGTTGTAGCTAATTGTGGCTAAAGTCAGTTGTTCACTGGCTCTTTACAGTCTCTCGACAACTTAGTGTGTGCGAACTCTCTACGATTGCTTTTCTGCTCCATACAAATATCATCGCCAAGAATAAAAAGATAATCTTATATTTTTATATATACATGTTCCTCGTTGTTAATAACGACACAGCTGAGTATACAACACAATCAAATTAGCAAATTAATTAGATAAAAATCAGTATTTATGCTCATTTCAACTAATTTATAAAGACAACAATCATTAAACAACTTCAAAATCTTTTAGTGATGATTCTATTAGGAAAAGAGAAAATTCTTATTGGAATTTCATAGTTTTACTTGAAAACAAGAATATGGTCAAGGGATATAAACATATACGACACGACTGAAACCATCTACACATCATTACACATATAAGAACATTGTTTGGTTTGGTTTTATGGCACATTGTAGTTTATTAATGCCAGATCTATTTTATACATATAAACAGTTCTTTTTCAAACAGTTCAGTTTAATAAAAGTATAGCTTTTTGTTTACACACAGTAAATATCAAAACAGTTCTGTTTCTAACAATTCTGTTTAGCATAAGTACAGTTTCAATGTCAAAATAGTTCTACTTCAAGCAGTTCAGTTTAGCATAAGTACACAGTTTAGTTCTACTTGACCCATATAGGATTATCAGCTACTACCACTCTGGGCCAGAGTGGACCTGGGAGTGATGGTAATTAAGGAGTACTCCACATTCCCCAAAGTTCCAACATTACTGGAACCTCACCATAAGATTATTTAGAGTCATATCCAGGACACTTGTTGGTGTAGGGGGATCTTACCTCTCTGTAGAGAAATAATCAGTATATTTTACAGCCCCAGCCGACTGGGCAAAGTAAGTAAATATGGGAACTAAATCCGACAGCATGAAGAAAGAAAAAACAAAATAATTCCAATTTGATGAATTTATTATGAAAGTCAATGATAAACATTTCGGTTTCAATAACCTTCTTCAGGGCTTTAAAATCATTGGTATTTGTTTTTCAAAAAGTATGGAAGTAAATATGGAAATTAAATCTGACAGTATGAAGACTGTTCTTTTCTACTTTCTTCATACTGACAGATTTGATTTCCATATTCATCTCAATACTATATATATATATATATATATATATATATATATATATATATATATATATATATATACACACACACACACACATAAAAGACATGTTTTATGTGTCTTACACACTAAAACATAACATATATAACACCAACAGTATTCATATCTGAGATGGTAATACTCAGGCACTAGATACCATCCACTGTGTGTGTGTATATATATATATATATATTATTCACCCATTATTAAAAGTCTACTTTTAATTACTCTTTATTTATATTTCACAAATATTTTCCATTCTTCTCGTAATAATCAACAGAAAATTATCAATCACTTACCATAGAATCTTCAATTGTCTTATCTATGTTTTTCTGTTGTACTGCTTGTTGCAGTTTGCCGGTTTTCCCTTCAGAGGTAACCAAAAGTGTATCCCATTCAGAATTTATATCTCCCAAAATCTTTTTCACACTCTCAGCATTTGGATGACCCTGAGCAAGAAGCAATTTACCCTCCTACAAAGAGAAAATTATACAGAGAATATCACTAAATGGATTTATTTTTATATACTTTGACAAAAGAAAAAAAAACAAAAAAAAAACAACAACATTTATCTTCATAATTAGGAAGAATTTATTTGTCTGTCTATTCTTTATAAAAAGGGGCGAAACATATGTAGAGCCGTCAAATTTGGTAGACATACATAATGGACCTATGTTTTAAAAATTGTTTGTTTGTCAAGAAAGAATCTCTTGTCAAGAGGAGGTCTCTAGAAATAAAATCAGCAGGAGGCCATGTTGTAATTTACTGAGCTTTTTGCTTAGATGTGGCACAAGGCCATATGAATGGGGCGCCTAATGAGACTAACTCACTCGTGTAGGTTTGCTAGTCTAGCTTGCTAACCATTACACTACCTGAGGCACCCCAGCAGGAGGCCATGTTGCCAGAAGACATATCTTATCAAACAAGATAAATTTACAAGCCTAAAGTTTTAAGATAAAAAACAAAAAAAAAAGAATTGATAAATTGTTTTAACTAAAATACCTATTCACAAGTTTATCACTGGTTCATTAAGCAGGAAATGTAAAATAATCATATAGAATCATTATTCAGTTAGGACTAAATCTAAACAAAAAATGTTTAGATCGATAAATCTCTGAAGTGTCATCATCTTCAATATTATTGCAGACAAATATATTCGTCTTGGTTGCAATAAACATTTCAGCCACTGTACTCTGCACCCTTCTTTAGGTGTCTTTTGTCATTTTCAGTACCCTTCCAGTAATTCCAAACTTAACTTTTATTTGAATCATGGGGTAGACAACAAAATCAGGCATAGTTGATCACATATGGAGAGAAAAGGGGAGATCATTAGCCCTATTGGAATCAAGACAGAATAATAGGGAACAACATTAGAAAATAAAGCTTAAGGAATCAGCACATATGCTAGGCCATAACAACCTTTTGAGTAGGCTCAGTATAGAAATCAATACAATTTAGGAACCAGTAATTAGGAAAGAAAAGTACCTATAACCAAAGAAATAGAAATGACAATTACAACAACAAAATACAGGTAAACATTTGAGATTCTAAGTTTATAAGTCCCTAAAATCTAGTCTGAATTGACCACCTGAACACATAACAGAGACTTCAAATATCCTAGCAGACTATCACCTTGAGGTTGTGAGTTCATGGCTTGGAAGTCTACAGAAGGATTAATTTTTCTGGAACAACTAATTTCACCAATAATTTTGTTAACTATTTGGGAGAGAGTGAGATATCTTAAAAGAAATTTATTTACGAGGTGCATATGATAAGTTTCCAGACTTTTTTCATATGGGCATTTAAAATTGTTGTAGACTCTTGAAAATTCAGTATCTTATTGCTATACATCTTATGAGATGACTGACCAATTTTTATGATTTCAGGTTCAAATGAACAGCTTCAGTAGCAATTGGAATACACCTTACTAAAGCCAGATTATCACAGCTGGTGAATTTCAAAAATGCAATATGACACTTTAGATGAATGATATGCAATAAAATTGTGTTTTAAACTTAGAAAAAATGCCACAGAAATGTATGGAATGCTTCAGACTGCTTTTCAACCATCTTGCATGAATCGAGCATCAGTTTTTGAGTGGCATAAGAGATTCAAGGAAGCCAGGGAGTCTGTGAGGGATGATGAGAGGTGTGGGAGGAGTAAGGATGTCAATACACCAGAGTTGATTGGCTAAAGGGTTAGGGTTACTATGTTGAGGTTTTAAGGGAGTTCAGGTAGAGATTCTGTCAGAAGAAGCCAGGACTCTTCAAATCGGGTCAGTGGCATTTCCACCAGGACAATACACCAGTTCACAACTCCATCCTTGTCACAGACTATTTGACCAAGATGGGCATCAAGACAGTTTCTCACCTACCCTATAGTCCAGACCTTGCTCCCTGTGACTTTTGGTTATTCCCTAAGCTTAGAGGCTGTTATGAGACAATTGAGGAGATGAAAAAGGCTGTGATGAAGGTCATTGACACACTCACACAAGAGGACTTCCATGGGACCTTCCAGAAGTTGTTGGAACGGTACAAGTGCATTGCAGCCGGAGGAGATTACTTCGAAGGAGACTAGAGTTTCATGTGTGTACTATCAATAAAAGTGCCCATACAAAAAAAGTCTGGAAACTTATCGTATGCACCTGGTAGAGTTATTTTTCCTGATCAAACATTCTAGTCAGTTGAATATTGCAATGAGAATTATCTAACAGAAAGAACTAAAACTACTACAACAACAACATCAAAGAGATAACATGACACATCAAAACCCATTTTGGAAAAAAAAAAAAAAAAAAAAAAAAAAAAAGGGAATAATCTTAAGCCTGTAAAAAAAATCATTAGCAGTAACATTTTCATCTTCTAAACTAAAGAGTACCTCATTTAGAGAATTCAGTCTGTCTGTGTTAGCCTTTACTTCTGCTTCAAATGCTTCATGTTTTAACAGCAGAGCTGAAGCATTATTGGCATCACGGTAAGAATTTTCGGAAGCTTTTTTCTTCTTTTCTCTCATCCATTCTGCCCACTGCAAAAAAGAAAAAAAATTTTTAATTCAGAATTTATGATAAATCAAGGCTGACATTTCAAGGGCATATCAAATTAAAATTTTTTTCTGACAATTTAATCTTTAAAAATTATTTGTTCTTTAAATTACGAAAGTAATTTCTAATCATTGAAAATTTATATCTAAAATTTAATATCTTCTTAATTTTTAAAAGAACTGAAAAATTATTTTAAAATTCACATTAACTAGATAAATAATTTAAAATTTATATCAAATTATTATTTCTTAAAATTTTTGAAAAGAACTGAATTTTTCAACTTCAAAGCTTTAAGCAGCAATTTTTAAGAAAAGAATCAATTTAGAAGATTAAATATATAAGTTAAAATATTACTTAAATTCCATGATAACCAACAAAGAAAATAGTTTAGTGATAGTGCTATGACATACTAATGTCTTATAGTAACTTAAAACACTTAGGTAATAACTGTTACCTCCGTAGCAAACCTTGACGTGGAAGTAATGTAAAGATTTTATTATATGAACACAGTAGATATTAAAAATATCAAGTTTTGTAGTCAAGAGTGGAAAAAAAATTCACACACAGAGGGTCATTCAAAAAGTTCTAAGCCTCACTGATATTTTAAATTGATTACACACACCTCTTTCTCACCTTTGTATAGGCCTCACCTGCACAGAAATTAAAACAAATCTGAAATAGTTTTTCTAGTTTTATAAGATAGTGTGTTGCCACAACAAAAATGTTCAGCTATGGCCTTTTTTTTTTTTTTCTTATTTCTTTTTGAATGATCCTCATGTGTAATTCAGTCTTTTCTCACCTCCTCAGCATTTTTCTTGAATTCATGAAATTTCCTTGCATCTTCCAGAGCAGAAGATCTTGCATCTGCTTTGTCTTTGATTTTGGCACGATTTTCAAGAACTTGCATTTTTCTTTTGCTAATACTGGGGGGGGGGAATAAAGGGAAAAAATGCATTTGAATAGAATTAGTATTTTATATATAAGAGAGAATATTGACAAAAAAAAAAAAAAAAGTGAAAATTGAACAATCTTTTATTACTGCTACAAATTTTAATGAAACTTATAGGAAATGATTATTTTTTCTTATTGTTGTTCCTTTAGTCATAGGGGAAAAAAAAGTCAATTTTCTAAAAAAACCTCAGAAATACAAAAAGAATTAGAAATATCTAAGTTTTTTTTTTCATCAATTTAATATCCTAATTGTAATTAATCTTTTGCTGATGGCGAGTAAGCAGTTGTCTGAATTTGAAAAGGTCAAATTGTTGCATACAACAATTGTGGACTGTCACTTTGCAATATTGTAAAGAAATTGAATTGCCATTATTCACATCAGTTGATGTTTTCCTCAAAAATTATATAACTGGAAATTATCACGGAAAAAAAAAGATTTTAACTGCAAGAGAAAACCACTGCATCTGAAGATACAAAAATTGTAAAGGAACTCAGACAACAATAATTAAGGAAAATAATCACTTCCTATGTATGCCTACACCTATTAAAATTTGTGTTAATAATTAAAAAATGGTTTAATTTTATACCATTTTTTTCTGTGTCCAATACTGTAAAAGGTAAGTAAACTTTTGGATTAAATTCAATGGAATGAGAAAGAAAAAGTTTGGAAAATCAAATCAACATATTTCACACAAAGTGTAGCATCTTCAGAATGTTAATGCATTTATAAAATAAAATTAAAAATTATTATAAAAATTCAATCTACATTATTAAAGAGTAAAGTGCAATAATTTGAACATTTTGATTCCCCCCTATACCCCCCCCAAAAAAACTATCACTTTTATTCATTTTTGTTATTTTCTTTTTAACAATATATCTTCCGATTAATATTCATAGAATATGAAATATTAAAAGACATTAACGATCAAAATTGAATAGAATTAATAGATATTGTTAAGATTAAATAATCAAATATTCTACACAAATTATCATGCTTCTCTCCCCTAGAATGTAGATGTGGCGTCTTGGGGTTATAAATTCATTCATAGTGTGACAAGACTTACAGCAAAGAAAAAAAAAGTCAATCTTATTTCCTTCTCATATCTATACACACAAGTACACATATACATTTAAGAACACACACATTACGTACACATAGCACACATATATATATATATATATATATATATATATATGTGTGTGTGTGTGTGCACATGCATATACACAGACGTATGAAAACACATACAGGTAGGTATGTATGTGTGTTTGGGTGTAATAAGTAAAAGAAAAATACTAACTGATCACTGTCTGGATGTTGTTCATTGACAAGTTTATCAGCTTTCTCCACAAAGCCATCAACTCTTTTTTCACCAGCCAAAAGTGTATTGCAAAACATATTGTGCTGTCTTATAAGTCGCTCCACATCATCCAAACTTTCCTAAAAATAAAAACAAACTTAATAAATATTAAACATAGCAGTTGATATAGCATGTGTAACAACTTTCAAATTGAGTAAATTTCAAAGATAAAATATTTCTTTAATTTTAGACATTTTTATTAACTGCTAAATTCTTAAAATTTCCTTTACAATTGAATCCTTTGAAAAAGTGATAATTTTAGTTTATTTAAACAAAAAATAATAGCTGAATATAAAATGTATATTTGATGTTTTTCACAATAGTTATTTAGGGAAAAAAAAGGGGGGGCAGTGAAAATTTTACAAGACCTTATTGAATTTTAACAATACAGTAGATAAAAACACCTGAATTATTTTTGCAATGTTTAAAAAGATATTTTCAGCTCAAGAACTGAAAACTGAAGAAACTTCTGATATCAGCTCACATTTAAATTTGGAATTTTTGTTTGGCCTCTAGTTATTCCAATACATGCCAGCTTTTTGGCTACTTTCACCATTTCTAAGTATGAATCAACCATTTTAAAAAGGAATAAGAATTTTGGTTATTTTTTTAAAAAATGTTCAAGAGGTCAAAGTTACCGGATTTGCAGAGACACTAAGGAAAGCATCATTTCCACTGGTGATAGAGTCAATATAATCAGCATCTTTGTTAAAACACTGAAAAATAAAATAAATAAAAATTACAATCAAGTTTGGATTTGTACAAATCTTCAACACTAAGTCAATTTTTAAGCAGAGGACAGCAAAATTTTCCCTTCCTAAGACAAGTTACTATACCAAGGCCAAAAAAAGAAGCTGTAGAGATAGTTTCATGCCTTTCTGAAGGGCCTTAACACAACTGAGTCCATTTTTAAGACAATGACTGTCGGATCTCTGCTATCAAGTTTTATGTACATTTGACAAGAAAAATTCTTGCTTCAAAGTCAACATAACCCAGCAAAAAATGACTCCACTTAAATGGCTTCAACTTAAAGAATAAAGCAATGTACAGTCCAATTTGCAACAAAATGATAATTTCCTAGAATCTATATCATGAAGGACATCATTTTTTAATAATTCAAATCCTTAATATAACTAAGATGACTAAAATGCTAACCAGAATCCTTCTAAATAGAAGTATCAATATCATCATGGGCAGCTGTTAGAACAGGAAACCAATGGGTTCATGGGTCATTTAGTAGTTTATTAGATATGTACAATGCTAATTATTTTCCCCTTCAATCAAGGAGATGCTTGGAAAGCTTCAATGAATATATTGTAACCTTGCTTGTGAGATAGCAAGTTCATTAAAATTGATTCCTATGATTTGATTCATATGAACTATGAACTCTTCTGAATATACTCAGGTTCTATCTACTACCACCATGAGGGAGGATAGTTTTGGCCAAATGTCAGAACTGTGATACATATTTTCAACTAACTTTACACAAAAGATTTATAGTTCACGACAGCTTTTGTGTTTTTAAATTGAAACTTTCATCAGCAATTGTTCAGAAAATAGACCTTTTATCACTTATCATTCATTCAGCTTCCTGCTTTTTAATGGTTCCAGGAAAGATATCTTCCTTTAGTGCCACCACCATGTTCTTCAAGGATCTCTTTAGATGATATGTCCTTCAGGGATCTCTTTAGACACTGAAAAGGTTGTTGACTACAATCGACCTGTGGTTTTCAAATTGTGATCCAAAGACCACAGGTGATCCACAATGTTAATAGCAAGTGTCTGCAGACACGCCAAGAGGGTCTTGAAAATTTACATTATCCAATTAGCAATAGAACTGAAAATTCCTATTTCTAGTCCTCACCTATGAAAATTCAATTTAAACAACAACCATCAGTCCTAAAAATTTGGCTTAACATGGCTTCTGAGTATCCGTTGTTGTCTCAAAAAGTAGTCAAAATATCGTAACCTTTTACAAAATATTTATGCAAAAAGAGCATTTTCAGCTCTTACCGATATGATTATCAAATATAGATCTGGACTTACGGTGCAAAGTGAATACCTCAAACCTAACCCCACAAATAAATCAACGGACCTGGACTTATATGACGAAGTTTTCTTTTTATTCATTTATTATATATTAACAAGATAATTATTACCATACTTTAACTTTTTAACCCTTAGCTCTATCATGCTCGGATATCTATAACTAAGCTTAAAATTTTTTTTTGCAAAGTAAACAAAAAATCATTTTATCTTCCTTCTAGGATGCAGATAACATCGTTTAAATCTATCCCATCATGACATTAAAAATTAGTATCAGATAAAATTTGACTGAACTTTTAATGATAGGCTTATGGTGTATAGTAAAAGAGTTCAGTCTGAAATGTTGGGCTGAAAGATGGTTTGGTTTCTTTTGTTTAATGGCATATTAACCATCATGGGTTATTTAATGCCAAACCCATCTTTGTAAAAGAAAAGTAATGATAGTATTTAGGCAATAACTGAAGGGATAAGGAGGTTCATACCTTTCCTAAGGGGGTATTAGTCCAAAAGTGAATGTAATAGTGTGACTGGAGTTCAAACTCATTGACTTTGAAGCTGCTATCCAGCACTTTAGCCATTATACCATGGGGACTCCTACCTGGGCTCAAATAGTTAAGATCAATAGGTTAAGTAAATATCAATTTTTTTTTTGACTTTATTCACACATTTGTCAAGCTCCACACTTCGTCAAGAGAGTTATCAAGGTGCATATACATAACATTCATTACATCTAAATAAATCAACACTTTAGGAACAGAAAGTGAACAGAAAGGTTTGTTTTGTTTTTTTTACCTGAAGAGTAAAGGCGTCTTCCAGTTGCTTGTAACGTTTTGCCCAGAGATTGTCCAAATGGGCCTCTTTAGCTTCAAGATTTTTCAACAACTCTGCAGTGTTACCAGTGTGACCTCCAGCCAGATTTGCATTCTTCAACTGATGAAATCTAAATGAACAAGAGCCAATATTCTAGCAATAACTGAAATATTGTTTGGTTTGGTTTTATGGCATATCAACCTTTGTAGGTTATTTAATGCCAAATTTTTATGTAAATATTCAGTTCTATTTCAAACAATTCAATTTAGCATGAGTACACAGTTTAATTGTTAAAAACATTCCTATTTCAAACTATTCAGTTTATTCAAGCAGTCATATATAACAATTCAGTTTAGTGTAAGTACAGTTTCAATGTCAAAAACAGTTCCATTTCAAATAATTCAGTTTAGCATAAGCAAACAGTTTAAATGTAAGTACGGTTTGTCAAAAACATTTCTATTTCAAGCTATTTAGTTTAATCAAACAATTCAGTTTAGCATAAGTATGCCATTAGTTCTATTTAGCCCATAGATAGGACCCTATCAGGTGCTACCACGCCAGGCAAGAGTGGACCTGGGAGCAATGGCAATGAAGGGGTGCTCCGTATTCCCCAAGGCCCCAGTATTACTGGGACCTCACCATCAGACTGTTCAGTGTCATATCTAGCACACTCGTGGTGGGTGGGTTTACCCCTCTGCAGAGGTGCAGTCAGTGTATTCTATTACTCCAGCCGACTGGGCAATATAAAGTGTTAAATGTCAAACAGTTTTATTTCAGATAATTCAGTTCAGCATAAATACAGTTTAAATGTCAAAACAGTTCTACTTTAAACAATTCAGTTTAGCATAAATATGCAGTTTAAATGCAAAAATTAGTATAGTGAAAGAAGCACAGTTTAGTTCTATTTAACCCATAGATAGGACCCTTATCAGGTGCTACCACTCTGGGCCAGAGTGGACCTGGGAGCAATGGCAATAAAGGGGTACTCCGCATTCCCCAAAGCTCCAGCATTGCTGGAACCTCACCATCAGATTGTTTAGTGTCATATATCAGGACACTCATAGGGGGAGGGGGTCTTATCCCTATGCAGAGAAGCAGTTGGCGTTTTCTACAGCCCCAGCTGACTGGGCAAGCAACATTATTTACTGGATTAAAAAGGTATTTCTTGCCCTACTAGACATAATTTAAATAACAAAAACAATTTGACAAAAACCCAATAACACTTTTTTTTTTGGATTCACTGATGTGTTCAAGCAATTATTCTCATCTTTGTTTTCAAACACTGTATCCTCAAGCCTTTGAGATGTCTGTCAAATCTCTGGAAATCTCAAAAATACTATTTCAATCCACCAAAGTAGATTGTTTGGTGCCTGTCCAGAAAAGACCAATGAAAAATGTACTTACATTCACCTTCCAGATAAGTCATTTGCTTAATTTTTTTTTTATTTAACTAAAACACATACTTAATTCTCAAAAAAAAAAAAAAAAAAAAAAAAAAAAAAAAAATCAGTTCTCAGCAATAAATTAATACCTTTATGGTTGGGAAAGAGAAACCCATTTTAAAAAATTGGCTAAAAGCCTTTTTTTTTTTATGATTCATTAGTTGAAAGAAAATTTTTGAATTTAACTGTTCAGTAAAATGTGGATGATGAATGCAAGTTTTATATTTTTGTCTAATTTGGATTTAATTATTCAGTTAAAAAACAACTGAAAGTTACTCAATTCCATATATTAATGATTTTGTGAGTATAAATCAAGGGTTAACTAATACACAAGCGACTAGGATATATAAACATAATGGAAAGGACTGGGAGGAACCCTTAGCTTGAAAAATTAATTTCATAAGTCAATGACTTTGTAAGCATAAAATCAAGAGTCAACCGAGATACAAAGTTATCTTTACAGAACCATTAAATCAGTTGCTATAACATTGAATTTATTTATTTATTTATTTATTTATTTTTTTTTACCTTTCCTTCTTGGCTTTAATTTCTTTCTCAAGATCTTTCATTTCCTCCAAGAAAGCTTTGGCTGCTTTATTGTCTCTTGGATGTTCAATACAAGCAATTTTAGATTCCATCACATCTGACCAAGTTAACTAAAAGCAAAAATTAAAAGAAAAAGATTAGATTTTTTTTATTGTCATCATCAACATGGCATGCTGCTAGCATGGATTTCCCTGACCCTTTCCCGCCATTCATCCCAACTGTCCATTGCTCTCAGCTGGTCTTCCAAGCTACATCCTGTATCAGTACAGAGCTGTTATAGATAAGTTATAGCTGGCCAACCTCTCCTTACTCGTCCATGTGAAGGTTTCCACAGGAGCATATCACTTATGCGCTCACCCTTACTTCTCCAGCTGTGGCTCACATGTCTTGCTCGGCTAGTTTGGATGGTTTTCGAGGAATGTTATAAAATTTTCTCAAGGTAATATAATACTTCATTAGGTTTACAAAATTAAATTCATTGCAAAGTACAAGGAAATTAAATCATATCAGTATTTACAGAAAATTTTTTCGACAGTTAAAAAATTTCATAATAAAATCCATAAATTTTTTTTTTTTTAAATAAAGCCAATGAAAAGAAAAAAAAATGCTTTTGAATTCCAAGATAAAAATCATACAAGTGTTTTGTTTTTTTTTTTAATTCACTCAATTTTTTTTTTAGAGAAAAATTACACTTGCTGGGGGAAAAAAATTCTTCTGTTAAGAGTCAATAATAATTTAAAGAATAAATATATTTTCAATCAAAAAGAATTGAATTTTTCAAGCATAAATAAAACAAAGTAAGGTAATAAAAATTAATCAGTTACAAGAAATTACATAGAAAAATAAATTAATCCAAAATAATCTTTTAAAAAATAAAAAAGGGAAAAAGTCCTTTAAAATATAAATGATTAAATTCAATTTTTTTCCCTCCTTTTAAACAACTTTTATTTGAATGAATTCAGTTTTAGACATGCTTTAAAACTATGTTAAATCAAAGATATTTTTTAAAATATTTTAATTCCAACAAAAAGTCTATAAAAATGTTTCAAATTTCAAGATAAAATTTATACAAGTTTTTAAATACAAATTATAATAAAACAAAGTAATATTTTTTCAATTACAAGAAATTACACAAAAAAACAATAATTTGAAATAATTATAAGAAATAAAGAAAAGGAAAAAATAAGGAAAAAAAATGTATAGATGAATTTTATTTTATAAATGTAAATTATTTGAGAAAAACTCACCAAATCTTTTGCATCATCAATAAACTGTTGTTTTGTCAAAGAATCTTGTAAGCATTTCTTTCTTGCATTTACTTTGTCCTAAAATTTAAAAAAAAATAAAATCTTAATTTCTTTTATTCTATTCAAAAAGATTCTAAGTTTGATAAGAATGTATTTTTAGATTATTCTCATAAGTAACATTTCATCATGGGAGTTTTTCTACCAGTTTTGACCATTAACTTTTCACTCAAGTCTAATTGACAAGTCTCCACGACTATTCTGTGTATTAAAGTCAATCTCTCTCTCTCATATATATATATATATATATATATATATATATATATATATATATATATATATACACGCACACCAACCCCTCCTCTCAGGCAGGATATGACACAAAGTCAATTTTTTTAAGCTGAGTTTAACAGGTTTGAATTCAGTTTTCCTTCTCCTAGACTAGTTACCTCACCAAGGCTGAAGAACCTAGTCTGCCCTACTGTGACAGCAAATTGACTAAAATCCCAAAACGGGACTTTATTTTTGCACGTGTGAAGACGGGGCAGGTTGGCACTTGATCCCTTAGAGAATAAGTCCTCGTTCAGAGTTTTTCTCTCAGGCATATAAGAACTGGCATATTATGTGAGGGATTAATTTAGGGCTAGACTGACCGCCGCTGGCAAGGGGTTCCAAATTTCACACTATCCACACACCCACCAGGTCGCTTTCCTTCCTTCCCCTAGACAATGGAAGATATGGACCTCTAGGTTGAGACGTAATAATATTATATTGTAGTAGTCGGCAACTCTGGTTTCCCGTGTGATATTTCAAAGGAATTTATAGGACAATTTTAAGCAAGATAACAAAGCGAATAGAAGCTGAAAAGGAAATGTGACACAACAAATTCGTAGCAGAACTGCAAAGAACAACTTCGACCACGTGGTAACATTAAAATACATGAATCCTTTACTATACAAAGAGATACACTTTCAAAGTGTCAAATATATATAATGAATTGAACAGTCCATGGACATAAATGTCTTTCTTTTCTGTTCTTTCGTTTTCCTTCAAATTGAGAGAGAGAGAGAGTGGTATATAAAATTTGGGTATAAAGGAGAAATAGTCCCAAAGTTACTTATCTTATTTTTCGACGGGGTTCCACTGGAGAATCTTTCTTCTTTTACGGGCTAATAGACTTTATGCTATTTTTAATACTGGCTTGAAGAACTTGGGTCGCTCGTGTCTCAGATATTCTTTTGTCTTCTACCCAGAATACTGGCTTTGGTTCGTCTGCCCGCTACGGACCCTGCCAAACAACTAACTTTTTTCTTTTCTATTTCCGCTGACGGGAGGGAGTTCCCACTTCCATTTTAGGGTCCCAGCCAATCATTTGGCTTCTACCCCCCCCCCCGGTCGGGCGATTTTGTTAGGGCTACTAGATGTCATCCAAGTCAGGTTACTGTTAATTCAAACGAGAGGATAGCAGTCATCCCACTTCCATCGTCTCAGTGGGACATCACGTGACACCTACTATTTTACCCATAGCTGGAGGGAGAATAATTGGATTCATACCTTTCCCAAGGGTATTAGTGCAATGTGAAATGCAATCAGTCTCATCCAGGATTTGAACTCGTGTCACCGTGTCCATTTCCTACAACGATAACCCTTACACCACGGGCACCTCCATATCTATGATAATATATATTAGATATATATATTTAATTCATGGAATATAAACTGTGACCCCTGGGTTTCATGGAGTTTTTTTTGCAAAACAACAATTATCAGGCAGTTAAGAAAATGAAATATTTATTATTATATAATAGCTTTATCCTAGATATTGAGCACTCTCCATATCATATTGCACTTGGTTCGACACAAACCCACAAAGTGATTTAGTGACAACCAAACTATATATATATATATATATATATATATATATATATATATATATATATATGCATCTACACAGAGGAAATTTTAATTCATCTATAAATAAAATCATCCTCTGAATGCCTTGTTTTTATAAACATATATATGTTGGCACAATTATTAGAGTGTTTGCTGATGGCCCAAGAGACTGGAGTTCAATCCCAGGTTGCGTCATATATATATATATATATATATATATATATATATAAAATTTTTAAAATGGTACTTAATGCCTCTTTGCTCAACACTCAGCATTATAAGGTAGGGACCAAGGGTAAGTGGAACAATCCAGGGAAAGGATCATGGCCTTCCTTACACCTCAGTGTAGTAGCTATTGAAAAGAAAGCTTTTAGGTCACCTTCAGCTGTGGTTGGCGAACTCGTACATACACACACAAAATCCTATTTAAGACTGACAAATGTATAAATTACCCTCAGTTTTAAAAGCATTTTCTTTTAAAAAGAAAACTTTATTTACACACTACCTGCTTGAAAATGAATCGATCCTTTCAACAATGTATATTATTTTGTAAATATAAATCTCAAGTGTAAAGGGTATTTTTATGATGCAGTAAGCAATTTGCTCAAAATATCGCAAAAGTTCATAGAAAGCAGAGATTTTGAATTATAAGAATTTACAAATATTGTCAAAGAAATTTTGGGAAACTTCTGTATTAAACTAATAATGAAAAATATGAATTTATCAATACTGTCTATAGAAGAGGCTAGGATTGAACCATGGCTCTCCATATAACTTGTGGGGGTTAATAAGGTTTTAATAAAACAAATAAAATACAAAAATAAAATAAAACAAAGTTAATATCCCACAATTCTATTCCTGTCAAAATTTTAACTTTTATCATAATTCATCCCACAAGAGAAGTCCATAAACTAAAACCAGCTTGGCAACATGAATTAGACATACATAAAAATTCTTTACTGAAAGACTTAGGTTTAGTTTAAGGACATATCAACTCCTTGTGAGTTATTTAAAAGCCAAAATTGATTTTGTTTTATTATAATCAGTCATTTTTATTTCCAACATTCCATATTTTTTTTTGCATTTTAGTTATATCGTATCAAGTATTCCTGTCTAATATGAGTAATTGTTTTAAACAAATCTATTGATCAATAGATAATTAGACCCTGAGCATCAGGAGCAGTTTACTGTCATACCCAGGATATCTCTTTTTAGGGAGCTCTTAACCCTCTGCTGGGGATACAGTCAGCATACTCTAAGCCCCACTGATAGATTGACTAAAAGTCTTTGGACTGTTTACTATTCCAAAAACAGAAAAATTCAGTCAACACCAAAAGGCAAAGAGAAAATTTTGAAAGTTAATTAGAGGGCCACACATAGCTTTCAGGGCTCAGATTGGAGACCACAGCATTTGTTCTAAGAGACCCCATGGATCTGTGCCTGGATCTTGTTGTAAAGGTTGTATGGAAAACTAGCAGTTACCCATGCAGCAGACTTACTTTCTTCACAACACCAATGTTATCCAAGAGAAGGAAAGTTGCAATACAACTTGGCATCAGCGCCATCACTAGAGTTTCTAAAATGAGGCTGAAGACAACATCAGGCTGAGTTAAAGACTCAGCTTCTGATTCTAAATTTAGTTTCTTCTTTCAAGACCAGGGGGTTGACCACATCTGGCTCACAAGTGATTTTGGTCCAGCCAGCCATCTTACATTGGATTGACATTACAATTGACTTATAGTCCAACAGATCTTTGCTGACTTCCACAAAAAATATATATTGGCAAGCAGAAAATATAGAAACATCTTGACTAATGTGAAGCAAATGATATAATTATTTGGAAGTACATATGCTTGTTAACAACTTTTTCCCCCAAAAATGAAATATACTAAAAGTCATTTAAGAACGACTACCTGGATAACGTTTTGCTCCTGTCATTGACAAATATTTCACCTGATGTGGAGAAGTTATTGCACAATAAGGAGAAAAAAGTGTTTTCTTAAATCATTTACCATTTCTAATTGTATTTCGTTGGTAGCAAGAAGTTATTTTTCCATTATTCCTGTAATAAAATAAGGAATTTGGTTTTTCTATTGAATGTGTTAGTAGATTTTTTTTTTTGAGGGGGTATTTTTGCAGTAAAATAAGGGGCCTTGTTAAAATAAAATTATATTAAATTCCTTGTTTTGCTTTAAACCTCCAGAAAATTTACACATTTAATAACATGGCCCTCCTTCATGACACTGCATAGCTGTTTGGCCCTCTCTCTCCAAAAGGTTGCCGACCCCTATCCTAGACCAAACATGCCCCTGCCCCAACTACAGTGAAATCTAAATTATGATTGGAGAAAAAATAAATAAATAAAAATTTGTTTACCTGTAATGCTTTCCATTGAACATCAACTTCTTTCTGCCTCTGATCCACATATCGTTTTTCATTTGGGTAGGCTGAACGAACACTGAAAGACAAATGATAAATAAAAAGTAACTTTCTTCAAAGAAATTTAACCATAATTTGTATTTCAGTCCAGAATTTCTTTCAGGATAAAACTTCATTATCATCGTGAAATTCAGGATTGATATTTTTGGTTGGAATATCTAAGATCTGTCTTCTTCAACAACTGGACTGCTACTGAATAGGAAAAAGATAGCTGGTATTCAAACCCACCAAATTTTGGTGGCAAAATAGAGAAAGTTACTTTTTTTTTTTTAATTATGACATGTGGGGTTTTTTTTTCTAATTTTAGAATTGATAAAACACTTTGGTTAAGGACTGTTACACACAAAGGATAAAGTTTTTTTGAAACATCTGATACATGCAAACCGAAAAAAAAAGGGGGAGGAAGTGGAATAAACATAAGTAGTTATATTAATAAGTTCATACCCTAATAAGTAAAAGTTGGCCCCCTTTTCGATAGCTACTACACCAAGGTGTAGCGAAGGGTACTATTCCTTTTCCTTCTTTCCACTTTAACCTTGATCCATACCTTATAATGCTGAGTATTAAGCAAGGAGGCATCAAGTATTATTTTTTGAGTCTTTGGTATGACTGGACCTGGGATTGAACCCTGGTTTCATGAGGCCAATGGACTGATTAAAATTTTTAAAATGAAAAAAAAAAAAAAAAAAAAAATTAGGTGGACTAAAAACGTAAGTAGATATATCAAGAAGTTCATATCCTAATAATGAAAAAAAACTCAGATAAGTATTTATTTTTCATAGTTCAATGGTTTTCATTTATGACAGATTTAGGATTATACAGTGAAAATTTCAGATCAAAATGTAATTCATTACTATAAAGCAACAGACAACTACACTTGTACCAATAAACTTTTAATCATGTCCTAACTATTAGTGATTAAATTTTTATGCCACAAAAATACTTTGATTAAAAATGTCAACCTGTCTTGAGATATTTTTATGCCTAAAGGTTAGGGAATTGCATTCATTGTAGATTTATATTCACATTTTTATGGAATTGTTTTTCAAAAGTTTTGTTTTTTTGTGGGGAGAGGAGAACACTCCTAAATACAAATAATTTTTAAACATTGATTTGGCTCACTGATGGGACCCAAACAGGTATTACTACTCCAAATCAGAGTGGACATGGGAGTAATGGCCATGCAAGATAACTCCAAGGTATGAATAGTAGAATGAAAACAGTCTACCTCAGTGATTCAAATAAAGGGTTAAGTTTGAGACTCCCAGAAGGTTAAAAAGTACGACAAAAGGCACCTGAAGAAGGCAGGAGAGTACAGAAGCTGAAACACTGTAAAAGTTTTATGTGCTAATTTTCTTTTTTTTTTTTTTTTTTTTTTTTTATGTGTTAATTTTTTTCTTGAATTTTCAAAACCTTAAAACGGTTTTGAAAATTCAAGAAAAAAATTCTTATATTATAAAAATTTTTTATATTTGTTAAAGCATTTTACAAAAATGAATAACCTTTGTTACCGCCCAACGCCTTCACCACAGTGACAAGGTCAATTTTTAAGTGGGGTAAAGCTGGTTTGAATTTAGAGCTTTCCTTCTGAGACTAGTTACCTAACTATGTATGTAAATTTAAACCTGCCGCCCACTTGAGAGATGTAGGAACACAATCACAACATATCTGATGGTACATCGGTTTCATAGTAAGTCGGTTTTTATGGGGTGGAGTTGAAAGCCTCAGAATGGCTTTGAGTTTTTTTTCTTCTCCTCGATTGATTACCTTACCAAGCCTCAAGGAACCCAGTGTACCATAGGAAGAGAAAAAAAGGATTTATTCCTTTCCCCCATAGGCTTTAATGCAAAAGTGAAATCAAAACAATCTTGTTTGATGGTTGAGTTCATTTCGTAAGATAATACCACTCACCAAGGTTTGGTTTCTTTGTTTAATGGCATATCAAAACCTTCATGGGTTATTTAATGCCAAAGTCATAATGGTACTATCTAACACACAGCTGTGGGAAAGGGATAAAGGGATTTATAACTTTCCCAAAAGTATCAATCAGAAAGTGAATGCAATTGTGGAACTGCAGTCCAAACTCACTCACTACAATGTTGCTGTCCATCACATTAATCACTACGCCAAAGAGACTCCACAAATTTACAACAGTATAGTCGAGCACATTAGCCACTATCCCACAAGGACCCCTCTTCCTGCTTACTACAATGTTGCAGTCCATATTAACCACAACGCCAAAGAGACTCCACAAATTTACAACAGTATAGTCGAGCACATTAGCCACTATCCCACAAGGACCCCTCTTCCTGCTTACTACAATGTTGCAGTCCAGCACATTAGCCACAACACTTTAGGACTCTCCACATACTAACTACACCTTGAAAATAAATGAGATGGAACCACTGTATCTTCTTTCATTCAATGGAGTTCATTTCTCCAATCCTAAATAGATGGCAATATAAACAGAACTGAGGAACATGATTTTTTGTTTTGTTTAAACATTACTAACCTTTTGAGGAGCCAAAAATAGCCCATGTAAAATACACAGATTTAAAAATTCTACAAATGTTTACTAAGTATATAATTCATGAAAGATTAATGTATCAGATTTTAAAAAATGAAAAATTGTTATATACTAACTTAGACAAGTATCTTCATCTTGGTTGTTACAGTCACAATCTTTTAGCCATTTCTATCATCATGAATTTGTTCAGAGGAATTTTGAATGGGACTTTTTATTCAATCTACATTGAATATGCTTAGTGGATATACATCATATCAATTGATTTTTTTATCTAATAAGTTAAAGTCAGGTTCAGTGAAAAAGTAAAAATATAAGGATAAATTAACTTAAAAATAACTGATAAATTGCGGCTCTACCCCAAAAACAGAGTAGCCAAAGGATATACAAGGAGTCGCAAAGCAGAACAGCAAAAGGACATATGTCTCTCCAGTACAGTGTGGATGAATGTTATAAAAAGGTTCCCCAAAGCAGGACAGTCAAAGGTCATATGTCTTCCCAGTACAGGGTGGCTTAAGGATATAACAAGGTTCCCCAAAGCAGGGCAGTCAAAGGTCATATGTTTTCTCAGTACAGGGTGGCTTAAGGATATAACAAGGTTCCCCAAAGCAGGGCAGTCAAAGGTCATATGTCTTCTCAGTACAGGGTGGCTTAAGGATATAACAAGGTTCCCCAAAGCAGGGCAGTCAAAGGTCATATGTTTTCTCAGTACAGGGTGGCTTAAGGATATAACAAGGTTCCCCAAAGCAGGGCAGTCAAAGGTCATATGTCTTCTCAGTACAGGGTGGCTTAAGGATATAACAAGGTTCCCCAAAGCAGGGCAGTCAAAGGTCATATGTTTTCTCAGTACAGGCTGGATGAATGAATCATATAACAAGGTTTCCCAAAGAAGAGCAATTAAATAAGACAAGATTCTCCAGCAGTAGACAACCAAAGGATATATGACGACAAGTACTCGAATGCAGGGTAACCAAACAATATACAAGTCCCTCAGTGCAGATTGGTCAAACAACATATGATGAATCCCCCTAGTACAAGGTGGTCAAATGATATAGGAGTTATCCAAGGCATGTCAACCAAAGGATATATGATGAGTGTCTCAGTAGAGGGCAGTCAAAAAAATACAAAGCAATGATGGCCAAAGAATATACTGGCTAAAATGCTAACTATACTAACCAGCATAATGAAACAAATCCAAATAGATGAATCTGTAACACTGAAAATCTAAATTAGTTATGGGGGTGCTGTAATGTTATCTAAGAAAATGGACTCTGCAAGCCGAGTTGAAATTCTAGTCAAGGCTATATGGGTTTGGTTTCTTTGGGTAATGGCATATTAACCTTTGTGGGTTATTTAATGCCAAAGCCATCCTTGTAGATGGCTAGGAACAGAGCGAGATAGATAAAGAGATAGATGGATGAAGAAATAAATATACAGATAAGCGTTTGATTTCTTTGTTTAATGGCATATTAACTTTTGTGGGTTATTCAATGCTAAAATCATCCTTATAAATAGACAGGAACAGAATACAATAAACTGTTACGAGATAGGTAATAACAATCACCCTATATATATATATATATATATATATAAAATATTAGTTATATGTCATCTGCTATAGTAAATAACAAAAACTGTCATGGCAAGTTTGTATAAACAGAAATCATTAGAAAAATGTGTATAAAATTGTCATGCAGTTTCTATATTAAAATTAAGTTGAAAAGCAAGGGTATGAAATTTTACAAGAGAAACTTCTTTTTCTACATTTTCTTATATATTTGTCCTGCCCTAACTGACTTTTAGCTCTCTTTAGTGACCCTTAATTCAAGGGAGACCTTTTTAGTAAAACACCATTGTCCAGTGGGTCTCGACTTCCACTCTGTAGCCACGCAGAGCAGCCTTTATTTCATTCTTCTATCTCCGTCATTCTTGGCATCAACGGTATGTTTTCTTTTACATTCTTCTTTAGGACATTTTATTTACATTATTGTCTATTCTGTAATGTAACATTTCATGACTTAATTTTTTCCTTTACCGGTCTATTTCTCTCCATTGATATCTTAACTCCTTCCTTATTCCTTGTTTCCTTTTAGCCCTCCTCTTCACTTAGCTTAACAGGACTCTTAAGTTTTATTACCGCTTCTTCTCTCATTTGTTATTATTGTTTTTCCTTCTCCTAAAACATGCCGTTTTTATCTTTTTCAGTTTTTACTTTTTCCATTAAATAAAAATACCTGTTGGCTTAATGATGTCTTCAGAGTCTTTATTTTTGGACTAGTTGGCCAGGCTGTCTCAACACATGCGACTGCACAATAGCAATACTTTGAACCATCTATATTGGACTAAATTGAATTGTTTAAAATTGTATGAGACAATTGAGGAGATGAAAGAGGCTGTGACGAAGGTGATTGATACACTCACACAAGAGGACTTCCATGGGGCCTTCCAGAAGTTGTTGGAACGGTACAAGTGCATTGCAGCTGGAGGAGATTACTTCAAAGGGGACTAGAGTTTCACGAGTGTACTATCAATAAAAGTGCCCATACGAAAAAAGTTTGGAAACTTATTAAATAACCTTGTATATATTGTCTATCCTATAATGTAACATTTCATGTCTTCATTTCCTTGTTCCTTTACCAGTCTATTTCTCTCCATTGATATCTTTAACTCCTTCCTTATTCCTTGTTTTCATTTAGCCCTCCTCTTCCCTTAGCTTAACAGGATTCGAACTTTAAACTTTATTACCACTTCTCTCATTTGTTATTATTGCTTTTCCTTCTCCTAAAACATGCCGTTTTTATCTCTTTCAGTTTTTATTTTTTTCCATTAAATAAAAATACCTGTTGGCTTAATGAAGTCTTCAGAGTCTCTATTTTTGGACTAGTTGACCTGGCTGTCATGACCTATGCAATAGCGCGCGCGCACGCACACACACAGAGAATAATAAGGTGTTTAAAAATTGGTTCCATTTTGTAAACTAATAACTAGACCAATTCTCATTCAAAAGGATCTCAAATTTTTACACTGTAGAATTCCAAGAAATGACATTTTTATATCTGGAAGATTATATATAAAAAAAGAGTTTTACAAATCTTAACATTAACATTTGCCTGACTTTTTCGATTTCTCAAACATCTTTTTTCTCTGCCTGATGAGTGTCATAATAAGATGGCATGAAACCTTTGGCCACAGATAAGCGCCCATGCTATTAAATATATATAAAAACTAATATATATATATTTATCAATTATTATTTGTGTGTGTGTATATATATATATATATATATATATATATATATATATATATATATATATATATATATATATATATATATATATAATGATATCAATATTTCTCAAACACCCAGTATAATCAGCAATATACAGTAAAGCAAAGAGGTTTAAGCCAGAAATAATCAAAGGGAAGATTTCTCAGGTTGACTAATACAAGACCAAATGAGAACATGATGTAGAAATATCAATTTGTGATACTATCAGCTCTTGGTTTGCTTTGGTTGGTCGGGTTTAATGGGCATATCAACCTTTGAAGGATATTTAATGCCATTTTTATACAAATAATCAGTTCTATTTCAAACAATTCAGTTTGGCATGAGTACAGTTTAGTGGTCAAAAGCATTTTCATTTCAAGCTATTTAGTTTAGTCAAACAATTCTAATTCAAACAATTCAGTTTAGTATGAGTACAGATTTTGTTTATATACAGTTAAATATCAAAGCAAGTTCTCAATCAAACAACTCAGTTTAGTGTAAGTACAGTTTCAATGTCAAAAACAGTTCCATTTCAAACAATTCAGTTTAGCATAAGCACGCAGTTTAAATGTAAATACAGTTTGTCAATAAGATTTCCATTTCAAGCTATTCAGTTTAGTCAAACAGTTCTAATTCAAAAAATTCAGTTTAGCATAAGTATGCAGTTAGTTCTATTCAACCCATAGATAGAGCCCTTTCAGGTGCTACCACTCTGAGCCACAGTGGACCTGGGAGCAATGGCAATGAAGGGGTGCTCCACATTACCCAAAGCCCCAGCATTACTGGAACCTCACCATCAGATTGTTTAGTGTCATATCCAGAACACTCATAGTAGGAGTCTAACCCCTCTGCAGAAGTGCAGTCGGTATATTCTACAGCCCCAGCCGACTGGGCAATACACAGAGTTAATGTCAAAACAGTTTTATTTCAGATAATTCAGTTTAGCATAAGTACACAGTTTAGATGTCAAAACAGTTCTATTTTAAACAATTCAGTTTAGCATAAATACACAGCTTAAATGCAAAAAATAGTAAAGTCAAGAAACCACAGTTTAGTTCAATTTGAGCCATAGATAGGACCCTTATCAGGTGCTACCACTCCAGACCAGAGTGGACTTGGGAGCGATGACAATAAAGAGGTACTCCGCATTCCCCAAAGCTCCAGCATTACTGGGACCTCACTATCAGATTGTTTAGTGTCATATATCAGGACACTCATTGGGGGGGGGGGGGGTACCCCCTCTGCAGAGAAGCAGTCAGTGTATTCTACAGCCCCAGCTGGCTGGGCAATGGTTTACTTTGGTTTCTGTTTAATGGCATATCAACCAATGAGGGTTATTTAATGTCAAAGCCAACCTTGTTGAAAAACAGTAGTGGTGCTATTTAATCCATAGCTAGTGGGGATAAGGGAGTTCATGTCTTTCCTAAGGTTATTTATCCAAAAGTGAACATAATATTGTGACTAGAACTTGAATTTGCTTTCTACTATGCCACAGAGATTCCCTCCTGCTCTTGGGTGCACATATTTAGATACAAGGGTGTGTGTGTGTGTGTGTGTGTGTGTGTGTGTGTGTGTGTGTGTGTGTGTGTGTGTGTGCGTGTGTGTGTGGAGATAAACATCTGTATGGGTGTATGATTATAGCCAGTGTATATGTACATGGATGTGTGTATAGTAGTACCAAAAGGATAGCTAAACAAGTTAGGGTGGTCAGCACATTTTAATAGATGATAAGATAGAAAGAGAAGGATTTTTCATTTGGATAAAAGAGTAAGTTTTTTTAATATCTGTCAGAACCAAAAGTCTTCAGCAATAGTACAGTCAAATCAGTAGGCAAGAGTATCATTTTCAAAACTCATGGGAGGTATATGGGTTCTTTTCCGGAAGTCAGGGCCTCATATATTCAAGTAAGCAATCGGGAGATGGGCAGATGAGTGGCAGTGCAAGGAAATGATGGTTGGGTTTGACAATTAAGAAATGGCAAATGTATTCTCTGAATTTGTTTTTGTGTCTCTCGCTAACATTTGGCTTGAGCAGTTTTAGCCAAAACCTGCCTTATTTGTGTACATAACTTAGGGATGTCTATTTCAGTCTATTTTAACAAAATGATTCAGTATCTGCACATCTGTACAAAGGCTTAAACAGCACGGTGAGACTTAAATATCGTTGGAAAAATTTAACTCCCAATAGCCTTTAATCCACATATTGTGTATAAAATATGAGGGTGAGCAGAAAAGTTCATATGATTGTTTATTTGTTTGGGTTTTATGGCATATCAACCTTTGTAGGTTATTTAATGCCAAATCCATTTTTATACAAATAAACAGTTCTATTTCAAACAATTCAGTTTAGCATAAGTACACAGTTTAATTGTCAAAAACATTTCTATTTCAAGTGATTTAGCTTAGTCAAATAGTTCTAATTCAAACAATTCAATTTAGTATAAGTATCGTTTTTGCAGTTCTATTTGACGCACAGACCAGGTGCTACCACTTTGGGCAAGAGTAAACCTGGGAGCAATGGCAATAAAGGGGTGCTCTGCATTCCCCAAAGCTCCAATATCACTGGAACCTCACCATCAGATTGTTTAGTGTTATATCCAGGACACTCATTGGAGAGAGGGTGTCTTACACCTCGGCAGAGGGGCAGTCAATATATGCTACAGCCCCAACCAACTGGGCAAAGTTTATATGATGACATCTCCTGACCAATGGGATCCAAGTTCAGTAATACTGATGTGTGTGGACCACAAAGGACACTATTTTGAAAAATAAACCTCATTTGGTCAAATTCCATGAGACTATCTTGGTCAGTCTAGGAAATTTTCCATCAATTCTAATATTTCTTCATAGCAAAAACAACCTAATTAAAACTGTTCCTTAAATTCCTTTCTTTTTTTTTTTTAAAATATTGTCAAAGAAGCTTGACCAGACAAGGTCTTTTTATTATTCATTACACATTGTGGACTGCTATACTCATTTTGGTTGCTATACTCACAATATTTCAGCCACTGTACTCTAGTTTTCTTTAGGTGCTTTTTGTCAAACTTTGAAAGTACAGCAGCTGAAAGATGTGCATAGCAGCCTGCAATGTGTAAAAAAAAAAATAGTGCTTTATCTCAGAAATAGACAGATAAGGTCTTTATTTTTTTTAATAACAGACTTTAAAACTGTTTCTTTAAATTCCACATAGTTAAGAAAGCTCGACTAAATAAGTTTATATATATATATATATATATATATATATATATATATATATATATATATATATATATATACATATAAATAAAAAGGACATTTTTAAGTTCTTTTAAATGTTAACAGATGTTTCACAAGTCTTCAAAGATATTTTCCTATAAAGTGTCAAGCTCAATTGCTTCTAAAATTGAGTAAATATAAGTCAATAACTTATTACTTAAGAGTTTCAATTGGACTAAGTGTTATTGAAATTAATCTAAATGTCATTAGCATCTGAATTACTCACTTTAAAATAACCATTGCTATTTTTGTCACCAACTATTTACTTAATTTTGACATTGACAATATAAAGTGGGTGACTAGTTGAGGGCGACCAGAAGGCTCCCTTTTCAATAACTACTACACCAAAGTGTAGGGCAGGGCGCTACTCCTTTCCCTGGATTGCTCGACTTTACCCTTGATACATATCTTATATTGCTGAGTGTTAAGCAAGGAGGTATCAAGTACCATTTTTTAAAGTCTTTGGTATGACGCGATCTAGGATTGAACCCAGGACTCCTGGACCATGTGAACACTCTACCCACAAGGCCATTGACAATATACTAGACTTTTTAACAGCTGATTTGGCAATATTTTTACCAAATTTAAATAAAACAATGTGGAATATTAGAAAAATTTCTCGTTATTAACTTGAGGCTTTATCAAAGTAAGCAAATTCTTACGTCTTGGTACATAAGATTTTATTTCTTAAATGGTGAACGTATTACCTGACGCTGATTTTATGAGAATGTTTTGGTCTTTATTACCATTAGTTAGAATATATTGTTTTTGGAATCATGTAGGATGTTTACAACTACATCCCCATTCTATTTTTAGACTTGATGCAAGATTATTTATCCTCAGTTATTTTGTCTTTGTTTGTGGAATGTATCGAGCAAAAAAAATTTTTTAAAAATCTTTTTCAATGCCACATTTTCAAATTTTCCTTAAATCTTAAAGCCACAATTTTCAACAGGAAGAGATTTTAAAAATACATTCTTTCAAACAGTCAAATTTTCTGAGATTTTATTTACACACTTCAGATTATTTAAAAATACATTCTTTCAAACAGTCAAATTTTCTGAGATTTTATTTACACACTTCAGATTATTGTCCTTATTTTGGTTGTTATATTTATGTTTTGACTGCTGTACTCTACAGCCTTCTTAAATTGTTTTTGTCATATCGTCAGAGAATTTCAGATCAGTTTAACTATTTTCAATCCACTGATCATTCTTTGGGATATCTTTTATTGGTTAATTTTCATTATTTCACCTTAGTGAAGCAGAGTCACCAATGACTGCTAGGTCAGTAATGATTGTGAGATAACGAAGTAGAAACTCAAAACACAACTTATCTTAAGAGTTTGGTCTTTGTTGCTTTATCCTTTCCATTCAATCTCCAAAGTTATATTTACCCGACCCCTCTGCTCGGGCAGGATATGACACAAGGTCAATTTTTAAGCGGAGTTTAACAGGTTTAACAGTCTCCAAAGTTATGGGAACAGGAAGAAATGGATAACAAACACTACATGTGAGCCAGCTTCTTCATTCTTTGTGGAACTGAAACTTGCCACATCTTTGATTTGTTCCTCATTCTCCATTCATTAAAATGTCTATCTCTTTATACCCCAAGAAAAAGCGAGGCCAAATCATGATTTGTTGTCTTATATTGCAGTTCACGGAACACCTCACCTTAAGTGGGTGACATCATCTGACCAGTCCCTGTGACTACTTAGATGGCTGATCCCAAGTCCAGAGAGCTAGATCAAGCATAACTTGTTACACCTAGCCCACTGGATGAGGTGTTGAACTATCAACTCATCCCTCTTCCACCTGTGGCCTTTTTTTTGATAACATGTATCGCTGAGTGTTAAGCAAGGAGGTATCAAGTACCATTTAAGTTTTTAGTATGATGCGACCTGGGATTGAACCCAGATCTCCCGGACCATTGGTGAACACTCTACCCACTAGGCAAATGAGCCTTAATCTCAGTAAATTCAAATGAAATTTAAGTAGCCAAAGTATGAATATTTTACAAGTATTCAAATGATTCTTTCTCAACAAAGTCTTGGTTAAAAGAACCTTTCTCATTTTATTAGATTCGTGCAAAAGTTTCAAACTTTATATTTTGTCAAGTCAAGAGGGTTGGGAACTTTTGTACAAAAAAAATATATAAATAGATAAATTTTTCTTGTTAATGGAATGATCGTATAACTTTAGACAAAGATGTCTATACCCTGGAGAAAAGTCTGAATGTTTTGAGCTCAATTATTTTAGTTAATTTTGTGAGCTCAAGTATAAAGTAGCTGAGAGATGACAAGTCCAAAGGCCTCTTTGAACCCAGGGTATCTGAGAGCTAAGAGACTTAGGGATCAAAGCCCTCTTTGAACCCATAAGAGAGATCCTTTAAGCATAGACAGTTGCAGAACAGTCTATTCTAGTGTATATCTTCGATCAGTTAATTATCTTTCATTATTTCACCTTTGTAACGTTGCTTTTATTTCTGCTGGACACATTCCGAGGATAAGGACAAAATAACTAAGGATAGATAACCCTGCATCAAGTCTAAAAATAGGTTGATTTTAATGGCATGTCAACTCATATAGGGTTATATTATTCTTAGAGGTTAAGGACTCACATTCTTATACATTAATATTTCAATTTTTGTGCAGCTAAAATTTTTTTTTGTTTTTGCAGTCCTACTAAATATGAATAATTTTTAAACAGAACTATTTGACCCAGAGGAGGGATCCTAACAAGTACTACCACCCTGAAGGCTGAGTGAACCTGGGAGTAATGGCAATGAAGGCATATTCCATACTTCTTACATCTTCAGAACTGGAGCCTCACAATCAGATGCAGTTAAGTGACATACCCAGAACACCCTTATTTTTTGGAGAGAGGGTCTTTACTCGTCAGCAGTGTATACAGCCAACATATCCTGAGTGCCGCACTAACAGGCCTATCTAAAAATAGAAGAGTGATTTTATAAGTACTAGGCACAAAGATGTAGTTGTAAATAACCAAGAGGATTCCAAAAACTACAAAATCCAATCAATGGTTATGAAGACCAAAAGTCCAAAGAGTTCAATTCAAAATTCCCAGAAGATTATCATTACAGATACCAACAAAAACCAGAAAGTACAACAACCAGTAGATTATGAGTGTAATAAGATGAGAAAAATAGTCCTAATACAGTTTATGATAACAAAAATATATAAAACAATAATGTACATAAATAAATATAAGTATTTACCCAATCCCTCTGCACAAGCAAGATGTAACAAGGTTAATTTTCAAGCAAAATTTAACAAATTTGAATTCAATTTTCCTTTTGAGACTGGTTGCTATACCAAGTTTAAAGAGCCAGTCTGTCCAACTATTTACTCATAGTTGGATTTATTTTTTCCAAAGTATATTAGCGCTATGTGAAATGCAAATAGCCTTGTCCAAGATTAGAAGATGTAATGCTGAGTCCATTTCCCATCACGATAACCATTACACCATGAACACACACACACACACACATTATATATGTATAAACAAAATGAATTCAAAGCAATAACTATGCATGTGCAAAGCTTATGGCTTTCTGTGATAAAAAACCGAGTGCCGCAGCTGAAAACCAAAAACATTAAGAATCTTGAATGATTCTTTTACATTAAAAAAAAAATCAGAATATTTCCAGTGTGACCAAAGTCTAAATCTCTCGAATCTTTTGTTGATTCTGATAAAGTAGAACACATTTATTTGTTAATTAGACTCTTTATCACATCAATGTTTTTTTTTTCTTGCATTTTCAAAGTATTTTAGAGTTTATTCTTTTATGATATTTTAGATGTATGGATGAATTCTTGGGGAGTGTGGATACCAGCTACCTCTAACTATGGTTTGATTTGGTTTCATGGGATATCAACCATTGTAGTTGTTTCATGCCAAAAGTTCTTTACACACATATATTAAATATGATTTGTAATCATTTTGTTCATAACTTTTATGAGCCTGAACTCAATTTATTTGTTCTTATTCTTTTTATTATTCAGTCAAATGGTTTCAAGCATTTCCATCAAACAGAATTCTATTTACAAATAATCATTTGTTTGCATACAGTCAAATAGTTACAAGTATTGCTATTTAACACTTATTATTCTATTCAAGATTACTCATTCATCTGCACACAGTTAAATGGTTCCTAGTATTGTTATGTATCACTAACAATTCAATTAAACATCAGTCATTTGTTTACACACGGTTAAATGATCAAACAGTTCTATTTCTAACAATTCAATTTTGCATAAGTCTTTTGCTTGCATACAGTTTAAATGTCAAACATTTGGTCCACATATAAGACACTATCCGGTGCTACCACTCTGGGTCAGAGAACCTGGGAGCAATGGTAATGAAGGGGTACTACACATTCTCCAAAGCCCCAAGACTGGAGCCTCACCATCATATTGTTTAATGTCATATCCACAACATTTGTTGGAGGAGTCTTACTCCTCTGCAGAAATGCGGTTGGTATATTCTACAGCCCCAGTCAACGAATCTATTATCACATGTATAGGAATTTTTTTTTTTTTTACATTTTCAAAGTACTTTAATTTATTTTTTGAAATTTAAACCTCCAATATCGTGTTCATTTATAAAGGTTTCAGACAATGAAGTTTTATTTTAAGATTAATTAGACTCTTATTATTTCGCATTACAATAGCCCTCTAAATTAATTCAATTCTATAAAACAAAATATTCTTTGATGATATTTTGGACATGTATGGATGAATTTTAGTGGACACCAGCTACCCCTGGTGAAATAAATCCAACACGTACTCAAGAAGTTACAAGCTCAAAATTTCATAAAAAATTAGTTTGTCTAAAGACAAAGCTTAATGATTCACTGACTTGTCTGTCAAGGACACATGGTGCAGTGGTTAAGGTGTTTAGTTGGAAAGAACTTCTGAGTGAAATCATCTGGAGGTTGCTGGTTCAATCCCAACAACAGGTAAGAATAACAAGGAATAGTTATTATAGCTTAAGATTTGTACCCAGTCATGATTAACAGAATTGGAAAGTCTACCCCTGTGGATTAAATAAAAGGTTCATCTTGATGTTCTATGTAGGCTCCCAAGTTCAACATGAAACACCTGAAGAAGGACGTATCGGCCAAAACGTAAGTATAACAATGAAGATAAAGACAATAGTCTGAATATTCTAAGTGATAGAAAATAAGTACTTATCGAAGCAGTTCTCCACAGGCAAGATGTGACATAAGGTCATGTATGGGGCATCCAGTAAAGCTTGAACTCACTATTCAGTAGCAATAGACCTACAAGACTAGCAAACTAAACATTATATCATGATGTGATGACCTTAGCCAACTAAATACCAATTATTCCTAATTGATGTTTCACCCAACTGAAATATAAATTTGTACATAACAGCATTGCAAAATGGCAAAAATACAAACCTTGTTTTCAAACTAAATTAATCCTGGAATAATTAGTTTGAAATGAGAGCATGCAAGACATGCCAGAGAAAAAAAAAAAATTTTTTTAAATAAAATAAAACCACAAAAAAAAAAAAAAAAAAAAAAAAAAAAAAAAACACCACCAATGAAAAAAATAAAGCATAAAAAAGAAATTATACATGCAATCAGGGACAGTGCTACCTATTCAGACACAGATGTCAAAAAAAGACATGATACCGATATTTCAAGATAAATTTTCTAAATTTAAACAAACATCAAATACTTAAAAAAAAAAAAAAAAAAAAAAATCACTACCACCAAATTGGCTTTTTTAATTTTTTTTTTTTAATTTTATCTATCTTTGGTAAATATAAATACTTTTACACATAAAACAAGGTGTTCTAGAAAAATCAATATCATTTCTGAATCTAATAACTTGACCAATTCACATTCAAATGATATCAATTTTTCTGAGACACACTGTATATCTCAAATGATTTCAAATTTTCTAAAATATTGTGTATATGTATAAAAGTTCGGATAAGGGAGATAGAGAATAAACACTTGGTGACAGTTTGTGTCTTTACTATTCAAACTTAGGCATGCTCTATCACCGATATTGAACTCGTTTATAAATATAACAAATATATATCATGAATAGAATTACCATGACCAAATAATCCGCCAAACACCTACGCACGATATACGGGAACACTGAACAGCTGTTTCGACCTTATTAGATCTCATCAGCAGTGTATACCGTAATCTCCACCACTGGAGATCAAACCAGCAACCACAGATTGCAGAGCCAAAACTCGACAACTGAGCCACCAGTTCATAACGCACACAAGTGACGCCAAATCTGTGGTAGCTGGTTCGATCTCCAGTGGTCGAGATTACGGTATACACAGCTGATGAGACCTAATAAGGTCGAAACAGCTGTCCAGTGTTGCCGTATATCGTGCATAGGTGTTTGGCGGATTTTCTGGTCATGGTAATTCTATTCACAATATTAATTCCTCTACTTAGAAAAATAAAAAATATGTACAAATATATATCAGTTTAGGTAATTTTTTTTTTCAGGCAGTGAGCAAGTAATTAATCTTGCCTCTGGTACAAAATAGTTCGGCACTGACCCTGCGTGCAGTTAATATTCAACTAATCAAAAAAAAAAAAAAAAAAATCACAAAAATACACACATCAAAAAAAAAAGAAAAAAACGTTGATAAAGGCACATCAAACCCTTCAAGACTTACCTTGCAGAACGAAATCTAAAAACGAAACAAAACAAAAAAAAAAATTTGAACAAATGAGGTTTAAGGCACAATGATTACTCTATAGTGGTCAGATTTTTACCAAAGAAGATTTTGAATTAATCCTCTTTTTTTTTTATGATGCAATGCAGCTAAGAAAATGTGGGTTAAATAAAACAGTTGAAAGAACACTAAGGTCACCTGTTGACAAATGACTTTTGTAAACAAGGATATTTATATTTAAAAGTCTCAATATTTTAAACCTTTTTGCAGGCAAAGCAACATTGTCGTTTTAGTAGTAGCTCAATGTAAGGCATCTTCCTATTGGCTACTTGTAGAGCAATTCCATGTTAATGTATAGAAACATCATGAGGATTGTATGAAGCTTGTTTTGCAAAATATAATTTAAAGTGAAGGCTTTGTTTTCATGCTAAAACAATTTGATCATCAATTATGTTTATATATATATATATATATATATATATATATATATATATATGTGTGTGTGTGTGTGTGTGTGCGTGTGTATACGACTTATTTGAACACACCTAT
This sequence comes from Sepioteuthis lessoniana, assembly GCA_963585895.1. Taxonomy (NCBI): domain Eukaryota; kingdom Metazoa; phylum Mollusca; class Cephalopoda; order Myopsida; family Loliginidae; genus Sepioteuthis; species Sepioteuthis lessoniana. Next base: position 58,259,437 of record OY757941.1, on the reverse strand, counting down.
TTTGTAAATTTTCTGAAAATAATACACTCAACTCTGGATTAAAAATTCTCTGCTTGCAAAAGGGTTAAATATAAATTTCCTCAAATGGCACAACAACATCACTTTTTATAATTTCTTATAATTGAGTACTTCCTCTACTCTCAATTAATTACAACAATAATTATAAAAATAGGATATGACTTAATACAGCTGAAGAAGTCATTCTTTAATCAAGTTATTCAGGTGAAAAGAGATGATATGTTTAATTTATAATTACTGCTCTGTCTTGCATGAGAATTCAGCCATTTATGACAAGTGTATATTTTAAGACTTTTTTGTTTTTTGTTTAAGTGTTAGTAACTTGTTATTAAAAACAAGAGAAAGGAGAGGGGAAAGAGGAGGGCGTCAAGAAATTGTTAATAACTTATAAGAAACAGGAGACAAAAGTGGGGGGAGCAAGAGGGTAACAGAAAGAAGGAGAGGAATAGAGGGAAATTGAAAAGGGGGAAGGAAAAAGAAAAGAATGGATGGGGATGAGAAGAGATTATTTTGTACTATTTATAAATCAAAGTAAAACAAAATTCAAATATGACAGTCGATTCTTAAGACAAAAACTGGAAATGATTCAAAATTCCCCTTCCTTTAATTCTCTAAACCATTTTCTATTATTAATCGAAAAACATTGCTTTATTGTAACAAAAAAAAAAAAAAAAAAAAAAAAAAAAAAGAAAAGAAAAGTTATAACTATCAATGGTAACATTATAAAAAAAAGAAAAAAAATCAAAAAGAAATTACTGACTTTTCGTTTTATTATACAGCTACTATAGTTCAAAGGAGTAGAGGTACTGATTAGGCAAAAATCAATACTTCAAGGGATATGACTTTTTTTTTGGAGGGGGAGAACAAGGTTATATAAGAACATCAGTATTCCTTTCTGTTTGAACTCATTCAAATGACTAAGACGGACATTCCAAGTAAAAGCTCCTGTCAAAGAAAAATGTCTCCGTCACCCAGACTACTTAAGCCTTCAAAGAGTTAGATTATTGTCATATAACAAGATATTTTTTTTTTGATTATTGGCCAGACTCAGAAGGTAAATAACTTTCTTCTATTTTCAGGACATGCCTTAATGCAGATGGAGTTTTTATCCTTTGTGTTTGTTCTCCATTTTGGTTGATATTTATTGAAATGTAATATTGTAATATTTTAATAATTATGTAATATTTCTTTCTCACAAATTCTGACTTTCTGCTTTATTTTTTTTTATTTTTGGAATAAACACAAGACAGGGCTTAAACTTGCTAGGTCGTTAAATAGTTACTAAGTGAATACAGCGACGGGTATATCCTGTCAAGGGTGCCATATTCATTTTGATAAATGATTGTAAGGAAAAGAGGCAGAGAAATGCATCTTTTGTAACGATAGTAATATGGCAACTATTTCTTTTTTTCTGTCAAAGTCGATTTATGAGAAATTGCTGGAGAATATGCATACAGAGTGATTGAAAATTGAGTCATCTTGAAATTCTTATGATTGATTTCTTAATGATTTTAACAAGAAATTAAATAAGTATTTTAGAATAGTGTGTACACGTAAATGCAAAGCTCTTCTCATAAATTGAGCACTCTGGTAGTCAATTACATGTATGTTAATATATACCTAAAAAATCCCTTTGCTTACGCTGAGATTGACAACAGCTCAGGGATAAGACATCCGACTGATGTTAGGTTTCAATCCCAGCTTCAAGCATCTTGCGTGTCTAGCTACACAGAAATGTTGTGATGCAACGATGGATGACGAGATACATATATATATATAATGTTGGCAACCATACTTAAGGACAACTTGAGGACTCCCTTTTCATTAGTTACTACACCAAGGTGTAGGGAAGGCTGCTACTCCTTTCCCTGGATTGCTCCACTTTACCCTTGATCCATACCATATTATGCTGAGTCTTAAGCAAGGAGGCATTAATTACCATTTTTTGAGTCTTTGGTATGACTCGACCTGGAGTTGAACTCCAGTCTTCCCGGTCATGGTTGAAGTCCTGATAATCTTAAAATATTTGTAAGAATATTTCTAGACACTGAAAGTATCTTCAAACAATTGTTTTCTTTAAAAAAAATTCCAGAGTTTTAGAGAGAAACAGCTTAATTTACATTATCACGTTAAACACCTGTCCCCATTATAATTTTTCATCGACAGTCGAGAGAACTGTATTTATATATACCTAATTAGTCATTTTGAATTATACGTGAATAATTAAGTCGGATAACACAAACAAAAAAATAATTTTTCAACTGTTACTGAAAGAAAATGTTCTCTTCGAAGGTTTGGTTTGATTTCTTTATTTAATGGCCTTCAAGTAGAAAAACAACAGAGATACTATTTACGAGGATCATTAAATAAGTTTCAAGACTCTTTGGTATGGGCACTTTTATTGATAGTACACACACATAAAACTGTAGTCCCCTTCAAAGTAATCTCCTCTGGCAGCAATGCACTTGTTGTACCATTCCAACAACTTCTGGAAGGCCCCATGGAAGTCTTGTGTGAGCGTGTCAATGACCTTTGTCACAGCCTCTTTCATCCCCTCAATTGTCTCAATACGACAGCCGCTGAGCTTAGGGAATAACCAAAAATCACAGGGAGCAAGGTCTGGACTATAGGGAGGCGGTGAGGAACTGTCTTGGTGCCCATCTTGGTCAAATAGTCTGTGATGAGGATGGAATTGTGGACTGGTGCATTGTCCTGCTGAAAATGCCACTGACCCGATTTGAAGAGTGCTGGCCTCTTCCCAAGGAATCTCTTCCTGAACTCCCTTAAAACCTCAACATAGTAACCCTAACCCTTTGGCCAATCAACTCTGGTGTATTGACTTCCTTACTCCTGCCACACCTCTCATCAACCCTCACAGACTCCCTACCTTCCTTGAATCTCTTATGCCACTCAAAAACTGATGCTCGATTCATGCAAGACGGGAGAAAAGCAGCCTGAAGCATTCCATATGTTTCTGTGGCATTTTTTCCAAGTTTAAAACAGAATTTTATTGCATATCATTCTTCTAAAGTGTCCTCACATCCAGATTGCATTTTTGAAAGTCACCAGCTGTGACAATCAGGCTTTAGTAGGGTGTATTCCAATTGCTACTGTAGCTGTTCATTTGAACTTGAAATCATAAAAATTGGTCAGTCATCTCATAAGATGTATAGCAATAACATACTGAATTTTCAAGAATCTACAACAATTTTAAATGCCTGTACAAAAACGTCTGGAAACTTATTGAATGCACCACATAGCTGGGGAAATAAAGAGGTTCATACTGTTCACAAAGGTGTTAGTCTGAAAGGGAATATAATAGCACAACTGGAGTTCAACCTCCTACTTTAAGGCTGAAATACAACCTTTTAGCCATTTCTCCACAGGGATTCCTCCACTCTCTTACTTCAAAATCCAGATCCCTGAATTCAACAAAAAAAAAATGTAATTCCTGTTGTTTAAGGTAATTATCAAATTATATAAAAAGGAGCTAAATTTACATTTCAATAAGTGTTTGTGAAAAAGAGAAGAATTTGGCTGATAAGTTCATAGGCTGAAGAAGTTACTCACTCGTAGAATGTGAGTAAACGAAGTTTATTTTTCAACATTGCAGTACTTGGATCCTATTGATAAAAAAAAAAAAAAAAAAAAAAATCATCAACAGCCGATGAACTTTTCAGTCCACTCCCATGAATAACAGGACAGAGTAATCTTCGTAAGTAACTTACGTGTCAGCTAAAAATGCCATTCTTTTCATTTTTTCTTCGACAGGTACCAGTTCTCGTTCCAAGTTCTGCAAGTATTGATGTTTGTATAGTTTCAGTTGGATGATCAAGAATTTGACAAAAATTAAGATAATTCCAAGGAAAATCCATAGTTTGATTAAAATCAATCACTAGAGATCAATTATTGATTTACTAAGCTTTGCCCAGTTGTGTCACAAGTCATATTTTTACTACAATGGAGATAATGGTTTTGGTTTCTTCATTTAATGGCATATAAACCTTTGTGGGTTATTTAATGCTAAAATCATCCTTGTAGAAAAAAGATAAGTCTGAAAGTGAACTAGAAAACACGACTTAAGTTCAAACCTACTTCAAGGCTGCGGTCCACCATTTGAGCTATAACGCCACAGTGACTCCTCTGAAAATTATGAGTGCATGAGTGTAACCAAAATTGTCACCACCAGCATCACAATTCCCTTAGTTATTTATGTAATATTCTCAGTGATTATTACTTAATATTAATTAGCATCCTATTTATTAACAATGTCTATTAAAGTCGGAGTTGGATTTTTCTCAAAACAGCCCATGTTATTAATGCATTTAAAATCCTGCAACATGTATTATATATCACTAAGGTTTACTCAGTTTACAGTGAAGATAATTTGTATAAATAGATTTAATAAATGATTACTTGATGTTATTGATCTCTCATCATCATGTCGTACTGCTAGCACAGATCTCCCTGACCCTCTATCGCCACCCGTCTCTATCCTCTTTCGCCCCCAGGAGGTCTTCCAGGCTACATCCTGTATCAGCGAAGAGTGGTTGTATATAGGGTCTAGCTGGACGTCCTACCTTTGCTCATCCATGTGAAGGGGTCCATGGGAGCATATCACTTAAGAGTTCATCCTTACTTCTCCACCAGTGTCCCACATGCCTGGTTCATCTAACTTGGATAGTTTTCATGATGGGTGGTAGGTGGCTATACAGCTGCTGTTTTGTGGGGTGTTACTTCCAGGACTTGTTCAATATAGCTCACAGCATTCTTGTGTAATTGCCGTCAAGCTTTTTCTCCATATGTTTAGTTAGCGTCCATAGAGCAGTATCAACACAACTACTGCTTGGAAAAAAAATTGCGTTTTATCTTATCGGTCAGGTTTTGCTTCTATATGACCAATAGTCGATCAATAGCTGTCCATGCCTTTGCTTGTTGATAATTGATCTCTAATATTGTTTTATTCTCAAACATTAAAAGTAATCTTATGTATGATTTTATATAGAAATAAGTAATCTTTTTATGTGCATTCTTATTTAGTTTTGTTAAAAGTAGAATACTTTAATATTCCACTAACACTTAAATACTTGCCCCAGGAGGGCACATACTCTTGCTCGTATATATAAGTACTGAATAAAGTATGTTTAGAAAGTAGTTATTCCCTTTTAAGTGATTTTTGTTCTTTTTAAGAGTGTTGGGTTTTTCTTGCATGATTTAAGTTTGGTATATAATGGCTGTCCTCTCGGTTTTGAGCGTGACCACCTCCTTTGTCTCATGTCCTCTCCTCCCCTACCCCCCCCGCTTAAATTCTATGTGTTCATAGGTAAAATCTGTTAAATTCTATGTGTTCGTGGTAAAATCTGTTAAATTCTATGTGTTCGTGGTAAAATCTGTTGCAGCTTGGCTGGCCTGAAGCCAGCCAAGCTGCAACAGATTTTACCACAGAATTGGCACAACTGTTCAGTTTTGCTTGCAGTGACATTATTTGGGTGCAAGATAGATTTTACACATTTATGCAGATGGCTTTTGAGACCAGCAAGAGATAGGCACAATTTTCCACATATGTCACAGTTAGCGTGGTGATTTTGTAGACCCAGTGCTGGACCCTGTTCGCCTTTGCAAATCAGACATTTGTAAGCGCTGTACTGCATATATACATACATACGCACACACACATTTTTATATAAAATCGAACCAAATCAAGAACTCAATCACCTCCCTCCACTTAAATCTGCTCTTAATCAAACTTGCTTCAGAGTAAATAAATAAAATAAACAAGAATTATATATCAATTTTATATAGAATACTGAAAGCACTAAAAACTATGAAATAAAGATTTTGTGTCAGACCCAGGCATGAACCCAGTCAAACTAGCTCACACATTATTGAACTGCTTGCTTCCCCAACCCCAATCTGAAACTGATATTAAAGGCATATAAACTAAGGTTATTTAATGCCAAGATGTAAGCGTTGCATACATTGAACATTTATATATAAATATTTTTGTGTAGCTGTTTTTTTTCTAAACAATATAACAACTGGGAGAGTTTTCTAATAAAAAGATTTTTAAGACCAAAGAAAACTTATCTATTGTGTTTATTTTCAAATCCATAAGCAGTTTAACAATAACGGAATATTCAAATACTACAATCCAATTTACCATGTGTTTTCTGTGTAAATTCTTGGCTGACTGCAAATCTTTACCAACATCGTCATCATAAAAGGCATTGTCTTTTTCTTGGATCCATTCTTGAAGTTCAGCACATGTCAATTTAAACATTTCAATGCTACAATTACAAGTAAGAAACAATTTAGTTATTGTCGTTTCATGGATAGAATTTTTGCAATTATTTTCTAATAAAATTAATCAAACAATATTGTTTTGTGGCAATTAAGAAATTTTGAAACTGTGACATGGACACAAATTTGCAACAGTTTTAGAGATACACGTAAAATTTTGCAATTGGTTAGCAGACAGATGCAATTTTGGAGCTATTTTATAAATACAATTGATGCATGGACAGAATTTGTCCATTGTTTCAAGGACACAATTTTACAATTTTTTTGTGGATATTTTTGAATTTTGCAATTATATAACTAATCCAATTGAGGCAAAGGCAGAATTTGCAATCGTTTTAGGGACACAATTATGAAAGTGTGACATGGTCACAAAACTGTTGCATAGACAAAATTTTACAATTGATACAAAATTTTGAAATGGGCACAATTTAGCAGACTGGGACACAATTTTACAATTGTTTCATTCATGAAATTTTGTAATTATTTTGCTGATACAACTGATGATTTGAAACATGGACACAATTTTCCAACTCTTTCAGGGGCAATTTTGAGGACAATTTTACAATCATGACAGACACTAAATTTTGCACAAAGATGACTACGTTTTTGCAATTGTTTTAAAGAGAATTTTGCAATTTGTTGACACAATTGAGGTATTGTTTCAGTGAGACAATTTTGCAATCATTCCAGGGATACAATTTTACAGTTGTAGCAGAGATACAATTTTGAAAATAAGGCATGGACAGAATTTTGCAACAGTATTCACACTTGTCTTAGGGACACAACTATACACAAAATTTAACAAAAATATCTGTATAATTGTGATCATGCCACAATTTTTCCAGGGACACAATTGTTTTTGTTAACAGATAATTTCACCATTGTTTCCAGGACACTATTTTGCAATTGAGGCAGAGACGAGATTTCGCAATAATTTCAGTGAGATAATTTTTTGATTGAGGCTTGGACACAATTTTGAAATTGTGGCAGAAACAATTTTTCATTAGTTTCATGGATACAAAAAGGAATTTGAATTCAGAGTTTTCCTTCTCCAAGACTGGTTGCCTTACCACAACTATTTTACCCATAACTTGAGATTGTCAAGTGGTGATTGTTAGTAAAACCATATGAATGATGAAGCTTATTCTCAAAGGGGAAAAAAAGGATAAACACTTCAAAATATGCAAAACCTTGTAGGTTGCCACTTGTCTTTCAGCGATTGCAGGAAATCCAGACAGTGATGCAATCTTCAGATTTTTCCGACAGCAACTGCGAAGAATCTACAGCCCTAAGAAAGTATAGCATCAGTACATCACTACCTCAACCCCAAAGTAAGAATCATCATTCAATTCCATGCCTAGTATTTTGTCCCCGTATCACATCTATGAATGAATCATCATTCAATTCCATGCCCAGTATTTTGTCCCCGTATCACTTTCTGTAGACGACTGGTGATGCATAGTCAAATGAGACCTGGTCAGCATCAAAGTAGAACCATGGACACATGACAATACTAACAAACAACACTAGATGACAGCAGACAAATTTCTAATATTTGGAGAGAAGGTTGTAACTTGAATTTTTACTGTGCTTCAGACACCATCCAGCCCCAGAGCTTACCCCAACACTGTATACAGAATTTAACAATCAAAATTTGTAATCAAGAAATTGGTTCATAAGACCAAACCTTACAATTACAAAAAGGTCAGGCATCATGGAATTTAACCAAAATTCAATTTGAAATAGTAGCAAAAGGTGAAATGAGTTACATGCAGATGTCCAATAAGGAAAAATCTACCCAATTTTGAGACCTGAATTTATGTGAAAACATGTCTCATGTTGGTGAGAGTTGAGTCACATATGTAAATTTTGACTCCTCTCAATACATGCATAAATAGCGGGTTTACGAGATTATTCTGTTGCCTTGATGCTTTAGAGATGGATGGACGGGAGATTAGGCAAGATAGAAAGAAAAAGGAAAAGAGAAAAAGAAAGATTAATCTGCTAGTAAGCAGATTGTTAACCCCCTCAACAAAGAATTATTTTTCATGTCAGAAATGTAGAAATTCAAATTTTATACTAACATTTAAGTCACTTTAATGTTAGTATAAAATTTGAAATGTTTTGAAAGGCAAAGTTTTCTATCATTCAAATAAAATAAATATCTTTCATAACAAAATTAAGAAATATATACATGATTATTTTACAAACATACCTTGAAGCACCTTCCAAAAGTTTTTCTTTATCATTCTTCATTTTATTTAGATTGTTCCAGCTGTAACAAAAAAAAAAAAAAATGTTTACTATTGTTATATAATGCCCCCCACGCAATAACCAAGTAAATGCTGGTTGGCTATGAGCAGTTTCATGGTATTTTGGGAAAGTGATATTTTAAAACACCTGGACTGAAGAGCAAGTCATGTAATTTGGGAGTGGGCAATAATTTATAAGTGAAAGAGTGACTATTTTCAAATATTGACACAGAAAAACAATGCATAATGTTCATTCTTGGAAAGATTTAAACCCACCCCCAAAAAAAACAAAAACCTAGCACTTAAAATAAATGCGAGTGATTTTTGTAATCAAATATGTTTATCAACTTCTTTCATCACCATGGAACAAGTGACTACCTTTCTTCATTTGAGCACCCCCTCAATTTTACAGCGTTTGTTCTATCCCCACAATACCACTGCCCCATTACTGCTGCTCATAACACCACGGCCACATTACTGCGGCTCATAACACCACGGCCACATTACTGCGGCTCATAACACCACGGCCACATTACTGCGGCTCATAACACCACGGCCACATTACTGCGGCTCATAATACCACGGCCACATTACTGCGGCTCATAATACCACTGCCCTATTACTGCGGCTCATAATACCACTGCCCTATTACTGCGGCTCATAACACCACTGCCCTATTACTGCGGCTCATAACACCACTGCCCCATTACTTCTGCTCATAATACCACTGCCCTATTACTGCGGCTCATAACACCACTGCCCCATTACTGCGGCTCATAACACCACTGCCCCATTACTGCGGCTCATAATACCACTGCCCCATTACTGCTGCTCATAACACCACTGCCCCATTACTTCTGCTCATAATACCACTACCCCATAAATACAGCCTATAATATCATGGGTTACATAAACATTTCCTTCATAATAATGCCATATGAGGAAAAGTAGAAATGCTTGGATTTTCCTAAGTCACAATAAAACATTTTGTCAAATTGATGATTTCTAATATCTTAAAATATAATAAGACATTGATGAGAAGAACAGTGTAGATTTTAGAATAACTTTAAGATACAGATATAAAGTCAACAAATTTCAGATTGTGCGTATTCAATCTTGAATTTTTTTTTTTTTTTGCAAAATTCTTCCATACCGATCCACAATCTGTTGGCGTCGAGCAGCAACTTTGTCTTTTTGGCTGCTTTCAGATTTGATTATTTCATCAGCCAAAGAAGTAATAGCATCTAGACGACCTCGGTTAGCAGCAAGGCTAGTTAACAAACTCTGAAAGAAAAAAAAGGGAAAATATCAGAAAAATTCAAGTCAATAATTTAACAAATAAAATAAAAAAGCATGTTTCTGAAAAGGCAAAAGAGCTTACCGACAGTGATGAATATTTTTTAAAGATTACATTATGATCTATAAACATGTCCAACATTATCCTCAATTTCTTATTCCTAATAGACGAAACATTGTCCATAGTTACTCATTTTTTGTAATATTTCTTCCATTTTTATTTCCATTGCTTTATTCACACAAGTAGTAATATCTTGAGTTTTAATTAAAACTAGGATTGTCAACCATTTTTGACTAGTATTTTTTCATAATTTCCATTGCTTTATTCACACAAGTAGTAATATCTTTAGTTTTGATTTAAACTAGGATTGTCAACCATTTTTGACTAGTATTTTTTCATAATTTCCATTGCTATATTCACACAAGTAATAACATCTTTAGTTTTAATTAAAACTAGGATTGTCAACCATTTTTGACTAGTATTTCTTTCATCTTAATCTCATTTTATTTACACAAATAATATTAGCAGTGTTTATTCCAAGAATTTTTGTGATAAATTGCAAATACTCTGATGGCATCTTTAAAAACATTTCTGGTAAATTATTCAAAAATCAAATTATTTTACATCTGAAGGTACTTATAAATATAATTAGTAATGTTTGATAAAATTTTTAAAATATTTTAGAGGGACAATTTTTTTCAAGTTTGGTAATCAAAATTTAGTAAAATCATTTGTCTTGAAGCAACATGGATTCCCCCTGATTAATGTTTATTGCTGGAGATAAACCTTCTCATTGAATGCTCACCTTTCCCCTATAAAGAAATCTTGTATTAAAACCTTCCTCTGGGTCATATACATATTGAATTTGACTGTCTACAAAAGCTGATTGGTTAGTTGGCGTTTTATGGCATATCAACCCTCACGAATTATTTCATGCAAAATCCTGCTCCCACACGTGTGTGTGTGTGTGTGTGTGTGTGTAAGTGACTCATTTGCAGGTAACAGTTAAACTGTTTCAAGTATTGCTATTTAAAAACAGTAATTCTATATATAGAATATTCCAATCTAATATAAATAATTTACATACAGTAGAATAGTTTCATATGATCTTTAATAAACAATTAAACAGTTCTATTTGACCTATAAGCGGGACACAAACAGGTACTCTTAGTCAAAGTAGACATGGGAGTAATAGCAATGAATGGGTATGCCACATTCCTCAAAGCTTGAAAAGTGGAGATTTATAATCAGATGTAGTTTAGTGTCATACCCAAGACCCTTATAAGTAAAGTCATAACCCTCTGTAGATGTGCGTCTAGCATATTCTACAGCCCCAGCTGACACGGTTGGCTACCAAATTTGGATGTTGGCAGCAAACAGATAAATACTTCTCAATAATTAAAATATATCGAATTCATTAATAAGAGTAAATTGATTAAAATTTCTTTCATATTTATCATTTGTATTTTTATTCAACAAAAGCTGAAAGCAAAAGAAATATAACGAAGACGTGACTTGCATTAAAAGAAGAAAATCTCTTAGCAGTTCTCATTACATCTGCTTCTTTTCTTTTTATCACCCAAAATGTACATAGGGTTGGTGTTGGTAGGTTGGGCTTTATGGTATATCAACCTTTGTAGGTTATTTAATGCCAAATCCATTTTTATACAAATAATCAGTTCTATTTCAAACAATTAAGTTTAGCATGAGTACATAGTTTAATTCTCAAAAACATTTCTATTTCAAGCTATTCAGTTTAGTCAAACAGTTCTAATTCAAACAATGCAATTTAGTTCTATTTAACCCATAGATAGGGCACTATCAGTTGCTACCATTCTGGGCCAGAGTGGACCTGGGATCAATGGCAATGAAAGGGTGCTCTGCATTCCACAAAGCTCCAGCATCACTGAAATCTCACCAACAGATTGTTTAGCGTCATATCCAGGACACTCGTTGGCAGAGGGTTATTCCTCTGCAGAGGTGCAGTCGGTGTATTCTACAACCCCAGCGGACTAGGCAACATACATATGGGTGATAAGAATAATTAAGAAAGGAATTGGGAATATGAGATTCAAATGGTAGAAAAAAAAAATTGAGCATTGTGGAATGCCCCCAAAAGGGTTCATGTTTAAACCACTAAATACTCGTATCGGTCATAAGCTAATTCATGCACAAAGACACAGCTTAAGTACTGAATTAAGATTTAAACCATGAGTTTAAAAAAGTGAACATTGTATTTTTATCAAGTTAAAACCTTGTAAGTTTAAAACCAGTTTTTTTCATGGTCCGCTTAAGTGTTCTCTTCCTTGTGAGAATATCAGTTCACATCAGCGACAGGATACCAGAGTAGAGTGAGGGAGAGAGTCAATGACAGCTGAGAGGCACACAGAAGGGCAAGATACAAATCTTCAATGAACTGCTTCTTCGTTCAGCTTTCACAAAACTGGGACAGGGCCACAAGACATTGAATCGTCGTAGTTTCCTCTTGCTTCACTACTTTGCAAGTAGGGCCATCTCAAGGCACTGAAACGTCTTAGTTTCTACTCGCTTTTCTACTTTCACAATTCTTGTACAGCTCAGGTTTTTCTCTCTCTCTCTCAACCCTGGGCAGTCTAGTGCAAGGCCAGCGCCCAGAGTGGCATAATATAGCTCTTTTACCGGTCTTTATTGTTCTCTCTGGGCTGAAATCTTCCCTCGTTTATATACTTTTCCAGATATCCACACAATCCTCGTGGTCACACATCCCACCTATGCATTGCACATGGATATGCCTCCTGCAATTTACACGGCACTTCCAATGGGGAAACACTTGCATTATGTTTATTTTAGAAAATAAGTGCATATCCTTACTTACATGGCATGTCAAAGGGATCTTCTGGTCAATATCCAACAAATTCTTTAAATTCTTTTCTTCCAACTTTTCCAGTTTGAATATGATGTTCTAAGCAAAGGATTACAAGTGAAAAGGAACTTTCCAAAGTTTCTAATTCAACAGATTATCTGGTTATCTGGGTGGGTGTTAATGGCATATTACAGGTTATTTAATGCCAAATAAATAAATAATTTGTAAGCAAATAGTCTGTTGGTAACTATTTCTGAATGAGTTGTTAGAGCTTATTTGTTTGCACACAGTTAAATGGTTTTTAAATAACTAAAGATAATTTTTAATAAATGATTGAATAGTTCTCTTGACCAATAGACGAGACACTTAACGGTTACTATCAATCTGGGCCAGAATTTTGCAGAAATTGGATGAAGAGTATTTTAATACAGATGACTTCAAGGATTTGTAGGTATTTATTGTTACTATTTTCATACAAGATTTGGGGAATATTAGTGAGGATTTCTCGTGTTTCATCAGATGTAAATTTATCAGCTTAATTATTGTGTTTCACAACTTCTCAATCAATTAAACCATAATACAAGGAAACTAGCAGAAAACCTAAAGAAAATCAAAAAAAAAGAAAAAAAAAAAAAAAAATTGTACTATATATATATATATATATATATATATATATATATATATATATATATATATAGTAAGTAAAGTTGGTGATCTTAGTCAAGAGTGACCCGAAGGCTCCCTTTTCAATAGCTACTACACTGAGGTATAGGGGTGGGCGCAACTCCATTCCCAGGCTTACTCTACTTTACCCTTGATCTTCACCTTATACTGCTGAATGCTAAGCAAGGAGGCATCAAGTAGTCCGAGTCTTTGGTATGACCCAACCTGGGATTGAACTCTGGTCTCCTGGACCATTGGTGAACACTCTACTCATTAAACCAATGGCCCGGTATTCTAAAAACTTAATATTTGGTTTAGTTTTATGGCATATCAATCACTGTAGGTTATTTAATACTGAATCCAGTTAATGTAGATATATATATATATATGATTTGTAAACATAAGTCAACAAAGTTAAACGGTCCCAAGTATTGTGATGTATCACTAACAATTCAATTAACATCAGTCATTTGTTTATGCAAAGTTAAATGATCAAACAGTTCTACGTCTAACAATTCACTTTAGCATAAGTCAACAATGGTTTCAACTATTGCTATGTATCACTAACAATTCAATTAAACATCAGTCATTTGTTTACACATAATTAACTTAATATTTGGTTTCATCATTACTCATGATGCACTAGCATTAAGTAAGGTTGGATATTACATGATAAACTAAGTTTAAAAAATGTCTCCACTTACTTCATAATTGTTCTTCACAGCAGTTATATTGTCAGATAAACTTTCCTTACTTTGTAGAATTTCTTCCTAAAATTATAAAAATAACAAACCAATAAAATCAAATATACAAAGTCCAAAAAAAAAAAAATCTTATTTTTAATCAATATAAAATAGACGCACCTTTTCATACAACCAAGCATCAAATTCATCACATTGATTGTAAAAAGAGAAAAGACGTACAGAGTCCTCCAACGAAATCTGACGAGTCTGAAAAAGTGAAAAAGAAGAAATCAGATACAGCATCATATTTGTTTGGTTTATGGCATATCAACCATGGTTGGTTATTTAGATGCCAAATCCTGTGTTTTAGATATATTAAATATGATTTGTAAACACATTTCATAGATATATACAGTTAAATGATCAAACAGTTCTATTTCTAACAATTCAATTTAATATAAGCCAACAAAGTTAAATGGTTGCAAGTATTGCTATGTATCACTAACAATTCAATTAAACATCAGTCATTTGTTTACACACGGTTAAATGTCAAACAGTTTTATTTTAAGCAATTTAATTTACCATGTCATCCATTTGGACTCAGTTTAAATGCCAAACAGTTCTATTTGACCCATAGATAGGACCCTATCAGGTGCTACCACTCCCGGTCAGAGTAGACCTGGGAACAATGGCAGTGAAGGAGTGCTCTGCCTTCCCTAAAGATCCAGCATTACTGGATCCTCACCATCAGCTTGTTTAATGTTATATCCAGGACACTCCTTGGGGGAGTCTTACTAATCTGCAGAGATACAGTCTGTGTATTCTACAGCCCAGAAGCCAGGGCTACTATATTTGTGTACATAAACAATTTGTATCAGTGGGAATATTGTTCACCCCTTTTACAAGCTCATATTCAAGAGAAATGATACTTACATGTGCCAACTTTTTTAGTTTGTTATAAGTGAATTGAATTTGCCTCTGTCGACTTTCAACATTGTCCTTGTCAAAATGAAGATTAGCTTTGGAACGAACTGTCAAAGACAAAAGAGAAAATTAATCTAGATGTGTTAATTCCAAGAAATATTCTTATTCATATTTATACAACTCCTCCCCAAAAGACGAGAAATCAATGCAAAGTCACATTTGGTATGGTGCTCCAGTTAGGTACACAAGTTGCCCATCAATATTTCTTATATTAGAAATATCCCTAGTAATAAGAACTGACCTCGACTCTAATCCTTTAAGAATAATAGGTTGATGTAGCTTGCAGGGATAGCCCTTCATAAACTGGATTGTGAGGACCTACCTTTAACAAATGACAATGCTATAATCACTTGATTAATTTTTTTCAAGTCTTATATATCGAAGACGTTTCACCTTCCTTCTTTTTATCACTGTCAAATGAGATCTGGGTCTATAACTTGTTGCCATTGACAAAGCTTAACTTATCACAAGGCAAAAAGAATGAGGCAGACAATGAGATTTAAACCCACAAGTTTAGCTTCATTTGTAAATGTTTGACTTATGATATTTTCAATGTTCCATAGCATTAATTTAAATTACACTTCTATTTGTCAAGAATAATGTTTCCATATTGTTATATACATCAATGATTATTAATACAAATAATTTTCAAATAGATCTTACAGACACATAGTTGGTATCCTAACATGTACTACCATTCTGAGTGGACCTGGAAGTAATGGCAATGAAGGAGTACTCCCCAGTTCCCAGAGCTTCAAAACTAGAGCCAGATAGGTTTAGCTGGCTGTAGAGGATACAGTCTGTGTAGTCTAAGCTCCACTAACAGGGCATTTTTTTTTATTCTGAAAAATATTAGGTAACCCTGGTTTACAGTCAAGTCCCACTGAAAGCATCTGTTACAAAAGTTAAGCAGGGATGAGCATATTCAGTACTTAGATGGGTGACCACTTCCTAACAGCAGTTACTGTAAGGAATAAAAAAAACCTATGACCCCCCCACACACACACTTCTGAAGGGATACATTCTGCATATTCTAAGCCTGGCTAAAAAGGCAATTATTTTCAAATTTTCATTAGTAAGACAAAGACACTTTCAAAAAAAAAAAAAAAAAAGAAAAAATTATATATATATATATATATATATATATATATATATATATATTTTATCTTCTGGTTATAAAAAAAAAAAAAAAAAAAAACTTTCTTAGAACGATAATGACTTATTTGAAAATTACAGAATGTCTTCTAACCTGATGGTGTTCGGTGCAAGGAAGATTTCTTTTCTTTGATGGGCTTCCGTCCAATTTCAACACACCGTGGTTGGATCTCTTTGACGTAATTCATAGGAACATAAAGGCCTGTCTGGTCTTCTTTAACTACCCACCACCATTCTTTACTGGCTTTCATCATCAAATCGGCTTCCTAAAATTTAAGACAAACATTTTTTTAAGTAGATTTTACCAGATCATTTTCACATGTCACTCACATTGTAGAATGTGAGATTTAAGTAAAATATTCAACTTAAACTTTTGGGATAGTCATGAAGTTTGTTTTTTTCTAATTTCATGATCATAGCAGAAGGTTAAAAAGAAAGCATTGACATTTGAATTATCAGAAATTGTTTTTAATCATTAACTTTTTATAATTCTTAATATATAAATTGCATTTTCATGAATCTATATCAATTGTCAGTTTATGTGTTAGACTATACCGTTATTTAAATTTGTAAGAACTAAAGACCAAGGGAGAGAAGGATTTTAACATGTCAGCCTGATTAGAGTTATTTTATATCTACAAATTAGGGAACTTTATACATTGTACATTCATATTTACAGTTTTTGTGTAGTTTCTTAAAACTAGCAGAAGTATTTGTTTTGGATTCAGAGATATCCTTCTCCTAGACTGGTTGGTCTATTAAGGCAAGAGAACCCAGTCTGCTCTATAATTTTACTAATATATGAAGAGAGAAGAAATGGATATGTCTTTCCGAAGGGAAGAAGCCTCAATTCATACATTCAGAATACATATACACAAAATATTATATTGACCCAACCTCACCACACAAGCAGGATGTGACACTAGATTAGTTTTTAAGAGGAGTTTTCCTTCTTGTTCACCATATCAAAATTAGAGACCTCAGTTTGCCTGACTATTTACCCATGATTCGAAAATAGTATCTAAAGTTGTGGATCAATTTCTTCGATAATGATTCTGATCTTAATTAAGAATTTCCTCAATTTCAGGTTTGATAGAGTTGATAAGCAAAGCATAATAAACCTGAGCAGCAATAACAGAAAGAATTATACTTCTGTAGTACTTAATGATTCCCAGGTCAACTTTTTGGGGAAGGAGAGGAGGCAGCCTTCTGTTCATTTCTCTATTGTATTGTGTTTATAAACACTACAGCCTGATCAAAGGAGTATATCATCTGAAATAAGATAAAATTAGCATCCTTATTATTTAAGGATGCTATTTTCATATTTTGTTTTTTTCCTAATTACAAGTGACTCCTATGGAACTCTACACTTGACTCTTGGTTTGGTTGGTATGCATTCTCCTGTTGTTGCTTCCATGTGGGCAGGGACAAAGTTTTCATATTCATCGTTCAGAGTATGTGTTTCAGATATCTCCTAAAAAATATCTAATTTGTTTCTCACAGTTACCATATATTCATTGTCAATGTCTATTCGTAAGTGAGGACCACTCGTAACATGTGGCTTTGACCATTTGTTTCTTATTGCATAGGCTTGGGCATATCTGTTGTGAGGACCCTGCGATCGGAAGATACTCCATAAAGAGAAGAGTATGCTTCAGTTCAGAGCACTATTTATCAACTTATTCAAGAGTATATAATCTAGCTGTGTCTTAGAGTTATTTGGGTTGGTGTAGGTTCATAGCTTTCCTCATCTTTTTGAATTTAGTATCAAGGAAGGCTTGAAGGAAAAGACTGCTAGATATTATCACCATTTCGGTTTCGGCAGAATTTGTTATTTTCATCTTTGCCTATCGAAGCATTAATGTCTCCAATTATTCCAACATATTCCTAAACGACACTATATATATATATATATATATATATATATATATATATATAATATATATATATATATATATATATATATATATATACACACACACATACACAAGATATTTGTACGCAAAAACAACAGTATAACACACGTGTTACATACCCATAATATACAGATGTGTAAAATAGACATAGGGAATCTAAAAACATGAAACTTTACGAGATTGGTTCAGGTATGAAACTTTATTACCTTTGAGTTAAAGGTTATTCGACATGAGGAGAGAGAGACACAATCTTTCTATGCTGACTGCTTTTACATCGTCAGCTCTCAAGCCAACCAACGTGCAGTGCCCATAGTGCACACAGTCGTCTGGCCTCGCCCAGCTCTGAAAGTCAACATTCTTCTTCCGAGGGGAGAACTCAACTAACTGCTTTTTCTCAAATCTCAGCCCACGTTTCCGGTGCGTGACGTCACCTAAATACCCTGGTCCCAATTCCTATCTAGGATTTTTATTTTGATATCTCTGAATGACACATCCTCTCCG
Organism: Sepioteuthis lessoniana; assembly: GCA_963585895.1. Lineage (NCBI taxonomy): Eukaryota > Metazoa > Mollusca > Cephalopoda > Myopsida > Loliginidae > Sepioteuthis > Sepioteuthis lessoniana. Next base: position 58,240,826 of record OY757941.1, on the reverse strand, counting down.
CACGCGCGAACACCTGCATTAATGTTGCACCTAACTAACCTATGCGCTAAGCGAAAGGCTCCCATCCTAACTAAACTGAAAGGCAAGATATACAAAACGAAATCCCTCCGCAATTACACATGCTTGACACACTATAATCACCCAGGAGATAAGTATGTATAAATAAAAATTGAAATGTTAAATAAAACTCACCTCTCCTTTTTTAATGGAGGCACCATCTTTCTCACTGGTGTATGCAAACAGAGCTCGAACTCTAGGTATCTGCTTTATGATGGCCACTTCCTTTGAAACTTCTTCCTCCTCTTCAATCATATCCAACTCTGAATCACTTTGGCCATTCTCTACAAGCTTGCTCAGTTTATCAGGTGAAATCTAAAAAGTAAAGGATTTCATTTTCATGCAGGTCAAATTAACATTTTGAACATTTCTTTAATATTTACTTAGTTCAGTATAATCATAATTTTCTAAGGCAACAAATGACAAATCTAATATTTCACCAGGATTTGAACACCAACTACTGGTGTTAGTGGGTAATATGAAACTATCTCACCCACTAAGCAGGCCACAGAGATATAAAAAATAATATTTACCCCAGGTTTGGCACAGGTTGTGATGGGAATTGTAGTGAGATTGCAAAAGAGAGAGCTTAACCGCCTTAAAAAATTTTTTTTAATTTGCTATTAAATGATATAGTTGGTTGGCTTTTATAGCATATCAACCCTTGTAGGTTATTTAAAGTCAAATCTGGTTTTTACATGTATATATCAAATATATTTGTGAACAAATAGGTGACAAGCCAGAAGTCATTCGTTTGCACACATTTAAATGGTTTCAAGTATTGCTATGTAACACTAGCAAATCAATTTAACAGTCATTTATTTGACCCAGAGATGGGATCCTAACAGGTACTACCACTCTAAGAGTGGACATGGGAGTAATGGCAAAGAAGGAGTTCTTGACATTCTCCTGAAGTCTCATCATCAGATGGTTTAGTGTCATATCTAGGACACTCATGGGGGGGGGTCTTACTCATCTGCAGAGATGCAGTCAATGTATTTTACAGCCTCAGCCAATTGGGCTACTAGGACACTTGTTGGGGTAGGGATTTTACCCTTCTGCAGAGGTGCAGTCAATGTATTCTATGGCCCCAGCCAACTGGGCTGAAATAATATGGTTATAGAAAGGAATATTTATCAAGATTAGCACTATTCCTTAAATGGGGTGAGCTTGACTGCCTTGAAAAATGAGTATTCAAAATATCAGAGCTGAAAGACAGACCACTGGTGCCAATGAGTAATATGCAATTATCTCAGCCACCAAACAGTTCTCTTATAAATATATGTTGTCATTCACAGACAGTCTGTTTCATTGCATCACAACTCTTCAGTTTGGCTAGACACATAGGACATTTCAAGCTGGGATTGAAACCCACATGACTTTGTTAGACTTCGTATCATACCGCTCAGCTATCAGTCGACATATATATATATATATATATATATATATATATATATATATATATATATATATATAAGGAAATTTCTATCAAGTTTACTTGAATAAAAAGCTACTTGGTAGTGAATGGTTAGTTTCAAAGTTTCAGATCCTGGTTTTCATCCCATTTACCCAACCCCTTCGCTCAGGCAGGATATGACACAAGGTCAATTTTAAGCATAGTTTAACAGGTTTGAATTCAGAGATTTTCCTTCTCCTAGACTAGTTGCCTCACCAAGGCTGAAGAACCTAGTCTGTTCTACTATTTACCCATAGCTGAAGGGAGACTAATTGGATTCATACCTTTCCCAAGGGTATTAGTGCTATGTGAAATGCAATCAATCTCGTCCAGGATTTGAACTTGTGTCGCCGTATCCATTTCCTGCAACGATAACCATTACACCATGGGCACATCCTTGCGAAGATCCTGGTTTTCATTATGTTCTCTATTGACACTTGAATATTTAATGAACTCAATTTGCATAATTTGGGAATAGTTTCTGGAAACGTAACAGTGATCACAAGTTTTAAGAAAATGTACAACTTTTTGGAACTCTCCAGACTCCTTATGAGCGTTTAAGCAATGGAAATTGTATCAAATGTAAAAAAAAAAAAAAAACTTACATTATGTTCACTTGCAGCTTTGGTCATTAGAACTGACAATTCTCGAAGACGTTCAACTTCATTGTTGAAACCATCAATTTCTTTAACAATTCTCTGATGTCGGCTTAAAAGTGCCTACAAAACACAAAAAGGTTAAAAGTTGAATTTTATTTTCTTTTTATCATAAATGAAACAAGAATTTAAAAAGCAAAAGTTTCAGGGTTTTTTCATATTTTTTTTTGAAATGAAAAAGGTTCGGTTTGTTTTTTTTTTAACCTTTTAAAGGTTTTGAAAGTTTTCAAATGAAAAAAATTTTGGGTGATTTTTTTTTTTTAAATTAAAAAAGATAAATAAAAAGTTTTGAGATTTTTAAATGAAACAAAAAAGGGTTTAGGTTTTTTTTTAAATTAAAAAAGGGTTTCATGGCATATCAACCCTGGTAGGTTGTTTAATGACAAATCCTGTTTATACGTATCATATATATCATTTGTTAACAATTTGTAGATAATATTTTTTAAAAAGCCAAAGATCATTTGTTTGCACGCAGTAAAATGGTTTCAAATATTCTTATCTAACATGAATAATTCTCGTCACTATTAATTATTTGTCTGCACACAGTTAAATAGTTTCAAGTATTGCTATGCAACAAACAATTTAATAGCAATCATTTGTTTGCACACAGTTAAATGGATATACATATGATTTTTGAATGAATAATTTGTAGATAATTTTATCTAAAGAAGTAAGAGCTAATTTGTTTGTATACAATAAAGTATCAGCATAGTTTACACACAGTTAAATTATTTCAAGTATTGCTATCGGATGCTAATAATTCTATTTGATATTAATCATTTATTTGAGAAATAGTTTCAAGTATTGCTCTTTAACACGAACAATTCTATTCAACAAAATTCATTTGCAAACACTCAAATGGTTCCAAGTATTGTAATGTAATACCATTAATTCAATTTTTGCACACAAAGGGTTTCAATTATTGCTATTTGATATTAATCATTTGTTTGTACACTGTTTAAATAGTTTCAAGTATTGCACTCTCAACACAATTGACACATAGGTACATCCTTCAAGAACTTTTAAGATAAGATAGAGTTGGATACTTGTTTGCTACAAAAGCAATTTAAAAACTATAGTCAAGACAATCATATAGGTGCAAGGGTTTGACGTAATTAGCAGGTCATGTGACCACTTTGGCTGCCAGTTCATGGACTGCTCAGCCAGTTGATTGATTGGTTTAGGCCTCTCCACCCACCCTGTCTAGCCCAGTAAGAGTCTAAGTGAAGTGTTGCAAGTCACATGACCACTTTGGTTGCCAGGTCACAGACTACTCAGCCACTATCCTCAAGCATTGAGTCACCACCCACAGCCAACAGGTGGCCTCATTAGTGTGAGGGGGGTCTTATCCCTCTGCAGAAGTGCAGCTAGTGTATTCTACAGCCCTACCTGACAAGGTGATTTGTTATTTCAAATTTAAAAAAAAATTTTTTTCAAGTGTTTTTTAAAAAAGAAACAAGGCTATTTTTTATTTTATTTTTTTTCTTTAAGAGAATCAAAACAAAGTTTTTTTTTTAAAAAGCAAATAAGATCAAAAGGATATTCAAAAAAATTTTACTGTCATAGGACATCAAGCATCCCTATTGAATACTAGTTGTTAAATAAATCTATTTGCCTAATATATGGGACCCTAATATGTACTTCCACTCAGAGTCAGAGTGGACCTAGAAGTAATGGCAATGAAGGTATATGCCACCTTCAGAACTGGAGCCTCACCATCAAATGCAGTTTAGTGTCATACTCGGGACACAAATTCTAGAGTTGATGAAAATACCAAATGAGTTTAAAATGTGAGTGGATTAGGAGGATTGATGAATCGCTGCAACAACATAAACATAAAAAGATCACCAAAAACCAATCAATATCGGTTTTTTGTTGTTTTTTTTTTTTCTAATTGTTTTTGTTACATGTGAAGGTGCATATCTGTGGAAGCTTGTATATACATAACCTCATATGAAAGATGGTAGATGATAACCAGACTCAGTAACATGTACATATAGAGAAATAATTGATAACAAGGTAATCCAAACAGGAGAGATTTATTGGTTGGTTTGGTTTTATGGCATATCAACCATTTTAGGTTATTTAATGCCAAATTCATTTTAATTCATATACAAGTACAGTTTTCTTTACACTCAGTGAAATGTAAAAACAGTTCTATTTCAAACAACTTAGTTTAACATAAGTATGCATTTCAAATGTCAAAAACAGTTCTTTGTAAGTGTACATATTTTTATTTTTGAAGTAGAGGAATTAATATTGTGAATTGAATTACCACGACCAAAAATTCACAGTTCTTCATAAGTTGCTTAGGTTTTATGTCATATTAAAACATAGCAAATTGTTCAATGCCAAATCCTGTTTAGACATCAAATACACATGGCGTGCTAACATTTTTCCAATAATACTCCTGAACAAACCTGAGCTCATTTTTCATCACAGTTAAATGATTTCAAGTATTTCTTGTTAGAAGAATCATTCTATTTACTTTTCCTCATTTGTTTGCACACAGTTAAATGATTTCTTGAGTTGCTATGTGACAGCAACAATTTAACATCCATCATTTGTTTACACACATTTAATTAGATATGTGTGATATATAAAAGATTAACATTTAAAAAGGTGAGTAAGCTTATAAGTTGACCCACAGTTAAAGTTTCAAGTAGTATGGTTATTTAATATTTCTTCAAGATTAAGGCGGGCAACTATTGAAATAGATACTTTCTATACTATAGGTTCTTTGTAGGGGTTATGTTGATCCCTGAGCATTGAAGTGTTAACTGATTTGTATAGGGCATTTTGGATGTGTTTCCTGGTTTCTTTATTTTGATGTTCATCTGTATTTTGCCAGTTTGGCAAATGGAAGCCTCCATTTCCATGAGATCAAATCTGTCCTTTCTTGGGGTAGTTCTAGTTCTTGAGCTGGATCTATTTTTCTGCTGTTTTGTACCATGTCTCTGCCCATGTCCCATTTTCCTTTTGGGTGGGGTCTGTAGTGACCCAGTGACAGAAGTCACCTCAGAAGTCATCCGAGCTCTTCTTGTCTGGCTTTGCCTGTCTTTCTTGGCTTGTTGCAACTCTGGTGTTTGGGTTTGAAGAGTTTTTCAGTAACTGCTTCCATGACGGTTTTTATTTCCTGGATCAGTGCTCTCATTTTGTTTAACAACTGAGCAACCACCTCAGGTTTTGTGGTTGTGCTTGTTTTACACACATGACAGCTTTGTTTGTTGGTTATTGGGATATTTTTTGTCACTTCTGCATATTTTGTAATCTCTACCATCCTTCTAACTTCTGGATAGGTGATATTTTGAGTATGTTTTAGTTTGGTAATCTTTTTTTCTTTCTTCCATATCTCAATCTCTAGAACCAGCACCATGGTTTCCTTGGCAGTTAGTACAGTTGTAGTCTTTTTGGCAGTCGTTATGTATGTCATATTCTCTGCATCTTCCACGTCCTGGTGGTGCCCAAACCGCTGACATTTGTAGAATCTTAAGGGATTTGGGATGTAAGGTTCTACATAAATTGTTTTGGTATCCAATTTTAATTTCTTTAGAAATTTTGTGAGTGTGAAAGGTTATGATATATGTATTTGTATCTGTCTTTTTTTTTTGTTGTTGTTGTTGGTTTTTTTTTATTTGTATTCTTTTGATTTCTGTGACATTTTGGTCTTGTAAGTTGGTTTTGATTTCATCTAATG